>BTHU01000007.1:8788205-9388205 GCA_036184795.1 Tokudaia tokunoshimensis | reverse complement strand
GAAGCCAGAGTTCTTCTTCAATATGCTTCTCAGGTGTCATTTACCTCGTTTTTGAGATAAGGTCTATTATTGGTTTAGAATTCTCCTAGGAGGCTGGGTGGGTGGCCAGTGAGCCCAGGGGTCTTCCTGTCTCTACCTCCCAGCAGTGGAAGTGCGCAAGGCACCATGACTAGCTTTTGTAAGTGGGTTCTAGGGAGTGAGCTCAGGTCCTTGTGCTTGCATGACAAGCACTTTACTAGCTGAGCTTCCTTCCCAGCTCTCCTCCTCCTCCCCCTCCTCCTCCTCCCCCTTCTCCTCCCCCTCCTCCTCCTCCTCTGCCTCTTGAAAACAGGCTCACTCTGTTATCCTGGCTGGTGTGGAACGTGAAATCTCCAGACTCCTAAGTGCTGAAGTTCAGGACACCCCCATGTCCTGCCCACTCTTCAGATATTACTTTCTACCGTCTTATTTCTAGATACTTGGTATGCAGACAAATTCAGATAGGGCCTAGGGAAGTATCTTATACTTGTTGAAGGTAATGGGCTTGCAGAAGACCCAAGTTCCATTTCAAGCACCTACATGGATGCTCATAACCCTTCTGTAACTCTGGTTCCTGGGATCCAATGCCCTTTTCCAGCTTCTGAGGGCAATGGGCACACACATGGCACACATAAACTCATGCAAACTCACACACCTATCCATAAAAATAAATATGTCCAAGTACCAAAAATATGTGATTCAGTGACTCTACTCTCTGGGAATCACTTTTAGCTAACGAAGCAGAGAGGTAAAAACTACACTGTAAAGATGCCTTTTTATTACCACAGTAAAAATAGAAGAAAGCAAGTGCTATGCCAGGCATGGTGACACATACCTTTAGTCCCAGCACTTGGGAGGCAGAGGCAGGAGGATCTCTGTGAGTTCAAGGCCAGCCTGGTCTGTGATGTGAGTTCCAGGACAGCCAAGACTTCACAGAGAAACCCTGTCTCAAAAATACATTAATTAATAAATTAATCAAACAAGTAAACAAATAAATAAAAGAGAGAAAGTTCTGCGCATGGGTGGTACAGGCCTTTGGTCGCAGTACTCAGGAAGTAGAAGCAGGAAGGTGAAGGCCAATGAACCTAAAACACACCGAAGTATGCCTTCACTTCAGACCAGCAGACACCATGTGAAACTATAAGTGAGCACTCCCTAAAGCTTCAGCTCAGTACACAGCAACACATAATTCAGGGTGCAGACTGATCCAAGTTCATTGCTTTTCCTTTCTTCAATACAGTATGCAGTTCTCTTCCCGCTGGAATTATGCCTTTGTTAATTCCCATCTATTAATACAAATGAAGTTCTTGTTTCAATTTTTATGTTTTCACAAGAAGAGGGCAAGACTTAATTTTTATAGGTTCATCTTAAAATTTACCAGATTCTAATATTCGTCTGAGACATTAAATAAACTAAGGTACAGGGTATCTGAGATGCATAAATAATAATAATTACAAAATAAGGAACTTCAATCAAATTCATCCTCTCTCTCTCTCTCTCTCTCTGTCTCTCTCTCTCTGTCTCTCTCTCTGTCTCTCTGTCTCTCTCTCTCTCTGTCTCTCTCTCTCTCTGTCTCTCTCTGTCTCTCTCTCTCTCTCTCTCTCTCTCTCTCTCTCTCTCTCTCTCTCTCTCTCTCTGGTTTTGGTTTTTTCGAGACATGGTTTCTCTGTGTAGCCTGGCTGTCCTGGAACTCACTCTGTAGACCAGGCTGTCTTCCAACTCAAAGATCAGCCTGCTTCTGCTTCCCAACTGCTGGGATTAAAGACGTGCGCAGCCAAGTCCAGCAATTTTGCTAAAATGTATCCCAATTGTTTCTTTGTCTTATTGCTGGACCATCCTAATGGGCAAGGAACAACACTAACAATAGTAAACATCGCTAGCTGCCATTTGATTCTTTCTCTCTGTTTCAGAGTAGCAGCCGGCCAGGTGGTGGTGGCGCAGGTCTTTAATCCCAGCACTTGGGAGGCAGAGGCAGGAGGATTTCTGAGTTCGAGGCCAGCCTGGTCTACAACCAGGGCTACACAGAGAAACCCTGTCTCGAAAAACCAAAAAAAGAAAACCAAAAGAAACAGAGTAGCAGCCACTGCTGGGTTACTTGAGTTTGAGGTTTAATATACACATTAATTAAAGACTTCTGTCACATGTCGTTACTCGGGTTACATCCTGATGGTGTACAGGCACATCCCTGTAGTCCTAGTTGAAGGCTAACCTGGGCTACCATTTACTTATGGTGTGCCTCCACTATTAATACCTGCTCATAGTCTGTAAGTACAGAGGTCATATCTTCATTGTTCACCAGTGAATAGCATAATACAAAGCACACAGCAGACCCTGTATTTGTTGTATTAATAGGGGAGAGATGGAAGGAGGGAGGGGACAAATCAGTCAATCACGTATTTCACCTTGGTATCTGCTCCATGCCTCATTTCTTTAATGATCCCAAATGCCAAGGGTTTTCCTGCCTTGGTCTCCCCATAGCTGGATTAAACCTGCCTATGGAGGGAGCTATGCCTGCCCTTAACTGCATCTCCTTTGCCTAAGAAGCATCCTCCTTTTGTCATACTCCTTTGCTCAAGAAGTATGACAAAACCACAAGCAAAGCAGCTGTTGCCAGTAGTGGCCATAAACATACAGCGTTAAAGAGAAAAACTAGCTGGGGTGGTAGCCCATTCCCTAATTCCAGCATATGGGAGGCAGAGGCAAGAGGAGACCAGCCTGGTCTACAGAGTAAGGTTCGAGAGGGATACATACAAAGACCACGTCCAAAAGAATAAAAATTAAAACAATTTTTAACAAAAGCATCCTTGGAGAGATGGCTCGGTGGATAAGAACACTTGCTCTTGCAGATAATGGGGGTCAGTTCCCAGCACCCACAGGGTGACTCACAAGGAAGCAAGAGAATCAGATTCAAAGGTGGGGAGCTTAATAACCCTATGGAGTGTCAGTGCTGGGGGAAAGGCAGAGCAGACTGGATGTTAGAGAGTAGCGACAGGTCAAAGTCTGAAGAAGGAAACATGGGAAAACACTAGGAATCCAAGAAACTGTCGTTCGTGTGTGTGTGTGTGTGTGTGTGTGTGTGTGTGTGTGTGTGTATGCGCGCGCGCTCCTCTAACCTCTTAGTGAACCTGGAGTTTGTCATCTTGGCTATGCTGCCTGGCCAGAGCCCTGTCTCTACCAAAACCACACCACCCCTAGCATTGGTTAGACCAGCGTCTGATGTTATGTGAATGCTGAAAACCCTGATTCCGGTCATAGTTCGAGTGGGGCAATCATTTTATCCACTAAGCCATCTCTCCTCAGCTGATAGCCATGGATTTTCCAGAGAGCTTAGCCAGAAAGGACTGACCATCTTCTGTCAGCCTGGAGGTAGAGCGCTCTCTCTCTCTCTCTCTCTCTCTCTCTCTCTCATTCTTTTTTCTATCTGGGGACCATCATCTGCAGAAACTTCTATCCAAAAAAAAAAAACCACCAGCTTTATTTTGGAGGACAAATCTCATTCTCAGTTCCTCCCAGGTGCAGCCCGATCTACACCCCACTGGCCAGTTAAGATGCATTCTCAGTTTCAGAATACTTGCTTACATGCTTGCTTTAAAAAAAAAAAAAGAAAGAAAAAGAAAAAGACAGAAAGAAAGAAAGAGGGTGATGGGCTGTCAAATGCAGAAATGGGCATCTTTTTCCAAAAGCACAAATAAAATCCTAGTATACTCTAAACAACAAACACAAGCACAGAGGCATAAAGCCTTCGTCTTACATTTCTCTGTGCTTTGGCAAATGTAGGTACATCGGAAAGATGTAAATAAGCCATTGCCACATTATGTCAACACCAAACCACAGATTCAAGGTCTGCAAGTCTAAATTCCCGAAGTTGTCAAGGAAACTATGATACTGTCACTGAGATAACCTGAAAACAACTCCAGTTTTCTTGAAGAAAGCGGTGATGGAACGGATGTGTTAGAGGCAGGTACGCGTGCTGGTGGAAAATGTGTTAAAATGAGGCTACAAAGCTTAGAAAACATTTCGGAATGCACAAGCTGGCCTTAGGGACTTCCCTCACCAGAAAGGGCCTCTTTTACTGTCTTTCGGAAGGCGGAAAGGTGTTTCTATGAAGTTACAAAGCCACAATCCAGGCTGTTTTGCAAGCACTGCGGCTTTTGCTTTCAAGTATCTGCAAATGTCCTTTCATGTTCCATGCTAGCCTGGACTTCACCACCGCGTTCTCCAGCTGGTTCACAAAAAGGGCTATAGATTGCCAGGTCATTCCTTGGTATTTATGGGAATGTCAAAGGAACTTGGGTCCTTGGAGTTTCCTTCGGGGTTGGAGAACCCCCGCCACCCTCTACTGCAAACCAAACCAGGGAGGTCAGGAGATGCGGGCAGCGCAACGCTAAGTGGAGCTGAAGGCTCCAGGAACCCTGAGTGACGCGCAGGAAAGCCGACCGGGAAACTGCCTTGCAACCTTCAGCCAGAGGCGGAGCCCAGAATCCAGGGCTGGCCCTCTGACAAGGTGAGACTAGGGCCACGCGGGGCGGCTTTCCAGGCCGATCTCCGAAAACTGTGTACATTAGAGTCCTAGAACATGCACAGATCTATTCTGCAATCCGATTGAGGAGGAAATCCTAAATCACTCAGGAAACATTTCCTGCGGACCCAAGACTGGAGTAAGCGCAAGGGCCAAACTACGCAACTGGCATAGACGCCAGAGACTACAATTCCCAGCACTCATAGGATTAGTGCATTGCATGCCGGAAACTGTAGTTTCTCACCACCATCCAAACGCACTCCGGATATTCAATCCCTCACAAATTTCTCTTTTCCGAAAAGAAACGCCCAAAAGAAAGGTGACGGCGAACGTAACGCTGAAAAGGCTCGTAACGTGATCCGCGTCGTAGAAAAGAAAAAGGTAAAGACCGCATTGTCTTGGCTACCGTTTCCCCTAGTCACGGAACAAACGTTCGCTAGAAGCCGGAAGTGGTTCCCCGGGACCTCTAGGAAAGGACAGACGTGCTCTGAGCCTACGTTCATTGGACCGTTTTCCTCAGAGACCAAGGCTTCCCAGGCCAAGGGGTGGCCCGGCCTGTGAGGGGCCCGCGGAGCCATCTGATTGGAGGAAAGCTGCTGGACAAACCCAATCGAAAGGAGCCACGCTTCGGGCATCGAGCACCGCACCTGGACAGTTCCGATTGGCGAGATGCGGTTCCCCCCCATGCGTCCCCATTGGGTGCAGGGAGTGCGTGGTGAGGCACGATTGGCGGGTTCGTGTTTCCCGTCCCCCGCCCGCAAGCAGTGGGGTGAAAAGCGGCCCGACCTGCGCGCGGGTTAGTGGGTGGACCGCGCTGCTGGAGGTGTGAGGAGCTCAGACTCGGGGTTGGGGGGGTGGAGGCGGCTCCTGCGACCTAAAAGGACTTGCGACTCGCCGGCCACGCACCATGAGGGTCCTGTGGGTGCTGGGCCTCTGCTGCGTCCTGCTGACCTTCGGTGAGTAATCGGGCGGCAGCGGGCGCCCCCCCTTCCTGCGCGGTCGCTTCTCGAACATTCTTGGGGCGTTGAGCCTGGGAGGGGGACGCCGGGGGCTACGGAAGGTCCAGGGACCATCTGCTTTCCTCGAAGGAGGGACTTCGCTGATGATGGCTTCTGGGGCTTCCCTGAGGCTTCTGGGAAGAGGCGACTTGAAGACCGGGCATTTAAATACCCTGCGGATGGAGCTGGGGCGCTCCCCGAAGTCTCGCTGGCGGGGCGCGGCCTCTCGGACTCCACTCCCGGGGGTGGGGGGGCCGTATTGGGGCCCCTCCCTAAGGACTTTTGACATCAGCCCCGACCTTTGGCCACCCGCGTTTGAGGACCCCCAGCCCTGCCCTCTAACTTCCTCCGGAGTGCGTGTCTGGTTTCTAACGCCCGGCTCGCGAGCGGGGGCCCTCGGGCCAGCGTCGTGGCGGGGGCCCCGATATCCGATTCCGATGTGCTTCAAGCGCGGTCCTTGACATGTCTTCCCCTTTGGGCCGGATTTCAGTTCCCCTCAACAGAAGTTGCACAAATCTTGTGTGCACCCTGACCTGTGATAACTAAACGGAGGCCCGAGTTTTAGCTTGGCCAGTGTAGAGGCCTCCTCTCAGCTGTGCGCAACACGTGGGTGTAGACAGGGCCCCGAATCACTCACTGCCTTGTGTCGCAGGAACGAGAGACACAAGTGATGGCTGCCTGGCCTTCCAGAGTCAACTGGGGGTCTTGAGCATTCACATGACTTCAGTGCCCAGACTGGCCTTGACATTGGTTACTGACGTCAGTCCATCATTTTTCCATCTCCACAGCTCGTATTTACTTACTGAATTGGGTTAACTCTCCCTCCTCTGCCCTGCTTGGTCTGGCTTTTTATGCGGAGGAAGCAATAGTATTGAGAGTTGTAACCTTTCTTCTCCTCAGGGTTTGTCAGAGCTGACAATGAAGTCGATGTGGATGGCACAGTGGAAGAGGACCTGGGTAAAAGCCGAGAAGGCTCAAGGACAGATGATGAAGTTGTGCAGAGGTCGGTGCATTTGAAGCTATGCTGATAAGCTCTGCAAGTTAGTGGGACACAGTGGCTGTTTCTGTTTCTTCTCCACTAAGATTAAAACTTCCAGTGCATCAAATGTTGCTAATGACACAGAATAACCAGAGAAGTTCTTAGGAGTGGCCATTTATCTGCAGGCTGAATGCTCCTAGTTCTTAGTCTGCTCCTGGGTGTGCCGGCTGATTCAAGAAGGAAAGTTCTAGGGATAAGCCTCAGCGTCTAAAACCGATGACCATGTTGTAGACCACTTAGCGCATGCTACAAACTTTCTAAGACCTGACAGAAGACTTCAGATTGGTTTTGTTTGTGTGAAGTCAGTAGTATGAAAAATAGAACTTATGCCTGTAACTTTTAAGAAAAGGCTCTTCAGTCAGTGAGGTGTATTTTAAATTTTGGCCTCTTAGGAACTCATGACGGTGCTAAAGTGTTCACTGTGCGAGCATACGCTGTGCAAGCATACACAAGTCATGACTTGCTTTTCAGTAGAGGGGAGCTGGGTGTATTTTTCTGGGAATTTTAGGAACTATTTCCAGCTGAGCCTATTACTGTGATAAAAATGAGCTGGTATGTTAGTGATCTTTTACAAAGGTTTCTGTATTACCCTTTTAACAAGATGGTCTGCACAGGCCAGTCACTGTCCTGACTAGAGACTTAGAAAAATGAAACTGAATATTTGCATATCTAATTTGATTTCCTTAGAGAGGAAGAAGCTATTCAGTTGGATGGGTTAAACGCATCACAGATAAGAGAACTTAGAGAAAAATCTGAAAAGTTCGCCTTCCAAGCTGAAGTGAACAGGATGATGAAACTTATCATCAATTCTTTGTATAAAAATAAAGAGGTAAGAGTCACGTGGTTAGGGCAGCAGCTTGCATCCTTCCGTGGTAGGTTATGAATGCGAATTCCTACTGGTATATATTGGGGTAGCAAGGGAGTGGACATTGTCCCCCGCTTTTCTGTCAGCTCCTGCTGATTGGGGTGGAGTCACAGCTGTACCACTGAGGGAGGGTGGGAGAGGTACTCCTGTTCCCACCACTTCAGGTATCCCTTGTAGTTGCCACAGAGCTTTATAGAACCACACCTCCTTTTTTATGAAGAGAGTAAAGCCATCCTTTGTACCATAAAAGGCTTGGTTCCTTGAAGAGTGTCTTTTCACACTTCTGAGGAGAAATAAGAGGAGTTGCTCCTAAGAGCCAACATCTTACCGTGCCAGGGGCTTAATCCCAATTCATTAAATCTGCCTTCCTTTTAGATTTTCTTGAGAGAACTGATTTCAAATGCTTCTGATGCTTTAGACAAGATAAGGCTCATCTCACTAACTGATGAAAACGCACTTGCTGGAAATGAGGAGTTAACAGTCAAGATTAAGGTAAGCTCAAAATAACTGTTTCCTTTTAAAAACTGATACTCAGAAACCAGGCACTCTATCAGTAGGTTATTCTGGTGTGAAAAGTCATTTCCTAGTCACAGTAGGTTTGTATGGAAGTCTGCAGGCTGCCTGGGAGTCAAACTGACTTGGCCTGTTTTTATTAGGCAGTAATCACTGACAGGGTTTTGTGGCTCCTAAAGCCAAAAATAGATACTACCTAGCCCTTTAGGAAAAGGTAGCCAAGACCTCGGCTTAAATCATTCCACAGGCTGACAGAGCAGCCATCTGGAGTGTCTCTGGTTGCCATGGTGCAAAGGGTCGCACACCAATTAAAGGCTCAGCCTGAAAGTCACACACAACTCCCACTTGCATCTTCACATGGCCTATGGATGGATGGACAGTCCTACCAGGCTCTTATAGACGGCCAGGATGATTTAGTGAAGAACATTAATAATTGCAGAAGTATCTTATTTTATTTGGGTTAGTATCTGTTCTTTGACATTTATACAAGTTGTTTTTTTGTTTGTTTTTTTACTTAAATATACTGAATTTATATAAAAAATATAGAAAACATGCTTTTGAGGTGTGGTTTATAACATAGACCATAGAGTAGTAGTTGATGTGGTCCAAGCTGGTTTCTGTATTTCTTGGAGAACCTGGCATTTGGCATAGTGAATGTTAAGAAGACCTAACTGTCTGATTCTTGTCTTGCTTTTAGTGTGACAAAGAGAAAAACCTGCTGCATGTCACAGACACGGGTGTAGGAATGACTAGAGAGGAGTTGGTTAAAAACCTCGGCACCATAGCCAAATCTGGAACGAGCGAGTTTTTAAACAAAATGACAGAAGCACAAGAAGATGGTCAGTCAACCTCTGAACTGATTGGCCAGTTTGGTGTCGGTTTTTATTCTGCCTTCCTCGTAGCAGATAAGGTCATTGTCACATCGAAACACAACAATGATACCCAGCACATCTGGGAATCAGACTCCAATGAATTCTCTGTAATTGCTGACCCAAGAGGAAACACACTAGGTCGCGGAACAACAATTACGTGAGTGTTACTAATTCTAACGAAAATTAATACTATGAGGAGCAAGGGAGAAGCTGATGGAGACAATAAAGGAGGTAGCTCTGTGGGTTTTGCAGGTCAGAGAAGAAGGCTAAGGTGTGCAGAGAAGCATGGATGGGCAGGATCACAGGTTTAAAGGAGTCTCCACAGTTGGCTGCAGTTGCTGATAGGATTCTGCTTGTCTGTTAAGAGTTCTGAAGGTGATGCAGGGGTGGCGGGAAGGAAACTGACCATTAGAAATAGTCATGATTCATAATGAGTGCTAAAGTGTTGAGGTCAGAGAGAACAAGAAAATGGACGCAGCAGGTGATCTGGGTAATAGCTTCGTGATTATCCTCAGAGCCTTACACTTAGCTTAGGTGCTTAGTAAAGTAAATGAAACTGTATAACCGGTCTGCTTTCCCTGGGTAAGGTTTCCTGCATCTTGAGTCACCCATACTCCTGTGAATTCCAAGTATGAGCTGGGGTTACAGTGGGGAACAGAATAGGTGTAGGCCCTGCTCTCACATGGGCTCGAGCTCTTGAGAGTATAAACAAGCATTTCAGTTACGTGCAAGAGAGGGTGCTAAGCGGTACCTGCATTTTCAGGGGAAGCTATCAGAAGACTTACCTGCCTTTCCGACATCCCCATCCCTTAGCTTCTGTTGATTTATCTTACCTCCTCAGAGACTAGGTATACGTTCTTTCTCAGCTTTTAAAGTCACACATCACATTCTTCTCAACACGTAAAGGTTCAGTGTGCAAGTGTTTGTGGAGAGAGGAGAAAGACTGGTAATACTGTGAATGCCCTTTTCCACTGCCTGGGTCACATGCTTCCCCCACCCCTCAAACAGTGCAGCATCTTCAAGAACAGAATCACTCTGTCTGCCTGGGATGGTTCCAGGAACTCCTGCATGTATCCAATCCACAGATGATGAAGAATTGTTTGTATAACATGCATTGTATTTTCATAAAATCTTATGTTCCCCCCATATTCTAAGTCATGTCTTGGTGCTTACAATTTTAATGCAGTGTAAGTGCTACATAAATGGTTATACTGTATTATTTAAGGACAAGAAAGGTTATCTACATGACGATCATAGAGGCAACCATAAATAACCTACTGGCCCAACAGTAGGCCAGGTCAGCAGGGCTGTGACTTTTCAGCCCATGCTTGGGACCCCTCTACTGGTGCAGAATCCACAGGATGAAACGCTAGTCTTCCTTTTGCCTTGCTTCTATTCTGTGGGTATCTCGGGTCATCTGCTGTCTTTGTATTGTGTAAGTCACAATTTAGAGAGATTGGATTACTACTACCCCAGTAGCAGACTTTTTTATTGAGTGTCTTCATGTTTCCCCAGACTTTGCTCTCCTGCTGCCCTCAAGCTTTCTCAGTGCCTCTCATATGTGGGGTGCCTGTCTTTACAATTTTTCTTTACCTTGATGGTAATAACCTCATCTGGAAAGTTCTGGCCCTTTTTTCAGTATCTCTTCCTCACATTGTTACTGGTGTGGCTTCATGTCCATCTCTGTTTCTCACATATTTTTAGCCTAGCTCACAAGTCGGGAAATGTGCTTACTGGACCAGCTAATATATACTTTGGCTTGTGAGACATATGACCTGTTAGATGTCCTTATTCTATTTTGACTTGAAAACAGCCATGGATAATAAATGAGAGTATGTCCAAATTTAAAAAAATAAGCCCTAACTAATCTTAAGAATAGGTTCTGTGCTCATGAATCTAGATTGCCCTTTTTGTTATGTTTATTATGGGTTGGGGTGTGGTGATCAAAAGACAACTTGCAGGTACCTGTTAAGTCTGTTCTCTCCTGCTATATGGGTCCTAAGACTATAACTCTAGTTATATTCAGGCTTTGTCTGCTGTGCTATCTTGTTGGCCTTCAGATTGACTGCATTTCTACTTAAGTTGTCTAACCAGCAGCTTCCAGTTTTCCATGGCTCTCCATATCACCAAGATCAACCAGAGACCTGTTCATCTTGAAAGCCTATACCATATCCTGTTTGTAGCATGAACTTTTAAATTGTGAGGGTTTCTCTGGCTCACCTCAAACTCAGATCCTATGCCTTTGCCCAAGTGGTGGGACCCTGCCGTGGCTTGTTTGATAGCTGGTGAGGGTAAGAAAAAAAGGCATTGCTTAAGCAGCCACCAGTCACATGTGTCTGGTGAGTACTCGGTCTGACACTGCTGCTGTGGGATCTGAAACAGGGTTGCACTGGTGCTTGACGAGGTTAGTCTGTCTGTCCAGCAGGTTACAGGTTGCTGCAGTAGGGTGACAAGCACCTCCATGCCCAGCTTCTTCATGGGTGCTGCAGTCAGATTCAGGCCTTTGTGCTTGCTACACAGCAAGCAATTTACTAAATGAGCCATCTCACCTGAACCGTAGAATAGTCATGGTTGAGGGCTTTCATAATTCATTCAAAGTACTTTTAGTTTTTCTTTAATAGCATGTTTTCATTTAGAAATGCTTAATGATTTGATTTCTAGAATGACAGTATAAAACTAAGTGAAGATAATTTTTCTTTAGAATTTTGCTGCTTGCTTACCTTGATAGGAAAACAGCCAATGTAATCAGATTTTTTTCTACTCAGAACACTCTTGTCTACTTAAGGGAGCATAGGAAAGAGCCTCCTTTCCCAGCCCTACATGATTTAGCTCACAGCCTTCTGATGGAGAGGAGTTCTTCCTGTGAATGTCAAGTGTTAACAGAACTGCTGGCTGATGTTAGTTACCAAGGTATTTAAACAGATACAATCCAGTCTGAGCTATGAATGTAAGTGGCTTGTTTTCCTTTCAGTCTTGTCTTAAAAGAAGAAGCATCTGATTACCTTGAATTGGATACAATTAAAAATCTGGTCAGAAAGTATTCTCAGTTCATCAACTTTCCCATCTACGTGTGGAGTAGCAAGGTACGTCTGCGGTAAAGTCCGTGTGTAGCTTTGGCGGGCACTGTCGTGTTGAGCAGAGGGTGTCTTCTTAAACAAGCAGGCCTGGCGGTAACTGTACCTCCATCCGCAGACGGAGACTGTTGAGGAGCCCTTGGAAGAAGACGAAGCAGCAAAGGAAGAGAAAGAAGAATCTGACGACGAAGCCGCAGTAGAGGAGGAAGAGGAAGAGAAGAAACCAAAAACTAAGAAGGTAAGCCTGGCCGCGCTCAGTGGCACTGCTAGGGCCTGTGAGAATGGACTCCACCACAGTCACAGGCTTAAGAAGCTTCTTTCTTTAAAGAAAGTTGTTTTTATTTAATATGTGTGGGTATTTTGCTTGCGTATGTATCTGCTCCGCTACATGCTTGGTGCCCATGGAGGCCAGAAGATGATGCTGGGTCCTCCGGAACTGGAGTTAGGAGTGTGGGTCACCATGTGCATTGTAGGAGTCTAACCTCCAGTATGCCTTTAGCATCATTCTGGGCTGGGTCGGGGTTGTGCTGTCTTGTGTTTTGGATGGTTGGTTGGACTTTTGAAACCGAGTCTCACCGTGTAGCTCTGGAGTCCTCCTGCCTCCCTGGTGCTGGGTTAATATTTAAAGGCATTCACTACCTACCACCCATGGAATGAGCCTTCATTTTTGTTTTTAAGAAAAAAGTTTTCTAGTTTTCCAAATGGACCTACTATACAAGGCCTTTTGTACACTCTGTGTTCTCTGTGAATACTTTTAGGTGGCAAATCCTCGTATAAAGCTTATGGCTTTTTGTATTGCTTAAGTCTGCCTTCTGGATTTTAAATTTTAAAATCTTAGAAGCTTTCTGTATCCTCTTTACCATGTTGGGAATCAATTATCAGAATATCTCTGTAACTGATTTAGGTAGCAGAAAGAGAAGCATGGTTGAAAATAAGTAAGTTTGTGGTGTTGGCTTTTTGTGTTAAACACTGGCTATAAGTGCTGAGTGGAAGGCTTACTTTTTACCCTGTAATCCCATCACCTGAGAGGCTGAGGCAAGAGCTTCTTGGTTTGAGACCAGGCTGGGCTCTATAGCCAGAACTTACCTCTAAAACCACTCACCCCCTGCTTTTAAGCATGCTTGGTAGGTAGTAGGACCCATATTAGATAACAAATTACAATCATTTACAGACTAACTACTAAGAACTAAAAGAAACTTACCAATTATCTTAACTTTAGGTTGAAAAAACTGTGTGGGATTGGGAACTTATGAATGATATCAAACCAATATGGCAGAGGCCGTCCAAAGAGGTAGAAGAAGACGAGTACAAAGCTTTCTACAAGTCATTTTCAAAGGTAAATGGAGAGTATGTTCTATGTTAAGAGTTCTCTAGTTTTAGGTTATTAAAGAGTTGTACAAAGTTATCAGTTAGTTCATTTAAATATGGTATGTGACTGTAAATATGATTGTCCATCCCCATTTTTCCCAATCAGATGATTCAGAAAATTTTATAACAACAACGTGTCTATTCTAAGAATATGGAAAGCACAGTGATAGATCAAGTTGAAATTCCTTTCTTGATGACTTAGTAAGCAAAGTCACATTCAAACTTCACATGAACCATTGAGATTGATGTCCCATATACATAAATAAATATAGGCATTTGGTTTCCAGCATAAAAAGGGACACATGTTACTGAATAGCTTTTAATGTGATCTTGAAAGTTGACATATGACATCAGACATTGTAAGTTACATTTTTAAGATATTACTGAATGTTTCTCTGGAATTTTTTTCTTTTAGTCATCCCTTATTTTGACTCCTAAGAATGTATGTAAAACTAAAGCTAAGCTTGCTTCTAGTGCTATTTTGCTAAGCAGACTCTTGTACAGATAAAAGATGTATTGAAGAACTTGGCATGGCTTTGATGTCACTGTCTGTATGTAGACAGTGATGTTACTGGCAGTTCTTGTGGGAAACAACCTTAGATTGTCACTTAGAATTAGTCTTTTCTTCTCCATATTACCTCCAATACCTTTTCTTTTTTGATTTTGTAATGAGCCATTTTGTTTAGTGTTTTGGTGTGATAAAGTGCCTTTGAACTGGTTTTTCTGTGACTTGAATAACCAAGCAAGGTACTGTCTACAGGAGAGTGACGACCCCATGGCTTATATCCACTTCACTGCAGAAGGGGAGGTCACCTTCAAGTCGATTCTTTTTGTGCCCACATCTGCGCCTCGAGGTCTGTTTGATGAATATGGATCTAAGAAGAGTGATTATATTAAGGTAGGTGGCTTTTTTTTTTAAGTATTATAAACTAAGGTCAAAATTTTAAAGTATGATGTGCAGACAGTGACTGTTTTGTTTCCCCTCAGCTGTACGTGCGCCGAGTATTCATCACAGATGACTTCCATGATATGATGCCCAAGTACCTTAATTTTGTCAAAGGTGTTGTAAGTATCTGAAATGTGTGTGTGAGTGAGTGAGTGTGAGAGAGGGGGGGGGGGAGGGAGGGAAAGGTTGGGAGTGTAGCAAAAGTTTTATTTTTTTTTTTAGTACAGACTTGTTTTTATTGCTCAGTGAGCATTTTGCTATCTGCAGGTGGATTCCGATGATCTCCCCCTCAATGTTTCCCGTGAGACTCTTCAGCAACATAAATTACTCAAGGTGAGGATTTTCGTCAGACTTTCTGCCCATCGTAGTCAGTAAGCTACTCTCTATCTGGTTTCTTTGTAACTACTAGCAATTTTAGAGAGTGGGTACATGCCTCACCTGTAACCTCAGGTACCTGAGAGTAACAGCAGGAAACTAGTGATGTAACTTGGTGACATATTTAGTTGCTGTGCTTAAGACCCTGGAATTGAACCCCACCGTGCGCGCGCGCCAGAAAGAGAGAAAGCAATTCTGGCAACTAGATAGTGAAGCAAGGCTGGTCTTTGATTATTCAAAGAAATTCTGCCAGACACATCAGTGCATTCCTGTAATCTTAGCAGTTTGAAGGAAAAAGCAGGAGGATGCTGAGGTCATGTTAGTTAAGCCAGGGTTTATTAGCAGTTCCAGGCCACCCTGACTTATGACTGTCTCAAAAAGGAACTTCTTTGATTCTGACATTATTGTGTCGCAAAGCTGATACATTTCCCCAACACTTAGTAAGGAATACAGTTTTGACCAGAGTTGAAGGCAGGGAACACACCTACCGACTCTCTGGTTCAGTCACCCACATACTAGACCTTTCAATAAGTCCCTTTTGACAGTATTGTAGTGATTAGAGAAGACTAGATGGGGTTTTGTTTTTAAGCATTTGAAAATAGTAGTCATTTTGTCAAAATATCTGAGTTCTAGCATTAGAATATTAATATTAAAACAGTTGTTGTTAATTCTAACAGTCTGATACAGTGCTGCCGTGGCGCTTCCTTCCTGTCCCTTGAGTGGTATGGCCATTGTGCTGTCCCATGTGCTACTATCCTGGTCTCTTTAGCAAAGATTTGAGATAAACCTTCCTAATCAGATTCCATTTTCTTTAGGTGATTAGGAAGAAGCTTGTCCGTAAAACTCTGGACATGATCAAGAAGATTGCTGATGAGAAGTATAATGATACTTTCTGGAAAGAATTTGGCACCAATATCAAGCTTGGTGTGATTGAAGACCACTCAAATCGAACACGGCTTGCTAAACTTCTTAGGTTCCAGTCTTCTCATCATTCAACTGACATTACTAGTTTAGACCAGTATGTGGAAAGAATGAAGGAAAAACAGGACAAAATCTACTTCATGGCTGGGTCAAGCAGAAAAGAGGTAAGGTGAAGTGCGGCTGCTAGGGTTCCTGGGAGCTAACTGGAGGCGAAGGAAGGTATTTGTAGCTGGGATATAGTTAGTTAGGCAGCCACTAGAGGACACTACCTTAAGTCTTTTTGTCTCATACAGGGTTGTTAATGCTGTGAAGACACAGATAATGTGCCAAGGCAGAACTTAAACACATCCTTCCTTTAATCTTGTAGGCTGAATCTTCTCCGTTTGTTGAGAGGCTTTTGAAGAAAGGCTATGAAGTTATTTACCTCACAGAGCCCGTGGATGAATACTGCATTCAGGCTCTTCCCGAGTTTGATGGGAAGAGGTTCCAGAATGTTGCCAAAGAAGGAGTGAAGTTTGATGAGAGTGAGAAAAGTAAAGAAAGTCGGGAAGCAACAGAGAAGGAGTTTGAGCCTCTGCTCAACTGGATGAAAGATAAGGCCCTCAAGGACAAGGTACATGGGTTTGCAAACTTACATGTCTACACACAGGAATTCTCAGCAAGCTACTCTATACCCAGTTTGTTCATTACCACTAGTGATTGTAGACAGTGGCATGTGCCTCACCTGTAACCTGTGGTACTTGGGAATGACAGCAGGAACCTGGAGATGTAGCTCAGTGACACATGCATTTGCTGTGCTGAAGGCCCTGGGTTTGAGCCCTGGCGCACCCCACCCTACCCCCCAGTGCCATCAAATACACGGTAGTGTGAGTTTGCAGCTTACAGACGTTTCCTGTTGCTATAATACTGATTTTGTATGAAGTTTTTATGGGTTTAAGTATAAATTTGTAGCTGGAAAAATCCAGATTCACTGAGTGTCAGTCCAGGATTCCTGAGTGCCTCTGTCTGTCCTCTGGGATGGTGACAGGCACTGCGTACTGCTGGTGCTTACTCCTGTCTAATGGTTCTCATTCTAAGATCGAAAAGGCTGTGGTGTCACAGCGCCTCACAGAGTCTCCCTGTGCTCTTGTGGCCAGCCAGTATGGATGGTCTGGCAACATGGAGAGGATCATGAAGGCACAAGCATACCAGACGGGCAAGGACATCTCTACCAAGTAAGAAACGAGGGTGGCCCTGCCAAGGTGCCGGCTCTTGTTCTTTTGATCTGTGACATGCATCATCCTGATCTTCCTTAGTTGCTTTAGAGTAAGAATAATGTCCACATTTACATTATGACTGCTAGGGGTTTGGTTTTGTTTTAGGTTGTTTTTGAGACAGAGTTTCTACTCTACATAACTCTGGCATTCCAGGAACTCTTTAGACCAGGCTGGCCTTAAACTCAGGGAGACCCACCTACCTCTGCCTTTCCCTACTGCTGGAGTTAAAGGAGTTGCAGACCATGCCTGGCTAAGACTTAAGTTCTAAGTAAAGAACACTGCTGTGTATCTTCTATCCAACATTGTAATGCCATTTACAACCCAACTATCAGTGTCAGGAACGTTACTGACTGTTCAGTACTTCCTGCATTTACACTGTAGTCCTGGACCGTTCAGCATCAGACTATCAGATGACTATCAGTAGTACCCTACGCCCTAGGGGGGCATGTGCTATATCTGGCCTTGGAAATGTTAATGAGCATGAGTGTGTATAGAATGCACTGGAAACTTAATTGGAATTAATTTAGAAATAAGTGAATTTTTAGGGACCCACACTGGTAAATACATATTGGAGATTATATATTTACACGGTAGCCTTAACTATGTGGCTCATTGGTATAGTTAAGATATTAAGGGGATGAACAAGACACTAACCCAGTTCATTCACCCAGCAGACTTGGTTACTTTGACTCATCATTAAGTAGTCCCTTCTTAATTCGTTTTTTCACCTAACCATGGCTATATCCCTATCCAAGGAGGCTTTTTTTTTCTGTAATTAAAGCTAGAATACAGTAGGCATGTGGATACTAAAATTAAGCGTCTTAACCTAATGCTCATTTTGTCCCTGAACAGTTACTATGCCAGTCAGAAGAAAACGTTTGAAATTAATCCTAGACATCCACTGATCAGAGACATGCTGCGGCGGGTTAAGGTGAACAACTGTGGCGGGGCTGCTCCCTTGTCGTCTTAAACAGGGATGGTTTGCAACCTGTAATACTGATGTTAACCAAATGTACCTTCTATCAGGAAGATGAAGATGACAAGACTGTCATGGATCTTGCTGTCGTTTTGTTTGAAACAGCAACACTTCGGTCAGGATATCTTCTACCAGACACCAAGGCATATGGAGATAGGATAGAAAGAATGCTTCGCCTCAGTTTAAATATTGACCCTGAAGCACAGGTTTGTATGTGCCCTTAGCTCTTCCATGTCTGACCCCCTAGGGTGACACCACCTGTGAAATTAACAAGAAATCTCTTTCTGTGTCTTCTTTCTTTCCAACCCCCCTACCCCTGAGACAGGGTCTCTTTGTGTAGCCCTGGCTGTCCTGGAACTCACTGTATAGACCAGGCTGGCCTCGAACTCAAGGATCTGCCTGCCTCTGCCTCCAGAGTGCTGGGATTAAGGCGAGTGCCACCACCACTCAGCTTGGCTGCTTCCTGTTGAGGCAGATCAGATTTACTACAGTCCCTGATAAAACACCCATTCCGATCTTAAACATTTAAGAACAAAATGCGGGTAGATGGAGGGCATTTATTTACAGGTTATGAATGTTGCCTTTAGGTAGAGGAAGAACCAGAAGAAGAGCCTGAAGACACCACAGAAGACACAGAAGACTCAGAGCAGGATGAAGAAGAAGAGATGGATGCAGGGACAGAAGAAGAAGAGGAACAGGAAACAGAAAAGGTCTGAGAGAGATGGGCAATGGGGCAGCATGAGACTTGCAGGACTTCCTAGTATCTAGTCACAAAGGAGTAAATCCACATAGAAGTTGGCATTTGATATGAGCCTCAGAAGCTTTGGGGGTGGGGTGTTTATTTTTTTTCTAACCATCCACAAGATCTTTTGAAGGAGATTGCTTCCTCCACCCCCAGTGCTTCTGTATTAGAAACATTTGGGGGTGGAAGGGTATCCACTCTAAGTAGTTCTGGCTTGCCTTTGCCTCCCAAATAAATGCTAGGATTAAAGGTGTAAACTGCTACACCTCGCTAGAATTTTAAAGTTTTAACTATTTATATTTAGGCTATTGATCTTGTTGGTGGATTTTGAATTATCAATAAGCAAGTACAAACAAAATAGTAGAAATGGCTTGAATATGAGCCTCTCTGTAAGGTAAGGTTGGCTGCTACTTAGTAATGTCTTCTGATCTTTGTTTTCACAGGAATCTACAGAGAAGGATGAATTGTAAATTATATTCTCACTATGAATTCTGTGTGGAGAGGGAATGTGAAATTTTGAAGTCATTTCTTTTAAGAGACTTGTTTTGGATGCTCCCCAAGCCTCCTCCCCTGCACTGTAAAATGTTGGGATTATGGGTCACAGGAAGAAGTGGTTTTTTTAGTTGAATTTTTTTTTAACATTCCTCCTGAATGTAAATTTGTACTATTTAACTGACTATTGGTGTAAAATCTTGTCATGTGTATAAAAATAAAAAAAGATCCCAAATACCCAGTGCTTTATTTCATAACACAAACCAGGAATTACCTAATACTTAACTGTCTATTGGGTTCTTTAAAAAAACCAAGTAGCTAGTTTGTGGTTTGGTGTGTGTATGTGTTTCAGATCATGTTTTTTACTAAAATTCCAAACACGTGTAAATATTCCCCTTCCAGAAATCAGAACATAATCTGAGTGGACATAATCTGAGTGGCCGATAGACTTGGTGATGATGTATGTACAGGAAGGGGAAACAGAATATTAAATATCTTCAAAGATTATAAGAAAACATAGGAAGACTGAGAAGTCCTCACAGTAAAGTCTACAGTATAATTATAAGTAACCTGCCAGTGTTTTGAGACAATGCTCTCACAAACTTTGTAACTCCAACTAGCCTCAAACTCAAAAGATCTGCCTGCCTCATGAGTTCCGGGATTAAAGGGATATGTACCATGGTGGTGCGCTTGGGAGGCAGGCCTCTGAGTTCAAGATGTGCATGACAGCCAGTTCCAGGACTAGAGAGAACAAATGTATAAAAGATTGATGTGTGTGAGTGTTTTTGCTTTGCCTGCCTGTATGTATGTATGTATGTATATATATATATATATATATATATATATATATATATACATATGTGCCTAGTGCCCATGAAAGCAAGGTAGGCCTAATCTAATCTTACCCAGCAAGTTCCAGGCCAGATAAAATTTATAGACCCTCTCAAACAAAACAAATTCAGCTTCAGAGTTCCAGCCTGCTCCTTACAGTGGGCATACGAAGACATCTTTATAGTGTAGGTGCAGTTTGGGGACTTGTCAGTGGGCATACAAAGATTTCTTTATAGTATAGGTGCAGTTCTAGGACTTGTTCTTATAGAACCTAGGTTCATAAATATGAAGGCAATACATATCATACACATAAAAATCTTTAAAATCCAACTGCTGTATAAATTATTTCTGTTATATATTTATAGGTTGAACACAATCATGAGTCAAGTTCATTTCCTACAGCTTCTTTATGTTGAAAACTAGGCCTAAAACAAGAGCTGTGCTATCCGTTGTGAAAACCTTGTGTGTAGAATCCTTTTCCTCTTCCAGGCTTTGGGTGGAGGCCTTCAATGCTTTCAGTTCCAACACCCCAGTCCCCTGCCTCTTAGCTTCAGTGTCCTCCCTGCATTTCTCCCCATGGCATTGGCATTAAGACTGGTACATTAGGCCCCCCTCGTGGCCTCATCCTACAGTCACATGCACGGGTACTGAGGGTTAAGAAGAGGTCATATTTTTAGGGACATACTTCAACTTATAACATATTTAGGTTTTTATGTTTAAAGAAAAATGCCAATTTTAACTTGCTTTCTCAAATTTGGGGGTTTTAAGTATCTTGACAAGCTAAATCAGCAATGTTGCAATTCTATTACGTACACAATTCCAAAGAAATATTTTTATACAGTTTAGTACAGATTGTATTTAGTTATATCAACTTAGCCCTATAAGTATTACCACTTATTATATATAATAATTTTATTTATATTTATTATATTATTTAGTAATATTTATAATAATATTCTATTATTATATATAAGTGCACTGTTGCTGTCTTCAGACACACCAGAAGAGGGCATGGGATCCTATTACAGATGGTTGTGAGCTGCCATGTGGTTGCTGGGATTTGAACTCAGGACCTCTAGAAGTACAGTCAGTGTTCTTAACTGCTGAGCCCTCTCTCTCCAGCCCCACACTAATTTTTATTTTATGTAATTTATAACTTGCCATTATAATCAAGCTCATTCAGAGAAGAGTCATATTTGAAGGAGCTACTGCAAATGGTCTCATGTGATACTGAAAATAAGTACCTAACCAATCAAATGCTAGAAACGCTCTTAGGCAGTTCTTAAGAGACAATGGATTAAGCATGGTCCTTTATACCTATAATTTCACTGTTTGGGAAATGGAGGTAGGAGGACTCTTAAGTTTGAGGTCAGCACGGGCTACACACACAGCAAGACCTTTTTGTAGAGACCTGTAGAACCTGTGAATTGGAGGCCAGCCTGATCTACATCGCAAGTTCTAGGTGAACCAAGAATGTATAGTGAGACTATCTTTAAAAAATTAAAGATAGATTTATTTATTTATTATGTATACAGCATTCTGCCTGGCCCGAGGGCACATCTCATTATAGATGGTCATGAGCCACCAAGTGGTTAATGGGAATTGAACTCAGGACCTCTGGAAGAGGACAGTGTTCTTAATCTCCGAGACATCTCTCTAGCCCCCTAGATTAGGTGTTTTAAGTAGTCTTAATAAATTTTAAAATACATATTTAAGGTATTCGCACAAGTCTTGGCACAGCTGTATTTGGAAGTCTCTAGTGCTGTGAGACCTGAGGTTCATGGTGTCTCTCTTTCAGTCCCAAAAGCTCCGTTCTGAGTTCTCCAGGCTTTGGTGGAATTTCAGGTATTGTCTACAAAAAAAAACAGAAAAACAAAAGCCAAAAAAACAGATACCACCACATTCTGAGACAACAGTTCAATGTGACCTAAAAAGCTTTAGAAAGAACAAGAAGCCTCATACATGCTACTCAATAGCAGACCATTATTACGAGGACTCCTGCTTGACCTGAATTTCTTGCTGTCTGAATATATTGTCCTGCAAGTCTTAAGTCCTACTGGATTCACAGGGATAAATCCAATTGGTTCACAAATGTGAGTAATTTCAAATGAGAATTTGACATTTGAAGATCCATCCCTGCACTATTTGCTCACTCTGCCATGCACCAGGCCTGGGAAATAACTACTGATAGTTAATGCACTCGGAAGACAGAAGTGGTCATCATGTGACATGCATAGTCATGAGCAACACACACAATTCTATGTTTCAGGATGGCAGAAGGAAATGGGCGCAGCATATGTATGGCTGAGTTTAAGTCCCAGCACCACAAAGGAGAAGAAAAAAAAAAAACTATAGTTTTCAGTATAATTAGAAGTCTATCACAATTGTGAATCTATCACAAAATTGCAAAATCTTTTTACTGCTTACAAAGAAACTCCTATTCCATTCCCAAACAGTTCCCACAAGTCAATTCTGTCCACATATATTTGTCCATCATATATCATGTGGTCTTTTGTGACTTGATCCTTTCATGTAGTTTGCCAGGCTCACTCACATAGGATCACTGAATGATACTCCCTCACACAGATGTACCATGTTTTCTATAGGCATACAGGTATCTGAACTGCTCCCACCTATGAACATGTACAGACTCAAACAAGTATGACAGATGTCTCGGTGTTTGTTGGGTAGAAACCTGAACTGGGAATTGCTAGAACATATACGCTGTTTGAGGAACTGGCAGACTAGTTATATATCAAAGTGGTTGCGTGATATTCTATTCCCAAGGGTAGTACATGAAGGTTCCAATTTCTCCCTGTCCTTGACAACTGTTGTTTTATTGTGGCCATCAGAGTAGTGGTTCTGAAGGCAGATTGCTTTTCTCTGTCGTTAGACAATGAGCACCTCTACACAGGCTTTTGGTTCAGAGGGTCACTACGGAAGACAGACAAGGAGAGTGAGGAAGCAGTCTCGCAGGTGTCTAGGAGTGTTTCAGGCTAATAGGATCACAGGGGCAGAGGGCCAGACCAAAGACTGCCTTCAGCGCAAGGAAAATCATCAGTACATCTGACACAAGTGTTCAACGGGTTAGAAAGCTAGTTGGTGGGCAGTGGAGGGGACATAAAGATTCAGTGGCTTTTGCTCTGGAAGCAGGAAGATACTGGTGAGTTTTGAGGAGAGCGACATGGCCTGACTCCAGGATAAAAAAGACAGCGCTGGAAGCTCTGTTGAGAAGTTTCAGGAGAAGAAAGAGTGGAAGGTTGAAGACAGGCAGGAAGCTATTGTCTTAACTCAAGAAAGAGATGAACTGCTGGGCGGTGGTGGCGCATGCCTTTAATCCCAGCACTTGGGAGGCAGAGGCAGGAGGATTTCTGAGTTCGAGGCCAGCCTGGTCTACAGAGTGAGTTCCAGGACAGCCAGGGCTATACAGAGAAACCCTGTCTCGAAAAACAAAAAAATAAATAAATAAATAAAAGAAAGAGATGAAGTGACGGTGGCCTGGCTAGGGTAGGCACAAGGGTGGGCAGACGTGGATGTAGTTTTCATATTCACCCAGTGGTATCTGTTGAGGCACACTGAGGTAGGGTGAGTCCTGGGGTTCAGTCTAAAGAACTAAAAGAATTCAGTTGTCTCTTTTGCTGTTCTAATGAGTTATGCTGGACACCTAAGACAAAACATCTTAGCAGTTCTCCCTAAGGCTGCACTGAGTGTCAACTTTGGGCATCCACCTCGGGCCCCTCTCCTCTGCTCTCTCCCCAAACCTTTCAGTTATAACAGTGGTGACTGGAATATTTCCAAAAGACAAGGTAGGTAAAGGACATAAAATCCTTAAATCATAGGAAAGCATTCAGCATCCTATAGCAGCCAGCCGCCTTGGCTTCTTAGTCTAACAGTAAAGAAGCTCTCCAGCCAGTATTACCAACCTAACCAGACTGAGGTGGCATAGGACCCTCAGTACCGCTCATTTTGGAGACTGCGGTTTTGTGTTACTTTCTCCCCAGGTACAGGTAGCTGCTGGTAACGACCCTTGCACATCTCCAATAGTAATGAGATGAATCAAGTCAACCTCACAGGATCAAATTCTAGGCATTAGTTCCCCCGTAAAGTGCCGCTGATAACTACTCCTGCAGAAACGAGACACAAAACTGCATTTCCATGGAAAGTTCGTGACACTCACTATCTGTTCCACTAAGTTTCATTCATTCATATATATACATATGTGTGTATGTGTGTGTGTGTGTGTGTGTGTGTGTGTATTTACATATATATATCCCACTCCCGCGACAGGGTTTCTCTGCGTAGCCCTGGATGCCCTGGAACTCGCTCTGTAGACCAGGCTGGCTCACCACAACTATTAGACACAGTCTTGAGTGTTAAGAGCGAGCTGCTGCAGCCCTAGTTATCCAAACACTGGGAACAATCTAAACCTCAAGAGGAGCTAAGCAAATTGGATAGAACGCTGGGGTGTCACTCCAAGGATGGGCACGGAGCCGCACAGCACTCACCAGGTCAGGCCGATAGTACCAGTGCACCACCTGGGCCCCTGCGCACATGGCCAGGAGGCTGGAGGAGAGCATTTTCAAGTAGGCGGACCAGGGTACGCCCACGGGCATGGTGGAGGGCTGGCAGGGACGGAAAGGGCACAGCGTTAGAGGGCTGGGTAGCCTTCAGATGGCCTGACGGCTGAGGCATCTGGGGTGCTAAGGGTGGCGGGGTCGCAATGCCGCCCCTGGTGCCCCCCGCAACTTCCTCCCCCGCGACCAGCGAGCAGGGACTTACTGGGTGCAGCCAACGCCCGCCGAGCAGGGCAAGGAGGGCCCGGTGGTTCCTCGCTCCCTTAGCCTCTCAGGGAGACGCTGCAGGCCCTCACTCCTGCCCACGACTATGCGCGCAGGAGACTGTACCGCGGAGTGCACACGCGCAGGGCGACAGGTCACAGGGTCCTTCCAAAGTCCGAGCCGAACGCCAACAGGCAGGAACCAAAGTACAAGGTCCGGCGCAGCGACGGAGCGGAAAGCGAGGGCAATGCGCGCGCAGGCGCATTCGATTGTTTCTGACGGAAGTGGAGTGCTGGAGGTGTTTGTTTGTTTGTTTGTTTGTTTGTTTGTTTTTTCGGGTTTTGTTTTGTTTGACCGTTTCCACCCTTTAGCGAGCCTGGAATCCTAGTTCCTGGTCACTGTCCCAATCCTGCGTTTGCCGTTCCTGACCATTGTGGTGTTTACAGCATCCTTTGTCCTTTCGCACAAAAGAAACGGCATGTGTCCCACGTGGTTGGGAAGAGACGGGGTTTCGCAACACAAAACTGGCATGATCAAAGGGGGAGATCGCACTACAGCACCCCTTCTTCACCTGTAAATCGGGGGACCTTTGGAAGAACTCACTGGCCGTTTCCTGGGGGTCCTGTATCAGATTTCCTGTATATCAGATATATACAAGTCACAACAGTAGCAAAATTACAGTTACAAAATAGCAACAAAATAAATGTTATTGTTGGGGCTCATCACAGCCTGAGGGTATTAAGTTAAAAAATCCTGGGGGTGTTGCAGGGTGGAAGCACTAGGAAGGTTGAGAACCACTGCTCTAGAGAGAGCAGCTCAAAGCTTTATTCTCCTGGTTCCTCGGGTTCTTTGATACTTTACACAGAGCCACACCCAGGCACAGTAACTTTGGGTCATAGTTTTACTGGAAAAGAAACTTCCAATCACATTACTTAATCTGAGAGTGTTTTTAAAGATCATGCTTTGATTGTGGGTTCATTTTTGTTAAGCAAACTGCAAGAATTCTGAACATTAAGGTGGCATTGTGTAACAAATCATGATAATGTTTTATTAAACTCCAGGCACAAAATTGCTCAGGATCTGGGGGCATTTGTCACTAAACCTGATGACACAATTTTGCTCCCCCAGCCCCACATGATGAAAGCAGAGACAGCTCTGTAAATTTTTTTCTTACACACACACACACACACACACACACCCCTTTTTTTTTACTTCACAATAATAAAAAATTAGTTTTAACTCTGGTATTAAATTTGACATATAATAATCTCACATGAAGTATGCAATTTTATGTGTTTGCCATTTATACATCTGGAAGACTATACCCACAACTAAAGCGATCAACATTATGCCTGTCTTAGTCAGGGTTTGTATTCCTGCACAAACATCATGACCAAGAAGCAAGCTGGGGAGGAAAGGGTTTATCCAGCTTACACTTCCACACTGCTGTTCATCACCAAAGGAAGTCAGGACTGGAACGCAAGCAAGTCAGGAAGCAGGAGCTGATGCAGAGGCCATAGAGGGATGTTTCTTACTGGCTTGCTTCCCTTGGCTTTCTCAGCTTTCTTTCCTATAGAACCCAAGACTACCAGCGCAGGGATGGCACCACCCATGAGGGTCCCTCCTCCCTTAATCACTAATTGTGAAAATGTCTTACAGCTGGATCTCATGGAGGCATTTCCTTAACTGAAGCTCCTTTCTCTGTGATAACTCCAGCTTGTGTCAAGTTGACACACAAAACCAGCCAGTACAAGGCCCAAGTTTTCTGTGACTGTTCATGTGTTTGCACATATGTGATTTAGAGGTCAAAGGACAACTTCAGGGGCACTGCACCTCAGGCACTGTTCGTTCCTCTCTTTTTCCTTTCATTTCTCTTCCAGACTGGATGTCTCATTAACCTGGAGCTCCCAAAATACGATAGGTTAACTGCTCAGTGAGCCCCAGAGATCAGCTTGTTTCTGCTTCACTAGAGCAGGGATTATAGCCTAGCCTAATTGGCAACCTCCAGGTTCCTGTCTCAGAAATAAGCATGTAAAGTAAATGTGGTGGTTTAAATAGGTATGAGAAATGACTCACCTTTTAAGAGCAGGCAGGACTCTGGCAGAGGACTAGGACATTGGCAACACTCACTCAGACAGCTCACAACCACTTCTAGTTCCTAACTTCTGGATCCCATGGGCACCTGTGCTCACATGCATGGAGCCACACATCCCCACATGCATGTAATTCAAAATAAAAAATGTAATTGTTTTTCAAAAAGGCGGGTATGGTGGCACAGACCTTTAATTCCAGTACTAGGGACGCAGAAGCAGGGAGATCTCAATAAGCCGGAGGTCAGGCTGACCTACATAGCAAATTCCTGGACAGTCAAGACTACATAAAGAGACTGTGGTGGTTTGAATAGGCATGGCCCCCATAGATTCAAGTGTCTGAATGCTTGGCCCGTGGGGAGTGGCACTATTAGGAGGTGTGGCCTTATCACTGGGCTTTGAGGTCTCAGACGTTCCAGCAAGGTTCAGTGTGTCTCTTCCTGCTGCCTGCCAATCAGATGTAGAACTCTCCAACACCATGTGTAACTCCTGTGCGTCCCAGTGCTTCCTGTCATGATGACAGACTAAACCTCTGAAGCTATAAGCCAGCCCCAATTAAATATTTCCTTATTAGAGCTGGCATGGGGGCTGGAGAGATGGTTCAGTGGTTAAGAGCACTGACTGCTCTTCCAGAGGTCCTGAGTTCAATTCCCAAGCAACCACATGGTGGCTCACAACCATCTGTAATGGGATCCGATGCCCTCTTCTGGTGTGTCTGAAGACAGCGACAGCGTACTCATATAAACTATAAAATACATAAATCTTTTTTTTAAAAGAGTTGCCATGGTCACAGTGTCTAGTCACAGCTATAGAAACTCTACGACAGTAAGTTAATAAAAATAAGATGTAGAGCCACTGAGGAATTACTTACCATCAGCCTCTGGCTTCCTTCCACACATGGGTGCATGCACACACATACATTCAACACACACATTAAAATGGATCATAATAGTTCAAACTGGACTTGAGCTTGCAGTGATCCTCCTGCCTCATCCTCTCAACTGCTGGGTTTATAAGAATGTACCACCATCCATTGCTCTGGGTCATACATAGACTTCGGAACACTTGGTTCCTTTGGTGACGTATCTGTTCAAATCCATGCATTTGAGTGTTTCGCCTACATATCTGTACCATGTGCATGCCTGTGCACTCAGAGGTCAGAAGAGGGTGGTGAACACTCTGGAACTGGAGTTACAGGTGGTGTGAATCACCATGTGGTGCTGGGAACTGAACCCCAGTCCTTTGCAAGAACAACATGTGCTAAACCAACTAACACTCCAGATCAACCTGCTTGGTTTTTTTTTTAAAGTGTAAAATGTTCTTTATTTTAGATACAAGCCTTTTATCAGATACACTGCAAATGTCTCTTTCCAATCTATGCTTTATCTTTTCCTTAGAGGTGTAACAAGAAGCTTTAAAATTTAAATAAATTCCAAATTTATTACCCCCCACACCCCTTTTTGAGACCAGATCTCTGTCTTAGTTGTGGTTTGTATTGCTTTCAAGAGACACTAAATGTTTTCTTATAAAGGAAAACATTTAACTGGGGCTGCCCTACAGTTTCAGAGGTTCATCACAGATGGGAGAATGGAGCATGCAGGCAGACACGCTGCCGGGGCAGGAGCTGAGAGTTCTACACCTTGATCCACAGGCACCAAGAGATTGTCTACCACACTGAGCATAGCTTAAGCATGGGAGACCTCAGAGCCCACCCCCACAGTGATACACTTTCTCCGACAAGGTCACACCTCCTAATAGTGCCACTCCCTATGTGCCAAGCATATTCAAATACATGGTCGTCCCCTCCCCACACCCCACCCCACCCCCCGGGGATCATGCTTATTCAAACCACCACAGTCTCTCTATGTAGTCCAGGCTGTCCTCACGGAGAGCCCATCTTTGCCTTCCCAGTACTGGGTGCTGAATTTCAGGCCCTGGGAACAAACTGATGAGGTGCATATTTTACATACCAGAGCAGACCTGGCCTCTGGGATCTCCTGCATCCCTCAGTCCCTATCTGGCATACCTGCCCTAAACTTTCCAGCTCAGGGGCTGGTCTGCTCTTTCCCTAGAGGCTCTTTCCTATAAAACCCAGACATTTTGTTTTCTTCTCTTCTTCCCCCTTTTCCTTCTCTCTGTGTGGACAAGCTTTCTCTCTCTCTCCTTCCCCGTGGCAACTTCCCTCCCCTCCCTGGTGAGCCAGTGAACTCACCAGGAGAGCAGCTTCCCAATAAACCTGCAGATTTTATATATATATATATATATATAAATAAATCTGGCTTAAATTGGCTCATCTCACCAGCAGAGAAATAACTTATCACTGTGACGAAAGGTGTGTGCCACCACTGCCCAACCTTTTTGAAAAATAATTTAAAAATTTTGAAGTACATACATACGGGAATGTGGGTCCATGCATGTGAGCACAGGTGTCCACGGGAGCCAGAAGTCTGTAGCTAGTGACAGTCATGATCTAAGTGAGCATTGTCACTGTCCTTCTAGTCCTCTGCCAGAGCCCTGCTCTTAAAAGCAGAGCCGTTTCTCCAGCCCCAAAGTCCTTTCTTTACTAAGAACAGCTTTTATTATTTTATAGGCATTTTACTTTATTCATATATGTGGGTTTGCCTGCAGGTTTGTCTGTGCCCTACATTCATGTCTAGTGTCACAGGAAGTGAGACGAGGGTGTCATACTCCCCTGGAACTGGAGTTAAGAGACAGTTGTGAGCCACCATGTGGGTAATGGGAATCAAAGCCAGGTCTAGAAGAGTAGCTGGTGCTCTTAACGGCTGAGTCGTCTCTCCAGCTGCCAATATGCTTCTCTTTAAAATATCCTAGGATGAAAAAAAAAAACATCTCTGATGGGGCCATCTCTGAGCTCACGTGTCACAGGAGGGAGAGATCATTGTAAATTAACCAACGCCTCTTGTGGAACAAACAAGGAGAATCTAATTCAGTTGGGCTTCTCAGCATTTTTCGCCACATAATCTAAAGAAACAGGGAAGCCTATCACTAGAAGATGTCAGTGTCTGGGTTACTCGGGACAACGGAAGAGAGACATGGCGGGAGGAGCGATCAGCCTCTCAAGGTCTGAATGCTGGCGGTTTCCTAGAAGTGCCCCCCATTTATCTATCTATCTATCTATCTATCTATCTATCTATCTATCTATCTATTAATTCATTCATCCATTCACTTTACATCCCAGTCAACCCCCCCCTCACAAATTCCTCCCCCCATTACTCCCTCCCCTCTCTTCATAGTACAGTCACTTGACAACACTCACTTAGGCAATACCCAAGGTGGGTACCACCGCCCCATCTTGGGACATTAAGTCGCAGCAGGACTAGGCACATCCTCTCTCCCACTGAGGCCCAACCAGGTAGTCCAGCTAGGGGAAGGGGCTCCAAGGACAGGCAGCACTGTCAGAGAGAGCTCCCCCCTCCAACTGTTTAGGGGACCCACATGAAGACCAGGCTTCAATCTGCTACAAATGTGTAGGGGCCTAGGTCCAGCCCCTGCATGCTCTTTGGAGGGTGCTCCAGTCTCTGTGAGCCCCATGGGCCCAGGTTAGTTGCCTCTGTAGGTCTTGTAGTATCCCTGACTCCTCTGGCCTCCTCACTTCTAGACCCCACTTTCCTGCAGGACTCCCAAACACTGCTGCGCCATCTCTCCAGCCCCCTAGATGTGTTTATTGTTACACAAAAAGCACTTTTAGCAAGTCAACTTCTGCATACCAAAACCTCTAATATGATCTAGGGGCTATGAAGGAACCATTACCCAAGATTCTCAGACTTCCGGGTTTGCCAGGTATATCTTGGGACTAAGTAACATAATGCCTCTGAGAACCCTTCGAAGGAACAACCCCATCAAATCTCAGATAACAATCACTGACTATTTACAAAAGGCTATCTCAAAGCCGAGGTGCCACACTCTGGAACTCATGAAGATGGCTAGACACCGTTAGACAACTCTTCAGGTCAAACACCCAGACAGACATTGAAAAGAAATGAAACAAAAACTCTTAGAACCTCTGGAAGCCAAGTATGGTGGACCATGCCTTGTAATCCCAGTCAGTAATCAAGAGAGTGAAACAGGAGACTTGCCTTGGGTTGAGGCCAGCCTGGACTACAGCTGTAAAGTTCTAAGCCAGTCAGCGGTACACAGTTGATTATCTCAAAAACCAAAAGAACCTCCAAGAAGTCTAAGTGAGATTGGTGTATAAGATTCTGAAGCAGAGCCGGGCGGTGGTGGCGCACGCCTTTAATCCCAGCACTTGGGAGGCAGAGGCAGGCGGATTTCTGAGTTCGAGGCCAGCCTGGTCTACAGAGCGAGTTCCAGGACAGCCAGGGCTATACAGAGAAACCCTGTCTCGAAAAACCAAAAAAAAAAAAAAAAAAGGATTCTGAAGCAGAGGGGGTGAAGAGATGGCTCAGTGGTTAAGAGCACTCAGAGGTCCTGAGTTCAAATCCCACCAACCACATGGTGGCTCGCAGCCATCTGTAACAAAGATCTGATACTCCCTCTACTGGAGAGTCTGAAGACAGCTACAGTGTACTTACATATAATAAAAAAATAAATCTTTAAAAAAAAAGATTGTGAAGAGGGGAGAATCTAGTATCATGGACTTTAAAGGCTAGAGTTTGTCCATCTCCAAAGTAGAGAACAGTTTATGTAAATCTTTGTAGTCAACACAGAGCTTCCTTTTACAGATTAGTGAACTGAGGCCCAAACGTTGGTGGCCTCTAATCTTAGGTTTTCCAATCACAGGAATTGACAAGAAAGACAATTTTCTTGTTATTTTGTGTAAGGCACAGTCTTTATTATTTATCATCATTAGTATTATCATTTTAGTTGTTTGCGACAGAGTTTCTCTGTGTAGTCTTGGTTGTCCTGGAACTTGCTCTATAAACCAATCCAGCCTCGAACATAGTTCTGCCTGCCTCTGTCTCCCAAATGCTGGGACGCCCAGCCAAGACGTGTAGTTTTGGGGGGGTTTCTTTGTTTTTATTTTAACTTAATTAACTTTACGTCCCGATCACAGCCCGCCCCCCCCGCGCGCCTTCTCTCCACCCAGTTCCACCCTTACAAATCCTACCCTCTTCTCCTCCGAGAAGGGGAAGCACCCCTTGGGTGTTCCCCTTGTGTAGGGGGTCTAGGTCCAGCTCCTGCAGGTTCCCTGATTGGCAGCCCAGGCTCTGTGAGCCCCAAGACAGATAGCTTTTAACCCGCACAAAATCTGGGGTGAAAAGACATGGATTTGCCACCAAGCATAACCGCCCACCTAAACATCCCAGAGGCCGTCACCCCTTAACCTACACCCACAGGGAAACTTAAGAGTCCACAAAAGTGACGTCAGCCGGGCGCTCCCCCATCCTCTCCGAGCTCCACGTTTCCCGAAAGGCTAAGCGGCGATCGGGGCGCCCCGAAAAGAAGATTCCATTGGCTGGCCAGCGTCACGTGACAGCGAGGCCCGCTTGCCTCCTCGGAGGGGGACGGAAGTGCGCCGGGGACTCGCCGCGGTGATGTAGCAGCGTGGGAGGGGCCGAGGCCAGCGCCGTCCGTCCACCGGTCGCCCCGATCCTGTGGCGAGTCCGCACGCCGAGCGGCAGAGCGGGCGCCCGTGGGCTCCGCAGGAGTAGCCGCACCCTCAGCGGCGCCGCCATGGATGCGGAGGCGGCGCGCAGGTAAGGCGGGCGCTCGCGGCTGGGGTCGGTCAGGGCCGCGGCCCGCACAAAGGCCGGCCTGCGCGTGCGCGGTGGGGACCTCCCCGCTTCCCCCGCCTGTCGCCCCCCTCCCGCGGTCCGCGCAGGTCCTCAGCCTCGGGGACCCGCGAGCTTTAAAAGGTGGTGCGTGCACGGCCGCAGCCTCCGCCCGCGGTTCTTCTTCACCCTCCGCCACCGTGGACTGTAAAGGCGGAGCGGTGCCCTGTGGGTGCGATTGCGGCGGGGTCCTCCGCATCCTCGCGGGGTAGACACTATTGCTGTGGAGTGAGTGTAAGACGCCAAGAAGGCAGTCTTTAGATGTCTTTAATTCTGGGATGGTCCCTTAGTGGTGCTGGGGATGTCAGGGAGGATCTGCCAAAGTATAGGTTTGGAGATTTAGACTCTTCGCAGGAAAGCTAACTAAGATAAACAAGACAAGGTCTTCGCTGTAAACGGAATACTGACTTAGGTATTAGGTCTGGTGAAGCAAGAGATTCTGTCTTTAGCCCGCCTCCCTGTTCGACGGCTTTTTATTATTGTGCATCTTTGAGCAGATTGACGGGGGCTGATGGCAGTCCGTGGGAGTGAAATGGAATCCTGGTTTACCACTCAAAGATTCAAGGGACAGGTAGATCTAGCTTCAAGTCTGTTCAACAGTTTACCAACTGCAGGGTGCCAGGGGTCTGCTGGTGAAAATGGGAAATGCCCCAGCCCAACTTTCAGAGGGGTTTGTAGACCTGATAGATTGAACTGGAGTCTACATAAAGAAATGCTGAATGGATGTAATAATGAGTCATTAGCAAAAAGAGACACAGTCTTACATGTGTGTGTACCTGTGTGTGTGGTCTGTCTCCGTGTTTGTCTGTCTCTCACCCAAGACCGAATGGTTGGGGGGGTGTGTGTGAGAGAGAGAGACCTTGATGTCATACTACTGAAATGATGTTAAAATGAACGATGATGATGATGATTTGGGAGGGTGTGGTTGTGGTTGGGGATTGAGCCCAGGGCCTCCAGTTCGCTAAGCAAGCACCTTACCACTGAGTCATGACCCTCAGCCATCTTCCTACTCTTATTTTGAAAGGTCTTGCTGTGTTGCCTTGGCTACCCTTGGCTTTGCTCTGTAGCTCAGGTGTACCTTAAATTGATGAGCCTTGTGCCCCAGCCTCCCAGATGGCTGGGGTTATGGGCCTTCCCTACTGGGCCTGGCATGAACTGGAAATTCTGACTAGTCCTAAAGTCTTTGTGCACTCTGCATGTAGGAGCTAACGCCCGGTAAGTGTGCATTCTCCGTGTAGCCCCGTCAGCAGCAGATGTGCATGTGGTGTTCCTTCACGGTCCTCGTTACCAGCTCCCTGGAACTGTGGGTTGCAGTAAATATTATTTGGGGGTTTCTACCCCACTTTAGGTCATTTAGTTCCTAAGTACAAGACTCAAAACTCTTCAGATTTATAATAAGCTTGAAAGCACTAGAGCTGGGCAGATATCAAGCTTCTATGCTCTTTGTCTGTTTCTCTGTATGTGACTTGCCATGTTTTGTTTGGGCTGTCCCTCCTGCATCAGGCCAACCCTCGGGGCCATGTGCTCACCATCCAAGCTACCCCTTGGGGACTTCTTTCTTCTTTCTCCTCTCTCTGGTGGTCCCTCCTGAGACTCCAAGCCCTGGAGCCTTCACTCTGCCCACTCTATTCTGCATACCCCAGGCTGGAGGCATCTTTATTAACCAATCAGGGTTGGGGTGGGGCAATGTTTACACTACAGGAGCTGATATATGTGAGGATCTTCCCATTCCTGAGATGGGAGGGGAGGGGAGGGGTGACCAGATCTTAGATTCCAGTATCTAGCATTTGAATAGATAGCAAAACCAGACCAAGCCCCTGTAGTGTTCAGCCCTTTAGCACTGGTCATTGTGGGTATTCAGTAGGATGTATCCTTGTTCAAGGGAGATGATCAAAGGTATATTTGCATATGGCACCCTAGACCCTTAAAGTAGTGTAAAATAACTTAAAATTAAAGAAGTTTCTTAGTGTTTCTAGAGAAAACTTTAAAGATTTAAAACACAGATCAGAATTGTATTAGCTAGACTTTTTTGTTTTGTTTTTTTAGCTTTGAGACAGCCTTGCTTATGTAGTCCCAAGCAAGCCTGAAACTCATATCCGCCCTCCTTCCTCTGCTTCCATGCTAGGACTACAGGCATACAATGTGGCGACTTTCCATAGACCTCCTAATCAGCTGTGTATGCGCTGAGAGACCACGGGCAGCTGTAGGAACCCGTTCTGGGCATGGGAGGTCGGTAGGAGTGGGTAGGATGGGTCTCAGAGAGAAGAAAGTGCGGCCTGCCAAGGACAGAAGCACTGTGGAGCAGGTGAGACCGACAGATATGGGAAGAAGCTACACTTCTGTGTAGCTCAGGAGCCGTCACATTTCACAGAGATGGCAGGTCTGGGGCCTGTGGAGTTTATCACTGCCTTGGAATCAACTTGACTTGGAATCACCAAGTAGACACACCTCCGGATCTGTCCTTAGGGTGTTTCTAGAGAAGTTTAGCTGAGGAGACCTGCCTTGAATGTGGTGGTCTGTCAGTGGTCAGTAGTCTGCCCCCCTCGCAGACCTCTGCTCAATAAAGCTGGATGTTGGACTGCACTGCCCAAGAGTGTCAGGATGAGTCAGAGGGAGCAAATTTAGGAAGCCTGCTGGGTGGCGATGAGGGATGGTAAGCACGGGTGATTATTTCTTATTTTACCTCTAACGTTTTTACAGGTGAATGAATATGGGGGTGGGGAGGGCATGTGCCACAGCGTGAGTATGAAGGTCACTGGAGAATTTTCTTGAGTTTGTTTTCTTCTTCCACCTTAATGGGTTTCAGATCAGGCTCAGGTCGGCCAGGCTTGGTGACACACACCTTTACCTGATGGACCATGTCACTGTCCCAGGCATAGAGGGAATGGGGGTGGGGATGACAAACTTAGTTTAAAAGAATAGTACTTAGCTAACACAGTTTCTCAAGGGGAAAAGTCCACAGGTGTTATCAGTGGCTATATATAAATTCTTTGTCTTTCTCCTGTTTTGCTCAAGGGAATATAGTTTGCAGCAAGGTTTAAAGACTTAAGTGAAAAAAGATACTTCCCATTGCTGTGAAGAGACATGTGACCAACTCTTATAAAGGGAAACATTTAATTAGGGGCTTTGCTTAAAGTTTCAGAGTTAGTCCATTAGCATCATGGTAGGGAGCTGACAGTGTGACTACAGCAGTAGCTAAGAGCTTTACATCCTGACCTGAGGACAGCAGGCAGAAGGGGTGGGGCTGGGGCGGGCTTTGAAACCCCAGAGCCCACCCCCAGTGTCACAATTCCTCCTAAAAAGACCACCTCCCAGTCCTTCCCAAACAGTTCATCAAGTGGGAACCGAGCTTGCAGATATTTGAGCCTGCGTGGCCCCTCCCACTCGCCCCTCCCACTCGCCCCTCCCACTCGCCCCTCAGCTCTGCTTCGTTTGTTTTCCCTTAAAGGGTCCCCCTTGTCAGTAAAACCATTGTGATTGTATAAAGGTGCGTTATTTAGATCTGGGGACATGAGAGCAGTGTATGGAACACAGTTAAGCTCAGGGCCACAGCCAACAAGCCCTGATTAAGCTTAGTTTATAGGTTGGTTTGTTTGTTTGTTTGTTTCAAGATTTTACTTGGTTTATGTAGGTGAGTACACTGTGGCTGTCTTCACACCAGAAGAGGGCATTGGATCGCATTGCAGACGGTTGTGAGCCACCATGTGGTTGCTGGGAATTGAACTCAGGACCTCTGGAAGAACAGTCAGTGCTCTTAACCACTGAGCCCCTAATTTGTAGTTTTTAGTAACCTTATTTGTGTGCCTTTAGAAAGATGGGCAGTCTCTATAGGGAATTGTGAGTTTTCTTGATTTGTGCTAACATTTCTGACTCTCAACCAGACTCTGGAATAAAAGACTTCCCCCTTCTCGTGTCCTGTAACTTCCCTGTTTATCCTTCTCTGGGCTGGGATGCAGACTCCGCAGACGGGAAGGAAAGAGCCTGCTAAGCACCGCATCCGTCTTTCTCTGCCTCATGGTCAGCGTGTGGACCGAGTGGCTCATGCTGCCTGGCCTTCCCTAGCCCGATGGGCTGTATTCTGAACTGAGCGTATTGCTATGCCAACCAGGAAAGAAACGAGTGCAGGGTCCGTTCAGATCTCAGCAGACTTAGTGCTGCTTATTGTAAAGGCTGCTAGCTCTAACTCTGCATTATCATAGCGAGGGAGGGAGGGAGGGAAGCTGGGCGTGGGAGTAATGGCTCAGTCCTCCTTGTTGCTGTCCCTCTCCTGGAGACTTAGGTGTCAGGAACACTGCTGAAATCTAGCCCGGGGAAGGCACGAGAGAGCGAGAGGGAGAGGGAGAGGGAGGGAGGGAGGGAGAGAGAGAGAGAGACAGAGACATATTTTGTAAATCTTTTGAGCAGGGGGCTGGGAAAGATGGTTCAGCTGTCCCTGTTCTTGCAGAGGGCATGAGTTCCCCATCACCCACAGGTTTGCTCACGATTGCCTGAAACTCCAGTTATGGGGCCCTGACTTTCCTTTCCAGCTGCCAAAGATCCTACATGCATGTCATGCACATGCAGACAAGCATAGATGCACACAAATCATTTGAAATGAAAAAAAAAGAATTTATACATTTTTTAAAAAGATTTATTATTTATTATTATATATGTTAAGTACATTGTAGCTGTCTTCAGACACTCCGGAAGAGGGCGTCAGATCTCTTTACGGATGGCTGTGAGCCACCATGTGGTTGCTGAGATTTGAACTCAGGACCTCTGGAAGAGCAGTCGGTGCTCTTAACCACTGAGCCATCTCTCCAGCCCAAATTTATACATTTTGAAGCAAGTTTATGTTACTTGCAGATATAACTAGTATCCAACAATAGGAAATTAGGTTATCTAGAACTCTGGTTTTCTAGTATTCAACTTTATGGAGGTTTCTGTGTACATGTATTGCTTTCTGCTGCCAAGTAGTGAGGATGCTACAGGTCGGGGAGACGGCCTACTTGGTGAAGTGTATGCTGCTTTACCTATGTGGAAGTCTGGGCACACGACTCTTCCTAGCACGGGGTAGGAGAGACAGGAGGTCTCTGGTTTGATAGCCAGTGGGTCTCTCCTGTCTTGGAGCTTCAGATTTAGTGGGAGAGAGACCCTGTCTCAGAAACTAAGGCAGAGAGTGATGAGGAAGAGACCTCTGAGCTCTTTATGCACCCACATAAGAGAGGTCATATCCACCTTTCTGTTGGCGTTAGGAAGGTAGTCCCACGATGCTAACTTTAATTCTCATGGCCAGGTATGATCGTACATGCTTATAATCCCAACCCTTGGGAAATAGAGGCAGGAGGATCAGGAGTTCAAGGTCATCTTGAATTACAAAGAGACAAAGCCAGCTTAGACTACATGAGACCTTGTCTCAACAACAAATCCCAATGCAAAATATATTAAATATGCTTTTTCCGTATTTTTTCACAATATCAATTAACTTTTAGTGGCTGCATAGTATTTTTTATGTTGCTGTAAGATATTCTATCGAACCATTGTGTAATCTGAGAACTGCATTTAAAGAAATAAAAGTTTGGGAGTGGAGAGAAGGCTTAACAGATAGATGCAAAGCCTGGGTTTGATTCCTGGCACCCACGTGGAGGCTCACAACTACCCAGTCCAGGTGTGGGGGCCCTGGCTCCCTCTTCTGAACGCCGCAGGCACTGCATGCGCATGCTGCATATATATGCAGACAACACTCTTCACATTAAATTAACCTTTCAAATTATTGTTCTTACAGAGTGTTTGTTTTTAAAGAAATAAAACTTCAAAGGAAGAGTTTATATTCTTCCTCACTGGTGCCTGAGCCTTTCTCCAGCAGCCTTTCTTGAAGCCAAAGTGTCTTCTATCCACAGGGATCGGGCCCCTGCTGTCTTTGAGCAAGTGGCCTCTCAGAGTCTCTTATCCTGGATCCCCTATCTGACCCGTGCTGAGGAATTGAGGGAACTCCAGGCAGTACTGTGCAGAGCCCTTTTCACGGCCTCTGATAGCTCAGGATTCAGAGCAGGGGCAGAGAAGCCATGATAAACATGCAGAGTATTTCTCGTCCGTTTCATCATATGTGCTCATGGGCAGAAAGTTTCAAGGCACATGTGGCTTGAATGTGCTAACCTAGGGAAAGGCATTCCTCCCCAGGGAATGAACACAGCAACGTAGTGTAGAAAATCTATTGTGTGCCATTTAAGATTATCTAGAATGTTCTTTAGTTTATGTATACTTTGTTTTTGTGTTTGTTTTGCTTTGTTTTCTCAAGACAGGGTTTCTCTGTGTAGCCCTGGCTGTCCTGGAACTCGCTCTGTAGACCAGGCTGGCCTGAATTCAGAGGTTTCACCTACCTGAGTGCTGGGATTGAAGGGTGTGCTGCCACTGCCCAGCAGTTTGTTACCTTTTGACTTGGCCATTTTACTGAGATAACTCTTACTATAGAAGTGGCTTGTTTGAACTTTGCTTTTTTATTTATGTGTGTTTGAGTGTATAGGAGAGTGGGTGCACCATCTCTGTAAAAGTACGCACAGAGTCCAGAAGAGGGTGTCCAGTCCCCGGGAACAAGAGTTCCAAGGGACTAAGAGCTGCTTGTTGTGGGTACTGGAAACTGAACCTGTACTCTTGGAGAGCAGGGAGTGCTCTGAGCTACTGCGTCATTTCTCCAGATCTGACCTCTGCTTTCTGGGTTCTTCTTTCTCTAACACACACACACACACACACACACACACACACACAGAGAGAGAGAGAGAGAGCTGCTAAGCAGAGTAGAATGTCTTGCCACAGGAAGCATGATGTCTCTCTCCAAGAAGTAAATTCCTTCCCACTTTACTTCTGAATGCATTCTACATTTAGTGCCATCATTTGATGCTGATCCCACTGTAGTATATCCTGCTGTAGTATCCTGCTGTAGTGTATACTGGTGTCAGGGTCTCTCTGTAGCTGGGCTGGAATTAGAGGTGTGCATCACCAAGCCAGCAAGGCCTGCATGGTTTGCTTTTATTCTTTTTTTTTTTTTTTGGTTTTTCGAGACAGGGTTTCTCTCTATAGCCCTGGCTGTCCTGGAACTCACTCTGTAGACCAGGCTGGCCTCGAACTCAGAAATCCGCCTGCCTCTGCCTCCCAAGTGCTAGGATTAAAGGCGTGCGCCACCACCGCCCGGCCCATGGTTTGCTTTTAAATGGAGTTTAAGTCATGCTCAGAAGAGAGGTTGGAGAATTTTGTTTGTTTCATAGGTTGAACAGATATTTACAAAATAATCCATTTCTACTGTCTACAAAGTAGAAAGCAACAACTAAAACAAAGGACTAGCAATAACAAAAAAGCAAAATCTAATGAATATACTTTAAAAAAAAATCCCACAGGCTGGAGAGATGGCTCAGTGGTTAAGAGCACCGACTGCTCTTCCAGAGGTCCTGAGTTCAAATCCCAGCAACCACATGGTGGCTCACAACCATCTGTAATGAGATCTGATGCCCTCTTCTGGAGTGTTTGAAGACAGCTAAAGTGTACTTATATATAATAAATAAATAAACCTTTAAAAAAAAATCACACAAAGAAACCAAAGGAAAAGCTAAATTTCCCCACTGTTCCGATGGGGAAATTTTTGTGCCAAGATGGGGAATAGTGCTTGTGGGATATATTTTGTATTTATGATTTTTTAATTCATAGGAATTGATAGTCCTCTAAGCCTATCAACTTGAAAGTTCCTGTGATCTCATTTCAGAGAAAGTACAGGCAGGTTGTGTTGGTGGCATATCTGGCCACTGAACACTAAGAGTTAACGTGTGTGTGTGTGTGTGTGTGTGTGTGTGTGTGTGTGTGTACTTGGTAAAGTCAGGAAAGTATTCACAGAGGAGAATAGACCTTCTTTCTCTCCTATTACCTGAATAATGACTGCTCTCTGGGTATTAACTTTTTGGATTCTCATGGTTCTTTGGTCATTTAAACTCACCCTTGGGTAGCTTTGACTGTGGTCACATAACTTGGACCTAATTGTTCTTTCAGCTGTTCTCTGGAGCAAGTTCAAGCTCTGTATTCATTCCCATTGCAACAAATGATGGCAGACGCGTCTAACGTGGCACTCACGACTGGACAGCAGGTACCAGCAGAAGATCCTAACGTGGCGGCCGTGACTGCAGAGCAGATGCCCGCAGACGCTCCTGCCCAGGAACCTGTACCAGGTAGTTCCTTCATAGTCTCCCTTGAATGCTTCCACCTCCAGCAAAGCCATTAGTGAACGCATGCTGTGCACCTGCACATGTAGTGCGGCAGTGGGCACGGGATGAGTGACCAGAGAGCTCACAGCACTGGATTTAACTTGGTTCAGACGCTCAGAGGCAGCAGAGCAGTAACACAGGAGCTCCAAAAGCCACCCTGTGAACCACAAAGGAGGGGCCGTGCCAGCTGAGAAACAGTGAGGCATGGCCCCAAACCCCCGAGTGATGGTGGATCATTGGATTGTGGAGCAGAGGAGATGGTGGACATGGGCAGATGAGGCAGTCAGGCCCACATGGACCCTAAGGAGTGCCACTGCTGTTCCCAGAGTGATGGGCAGCTATGGAGAGAGTGGGAGCCAAGGAGTGACTCGAATGGACGGGCATTTAAAACTCAGTCCAGAGGGCGTAAGTGGGAAGATATGAGGAAGACCAGAGAGCGCGGAGAAAGAGTTGGGAAGTGTTCAAGAGGTGCGGTTCCTTGGCTACAGTCGATGCTTTTCTTTCTTTCTTTCTTTCTTAAGATTTATTTATTCTATTTGAGTACATTGCACCTGTCTTCAGACACACTAGAAAGAGGGCATCAGATCCTATTATAAATGGGTGTGAGCCACCATGTGGTTGCTGGGAATTAAACTCAGGACCTTTGGAAGAGCAGCCAATGTTCTTAGCTGCTGAACCATCTCTCCAGCCCGATGTATTTCACATAGATGCTAAGGGAGAAGGAGAAACCGAAAAGTACCAGTTGTAGTTGTGGTCCCTCACATTATTATAATGACGAACTTGATGCTGACTAACATTCTTTTTTGGAGTAACATTTTTTTAAAGAGGTGTGTGTGTGTGTGTGTGTGTGTGTGTGTGTGTGTGTGTGTGTGTGTTTATTCTGTTAATTTTTTATGTGTAGTGGTGTTTTATTTGCAAGTCTGTGAACCATTTGCATGTCTGATACCTTCTGAGACCAGAAGACTGGGGGACCCCTTGGGACTGGAGTCACAGAAGGTTTGTGAGCTGCCAAGTGATGCCAGGAATCAAAAGAGGTCCTCTGAGAGAGCAGCCGGTGCCCTTAACCACCGAGCCCTGTCTCCAGCCCTGAGAAAGGAGTTCTGTGCACAGTTCTGAAGGTTCAGGGGCGTGGCCTTCCCCATGTGCTCAGCTCTGAGAAAGGTCCCGTGACAGATGGTACCACAGTGAGAGAGAGTCACATCACCAGACAGGAAGCCACCGAGACAGGCAGCTGATACTGCCTTCTAAGGGCGTTCCCCCAGTTAACCTAAGGACTCCATACTCAGCTCCACCTCTTAACAGTTCTACATCTCCCAACAAAACTACCGTGGGACTAAGCATCAAACATAGGAACCTTTAGTGGGCAGACTCAAGCATTACCCAAAGCATTCCTAGATTTCTGACACGCAGTTGGTTGGACGAAGTGTCACAAACTGAGATAAAGGATTGGAAGAGAAGCCACATGGATTGAAGTGTTTGGATAGCAGTAGCAGCATTGGTATGAGGAATGTGCTCATAGTTGCCTATGATTCCAGGACCACACCTAACATACTGGCTGGGGCTTTCTCCTGCCTCACTTCTGTGTTTGCAGACACTGAGAACTAGGGATCTCCAACCTCTAGTCTGTGGTGGTAGAGCCCTGGTAAGGAGTGATTGGAGCAACCTTCCAGGCTTGGTTGGGAAAATACATATTAGGATGGGGCCAGAGCAAGTAGGAAGACGTTCAAAGAGTCAAAGTTGAGGAAACACAAGCTTCCCATTGAATAACTGAGTCTGTTTCTCAGTCAAGAGTGCTTTGTGCCTCGGGAGACATTACCATTGTCAAGAGACACTTTGGACTGTCAGGACTGACATTTGTTGGGTAGAAATGGTGGGTGGTGTTCCACACACTATGTAATGTGCAGAGTGTCATTCAGCCCTCATGTCCGTCTGAGGAGGCCCTGAGAGCACAGCTCTGCTCTTACCGTTGGGCAATGCTGCTGCCCGAGAGAGCTTGTCATCAGCCCTTTACGTCACACTGAATGGGTGTGCTGCAGTCTGCCCTATGACTTCTGAAACAAGCCATAAGCTGCCTGTGTGTCCACTAGTAGGAAGTGAGTTAAAAGCCTTTCCCTTTGAGAACAAGATCTTAGTATAAATTAAGGTGACTCATGAAATTCTTACCTGCCTCCTGAATGCTATATTAAAGATTTGGACAACCTTGTCTGCCCTTGTTCAAAAATGTGTTTACTTAGCGATTTACGTACTTAGAATACCTATAAAGAACTCAAGTGATATTGTATAGAAGATCAGTCTGTGACCATCACGTGTGCCTCAGTGGGGAGAGGGATAGAAGGGGAAGGCAGAGGAGACGGAAACTCAAGGACATACTTGGGATCAGGTAAACACGGGTGTTCATAGTCTGACTGCTGTGGAATCGCCGGCAGTTTCTGTGTTTTCTGCCACCACATTCTGGGAATCGCTGTTTCAGAAGCTCCCAAGAGAAGGAAAAGGAAAACCAGAGCAGCAGAGCCCCAGGACCCCGTGGAGCCCAAAAAACCTGCTTCGACAAAGAAATCTGGCAAGTCTGCAAAATCAAAGGAAAAGCAAGAGAAAATCACAGACGCGTTTAAAGTGAAAAGGAAAGTGGACCGATTTAACGGCGTCTCTGAAGCTGAGCTTCTAACCAAGACTCTTCCTGACATTTTGACCTTCAATCTGGATATCGTGATTGTAAGAATTTCTGTCCTTGCTTGACGGTAGATAGCACCAGAGGATTATCTTTACTTAACAATGGTTCTTACAGATGACATTCTTCTGAAAAAAAGGGTTTTGTTTGTTTTGGGGTTTTTAGAGACAGGGTTTCTCTGTAGCCTTGGTTGTCCTGAAACTCACTTTGTAGACCAGGTTGGACTCGAACTCGGAGATCCGACTGCCCCTGCCTCCCTGGGATTAAAGGCTGCGCCACTACTGCCTGGCTATTTTCTTTTTCTTTCTCTTTCTGTTTTTTTTGGTTTTTTTGTTTGTTTGTTTTTTTGTTTTGTCTTATTTAGATAACTTTATTTTCTTAAAGGAGAAACAAAATAATAATACTTAGTGGAGGGGGTGTGTCAGTAACAGAACAGCTTGCCGTTTATACAGATTTTGCATATGAAACAATGGACTATTTGTCTGAGTTTTTGAGCCCTGTATTAAAGATGAAAGTGTTTGATTCCTTTGTTTTCCAGATCGGCATTAACCCAGGATTAATGGCTGCTTACAAAGGGCATCACTACCCTGGGCCTGGAAATCACTTCTGTAAGTGTCTACTTTTCAAAGTCACTTTGAGTGAGGTATTTTTATTAGTAGGATTACTGGGCTGCCTTTGCAATGACAAGAATTGTATGAATACACTTCACACGTTGTATGTTTCCCTGTCTGTGGACACGGAGGTCAAGGATCTGGTTTGTCACTGCACTTTTGCGTTAGTGGAGAGTAGAGGGCATGGAAGAGTGCTTCCTGGAGGTTTCATGGAGCTGGGGACCAAAGCCAGGACTCTGAGCGTGCTAGCCTATATTCTACAACTGGGCTAACCTCTATACTTGAGCATGCTAACATGTATTCTACAACTGGGCTAACCTCTATACTTGAGCATGCTAACATGTATTCTGCAACTGGGCTAACCTCTATACTTGAGCGTACTAGCCTGTATTCTACAACTGGGCTAACCTCTATACTTGAGCATGCTAACATGTATTCTACAACTGGGCTAACCTCTATACTTGCTCTTTGCTCAAATGGTTTCAAGAATTTATTTACTTATTGTTGTTTTTCTTTTCTTTATTCTTCTTGGGGGTGGGTGTGTTTTGAGACAGAGTCTCTCTATGTAGTCCTGGCTATTCAGGAACTCCTATGTAGACCAGGCTGGCTTGGACTTACAGATATCTACCTGCCTTTACCTCCCAAGTGCTGGGATTAAAGGCATACAGTACCACCTGGCTTTGATTATTTTTGAGTGATGGGGTGTGTTTGTGTGTGTGTGTGTGTGTGTGTGTGTGTGTGTGTGTGTACACTCCACAGATAAAGTAACAATAACACTGCTGTGACAGTGTAGACAAAAGTATTGATGTTCCCTGATTTTTGTCGGTGTTATTTCTTGGAGAGTTAATAAGTATTGATTGTGGAGCTGGAGGTGGCTCAGAGGTGAACAGCATTGACCGCTCTTCCAGAGGTCCCAGGATTGATGCCCAACACCCACATGGTGGCTCACAACTACCATAGCTACCGTTCTAGAGGAGCTGGTTCCCTCCTTTGTTACCATCCCCACACATAGTACACAACACCCTAGACAAAGCACCCTGGGTTTGTTGGTTTTGTTTTTTATCTTTTCGTCAGTGTGACACAAGCTCAGAGTACTTTGGCAAGAGGGAAACTCAACCAAGAAAGCGCCACCACCATATTGGTCCCTGGGACATTTACTTGATTAATGGTTGCTGTGGGAAGGTCGCTCACTGTGGGTGGCTACACCCCTGGACAGGTGGCCCTGAGTTGTGTAAGATTATAAAGCAGGCTGAGCAAGCCAGTAAGGAGCATCCTCCGTGGCCTCTGCATCACTTCCTGCCTCCAGGTTCCTGCCTTGAGTTCCTGCCCTGACTTCTTTCAGTGATGGAGTGTGACCTGAAAGATTGTAAGTTGAAATAAACCCATTCCTCCCCAAATTGCATTTAGTCATGGTCTTTATCACAACAATAGAAACCCTAACTAAGACACACCCATACACATAAAATAGCTGAAAAAGCTCCTTAAAAGAAATTCATTGGTTGTTGGCTATTGGTTATGTATAAAATGCTTTGGTCTGAGACATTCTGTAAAGACAGTTTCCAGAGAAGGAGATAGCAGCAAAGGCTCGTTCTTTGATAGAAAGCTTTAAAGCGGGTACTACTACTGCGTCGCTCCACCCATGCAAGCTGCTCATGTAGATTCTTACCCCTGCCTACTATAGCTGTGTATGTCCTCAGACAGTACTGCTTGTCTGAGAGTAAGAGTCCAGATGTTTACGCTAAGTAATAATGTACTTTTGAAACTAGCAACATATCATCCCCATTATTTTAAAATTCTGAGAAAGCGTGTCTTAGTTTCCTCTACCCTCAAGGGGTTTGAGTTTAGTCTATGGGGAGTCTTAAGGGCAAAGTGGTGATGTTATCAATTATTAGGTAGGAACATAGTCCGAAGCTGTGTGTGCAAAGAAGGTAATAGTTTCTTGTAGAAAAATTATGATTAAAGTCATAGAGAAATTAACATGGTATCCAATCTGCTGTTGTCATTTAATATGGTATTTGATTTAAGTTACTGATTTTTAAGCATATTGTAAGTCTTTTATTTCCCTGTAGTTTTAGCAACCTGATGTAAGCTACTTGATGAATTTTTGATAAAAGCTTTACACTTTCCGTGGAGGTGACAGAGTCTTCTCTTCACAGGGAAGTGTCTGTTCATGTCAGGGCTGAGTGAGGTGCAGCTGAACCACATGGATGACCACACCTTACCTGGGAAGTACGGCATCGGATTCACCAACATGGTGGAGCGGACGACGCCAGGCAGCAAGGATCTGTCTAGGTAGCTATAGAGCATGAGGTTTATGGTGCTGCGGCGCCTCACGCCTACTTAGGAATATTGTATGGAGCTGATCCAAACCAAGATCCAAAACTGCGTGTATGACTGTTGAGAGGTGCCTGAAGGCGGCACACTGCCAACCCTGCTCTGTTCCTGTTCCTCACTGCCTCTTAATTCAATTCCAGTAAAGAATTTCGGGAAGGAGGGCGTATCCTAGTGCAGAAACTGCAGAAATATCAGCCACGAATAGCAGTGTTTAATGGAAAATGTAAGAATTACTTTTACTTTTTTGTCTTTTCTCTATGCTGATGGCAAGGGCATTGTTAAATACGTTTGTCTTTTATTTTAGGTATTTATGAAATTTTCAGTAAAGAAGTTTTTGGAGTAAAGGTTAAGAACTTGGAATTTGGACTTCAACCCCACAAGATCCCAGACACAGAAACCGTAAGTCTTCCGAGTGCATCTGTAAGCTCCCCTGGGCTTCTGGCTGACTGTCCCTCCCGTTTGTCTGAGACATTGTCATTTTTGCCCTAAGAGAATCCACCTGTTTTGTTAAATAATTGCCAGTTTAGACTTTCAGATGTAGTTAGAGTTTTATTTAAAAGGTATGTCAGCTAAATGTCAGAGGAACTGGCACATACTACATTCAGAATATCGTCGCTGGTTACTTACAAATTCAGGCAAGCATATGTATATAATCCTCATTGGTAAAGTTAACTACTTCATTTGTATATTTAACCCTAGCTTAATTTTGTTGCTGAACATGCTAGACAAACAGCCAGCCAACCTTCTTTATTTTTATGCGTATGGATGTTTTGCTTAATGTATATAGACACATGTCTATATACAACCACTTGGTCCATGGAGGCCAGAAGAGGGTATCTAATTTTGTGGGACTGGGGTTACAGAGAGTTGTGAGCCACCGTGTGGGAATTGAACCCTGGGTCTTCTGCAAGAGCAGCCAGAGCTCTTACTACTAAGTTACTGTCTAGCCCTGTATAGTGATTTTTCAAACTAATGTCCACAGAATATTTGCAAACATTTGTTTCTGATTTTGTTTACTCTTTGTTTTTTACTAAAGTATAGGGTTTTGTTTGTCTTGTTTTGTATTTTGTGCTAGAGATCAAACGTGCATGTTAGGCAATATTCTACCACTCCAGCTTTCTTTTATGTTCTCTCTCCCTCTCTCTCTCATGCGTGTGTGTGTGTGTGTGTGTGTGTGTTGCAGACTAAACGTAGGGTTTCACATGCAAGTGCTTTAGCACTGCTCCCTACCTCCCATCATCAAGGGAGGCAAGAGCAAGAACGTGGAAGCAGCCATTGCAGCAGAGATTGTGGGAAAACATCCCTTACTCATTTGCTCAACTGTCTTTCTTTTTTTTTTTTTTTTTTTTTTTTGGTTTTTCGAGACAGGGTTTCCCTGTGTAGCCCTGGCTGTCCTGGAACTCACTTTGTAGACCAGGCTGGCCTCGAACTCAGAAATCCTCCTGCCTCTGCCTCCCAAGTGCTGGGATTAAAGGCGTGCGCCACCACCGCCCGGTTTCAACTGTCTTTCTTAATAAGAAAGGTTCTGGCCTGGAAAGATGGCTTAGTGCTTACGACACTGGCTGTTCTTCCAGAGGAACTGAGGTCAGTTCCCAGCAACCACATGGCAGCTCATTCCTGAGTCACTCCAGTGACTCAAACAGACGAGCTCATCAGACGGAGGGTGGCAGTACTCACCGTCCTGGGCTCTCGAATATTAGCAGTTATGGAAATGCCCAGTGGGGCCAGCAGGGTTGCTCAGTGAGTTAGGACATTTTCTGCTAAGCCTGACAACCGGAGTTCATCCCCAGACCCATATTGTGAACTGACTCCCACAAGTTATCCTCCTCCTTCCACTGGTACACATGTAACTAACTAACTAAGAAGTTGCCTCACAGACAAGGCTGCAGGCTAGTTGGTGATTCTTCAGTTGAAGTTCCTTCTTCACAGATGAGTCCAGATCTGGGTCAGTTGACAGCCAAGAAGTAACTATAACAACAGTGGCAGTTCTCTAGGCAGCCCTGGATCTGTCTTCCACACTGTGTTCTACAAAGCTATTGATGTTGCTAGTGACTTAGCTGGGAGTGAAAGCAGTTTACTTTCTTCTTTTCATTCTCTTATTTGTGTGTGGGGGAGGGAGAGAGAGGCAGGCAGGGGTCTTACTGTGTGCATTCCACAAGTCCGTCCTCAAACCTACAGAGATCCACCTGCCTCTGCCTCATGAGTGCTAGGATTAAGGTGTGTGCCACCACCTGCAGCCAGTCTACACTGGGTCATTTTAAACTGAATAATATCTTGAAAATGTGCTATTATAAAGCATGTTAACATAACCACACATCTGAATTAATCAGGAGTTTCTAAAAATTCTACAGTCAAAGCAAAATAATTATCATATATGATGAGGACATCTCAAAGCAAAATAATTGTCATATTTAAAAGAAAAAACAACTTAAAAATTGCCATAACTGTAGTAGTTTATTTCTCATGTATATGTAGAGAACAAGAAATGACTTCTGCCCTTTAAAGGACAGTTTGTCACCAGTCAACGTTATAAATGCAGACATCTTTCCCTGCCACCATTCACTTCTGGGATGTCATCCAACTTCTAGGGACATTTCTAAATTAATTAGGCACAAGGCTTTGCCCATAGTTGTTGATAAAAGAACTCAAAGCAGACTGCACTTAGGGATCTTAATGCAGCTTCTTTGATTGATTTCACCTTTAAGTATCAAGTTATTAAGCCAAATAAAGTTCAGTTTTTCTAAGCTCAGTATGAGTAGATTCAGTCAAACGTTAACATCTCCGAAACTTGTTGGTCCCAGCTTTGCTACGTCATGCCATCCTCCAGTGCCAGATGCGCTCAGTTTCCTCGAGCTCAGGACAAAGTTCATTACTACATTAAGCTCAAGGACTTGAGAGATCAACTGAAAGGCATTGAACGCAACACAGACATCCAGGAAGTGCAATACACATTTGACCTACAGCTTGCACAAGGTTCGTTACCGTTCCCTTCCCGCCTCAGCTTCTGTGTGCACGAACAGCATGAAGTAGCAGATTTAAAGCAGGAAAAAGGGAACTTGCACTGTAGCCAGATGATGCTCTGGGAACGAACGGGTCTTAGTGTCTGTGCGTGGGTCCTTAGACTGTGGTTTTCCCAGTACTCTGAGTCCAAGGAGCATCTCTCTGCCTAAAATTGAGTGAAATGGATTTTTCCAGTTTTCACAAGCTAATTTAGTGAGCCTTAAGGGTGATAGCAAATGGGGCCAGAGCCAGCGGTTGGGAGCACTGTTGCTCTTGCAGAAGACCAGCGTTTGCTTCCCAGAACCCACTTCAGGCGCTTTACAGACACCTGTAATTTCAGTTCCTGGGCATCCATTGTCCCCTGGCCTCCTTGGGCACCTGCATGCATGTAAACTCATGTGACCTCACACATACAAATAAAAAATAACAAATCTTAAAAAGAAAAATAACAATAGCAAATTATGTGACTCAGCTTTACATGACTTTATACAACATCAGTGTTCATCCCCTTTTACCCTTCCTGCAGAGGATGCAAAGAAGATGGCTGTTAAGGAAGAAAAGTATGACCCAGGCTATGAGGCGGCATATGGCGGCGCCTATGGTGAAAACCCGTGTAATGGTGAACCTTGTGGCTTTGCTTCAAATGGGCTAAGTATGTTTCCCTCCAGATTTGTCCTTTGAGAGGGCTTGGCTGATGGGAATAACAGAAAGAGAAGACTTAGAATACTAATATGAAAATGTAATTAAGTGACCAAAGCTTCTCACACATGAGGTGAAGTCGACCTGTAAACCAACCAACCTGCGTTTCCCTCCTCGAGTGGCAAACGATGATTTGTTGGCCCTTGATCTGAAAATCTAGTAATAATTTATCAGGTTTTTAAAGCTCGCTCAGTATTTTAATAATTCTTTCTTTAATGCATTTTAAAAAATCTCTTCAGTAGATCAATTTAAACTTGACAGTGAATGAAGATTTTTTTTTTCCCTTCCCAGCCGCCGACAGTGTGGAGCCGAGAGAAGCAGCTCCCGGCGACGTTCCCAGTGGGCAGTGGATGGCGCAGTCGTTTGCAGAGCACATCCCTTCTTTTAATAATTGCGGGACACGAGAGCAGGAAGAAGGAAGCCGTGCTTAGTTAGGGAGGTGCCTCTCAGCTCTGACTCAGTGCTGCAGTTTCAATGCAGATGTCAGGACAGAACCTCGGTTTGCTAACTGAGGCGTTTTAGGACTAATAGTCCTTTACGCTAGTGGTGTGATTGTATATGGAACAGTTTTATGGTAGAGTCAACTGTATGAGTCTGTGTAGTTTGGAAAGAACAAATAGGATGTTTTGTACTTGAGTTTTGTATTTGAATTACCCATCATTCCAGCTTTTTATATACTATATTTCATTTATGAAGAAACTGGTTTTCTTTGAGGAGTCACTTTGATCTGTAATTTTAAAAAAGCAACAGTCGGATATTTATAGGTGATTCTTAACTGTGCATACTTATATATGCCCTATCCCTTTAAATGCCTAAGAAGGGCATGCTAGAAAGAACCGAGCCGGTGCAAAGGCCGAGTCTCTGTTGGGAGCTGACTAGCCCTCCATGGACTGGGGCTGTCAGTAAACTCGGAACCCCCTGGGTTGCAGTCACACGCACACCCCCTTCCTTTCCCCCCTTCCTCTCCCCCCTTCCTCTCCCATGCTGTATGTGGCAGTTGCTTGGTAATAGACACTTGACGGGCCTGAGCCCTGCCGACGTTTCTGCCTCATGTGTGTTAATCCTCTCAGAGGCAGGAGCAGGCTCCTAAGAACGCAGTGCTTAGACAGCTTGCCACGCGTCTGTTTGACTGAATTCCCCGTCAGTGTTCATCACTATTCTCATTTTATCCCTGACGTGGAAAGTGCTAAGAAATGAGCTTTCCAGTGAGCAGCGGGTGCTGCAGGTGTTTGATAATCCTCTTTAAACTGGTGCTGTGTACATGGGATGTACTAATACAGAACTTCTCTAGCTAGGTAAAGCTAATCATCTGTCAGTGATTCAAAACTTATTGTCCCTGCTGTTGATTGCTGTGGACTAAGTGAACCTCATGAAAAAGATGATTGGAATGTGTACCTTTGTGACTGCTCATGCATTTTCCATGGTGCTACAGACAGCCCGCCAGGGCTGGTGGATATGAAACGCGGGTACTCAGGGTGCCCAGCGAGTTCCCTGCTGACCACACCCAAGGACTCCGACTGGATGCATACCCCTGGAGCATGCTGGATTTGCAGTATGAAATGTCATGAGGGTTTTGTATTTCAGAGATTATGTAGCTCTTCTGTGAATAACGAGAGAAGCAGTTTCTTGGTAGAAATTTCAACATGCCTTTAGCTGTGGCATTGATGGGCTTTATTTTCCTTCGGTCTGGGTCAGGCTGTACACACATCCTGTTATTTGGAAGGTGCACTGTACTGCTGTTTACATGTGTGTTTCATGCGGGTGCTTTGAAGTGCCTTGCATCAGGGATTAGGATCAATTGAATTATTTTTTTCATGGGACTATGTAAAGCATGTAGTGTTGCCTTGGTATGTAACTGTTGTAGCTTTACCCTGGAGAAATACCTTTAAATTATGGCTCTGGAGAGCGGCCGTGAGGGCCCTCTGAGTACTTTGTGGTGCTTTTCCTTGAACCTGGTAAGTGAGCAGTGAGTGCTGGTGCACCCTGGATGTGACGGGGGGCTTGTTTTCATTAAATAATACTGAGATTTTAAACATGCGGAGTCTGAGCGTTTTTACGATAAACATTATGAATGGCTATACTTAATAGACAGAATTTTCTCTAGCAGGATTTAGTGGTATTCTTCCCCAGTGTAAACCCAAGGAAGGTTTCCTCTGTTACATTTGACATGTGATACATAACGAAAATCACAGAAGCTTGAATGGTTTATTTTTACAGATACTACATTTTTTTAATTTATAATTGTATAAAAGACAAAACTGGAAACCTGTTTTAAAAAAGAAAAAAACCAGCCGGGCGGTGGTGGCGCACGCCTTTAATCCCAGCACTTGGGAGGCAGAGGCAGGCGGATTTCTGAGTTCGAGGCCAGCCTGGTCTACAGAGTGAGTTCCAGGACAACCAGGGCTACACAGAGAAACCCTGCCTCGAAAAACCAAAAAAAAAAAAAAAAAAGAAAAAACCTGCAGCTAGGCATGGTGGTGCAGCCGGGCGCAGTGGTGCAGGCCTTCAATTCCAATGCTCAGGAGGCAGAGACATGCAGGTCAATGTGAGTTTGAAGTCAATATAGTGAGTTCCAAGTTAATCCAGGGATATAGAGAGAGAGACCCTATCTTTTTGTTTGTTTCTCGGTGTGTAACCCTGGCTGTCCTGGAACTCACTGTGTAGACCAGGCTGTCCTTGAACTCACAGAGATCTGTTTGCCTCCTGAGTGCTGGGATTAAAGGAATGTGCTGCTACCACCTGGCTAACTTGTTTATATTATTTTAAAAACACAAGTGGATGTTTTGCCTGCAGTGTGTCTGTACATCACATGTGTGCCCAGTGCCTGTGAAGGCCAGAAGAGAATGTCAGATCCTCTGGAACGGTATTTACAGATAACTGTGAACTGCCATGTGGGTGCTGGACTCAAACCTGCGTCCTGTGGAAGAGCAGCCACACCCTTAAACACTCTCCAGCCAGGGCGAGCCCATCTTAAAAGTAAAACAGAAGAACTCCAAAAATATCTAAGAAATTAGAGATGTTGAAAAATTTTCAGATATAGTTGTCATTCAGGTCGAGACCTGGAATATATAGCGAGACCCTGTCTCAAAACACCCAAAGAAAGGAATGAGTAGAGGCTACTCACAATAATCATTTGCACTTGAAGAAGTTAAGTCTGTCTGGGCGGGCCATGGTTCGACTTGTACACAGTAGTTTCTGTCTCTTACATTGTAGATCAGAAGTGCTGCTCATAAAGAACAGGGTCAGAGGATACAAAGGTTCCATTTTTAGCCAGGGTGTCTTTTAACTGTTGGAGTGTTTCATCCATTGTGATTCAGTTTAAAGATCCCTGCAGGGTCAGGAACAAACCAGCTTTCCCATAAATCATTGTGAACACTGGGAACGTCCCAGGGCTTATGTCTTCCATTCCAGTGGAGGAGTTTAGCCTCCTGCAGAAAGTGCTCGGGATATCTTGCATCAGCGTTCCAGCCTTCAGTGTGTGCAGAGGGAAATAAACAGGCTTGTTAGTGAACACGATTTTATATGGAACCTTGGATACAAGCTATGGTAAAAGTTTCCACTTAGCCCGAGTCATGCCTCCCCGTAAGCCCCCTTGGTGTAACACCAGTCCACAAAGTGATAAACGTACGTAAGCCAAAGGTTACTGCCATTCCTCAGAGTGTTCTACGGTACTTCCAGGAGGCCATGCAAATATAATTTATATAAAAAATTACATATCCTCTGCTCTTGCTTTTTTCCATAACTGAAACTCCGTTGAATAGAGAAAAACTGGTCAGTCGGGATCAAGTCCTTGCGCTACATGTCAGTAACAGTAGAACCTGGCTTTTGTCACTCTTTAGCAGCTGTGGTAGAGAGGCTAGTCAGTCACCTTAGCCTGTGGTTACAGGTACCAGCTTCCAGCCAGCCTCCCCAAAGGAAGCACACGTCTGAGAGGAGGCACTGTGTCCTGAGAAGTCATCAGAGAGCCAGCTCCACCTCAGTTCCAGGACAATGGGGAACGACTTTATAGATGATAAAAGACTTTCTGTTTTGACCCAGACTTAATATATACCTTAGTGTTACTGTTGCTTTCCACATACAAAACAAAACCAGATCACTTTTCTTTTTCTTTCTTTTTTGTTTTGTTTGTTTGTTTTTTGAGACAAGGTTTCTCTGTGTAGCCCTGGCTGTCCTGGAACTCACTCTGTAAACCAGGCTGGCCTTGAACTCAGAAATCCACCTGTCTCTGCCTCCCAAGTGCTGGGATTAAAGGTGTGCACCACCACTGCCCGACCAGATCACTTTTCAAACTACTGCTGTATAGACTGACTTTACATTTCTTGCCTGATTCCAAACCTTACAGAGAAAAACGGATTCTTTTCCTCAGAAAGGCTATGCCCTTGCACGTCAGTGGTTCATGATTCACAAGGTGTGCATCTGAGTCTGCTCCAGAGTCCTTCCCTTTTTCCATTTTGCACACGAGTCTGTACCACCTACGTGTGTGTCATGGAAAGCCAAAGCTGACATCAGCTTATTTCTCTCCAATACTGAAGTAGTGGTCTCTCACTTAAACCCAGAGCTTACCAATGTGGCTGGCTGTTCTAGCTAGCCAGCTTACCCAGAGACTCCTGAGTGCTGGGACTGCTGGTGGCCACTATGTTTCTTGTTTTTTGCAAGGGTTCTGGGGATCCAAATTGTAGTCATGCTTGCTTGGTGAGTGCTTGTACCCACTGAGCTGTATCCCCAGCCCAGCTTCATGCTACTTGTTACTGACCTCCACTTTGATGGGATTTCACGTATATGGAGACAGTGAGTTTTGGCCTGATAGCATTAAAGTGCAAGCTGTCTAAGGTCACACGCCTTCACACCCAGTAGGTTCTGTACACTGGACCATTGCAAGGTGGAAGTTCTATGCTAAGCATCACTCTGTAAACTTTAAATACTTTGTTTTAAAATTTATTTTTATTTTACGTGCATTGCACGAGAGTGTCAGATCTCCTGGAACTGGAATTAGAGACAGTTGGGAGATGTCATGTGGGTACTGGGAATTGAACCTGGGTCTTCTCAAAGAACAGCCAGTGCTCCTAACTGGAGCCATCTCTCCAGCCCTACTGGGAATCCTTTCTTGACTCCTAGAATGCCCCCCTCTGGCAATTGAAGATACTGTCTGCCTTTGCAGATTCTGAGCCTGCGGGCTAAGGAGGAGAGGTAGCCAAGGTTACCCCTAGGGCTTGAAGCCCTGGGCTATAGGAGCTAGCGTGGTGGCATCCACTGGGTAAAAAAGGTCACTTCCCTTGCTCCCTGGAAGGACTTACCGAGGTGCCTTATGTGCCACAGCGGGTTGATGGTGGAGTACTTCCCATGAAACACAATCAGCATTGGAGAGGTAGCCACTCCTCCTCCCAGAGAGCTGCTGTAGAGGTTTTCTCTAAGAAATGGGATAAAAAAAGAGAGAGAGAGAGAGCGCAGCATTCGGTCTGGAGCCCTCACAAACCCAAGTAGATGGATGTTAATGTGGCAACCCGGCCTAGAGGAGAAAAGATACGAGGCTTTTCCACTTTCCCCCAACTTCTATTTTTTAATCAGGAGTTTTCGTTGTTAGAAACAGGGTCTATGTAGGGCAGATTGGTCTTGAAGTCCCTGTACAGCTGAGGAAACCTGGAGTCAAGCCTGCTGTCTTTGCATTCCGTGTGCTGGGATTGTAGGCACGCACCATCGCACCTTACCTCCCATGTATGTCATGCAGAATCACAGTACATGGTCCAGAGCCACTGTCTCCCAATGTATGTCACCTAAGGCCATACTCTCTTTGTGTCACCTAGATTCACAATGTTAATACTTGTTAATATCCTGTCACTAACTCTCAGGGTTTTTTAATGGTAGGCTCGGAAGATCAAATTCTGATCCTATATTATTTATAATTACATGCAAGTTCAATGGTACTAAGATACATGGGTGAAGGAGCTGGAGAGATGGCTCAGCAGTTAAGAGCCCTGGTGCTCTTACAGGACTCCTAGCATCGAGATGTTGACTCTCAATCATTTGTGACTCCAGTTCTAAGAGATACAGCACCATCTCTGTACCAGGCATAGGCACACATGTGGTGCACAGACATGCATGGAGGAAGCAGAACACCATACGCATAGAATTAAAATTAGTTTTTTTAAATGGAGTAACTATAATGAACAATTTAAAAAATATATGATATTTAAAATTTTTAATATTAATATTTTAGGTACTATGAATATAAAAATAATGACGAATGATAGGAAAGACGATGATGTGGTAGTGGTTGTGTTAGTAATTTTTTTTGCTCTATTTTAAAAATCTGATAATTAAAACTCTTAAATTTTAAATTAAAAGTCACTTTTAATGCAAGTGCTGGGGAGAAAACTCAGTCAGTAAAGTGCTCGCATCTAGCCCCAGAACCCACATGAAAACTCCCTGCTTGGAAAGGTGGAGACAGGAGAATGACCTTGCCTGGCCTGATTGCTGAGTTCCAGGCCAGCAAGAGATCCTGTCTCAAAAGAAACTCAGCTGTGCTGGTGAGGATGAACCCCGAAGTTATCCACACACATACCTGTGCACACACCCATACACACGTGTGCAAACAAACATACAAAATGAGCATCAAGTAAAAGGGTTTTTTTTGTTTGTTTTTTTAAATGCTAGCTCTATGAAATTAGCCTTAAAAGTAGGCCTGTGGCCAGGTGTGTCAGTACACATCTTGAATCCCAGCGACAGAGGTAAAGGTCAGCCTGGTTTCCTAGTGAGTTCCAGGGCCGCAGGTTAGGGCTACATAGTGAGACCTTGTCATCACAGGAGCGGTCCTGTAAAAGAAACTCAACTAAGATAAGCGAAGATTTTTTTTCCCAGTGGAAAAGATTCAAGCCACATTATTAAGCAACTTGTCAAAAGCGAAGATTTTTTTTTCCCCAGTGGAAAAGATTCAAGCCACATTATTAAGCAACTTGTTGGGAAGAAGAAAGGGCACAGATTCCTTGTCTCAATTTCTTAGATCCTGTCATCCGGGGAAAGATTGTCCCAATGCTCCTTTACTTGGTTGACAGATTCTGTGAAAATCTGACCTCAGATGTGGTTTGGTTTGGTTTTAACTCCTGAGCTATGCCAAGATGAGCCAAGCCATTTGTTCCCAGCAGGGAGCAATGATGGCGGAGAAGAAGCCCCCACACATACTCTACATTCTTTTGCATCCATTTTTCCAGCTGTTTGGTGATGCGCTGGTGTTTCCATTCGGTCATGTTGGCGACAATCACACCAGGATTGAATGAGCAGGTGCTGGGGCTGATGCCAAGGTCCTTTATGGTCTTCTTCCGGTAGTCCAGATAGCCCATGTATGTGTTCTGCAAAAGAACAGGGTGGAACCTTCTGTTTAGGGAAAATGGTTTATATTCTTGAAGCTGTTGTGCACTATCTCTGGGTTTCCCTCTGCCCACTGGCAGCTTTCTGCCTTCCTTTGGTGAGTTTTGTTGTGTGAACAGGGTCTCACTTTGTCCTGGAATTCACTATGTAGATCAGGCTGGCCTCAAGTTTACAGAGACCTGTCGCTGTCTTTCCAGTGCTGGAATTAAAGGCATGTGCCACCATGTCGAGCATATGTTTATGTTTAAAGGTGTGTGTGTGTGTGTGTGTGTGTGTGTGTGTGTGTGTGTGTGTGTGTGTTGTGTGTGTGTATGTCTGCCTGTCTGTCTGTCTCTGTGTGTCTGTGTGGGTCTCTGTGTATGTGCACACATGTATGCATGCCGCAATGCATGTGTAGAAGTCAAAGGACAACTCAGAAAGTTGGTTTATCTTGGGTTCAGGTCAGGCTTGCAGGACAAGTGCCTTTACCCACTGAACTACCCCACTCTCCATTGCCGGCTTTATCTCCTTTCCAGCCTCTGAATGCTGGGCGCCCTGATCTCAGGCCCAGCACCTGCTACTTGCTTATCTGACTCCACTGACAACCATTCTGCTTCAGGGCTCTAGATTCCATCTGGGACAGCTCTGACCTCTCTAGCCTTCCCAATGCCACATTTGCCTCGTCGGTGCCTAAGCAGTCCCAACAGGCAGATGGTATGGAGTCCCATCTTAAAGCTGCCTCCCGCCATTCCTGCGTCAGTAGACAGTATATATATCCTTGTTCTTTAAACAGAAACACAGTCATTAGGCCATCCTTAGCTCCTCCTCATCCAAATCTGTGGATAAATCCTGTTTGTCTCAGCTTTAGAACAACTCCCATCACCAGCTAGTCTCAGCATCCCGTTCCTGCCCACAAAGTGCTACTCACTGCTCCCTTTAGGACAATTTCATTTTTATCTTACACGCATGAATGTTTTGCCTGCATGTGTATATATATATATACCATGTGTGTGCCTGGTGCTCAGGGAAGCCAGAAGAGGGCGTTGGGTCTCCTGGAACTGGAGTTACATAAAGATGTGAATCTCAATGTAATGGGAAGCAGAGCACGGCCAACCTGTGGTGAATAGCAGCACACAGCCATCTTAGAGCACTCTACACACTGGACCCTTCACAGCGTCCCACTGCATCTCACCAACACAAGAGAGCAGACGGCGTCCGTGCCATGCTGCAGATTAGAAAAATGGGACTCCACGGGGTTACAGAAATTGGCCTGAGTGGGTGGGAAAAGCGGAGCCCCACCCCATCCTGTCCCCATCTCCTGGTAGTTCCCACTGGCTTTGGATGGGTGCATTGGGATAATTTGGACAGTCGGGGCCAGAGAAGGATAAAGTTAGGATTCTATGATGGCATGCCCACCTGTAGCCCCACAAGTCGGTGAATGTCTTGAGCAGAGGGCAAATCACAGTCATCCGAAAAGGCCGCTGCATGGCCCAGAGCCAGGGTGGTGTCATACAGGTCCTGGATATCGCCTGCATTTGGAAGTATCAGCAAATAGAACACAAGTATCTTAGGACTAGACAGAACCTCCGCTTAATTCCTGACTCCAGTGGAGCAAAGGGGACAAGGTTCCTATTTTCCCTTGACATTGCAGTGTTCTTAAGAATGGTTCATACCAGGGAGCTGGAGAGATGGCTCAGTGGTTAAGAGCACTGACTGCTCTTCCAGAGGTCCTGAGTTCAAATCCCAGCAACCACATGGTGGCTCACAACCATCTGTAATGGGATCCGATGCCCTCTTCTGGTGTGTCTGAAGACAGCTACGGTGTACTTACATATAATTAATATGTAAATCAAAAAAAAAAGAACGGTTCATATCCACGGGGCTGTGGTGGCACATTGCTTTAATTCCAGCACTCTGGAGGCAGATGAAACTCTGACTTCAAGGCCAACCTGGTCTATATGAGTTCCAAGACAGGGCTACACAGAGAAACCTTGCCTCAAAACAAAAAGCAAAAACCAGCTCATGTCTATTGAAACATTCCAATGGGTGTTGATCAGATCTGTTGCTGTGTCCTCTCTGAATGCGTATGCTATTTGCATGTGGAAGAGAACACAACACACACACACACACAACCAAGTGCTCAGAGATGTCTTACCTCTGCATGTTTTAGAAATGCAGAGATGCTACTAAGGAATAGACTTGGCAATCAGAGAAGGGCCCTCAGAAGCCACTAGATTATCCAGGGAAGCGTCAAACCCTGCCTTCAAAATATGCCCAGTTTTTGTTCATTTGTTTGTTTTGTTTTGGTCTTTGGTTTTGAGACAGGGTTTCTCTGTGTAGCCCTGGCTGTCCTGGAACTTGCTCTGTAGACCAGGCTGGCCTTGAACTTAAAGATCCACCTGCCTCCGCCTCCCAAGTGCCACCACTGCCCAGCCTCAAAATATCCTTACTTTTACAATAATTCTGTATTCACTTTATAAAGTGTTTGAAGTCACTAGGCAGCTAGCTACATGGGAAATGAAGAGAAAAAAAAGTCATGCTGTTTGGCAGCTGCGCCCTTCCAGGGCGTTGGCAGTCAGCGAGCGTACCTTGTATGATGACATCATCGTCCAAATAGATGACTTTCTCATGCTGGTGGACAAGCAGAGGGAGGTAAAACCGAACGAAGTTCAGCTGTGAAGACAGAGAGACCGTGGTAGGAGAAGGCACATGGCTGGAGGTGCACGGCACTTGCAAGTTAGCTTTCACTGGGCTTGTTTAGCCCCGTGCGTGGAATGATGTAAGACAGGCTAAAGCGAAGCCTCACCTGGCTTCCTAGCACCTGATCCTCTGGGCTCCAGGGATGAGACTAGGCTGGCCCAGAGAATCTCTCTTTCATCCAGGCCCCGACTCACTATAGCAGTGCCCACTTCCCATTCAGAGACAGCTTCAGTGCGAGCCCCCCAAACTCCCTAGTCAGTCTTTTAGGGTACAAACTTCCTACTTTCTCTACCTTCCATTAATTAGATAACTCAAGTAATTAGCTTTAACACACACACACACACACACCAGCAACAAGCCCAGACTTTAACTTCTTGCTCCAGAAAAGTCAGAGAAACACAGTTTTGTAGGGTTTTCATTAGTGACGTCGTTACCATAAGCAACTGACGTAAGTGGCTGGGATTAGGGAAGGGCTGCGTCACAGACAGAGGCTTTAGAAGCTAATTAGAAAGGAAGGATTTATATAAACTGCATGTAGCAGGTGGCCAGTCTCTACAAAATTGACATCGGGAACTGCTCTTGAACTGGAAAAATGGTTCAGTGGGTAAACACGAGGACCTGAGTTCAAATCCCCAGTACCCACACAAAAAGATGAGTGAGGCATATTTGTCCGAAACCCCAGTGCAAGGGAAGACCAGTTGGGCCTGGAAGGAGGGGTGAGGAACTAGGGGGATGCTGGAGAAAGGCTTGCTTGGGCTCACTGACACATAAGCATATAACACACACACACACACACACACACACACACATACACACACAACTGTTCTTCAGGAAGGAGACGGACTCTGTGTGGGCACTCTTGCAAGAAAAATGACGCCCAGCATTAGGCAAAGGACTGGTTTCTCCTCAAATACGACGTGGCTAACTCCGAGGCACATAGCTGTCTGTCATACTGCTGGCTTTTCTTGGCTTCCAGAAGAATCCGAGCCAACCGCTGATTACGCAGAGGAGATACAAGAGCGGAGGCACTTGGGATGATTTTGCTGACCTCACTTCCCCACCCACCTCCAGCTCCCACCTGAAGCCCTCTTCACTCACATACGTAGTCTCCATTTTTACGCCTCATTTCTTTCCAGTAGCTTCATTATGCTTATATAAACCATCTTAGAACCTTCCTTGGAGCAGGTGGCTGCTAAGTTAAAAATAAGCAGAGCTTCGTGGAGATCTAGCACACACGGGACTGAGCTAGCCTATGTGCGCATCCGATGGCCAGAGCTCTACGGGGAATGTGGATGCAGGGCTGTCCCCACTGTACTCACAGGCTGGAGCAGCTCAGGCCGTGAGGAGTCTGGTCTAATCTTCCCCTTGAGGACCACAGGGTTGAACTCCACAATCTTGAAGTTTATTTCTCTCAGTTTAGAGTGTTCGATCCATTTTCTAAAGAGATAACAGAAAACCTCAAGTACACGTTTCGAATCTTTCCTCTATTTAATCTGCATATCCTTCCGGGGGCTCGTCTGTTCTGGCCTTAGAAAGTTACAGTTAGGTGTATGTAGGTATTGTTTCCGTGCTATAAAGCCTTCTGCTTGCTTCCCCATCTGGCCTCACTTCCACTATTCCCCCACCCCAATCTCATAACTGCAAAGGAAATGAACAAGGTAGTAATAACCGAGTATAGCCCCACATCCAAAAAATCCTCTCAGGAAACTAGAGCAGCAAGGTGGGGTCCTTCGTTATCAAGCAGCACCTGCCAGACCAACTGCCGCGGCGCTGTGGAGACGCTGTGGCGGGTTTGCCAGCCTCCCCTCCCCTGCTCCAGCTCTCACCGCTCCTCCTACCCCCTTCAGCCTGTCTTCTTTCCTCCACCACCCTCTCCCCCTCAGCACTCCGTCTCACAGCAGGCCGATCTTTCATCTGATTCACTGTGACATTCCTAGTAGAAATCTTCTCAAAACAAAGTTGGCGGCCACCCAAGCCACAGACAACACAACATTTGCAATTGATTGCAGATTGGCAGGAAAGGGCTGTGGGTAGGTAGCTCTGTGGCAGAGCACTTGCCACTGCTGGGGGAATGCGATAGTTGCCACAGAAGGGTGTTTGCTTGTGGCAATCTACAGAGATGAACTGTGGGTTCATACTGTCTACTTTTATGTTCTGCCTCAATGAGAACAGGTTTCAAATATATTTAAGCACCAGCAGGGACCAGCGAGAACTAGGGACGGCCCACTGTGTTGGCAGTGTTGCTAAGAACTGGGTGATCTATTCTCTTTTGGCTGGTTGGTTAGTTGGCTGGTTGGTTAGTTGGTCAGTTAGTTAGTTGGCTGGCTGGTTAGTTGGTTTGGTTGGGTATTTAGTTGGTTGGTTAGTTGTTGGTTGGTTGATTATTTGACTAGTTTGTTTATTTGGGATAAGATCTCACCATGCAGCCTAGTCTGTTTTCTAATTTGCAACCCTTCTTCCCCAGCCTCTCGAGTACTTGGGTACAGGTCTCTTGGTGGTGGTGTTTTTACAGAGCTGTGGACAGAATCCCTGGGTCTATTCATATTTTATATTCATTTTTCCACTAGGCTTACATTTTTAAAAATGTTTGCAACAGTTCTTCATGATAAGCCATCCTGATTTTTTTTTAAAACTAATCGTATTCATTGCTTTTCATTATCCAGAAGCTCCAGCAACAAGTCTGTCTGCTTTTTTTTTCCCTCTCATTTCTGGGCTCAGGGAGGCACTTCTAGACCAAGATCATACAGTTATCCTGCATTTCTAGAACACATTCAAAATTTTATTTTATTTCAGTTGTTTTCTTCCTACTCTAACTCCAAGTCTTTTTTTTTAGTTTGGCATGTTATAGGAAAAACAAGCTCCAAATTATAATATGATCTATAAAATTTTATTACTGTGAGTTTGTAGTTCAAACATCACAGGTCACGGATGGTTCCGTGGTAGAGCATGTGCTTAGTCTGCGTGAAACATGGATCAAGTCTCTAGCACCTTTCCCCAAAACTACAGTTACTGAGGATGCTTAAGAAATAATAATAACTCATTATGAAAATAGAGTGGGGAGGGGCTGGAGAGATGGCTGGGTGGTTAAGAGCACTGACTGCTCTCCCAGAGGTCCTGAGTTCAATTCCCAGCAACCACACGTGGTGACTCACAACCATCTGTAATGGGATCTGATGCCCTCTTCTGGTGTGTCTGAAGACAGCTACAGTGTACTCATATGCATAAAATAATTTATTTTTTACAAAAGAAAGAAAATAGAAGAAGAAGAGGAGGAGGAACAAGAACAAGAAGAAGAAAGAAATAAAGAAGGAAGAAGAGAAAAAGGAGGAGGAAGAAGAAGAGGAAGAGGAGAAGAAGAGATGGTTATCTAAAGAAAAAAAGATTAAGAGAAATGAGAACATTTTAAAAAAAACACATTACACAAACTACCGTATTCGAGGCAGAGTGTTCCGCAGTCCCACTACATAGAACACGATGTTGGCGTCGGTGTTGCTGTAGATGCTGTTGATGGCCGCCATGGTCGCTCCCATTCTCCCTGCGGCTGCACAGATCACCACGGGGATCTCCTCTTCCACGTCCTCGGGGGACTCGGAATCGTCATCTGGAAACATGGAAATCAAGGAGCGCAAGGGGCTTCATGGGACAGCAGTTTCTAACTCCTCGTCCACAGTGCAGGGGAAGACTGTTCCCTCAGGTCCAGTCTCTCCTCGGTCCCTTGGAGATAGGTGTGAAAATTTCAGCTGTACTATGGCCAACCGCTAAAACTATTTTTCTCCCCAGATTCCCTTGCTGCAAAAATGCGATCAAGTTGGACAAATAGGATGTTCTTTTAAGTAATGTGTACATCTACGGAATCTACAGGCCACGCTAACGCTTATGCCTTCCTCCCTCAGCCAGAATGTTGATGTGCTGCTAAGAGGCAGAGAGCCTTCCTAGACTGGTGATACCTAGGGCATCAGAGCCATAGTGGGCACCGGATTTTGATCTGAAGGGCTGTTGAGTCCACGAATCAGACTTTCATGTGCAGACAGGGTGAACTTCTTCGTCCCTGTTATTTCGGGACTCTTGTTCAGAAGTCAGTCTCTAGCATCCCACACATACATGGGACACAGAAGTGCAGAGCCTCACAGGCCCAGCAGCCCTTAACTCCCCAAGTCAGAACTTATCTGCTGTACTGCTATGGTGTTTCTGTTTCTCTCCATTCCTCAGTCAAGTTTCCCAAATGTTAACAAGAGAAAGGACTAACAAAAGGGCGTGACTAGTACTTACAACAAATAACTGACCATCCTTTAGCATCAGAACAGACAAAACCACCATCCCCACCACGTGATACTTCGGTGCCAGAAGGCAACCTGCGTTGTGAAGAGCAGTAACCAGGCTATGGGTCCTGAGTTTTAACATGTTTGGCCTCTCTTTGTAGACAGTTCTATAAAAACTCTCACCTAAGTCCAAGGTAACTATAGCTGATATGTAATTCAATAAACACTTACTGAAACACATTACCAGGTGTATTTTGTAAATGGTCTCTCTGTTTCTTCTTGGTTTTTTTTCTATCCACTTCTGTTTCTCCTACTAGAAAATTTTTTTTTCATGATCCAGTTCCTTACTTGAGAGAATCTCATAATATACCTTGAAGGGGAATAATATAAAATTCTTAGCTGAATGTGTTGGGACATGTGGAGGCAAAAGTAGGTAGACCTATGGAGTTTGAGGCCAGCTTGGGCTGTATAAATGAATTCCAGGCCAGCCAGGGCTGCATAGTGAGGCCCTGCAGAATGAAAAGCAAGCAAGCAAACAAACAAACAAATAAATGCTTTCTGGTCTTTGATCTCAGTGTGACACATACATAGCCACTTTTTCTGTGTCTATTTATGAAAATAAAAGGGCTGGAGAGATGGCTCAATAGTTAGGGCTGGAGAGATTGCTCAGCAGTTAAGAGCACTGACTGCTCTCCCAGAGGTCCTGAGTTCAATTCTCAGCAACCACATGCTGGCTCACAACCATCTGTAATAGGATCTGTTACCCTCTTCTGGGGTGTCCAAAGACAGAGAGAGTGTACTCATATAAATAAAATAAATCTTTAAAAAGGAAAAGAAAATATAAGTGATTATAAATTTTTTTGTGTATCTTAATTTTTTTTCAAATTCACTAAGTAACCATGAATTATTTTTTTTTATAAAGAAAATAATGTTTTGGGCCCAGCACCTCATACAGCCCAGGCCAGCCTTGAGTTTCTGGTTGTCTTGCCCCCACTTTTCAAGTTGTTAGATCATGGCATGCAGTTTTAAAAAGCAAAACAAAACCAGACTTGTTTACGGCTTGTTCCTCTAGGGGCAAGCATGCAGCCACGTGAGGTGATCTAACTGACCCGCAGGCTTGGCTGTGCAGATCACGATGATCACGATGATCACGACGGCAGTTCTTCAGCAAATACCAAACTACTCACGATTTCCTCAACACCAGGCGGCGCATGCGCTGTACCTGCTGTCTGGAATGACTCTCTGCTCTTCGTGGTTAACTCTCACAAATCCATCGCAGCCGCGTACTGACATCCTCCGTGCAGGAAGTTTGCGACACCTTCCCAACACGTGCAGGGTCCTGGGTGCCTGCTGTGGCTGGATTCATCAGCCACACTGTTATTTGTCCTTTCCTTTGGCATGGGAGCCCAGCGAGGACAATGACCGGCAGCAGCGTACTTGTCTCTGTCCTCTGCTTCTGTGCTAAGGACCGGCCCGGGAATGGATGCCTTCGTCATCTGTCCCTGTTTCTGCAGCTGCAGAGCCTATTTCTGTGTCTGGTTCTCCATCACACTGTGAGCTTTTTGAGTCACTCCGACGAGCCAGGCTCCTTGGAAGAGCGTGGTGAAAATCTGCCCTGAAGAACTGAGCTGAGCCACAGAGAGACCTTAGAGCCCAGAGTCCTCCGGGATGTTTGTAGGGACAGGAAGATGGGAGAGTGGAAAGGTATGGGCAGAACCTGGAACAGAAATCTGTCAGTCTCTGGCTCCAGAGTGCTAGGATTAAAAGTACGCACCTCTATGTCTGGCTAAGTGGATAATGGTTAAGTAATAAAAACTAATATAGATTTCGTGGAAAACTTCCAGCCAAAACAGAAAAGGATCTGGTAAAGCTTAACTATTTTTGCAGACCTGCCCACTCCCATCCCAAAGGTAGAGCTCCGTCATAGTGTGCCTGTGCCCCTAAGCATTCCTTTGTGTGAGTTCTAGAGGACACACACATTGGATTTGTGTGTGTGAACATGGGAGTTTATGCGCAGGCCAGAGCAGGACGTCCAGTGTCTTCCTCTGCATCTCTCCAAGTTACTGTTTTGGGACAGGGTGTCTCACTGTACTTGCCATTTTGGCGAGGCTGGTTGGGCAGAGAGCATGAGAACCACCCGTCTCTGCCCCTTCAACACTTGGGTTACAGGCACCGATAGCCACGCCTGGCTTTTTATATGCCTGCCGGGGATTCGAACTTGAGTTCTCATGCTTGCGGAGTGTGGTGTCTTGAATGAGAAGGTCCCGTGGGCTCATATATTTGAGTGTTTGGTTTCCAGTTGGCAGACTGTTGAGGAAGGATTAGATGGTGTAGCCTTGTTGGAGGAGGTGTGTCACTGGGGCTGGGTTCTGAGCATTCGAAAAGCCCATGTGCACCGAGACTCCACCAGGTACAGTCTCTCTCTGCCTCCATTGGGTGAATAAAATGTAAACACTCAGCTCTAGCTCCAGGGCCAAGCTGCCTGCTGCATGATCCCACCATGGTGATCATGGACTAACCCTCTGAAACGGTAAACAAATGCCCAATTAAATGATTCTTCTTAAAAGGTGCTTTGGTCATGGTGTCTCTTTACAGCAATGGTAATCAAGGCACAGGGCAGCACGTCTACCCGTTGAGCCTTCTTTCTAGCCCCCAGGTATATAGGATTTTAAAACCAAAATTCAATTGTACTTTTCAGTAACTTGTTTCTCCTACTTAGCATACATAGGAATTTCTCCTTGTCAACACTGTATTTTTTTTTATTGGTTCTTCAATGTCGCTGTGATGGCTGTTCCTGGTTGTCAACTTGACTATATCTGGAATGTCCTACAATCCAGCATTGGAGGGTGACTCACCTGTGATCCAGACCTTGGGGCTGGAAGACACAAGTTTCTGACCTGGATTTTGGCATGGAGATCTTGAGGCATAGTGGCCATGAAAAACTTAGGCCCAGGCAAGGGAGTACACGCCTTTAATCCCAGGAGATTGAGGTAAGGAGATCTCTGAGTTCACGGTCCACCTTTAATCTGGGCCACACCTTCTGCTAGAGGCCTACATAAGGACATTGGAAGAAGGAAGACTCACTCCTCTCCTGCTTGCACTTACTTGCCAACACATCTGTGGGAACCTACTTCTTCGGGATTCCAGCTTATATTGAAGACCAGCTGAAATAAGTAGCCTCGTGTGACTGAGCAACTACTAGATTCTTGGACTTCCCATTCACAGCTGACCATTGTTGGGTTAGCTGGACTACAGACTGCAAGTCATCACATTAAATTCCCTCAATAGAGAGACATTCCATTAGTTCTGTGACTCTAGAGAACCCCGACTAAGACAGTCACTTTCCTTTTCACTGGGTGGGATAACAATATGGGATTGGATCCACTCACATCACCCAGATGCTTTGTTATCACACATAGCTGATTGATCAGGCGGGAACACATTCCCTACAGTTGTTTAACAGCTGTTGTGAGACCCGCCCACTGGGAAGGGCTAAATAAATCCGCTGGTTCAGGAACACACTGAAGTAAAACCCAGGACTTCCTCCTACCCATCTGTGGTGGCTTGAATAGGAATGCCTCCATAGGTTTATATATTTGAGTGCTTAGTCATAGGGAGTGGCACTACTTGAGAAGAGTTAGGGGGTGTGGCCTTGTTGGAGGAAGTATGTCATTGGGGGGGTGGACTTTAAGGTTTAAAATCCTCAGCCAGTCCCAGGGTCTCTCTCTCCCTGCTGCCTGTGGATCTGGGTGTAGAACTCTCAGCTACTTCTCCAGCACCATGCCTTCCTGTGTACCACTGTGCTTTTCACCATGATGAGAATCAACTAAACCTTGGAAACTGTTAGCAAGCCCCTGTTAAATACTATTATAGAGGCTGCTGTGGTCATGGTATCTCTTCATAGCAACAGAGAACACTGATTAAGACGCCATCCTATTTCTTTTCCTTCTTGTTCTTTAACCTCTCAAAAGTTTGAGATGATGAACTAATTTGTGCTCCACTCCAAATTCCATGTTCAAGTCTTGAGCTCCAGTGACTCTAAATGTGACTATATTTGGAGATGAGAACTTTAAAGAAGGAATTAAGTTGTTTTTGTAAAAGGCTAAAGCCCTTAGCCCAAATGATTGATACCATAATAAAGGGGAAAGAGATAGCAGGGACATGTACAAAGCCACACAGAGACACTAGGGGTCCCACCTCCTAGCCAAGGAGAGTGGACATAGGAGAAGCCAACTAACTTGCCATTATGTTGACCTTGGCCTGACAGATTCCAGAACCATGAGAGAATGAATTCCTATGGTACCCCTAGCAAGTTAAAACACACTTATTCATACTTGCTCATTACACATGTGAAGTATAATGTGTTTTAGCAAATGAGGTAAGCTGTAAAAAAGTGCCACTATCCAATTATAGAACACTTCTGTCTCCATGAAAGTCCCCTTGAGCCTGTTTGCAGTCTGCTTGCTAGCTGCTCCACATAGCCACTTGCTTCCACACAGCCACTGATCTCCACACCGGCCTCCACACCAGCCTCCACACCAGCCTTCTAGTTGCCTTTGCTAAAAATTTGTTTGTTTATTTCAATTTAGGTTTCTTTATTTTATGCGTATGAGTGTGTTTGGTGCATCACATGGTGCCTGGTACCATGGAGTTCAAAAGAAAATGTTGAGCCAGGTGGAGGTGGCACAGGTAGATCTTTGTGAATTTGAGGCCATCCTGGTCTACAAAATGGGTCCAGGACAACCAGGACTATTACACAGAAACCCTGTCTCGAAAAACCAAAAAGAAGGAGGAGGAGGAGGAGAGGAGGAAGAGGAGGAGGAGAGGAAGAAGAGGAGGAGGAGAGGAGGAAGAGGAGGAGGAGAGGAGGAAGAAGAGGAGAGGAGGAAGAGGAGGAGGAGAAGAAGGAGGAGAAGAGGAGGAGGAGAGGAGGAAGAGGAGGAGAAGGAGGAGAGGAGGAAGAGGAGGAGGAGAGGAGGAAGAGAAGGAGGAGGAGAGGAGGAAGAGAAGGAGGAGGAGGAGAGGAGGAAGAGGAGGAGGAGAAGGAGGAGAGGAGGAAGAGGAGGAGGAGAGGAGGAAGAGGAGGAGAGGAGGAAGAGGAGGAGAGGAGGAAGAGGAGGAGGAGAAGGAGGAGAGGAGGAAGAGGAGGAGGAGGAGAGGAGGAAGAGAAGGAGGAGGAGAGGAGGAAGAGAAGGAGGAGGAGAGGAGGAAGAGGAGGAGGAGAGGAGGAGAGGAGGAGAGGAGGAAGAGGAGGAGGAGGAGAAGGAGGAGGAGGAACGAGTTGAATTCCTTGGAACTGGAGCTGCAGACAGTCATTAGCTGTCATATGGGTGCTGGGAATCAAACCCAGATCGTCTGCCGGAGCAACAAGTGCTCTTAACTGCTGAGCCGTCTCTCCAGCCCCCCTCATTTATTTTATTTTTGAAGATTTGTTTTGTTTTTAACTGTGTGCACATCAATGTGGGGACCTGTAGAGAGAGCAAAGAGGATACTGGATCCCCTGGGTTGTAGTTAGAAGCAGATGTGAATGGCGCCGGGGACCAAACGTAGGTTCTCTGCGAGAACAGCAAGAGTCCTTGATCACTGAGCCAGATCTCCAGCCACAAGAAAGTCGTTATAAGCAGAATCATCCATATGTGGTCTTGGTCTGGCTTCTTTGAGTTAATTCAATGTTTTGGAGGTCATCCATGGTTTAGCTTTATTAGAAATGTGCTGCTTTGGAACTGCTGAGCAATACTGCGAGGTGTAGGTATACATCCCCTTTGCCACTCGCTAACTGATGGACGTGTGCATTCTCTCTAGTCTGGGGCTACTGTGTCTGACACCCTGGAAGCAACTACATGTATGTTACTGTGTGAAAATCACTTTCTTTTCTTTCCAGGCACTCTTTTTTTTTCTTTTTCTTTTATGTATGTGAGTACACTGTTGCTCTCTTCAGACACACCAGAAGAGGATATTGGATCCCATTACAGATGGTTTTGAGCCACCATGTGGTTGTTGGGAATTGAACTCAGGACCTCTGGAAGAGCAGTCAGTGCTCTTAACCACTGAGCCATCTCTCCAGCCCCCTCCAGACACTCTTGATCACAACATACATATTTTAAATTATTTTAAATGGTGTATGTGTAATTTAATGTGTAACCAGATAAAAATACTGCCTTTGTAGAAACAGAGATAGTTTTGCTCACTGGTGTTTCTAGGTCCTAAGTATTTGGCTTTAATGATTTCCTAATTTTTATTTTATGTGCATTGGTGTTTTGCCCACATGTATGTCTGTATGAAGATATTGGATTCCCTGGAACTGAATTTACAGACAGTTGTGAGCTGCTTTGTTGGTGATGGGAATTGAACCCAGGTCCTCTGGAAGAACAGCCAGTGCTCTTAACCACTAAGCCACCTCTCTAGCCTGGTATGTGGCTTTAAAAACAGAAATGTGAACCAGACTTTTGTGGCACAAACTTGTAAGCCTAGAGCTTGGAAGATGGAAGCAGAAAGATCAGGAGTTCAGGGCCATGCTCAGAGAAAGTAGAAGTCTGAGCTGGCGCCTGGGATATATAATGTACTTTCCAAAAAAATTAAGTTTAGCTAGAGAGATGGCTTAGAGGTTAAAAGCATTGACTGCTCTTCCATAGGTCCTGAGTTCAATTCCCAGCAACCATATGGTGGCTCGCAACCACCTGTAATGAGATCTGATGCTCTCTTCTGGTGTGTCTGAAGACAGCTACAGTGTACTCTTATACATTAAATAAAATAATATTTTTTAAAAATTAAGTTTAATTTAAAATTAAGGAAAAGTTTATTAATTTTTATTATTGTGTTATTAATTTTTAAAGTTAAAGAAATGTGGAATGAAAACATCCAACACATTAAAATATTAACTACTTTGCCTGTGGCTGGACATCTATAGGTAATATTTTTCTATAGTTTCCATAATTAGAAGGAATCTCTTGGACTGATATGAAAATTAATTTAAAATGTAAACAACATGCTAACAGTTTTTCATTTTTGTGGGGTTGATTTTCGTGTGTATTTTGGGTTTGTAAGGGTACTGTCTCACTGCATTCACCCAGGAAGAGGGGAATAGGGTTTCAGTGCAGGCAGATGAGGCCATAGGGGCAATTAAAGGTCGTGTGTGTGTGTGTGTGTGTGTGTGTGTGTGTATGTATGTATGTATGTATATCTGTCTGTGTGTCTCTGTGTGTCTGTCTGTCTGTCTGTATGCATGTATATTTGCCTGTGTGTCTGTGTGTGTCTGTTAGTCTCCGTGTGTGTGTGTGTGTGTGTGTTGTGTGTGTATATGTGTGTGTGAGTGTCTGTCTGTATGTATGTATGTATATCTGTCTGTGTGTCTCTGTGTGTATGTGTGTGTGTGTGTCTGTCTGTCTATACTTCCCTGCAGTGGGAGCTATAGGCGCTTTGCTGATGGAAGCTGAGGGAAGTGTGAGTCCCTTGCCTTAGGTGCTGGGATGCAGTCTCTCTCCTGCAAGAGCAGCCGCTCTCTTCACCACTGAGCCTCTCCCCAATCCTCAGAAGGTGAGTTTTTAAGTTGAGTCGTTGGGAACTGTTTAATACATACTAATAGACTGGATCAGTAAGAGGAGGGAAGGGACAGTTCTCAACAGCAAAATATGGAGAGTCTCTATCGGACAGGGTGCTGAGCAGTCCCTCAGGACAGGGCTCAAAACCAACTCGGAGAGTATGAGAAATGCAGGTCCCCAGGCCCACGCTATCTGTGGTGCTAACCCCGGGGGGTATCTAGTGATGAGGTTTTGCTGTGTTCGTTAGAGACAGGGTCTCGTTTTATAACTCACTTCGACAGGCCTCGAACTCACTATGTAGCCCAGGCTAACCTCAAACTCACAATCCTCCTACCTCAACCTCCAGGTGCTGGGATCACAAGTGTGTGTGACACATTCAGCCCAGGTGTGGTCTAACAGGCCCTCTACATGACTTTTACATGTGCTATGGCTTGAACATTACCAATCATTGTGTAGCATAACCCGATTGCTGCCCTAGGGAAGATATTCTACGGGCTGGCGTTAGGAGTTAACCACATTGTCATTAGTCACTGAATCCAATCTGTGAGGAAACCATCAAAGCCACCTTCTCGGGTCTTGTCTTGACAGACACCATGTTTGCTTACCTGCTGTGTTCTTAAGTACAGCTCCCTTCCGGACTTTCTTGTACAGAATCCCACAGAGCGTCAGGACCAGAAGAAACAGCAACACTTGATTAACTGAAATAAAGAGGGAAGCACATCAAACTCTCACGGCACAGGGGAAAATCCCGAATGACAGCGTGAGCAGTTATACAGAGGACATGGGGCAGTCTGAAGTAATGCACGGACCCGGTGCACTGTGGTGGGGATCCTCAGAGTGCGAGGAGGGCCCAGGGCTAATCCAGGCGGTCTGATGGCAGAGGCCCCACACTCAGTCAGCCCAGGAGGCTGCCTTGCATGAATATTTCATCCATCTTTTAAACAGCACTATTTCTAGAATGCCTTCTGTGAGCTACTGTTAATTCTGAACGCACTTAAGGTTGTAGAGCAGAGCTGTGTCTCAGTTCATTCAAATGTCAGTGGAGGATGTGCCCGCGAATCCTGGCTCTAGATAAGGGTCACAGTGCTTCGAGTCCTCGGCCCCTCGGGTCCACACTTAGGATGCTTGCTCTTGGGATGGCGAAGAGCAGCAGTTTTTGAGTACGGAACACACATTCCTGGTGGCTGGAAAAACGACTGGGGACATTTGTGTTCACAGAGTTAGGCAATATTCAAATCATGTGTGAAAAAGCCAGTCTCCGATCTCAGCGTAGTAGGCACGCTGCACAAGCTACTCACAAATGAACATTCTTCTAATGGAACATATTTTACAAATCATCTTCTTTTTGTGGCAGTAGGTAGATATTTCTTTCTATTTACAGAAAGGATAGAAACTTTCTGTTACAAAACATGCCTAGGAATGTTAAGCACACGTGAACTTAAAGAAGACCTTTACAGTAATGTGGAACATAGGAGACACACACAAGGCAAAAAACTGGGGAGATGAGACTTTGCCACGCGGTAAGCATGAGTGTGAAGTGTGGGACACACTGGGAGAGGCAGGTATGTGACCCAGGCTTGTGGCCCGGCCCTCACCAGGCAGAGGTCGAGGATCAGCGTGAGTCCAAGCAGCCTGAGCTGCACTGTAACTTGTGGGGAAGGGAAGGAGATGGGATATGAGGTCAGATTCAAACCTCGACAGGTTACCTAACTTCCCTGAGCCTCTGTGGGCATCTCTGATACCAATAAAAATAATACAAATTTAAACTATTTCTCTAAAGATAATTATTGGCTTTATGCTATATTTGTAAAAAAAAGAAAAAAAAAGGACCTAGAGAGTCTTAGGTCTTGAACCTCTGTGGTTCATCTCAGTGAGGTCTGGTTTCCAGCTCTCCCTCCTGCCCATTTTGGGAAGATTCAGGCATAGATAGCTGCTACAGACCAGGAAGAAGTAAAAGGTTCTATAGGCCTCAGGAGATCTGATAACTATTCACCTGCCACCATGCTTAGAGAGGTAGCCCCAGTGCCTGACCCTTCCAACTGTGGCTGTTGCCACTGACAAAAAGTTGCCAGGAAAAACAGAATTCTTAGGTTAAGTATGTTCCATGCACTACTTGGAACATACACTAAAAATAATTCCTCATTTATATGAAGTTCAAATTTAATTGGTTGCCTTTCATTTTCATTTATATCAGGGAACTCTAAGAGTGGTAGTAACAGCATCAGGTTATTTGTTTTTCCTTAAATTGATAATGTCCTGGTCTAAAATCAGGAGAGAATATGGGTGTTTAAAAGGCATGAAGGTTTGACCTGACCCTTTAAGAACAAGAATAGAAACTTCCAGGCCAGGTGGTGTGGCACAAACCTTTAATCCCAGCACTCGGGAAGCAGAGGCAGGCAGATCTCTGAGTTCAAGGCCAGCCTAGCCTGGTCTATAGAGCAAGGTCCAGAACAGCCAGGGATACCCAGAGAGACCCTGGCTCAAAAAACCTAAACAAACAAACAAACCTTTACAAATGCTTAGGCGAGGATGCAAATCCTCATTTAGAGTGAGGAAATGATTGTAACCACAGGTTTTATAAAAGAAAAATATGATCCACAGAAATATATGAAATGGATTTACCAGAATGGTAAGTCCATTTCTAAATAAAATACAGCAAAATCCCACAGGAATCATCCTCAAGTGACAACTGATCATTTGGGAAATGATCTATGAAAAGCACACACACACACACACACACACACACACGCACACTCATACACATATACATACTCATATACATACACACATACACACTCTCACATTCACATATACATACACACATATACATTCACACACATTCACACATACATATATACATACATACTCACATACACACATATACACTCTCAACACACATTCACACATACACACATACACATTCACACATATATACACATACACACACATACAGACATCTACATTCTTACACACACATATACACAAATACATAAACATACATATATACACACATACACACTCACATATACACACACACAGCATGCATCATCAAAACACTCCTCCAAAACATCTTTCCTCATAGTTATTTTTATAAATTCAATTCTTACTTTTGCGTAGAAGAGCCATGTGTATCCACCTGGATAACAAGGACCTGTGGATTGAAGAGTAGAATATCATTTAAAAAAAATCAATGCCAAAGACATCAAGCATTGAAAACTGCATCTCCTGTGGAAATCTGGTATATTGTAAAGTGTGTATCATCTATTACTGTCCTGGATCTAGAATTTTGGTAAGAAAATAAATATTTCCTGAATGCTGTCTTAGTTTCTTTTTGCTATAAAAGAACACCCTTCAATGACAAAAGTGACTTAAGAGAGAAAGGATTTCCATTGGCTCACAGTTCTAGGGTATAGCCCATTGTGGCAAGGAAGTCAAGGCAGCAGAAGCTTGAAGCGGATGGTCACATCACACCCACAATCAGAACAGAGTGAGGAATACTCAAGCAGCTTGCCTTGTCTGTATAACCCAAGATCCTAGCCTAGGGAATGGTACCACCCACAGAGAGCAGGTCTTCCCACTGCTGTCAATGTAATCAAGATACCCCACGGTATGCCCATAGACCCATTTCCTACGTGATTCTATACTGCATTAAGTTTACAACTGAGATAACCTCACACAATGTACAGTCAACTTCAAGAGTGATTATTCTGGCTGAATCCAAATAGATGATCATTTCCGTTCAGTTTTTGTTTGCTTCAATCCCTTCCCAAAAGGAGCCCCATTATCGTTCTTGGCTAGTAGAGAAAATGGGACTATATAAAAATGTCATTTAAGGAAGTCTCTGAGCTGTACCCCATGCTTGTCTTCTTTAACAAGGAAGTGTTTCCATTGTCTGGATTCCCTGGTGGAAACAGACCATCCTTGAGTGTGCAAACTTTATACCCAATCTGATGACATTCATTCATCACTAAAAGCCCAGTGTGAGATGTACTGGGAATATACAGTTGAGCAAGATGCCCTGGTCTCCATCCTCACGGAACCTTCACACCAGTGAGGAGGAAATCAGATGTTAGGACATTGCTGCTAATACAATTGGAGTCCGTGTAGCAGAGGGGCGGGGATGAAGATTAACCGGAGTGGGGATTGCAACAGGAGGGAGGTTCCGGAGCGGTCACCCTGAGGAGAAGGATGGGCAGGAGTCAAAACAAGGGCACACCAGGCAAAGGGAACCAAAAGTGCGAAGGCCCCGTGGCTGGAAAGAGTGTTCTGGGAACAAGGTCAGTGTGCACACCACCGAGGACTAAGGGGGGAGGGGATTGGAGGGGTTGGAGAGTGACAAAGAGGACAGATCTGGCAGCGGTGCTGGCGGTTAACCATCAGTCTCTGCCAACATTAAAGCCTCCAAACTACAGTCTCTCGGATTACCCAGGGTGCTGGGGAGATGGTTCTGTGGGCGCTTGCTGCGCATGCGTGAGGGTATGAGTTCACATTCTCAGCCCCATATCTTGCCATGTGTCTGAAACCTCTTGTTGGGAGGCAGAGACAGGTGGAGCTCACTGGCCAGCCTGCCTACTGGAAATGCCTGGCTTGTGGTTCATTGAGAGACCCTGTCTCAAGGCAGTGAGGCAGAGTGATGGAAGCCACCCGAAGTCCTCCTCTGGCCTCCACACGAGTGCATATGGGTGCATGCACCTGCGCGCGCGCGCGCACACACACACACACACACACACACACACACACACACACACACGCACACACTAAATTAAAATTAAAATATAAACACTCTCAAAGAAAGAGACGAGAAGAGAGTGGAAACCCAAGGTCATATCCAATGGGCCAACACTCTTTTAAGCTTGTTGCTTTCCCTTCAGATTCTCATGGCCAGTGCAAGCCTGTGGTGGCAGGAAGCAAAGGAAACCCTGTCTTGTTCACAGAAGGACTAAGCGTTATCTCCAGGGTTTTATGGTTATGGATAGCACTTCTGTAAACACTTGGCTGCAGGTTTTTGTGGGCGTGTGAGGGTAAACCTCCAGAAGTGTCTCGGCTGAATCGTTTGGTAGCTAAATGCTTAGCTTTCTAGGAGACCACCTGTCATCGGGGATCATGAGCACAGGTGGGCAAAGGGGCAGCGACGACGGACAGGGGTTTGGAAGCCCCGTGGGTACATACAGTGAAGAAGACACCCAGGGACCAACAGCAGTGAGGGAGGCAAATCGGCTTCACTTGGGGTGACCCAAGGCTTATATAGTTTTGGGACATGGGGTGTAGAAACATCCAGGATGGACAAAGGTTGGGGCTAGGGTACCAGAATGCGGCATAGGCCTTGAGAAGCGTTTCGGGAATCTCAGGGGCTAGCTGAATGGGTTCTTATCCGGAGGAAGTTGAACCTGTACTCTTAACCAAGACGAATTTGACATTCTACAGATAAGAGATGTGTGTGGGCTTGTGAACTCCCCGGTCAAGGTCAGAGAAGGGGAAGTCCTGCCCACGAAGGCCTCCGTTATGCCCTGAGCTCAAAAGGTTATCTGGTCAATGGCAGACTTCGACCATAACTAATGGAGTTTTCCCACAACACCAGTGTGTCTCCTGAGTGGGAACACTTCCATTTTGCATTTTGCATTCCCACAGGCAAGGTAAGAGTTGCTGTGGTCTTCTCAGTACTTGTTATTACAGCTATCACTTCAACCGTCTAACACATGCACTGTGGCTTTCTCTTGAGTTTCCCCCGTGACCATCGATACTGAGCATTTTTTAATTTATTTTTGCCACCTTCAGATATAGAAGTTTTTGCTTAAATCTTTTTACACTATTTTTAAAGATTATTGTCTTTTTTTTGAATTTTCAAAGTCACATATACATTCTGAAGACAAGCCCTTGGTTGGATATGTGATTTGCAAATACTGTTCTTCAGTATGTAGCTTCTTTTCACACTCTGGATGAGTTTTGCTATTCAGTGTTCTGCTATGTAGTCAAGGCTGCCCCCCAACTTGGAGTCCTCTCTCATTAGCTTTCAGAATATTGACATCACACATGCACACTACCACATCCAGTCTGATTTTTTTTTCTGGAGACATGATCTCATGTAGCCCAGGCTAGCCTTGAACTCTGCTCTTCTCACCTCCACCTCCTGAGTGCCAGGATTACAAGCATGCTTCATTATGCCTGGTTTTATTTGATGTTAGTGAAAGGGTTAACTCAGGAACTTTGAAAAGGTCATGGAACACTTGCCCCTCCCAGAAGGGCAAGTGTTCCCCCTCCCAGAAGAGAGAGGCTAAATTACATTCCTCAGACCACAGTGAGGTCTCTGAGGCAGTCTGTTGGCCACCTACCTCATTCCCTAACAACCAATTAGTTTAAAGGTAACACTGTTCTGCCAATCACATTGTACCTAATGGCGGCTGCCCTGAGGACTGTATAAAGGCCCACTCTCTCTCCATGTGCAGGGCGACCCCAGCATGCTGGATATTAAATAAAAATCCTCTTGCTTTATGCATTGGTTTCCATCTCCGCATGGTTCACTCAGGGGGTCTCTCCCGGTAAGTTAAGACTCCCCCAGTCTTACACTAGAGATAGAACCTGGGGCCTCTTGAATGGTAGACAGGCACTCTACAAGCTGAGCTCTGTCTTCACCCATCCCCAGCCGAGTTGTGATTGGGCCCAACTCATTACTTTTATTTTTAGCTTAATGTTTTAATTGATTATTTTGGAAATTTCACATAATGCACCCCAAATCTCATTTACTTCCCAGTCCTCCCAGGTTCATCTCCTACCCTTATGACCACTCCCAAAACAAGAAGAAAGAAAAATATCAAGTCCGATTTATATTGCCCACATACTCGCTAGAGCATGGTCTGAAAGACCCCGGTCCCTAGCAAGAGAAGTAAAAGACCCCTAGCAAGTAAAGTAGAGCCAAAAATGTAGTTCAGCCAGTTCAGCAGTTCTATTCTTCTATTCCAGGAACTGGCTGACCATAAAAGTTAAAATAGAACCTTGTTAACAATCATGAGTAACTGGGAGTTTCCCCCTGTGATTTTCTTTGGTATTCGGTACTTTTCCTATGACGTACTCCCTCCTCCCTTGGGTTGTGGGTTTTTTCCTTTAAATACCCCTTCTCCCCGCTACTCTGGGTGGAACTCCTCTACCCCTGCATGGGATATGAGTCTCAGCCCCAGTGCACTGGAATTAAACCTCGTGTGATTACAGCAAGAACGGTCTCTTGTGAGTTCTTGGGGGGTCGAATTATCCCAAGACTTGAGTAAGGGTCTCCCCACTCCGGGGATCTTTCAGGTCAATCTCCCAGTAGCCAGCCCCTTAAAGAATACTGATTCCTTGCCCACCCCACCCCCACCGGAAGCCACCAACGATGGAGATACACTTCAGCATCCCTGTTACAATGTTTAAGAGTTCTTTTCAATGGCGTCCTATCTAGACTCTTTCTTCTTTGGGTGGTGACAAAGTATGGGAGGAGAGCTTTGTCACAGAAGCCTTCTATGTCTCTCCTCAACTGTGTGTCTGCGGTCATCCATCCCACTGCAAAAGAAGCCTCTCTGCCCTTTAGAACCAGACCCAGTCCGGATCATACATGGTCTTCTGCCCGGTTCCTATCTACAGCAAGGAACAGGGTGTCTTTGTGGTTTCTCCATCTCTGACTCCCTCCTCCTGCCCTGTTCTGCATCTTTCCTTCTAATTTCGTGAGTTCACTTTTTAAAAGCATCTTCCCATGGACTTGCCCTTCTCTAGTTTTTCCGGGGACCCTGCAGGCTTTGCAGCCTCCTCTTCCACTGCCTCATCCCCCACAACCCTTCCCGGTCTCTGCGGGTCTCTCGGGCTCCCGGGAGCTGCTCTGCAGTGGTAGGTGTCGGTTTCGCCACAGCCAGGCTTCAGGGTTTCATCCTCCATGTTGATGGCTTGTTTCTGGATTCGACTCTGCAGCATCTGCACCTCCTCCTGCTCTGGCAGCTTGTAGATGGGATGGACCGACTGGAATCACTGGCTCTGGGCCGGGATGGCAGCCATGATGGTCAGCCCATGCACGTGGAGGGTCTTCCAGTCCCTGCCCACGCTGGGTAGGCCTCCTGGGGCTCCTTTTTCTCTTTATGAATTGTGCTGGGATGTTATATCTAAGACTGTTTGGCCTAACCCAAAGTCGAGGTGAATATCTCTTTATGGTTTCTCTGAGAATTTTATAATTTAACATTTATATTTTAAGTTCATTTGAAAAGATAGCATGATGAATACATTAAATTCTGAGGGGTTTTTTGGTTTATTTTTGATTTTTGTTTTGTTTTGTCTTAATCAGATGGAGAGTTGGTTTTTCTAGGATCATTTGTTAAAACTTCTGTTCTTCTCACCAAGTGGTGGTGGCGTACTCCTTTAATCCCAGCACTTGGGAGGGCGAGGCAGGCAGATCTCTGAGTTCTGAGGCCAACCTGGTCTACAGAGAAAGTTCCAGGGCAGCCAAGGTTATGTGGCAGAGAAATCTTGTCTCGAAAAAAAGAAAAAAGAAAAGAAAAGAAATAGAAAGCAAGCAAGAAAGAAAAAATTTGTCTTTCCCAAGGAGTTGAATTTTTAATTTAACATTTTTCAAGGATGAAATGTGTCCTCTCAGAAAGCAAGAGAATCCACAGAACTTTGGGATTCTTCTACACTTTGCATAATAATGGCCACAGATTCAGACAGCTATGACTCAAAGTAAGTCCCAATGATGGGGCTGGGGAGATGGTTTGGTATCACATAACTAGCTGGGTGTGTCGCATGTGCACCAGTACCTCCCACAATGTCGGCACGCAGACACAGGAGGGTTCCCAGGGCTTGCCGGCCAGCCAGTCTATTTCTTCATTCAATGGGAGACCTCATCTCAGGAACAACATGGGTAGTGATAGAACAAGATACCCAATATCCTCTTTAGGCACCCTAATGCGACAAGAGCACACCTACCACACACACAGACCCTCCCACAATCACCTTGAAATGTCCTCAGATGTACCAAGGTCACGAGGACAAGAAAGGACTGAATCACCATGAAAAAGTTTCTGGCTAAACATGTCCCCTAATTCAAGTCCCATCACCTCACGACGTCCTTGCACGATTTTTTTGCACACTGAATTCGAGAATAGCTTAGTTAGGGTTAGTATTGTGTTGATGAAACACCATGACCAAAGAAACTCTTACAAAAGAAAGCATTTAATTGGGGGCTTGCTTATAGTTTCAGAGGGTTAGTCCATTATCATCATAGTGGGAAGCACGGAAGCATGCAGGCAGACAAGGTTGGAGATGTAATTTCGAGCTTCGTATCCTGATCCACAGGCAGGAGGCAGAGACATCCAACTTGGTGTGGGATTTTGGAACCTCAAAGTCCACCCCAAAGTGACACTCAGGGCTACTTTCCAGACTCAAGGACTGAACTGAGACTCTGAATTAAGATACTGTAGGACTTGTAAGCCTCAGATGCCCAAATGGTTACGCCAAGTTATTCCACCAATCAGTATTCAGGGATGGGGGATTTCCTTAGGAACATGTCTTTTTTGTACACATATCCTGCTCCCATTGGTTGGGCTATTCAACTGTGGCAGGGGACTCATTGCTAACAGTCATGTCTTAACTTGTCAACCAGGATGTCAGATATCATGCACATGTCTTTTTCTGCCACATAACATAGGATGTCAGTTCCCAGGGAGGTCTTGGGAACTTAAACTTTATTCAACCCCTATTCAAAATGGAAGTCTTATTCCCAACAGCATCTTATATTGGTGCAGGTGACTCTCTTAAGTTGGGGTCCATCCCAGGGGCAGCTTATAAAAGCAAAAACCATAAAAGCACATTCACAGGTGCCTGGCAATTGGTTCAGGTCCAAGCTTATTGTGGCTAATTATACAAAGCAGTTCTACTGACTTCTATTGTGACTGGTTTCTAAGAACACCAAAGCACAGAACATCCTAGCAACGGCAGTAACAGGATACGAGAAAGTTTCCCCAGGAACAACACAGAATGGTAGACTAGAGGTAACAGTCGCCTGGGCCTTGACGCTGTCGAATGTTTAATCCTTGAGAAGAACTTCTGACCTGGACATTTGGCTGGAGGATGCAGACAACACACCATGAGCTTCAGAAACTGGCAGCCAAGACTCTAGCGGAGGAGGATGAGGTGTGATGTACGCCAGGGTCTCTGAACTGATTGGCAGCTCTCATCCCAGGGATCTGAGGCAAGCCTTTAATTTACTATAAATATCCACCACATGCTCCCTTTAATTTCCCTGGTCTCTCCTGCACACCCGGGAGCTCAGCACGCACTTGGGTGGCCCTCTCTCACCCTTACTGAAACAGCACATTGCGAAGGATTTTTCTGAGATAGGTTTTAGGTCTACTTTATTATTGTTATTATTATTATTATTATTATTCATTTACAACTCTAAGTGATGCCAAGTTATCTAACTTTGGGGGAAACTGTCATCTCACAATGGCCTCAGGACACATAGTTCCTCCTCTTGGTGAAGGAAGCCATGTGGTACCTTGGGAGAAACTGAGTCCAGAGTTCCTGAAGAAAGTTTCCTTCCCGAGCACCTCAACTTAAGCCAACACATCTCCCCCTCGTCCCGGAACTGCTTGAACAAGGTTCAGTTTCTCTCTCTTTTCTTTTATTTTCTTTTTCCTTTTTCTGAGACAGACTCACACAGTAAAACTGGCTGCCCTGTAGACCAGGTTGGCCCCAAACTCACAGAGATCCACCTGCCTCTGCCTCCTGAGTGTTGGGATTAAAGGCGTGTGCCACTATGCTTGTCTAGGTTCAATTGCTTGCAGATACTTTGTTGTGGCCAATACGGTGTGTGTGGTGTGTGTGGTGGGTCATTTGGGTCCATGGGTTTTTTTCAATTCTTACAATTCTTTTTCAAGCGGAGACATAACTCTCCGTTCTTTAAGTAAGGAATGTGACTCAGAGACCTCAAGACACACATATCCTGCCTTTGGAATTCTCCCCAGAGTTCCTGCTTCAGGATTCTGAGGTTTCTTATTTTATTTGGTCTTCAGCCTCCTATCAAATGTCAAAGTTACACACTTGGCCAGTGGTAGAACGGGTATTGGCCACTGGAGCTTTGAAAATGCACTAACCCCCCCACCCCCCGGCGGCGGTGGCGCACTCCTTTAATCCCAGCACTTGGGAGGCAGAGGCAGGCAGATTTCTGAGTTCGAGGACACGGTCAAGTTCGAATTGTACTTCAATCTAAATTGTCTGGGCTTCTTTGAACACGTGACTGTCTTGAAAGAAAACTAAAGGGCTGGCTGAGCACAGTGTGCTGGTCAAATTGCCTTCTAAATACTTACGGTTCTGCCCCTGACGGATCTGCTGTCAGCTTCGTCTGGAGAGGCTTGTTTTGCAGTGAGTAACTGCCGGACTCACAATCGGTCAGATCACTGGGAAGAGGCTACTCCTGAGGAGGCAGCCATATGGACGTTTCTATAACTCACTCCAAGCTCAAGGAACGTCAGGGAAGAGGTGGGTGGGAAGAGCCCAGAGCCCCAGGAAGGAGTGGGGTGCTGCAGAACACTGTCTTGCGGGCCGCTCGGGACCTTTGCACACCTGACCCCACAGCAGTTGTGACTAGCTGGATCAAGTCCTGGACAAGATTGGTCCTGTCAACCTTCTGGAATAGACAGGGGAGGGAATCCGAAGGTCTCACCACTCCCTTGGGGCTTATAGGCGAGGAGTGAGTGGGGAGGGATCAAGAAGAGGTTAACAAAAATCTTGGGGCTGTAGAGACCACTCGGTGATTAAGAATAGACTGAATCAGAGCTTGGTCCCCAGCTCTCACACTGGGCAGCTCATGTCTGTAACTCTGCCCTCCCCATGGCATCCAAAGCCTCCAGCCTCCTGCACTCAAGATGCACATCATCTCCCACCCCATCCAACCCTACAACCATGGCATTAAATAAAAATAAATCTTTTAAAAATATTGGCACATCTCTAGAGACTTGACAATGAGATTAAATAAACAGCTCTTGGTTGCATATTTAAAACCAGTGATAAACTTTATTATTGGAAAAGGTAATGGAATACCATTACATTGATGTTACATTTCTTCAGTGAGTAAACTATATGGTTCCATAGGAATATATCCTTGAACACAGGAGACACATACATATATGTAGGGTGAAGGGATAGGATGTTATGGAGCATATAGAAGGAAGCGACAGAGACAAGCAATTGTGACAGGCACTGAGGATGAGCCGAGTCCCTAATTTAGTGCTCTCTATACTGTTCTGCGACACTTGCATAAATTCATATTTTATCTAAGCAAAAACGTCACAGAACCACTCTTTAAAATCACAGAACGCTCTTTAAACATTATGTGGCAACTACAGAAGCCTAGTTATTATAAGGCTCTGGCAGATCCTTGGGAAATCACTCCGCCTGTCTGGAGCCCTTCCATGACAAGTAAAGCAGACAACTCTATCAGACTTAAGATTCTAGAACTTTATATGAATCGTCCCTCAATGAAATTAACTGCGATCCAAAGGCTCAATCTTGTCAGGATGTCCATAAGAACCAGTCAAAGGGTTCTGCAGACTCATCCCAGGGATGTTTTCGAAGAAACAGAAAAACTTATCCTAAAATTCACACAGAGGTACCGGTGCCCCGTGTAACCAAAACATTCCTGAACAAGAACTAAGTGTCACACTTCCTAATGTCAAATTATATTCCAAACAGTGTGACACTGGCATAGAAACAGATCCAGCGAGGTGACACACAACAGAGCCGGCAACAATAAGCATGCACACAAAGTCAACTAATTCTCCACAAAGTTACCAACAATACATAACAGGGAGACTATCTCTGTCAGTCAAAAAGTCTCACTGCTCCCCTGATAAAAACAACAGATGTAAAGGTGGAAGGAGAGGACCCACTCCACAGAGCTGCCCTCTGACCTCTACAGGCTGGCAGTGGTTCAGAGGCACTTAATGTTCTTGCAGCACCCACAGGGCAGGTCTAGGGACTCTAGGTCCATGCGATCCAGCACCCTCTTCTGCCTCCCACTGGCACTGCATTTACATGCTACAATATACATGTAGGCAAAACACTCGTATACGCAATCTAAAACTAAGTTAATCTGCCAAGCATGGTGGTGCATGCCTTTAGTCCCAGCACTGAGGAGGCAGAAGCAGGCTGATTTATGTGAATTTGAGGCCAGCCTGGTCTACAGAGCTAGTTCTAGGACAGCCAGGGCTATAAACCAAAAATAAGGTTGAAGAGATGGCTCAGTGCTTAAGAGTATTGACTTCTCTTCCAGAGGTCCTGAGTTCAAATTCCAGCAACCACATGGTGGCTCACAACCATCTGTAATGAGTTTGATTCCCGATTCTAGCATGCAGGTACAGGCAGATAAAGCACTCATATATATATAAAATAAAAAGATTTTAAGAAAACACATGGATTAGTAGGCAGAGACTTGAATCCAGCAGAAAATCTAAGGTCTAAGGCTATGGAAATGAATCTTCTTAAACATTTTATTATTTTTAAGTATGTGCAAGTGTGTACTTGTGTATACAAGTGCCAATGCCCATCGAGGTCAGAGGCTTTAGTGAGCCACCTGACCTGGGTGCTGGGAACCTCACATGTCTTTTGTGTGGTGGTTTGAGTGAGGTGCTCCCCATTTTCTTGGGCATCTGAACACTTGATCCCCAGTTAATGGAGCTACTTTGTTGGTTTAGGAGCTATGGCCTTGTGGGGGAAAGTATGTTACTGGGGCAGGCTTTCAGGTTCTGAAGCCTTATCCTGGTGTGGTCTTTCTGCTTTGTGCTTGTGGCTCAAGATATGAACTCTCCACTTGTGTTCCTGTCATCATGCCTTCCACTTGTTGCCATTGTGGACTCTCAAACCCTCTGTGCCACAGGGCCAAATAAACTCTTTCTTCGACAAGTTGCCTTTGCCATGGTGTTTTATCACAGCAACAGAACAGTAACTGATACACTCTGCAAGAGCAACTTCTGCTGTAACCACAGAGCCATCCCGACAGCCCCTGTGGTAGTTAATCTTCATTGTCAGCTTGACAGGATTTAGAAGTCATCTCGGAGGCACACCTCTGTGTCTGTGAGGGTGTTTCCCGAGAGGTTTAATTGAGGGAGAAATACTCACTGTGGGAGTGGCACCGTCTCATGGGCCAGGGTACCAGACTGGATGAAAAGGAGAAAGAAGGCGGAGCATCGGTTCTCGTGGCCTAATGGCCCACTCCCATCCGCTGCCTTGCCTTCTCTGTCATGTGCCCCATTAACCAAAATAACACATTCTTCCTTGATTTTTTTTTCCTCAATGGCACAAAAAGTGACACTGGGCACAGTCTATGAGGAGACTGTCTGGGTGATCACGGTTCCTGGATGATAGAAGATGGTCGTCTCTTTCACACACTGCCTGCACTGTCTAGCTCTCTCATCCCCCCACCTTCAGTATGCGCACGTTCAGTCTCTTCCACTGTCCCCCTATCTTTAGTGCCTACCTCCTGAACCCCAACATGAGCATGGTGGGACATCCCGGTCTTTGGTTTCCTTCCTTCTCTCTTACCTTCACTCACATCTCTGCCCCTAGCTCGAGCCTCCCACACTCCTAAATCCCACTGGACACTTGGTATTGCTGCCCTAAGGCGTCTACATGTTCCAGTCTGAGCTTCTGATATTTCCCCTACGGCACACATCTCTATAGTCTTCCCCAAACCGGCTATCCACAGCCTCATTTCTCTAATTGTCCCAATAAAAGAGCAGACTGGATGTTATCTCCCATCTCTCTCTGTGTCTACACAAAAACACTGACACACATCCTCTAATTATCAGCACCTCCAGGGCCTCCACCTTGCCAATTGACCGACACCATCTTTTGACTGTACTACACTGCCTTATCTCCCTTCAGCAAGTTTACAGCCAAGCAGCTGTGGTGAGCCTGGGAAGCGGTGAGGTGACTCAGACCATTGTGCTCTGCTCAAAACCATTCCTGCCATTCCAGGCTTCTCTATGAGCCAGAATGCTGACAGTGCCTCCCAGGAGATCTCACATGAGCACCCTGGGCTTCTTCCCTGACAAACTCCAACCCCAGAGTCCCTCCACCACCCGGAATCTGGCACTAAGCCCCCCAACCCCACCCCCAGTTCTTCATCTCAGTAGCTGCCTCTACTGGCTACTACACAGAAGGCTTCCCTGGTGTGGTGGTTTGGATATGCTTGGCCCAGAAGGTAGCACTATTAGGAGGTGTGGCCTTGTTGGAGGAAGTGTGTCACCGTGGGGGTGGACTTTGAGATTCCCCCACCCCCCCAACTGCCTGGAAACCAGTTTTCTGTTTGTTTTCAGAACAAGATGTAGAACTCTCAGCTTCTCCAGCACCATGTCTGCCTGGATGCTGCCATGCTTCCTGCCACGATGATAAGGGACTGCACTTCAGGACCAGTAATCTAGCCCCAATTAAATGTTTTCCTTTAAATTTATTTTTAAGATTTATTTATTTTATTTATGTGAGTACACTGTCGCTGTCTTCAGACACACCAGAAGAGGGCATCAGATCTCATTATGGTTGTGAGCCACCATGTGGTTGCTGGGATTTCAACTCAGGACCTTCGGAAGAGCAGATGGTGCTCTTAACCTCTGAGCCATCTTTCCAGCCCAATGTTTTCCTTTATAAGAGTTGCCTTGGTCATGATGTCTCTTCACAGTAAAGAAAACTCTAACTAAGACACCTGGTTACGGTTCCTGCTCCCAGTCTGTTCCCCAAAATGATACATCAGAAGCCTCACAAAAGTTGGGACATTAGTCTCTTTGTTCATAGACATGTGTTCAGCGCCTAGCAATAAAATCTCTCAAGAATACCAACAGGCCAGGATGACTACATAACCTTGTAGCAGGACACACAAACGCTGTGTGCTCATCATGAAATCAGCAGGCCAGGTCTTGCAGAGATGCCTTTGCACCCGGGCATCTTCTAGTTCTTGTGCCTACACTGGCCCTGACTGGTACTTAGGTCTCCCCTCCCATCCTATTTCACCTCACCCCCTTATCGACTCTGCAGTTACCTCCCACCCAGCATTCCTGTCTCCACCCCTGCCTTCCCCAGTCAGTCGTTGAAACAGCTGGTCGTTTTTATTATTTGATATAAAGTCAACGAGAAACGCACGTGAAGTTTCAGCAGCCTCGCTTTTGTTTTTCTCTTCTTTGCTTCGCTTGAAACAGTTCAAGTTTACAAAAGTTAAAAGATAAATACCCATGGGCTCCTCCCCAGCTTGCTAGCATGCTCTTACATTTGCACAACTGCCGTGCGCGCACACACACATACTTTGAAGATGAACACATTGTGCAACATCACCCTTAAATATCTCAGCATGCCTCTTTTAGATTTTGTTTTTGGGGGGACCAGGTTTCTCTCTATTAAAAGCCCTGGCTGTCCTGGAACTTGCCTCAGACTCCCGAGAGCTGGGATTAAGGGTGTGCACCATCATGCCCAGCTCAGCAAGCTTCTTTTGAAAATGAGGGTAGGGTAAGAGCTGAGAAAATGGTTCAGTGCTTAAGAGTGCTGGCCACATGAGCATGGGATCTGAGTTCAAATCCCTAGCACCTATGTAAAAAGCCAGGTATAACCAAATGTGTCTATAAGTCCAGTGTTATGGGGGAGCAGAGGTGGGAGGATTGCTGGAGCGATGGATGAAGTGGTTGCTTGAGGCAGGTACTGTCTCAGGGGAGAAGGAAGAGAAAACAATGGAGGACACCTGGCATTGTCCTTTGGTTTCTACAGTCACAAACATGGGCCTACACACCTGTGCACACACACTCACACACATATACACAAAAACACAGACAAACCCAAGACATCCTCCTACATAACCAGAATGCTGTGATCACACCTAAGCAAACTAACATTAATGACATCGCCCAATAAGCAACCCATATTCGACCCCCTTCATGCCAGTCTGGTGTCCTATAGCTTGGGTTTCTATCTTTAGTTGTTTTTATGTAGAGAGCCTTATTGGGATGCTGTGCCGCCTGGCAGGAGTCTGACATTGGCCAAGGACAAGGAAATGGGCCGCTTGACTGACCTTAGGCATAACAAAGAAGCAAATCCAGGCAGGAATCTGACTTTAGGTGGGACAAAGAAACAGACTTCAGTCATGATTATGACTTTAGGCTAGGACGAGGAAGTAGGTTCAGACATTTTGATCATCCTTTAGAAACAGGAACACCAGAGTGATAATGGGGCTTTGTGTTTATTGTCTTACTTGTTCCTTGACTGTTGTCTTGCTTGATTCCTCATTATACTACTCACACTTAATACCTGCATGTAATTAAAATGGTAAAAGTGGATTGGTAAAAAAATGAACCCGCCTTCAGTCACAGAATTGACTGAGGCCATGCTGCAGTTCTGTCTAATTATCTTTTTCTTTTCAATCCTCACTCCTCGCTGGAGGACTTGCTGCCTGACTGAGCGGGCTTGGTCATTTTTACTCTTCTCTCTTTTTTCTTTTAAGATTTTTTTTTATTCATTTTACGTACGCAAGCTCTATCTGCATGTACACCTGTATGGCAGAAGAGGGCATGGGATCCCATTGTAGATGGTTGTGAGCCACCATGTGGTTGCTGGGAATTGAACTCAGAACCTCTGGAAGAGCAGACAGTGCTCTTAACCACTGAGCTATTCTCTAACCCCAATCTTGAATGTTTCCAGTTCGAAGAACTCACTATGTAGCCCAGGCTAGCCTCAAATTCACAGAAATCTACTTGCCTATGCCTCCTGAGTTCTGGGATTAAAGGAATGCACCCCCCCCAACCCCAGCCTTTATACTATTTCTTTTCTTTCTTTCTTTTCTTTTCTTTTTTTTTTTTTTAAAGATTTGTTTATTATTATATGTAAGGATACTATAGCTGTCTTTAGACAAACCAGAAGAGGGCATCAGATCTCATTACAGATGGTTGTAAGCCACCATGTGGCTGCTGGGATTTGAACTCAGGACCTTTGGGAGAGCAGTCAGTGTTCTTAACAATTGAGCCGTCTCACCAGCCCCTTTATACTGTTTCTAAAATTGTGCTGCACCTGTGTCCTGGGTGCTGTACCTGCACCTGTGATGACTGAGGACAGGACTGTGACTCCCTGATGGGTCTGCCTGTCCTTTCCTAAAAATAGTTGGAATGAATACATGAGAGAGTAAAGGAAAGTGGCTCTTGTCACTATGCTTGTCTCCCCGAGAGAAAGGAGTCAGTTCATCACAGTGGTCCCGTTCCACGAATGAAGGCAGAGGTTCTGGACAGGAAGTCCCACAGCTTTTCTAGGCTGAATGACTTCCTAGTCATGGTTTCCGTGTGATAACAGTCAATAATCCTCCAGTAAAAAAGCTTGTCCTGTCTTCAGAACAGCCAGAGGTAGCATTGAGAGGCACTAAATGTCAGTGATGGAGCAAGGGACTCCCAGGGTAAAGTACTGAACAGTGGCAGCATCAAGAGAAGAAAGAAGACGGAGAGGGCCTCAGGCCTTGAGAGCACAGAGAGTTGGGCTAGACCTGAGAAATGATGGCGTATGTTTAAACCTCCAGCCCTGGGGATGGTGCATGGACAGCTGCCTCAGTAGCTCCTGGGAAGGTCTGAGAAGAGTTCTTTCAGGCCAGGCAGCAGCCAAATGTAGATTAGCTCTGTCTTGGAAGAAAAGACAAAAGTGGGAAGGAAAGTACCTCACAGAGCCCCAAAGATTTATTTTACATGTCAACGTCAATAAGTTGATAGAGGATTTGGGGGTTGCCAACTTCAGGAGAAGTCTAAAGCTACCACCAGGCTCTCATTTTAGAAGGTTAGAGATAGTGATGAATCAGCTCTGCCATGGGTGCTGGGAAAGACCTGGTTGTCCAAAGGTAAGAGGGAAATAAAGACAGAGGTGCCCACAAGTGCTTGTTGAATGACTTAAATATTAGAGACTATGCTTAACAGAGTAGGAGAAATATCATGAGCAGTGTAACTGAACAAGGGATACTTCAAGTGATGTGAACGTCTCCCATAGGACACCATCACTTTTTTGTTTGTTTGTTTGTTTGTTTGTTTTTCGAGACAGGGTTTCTCTGTGTAGCCCTGGCTGTCCTGGAACTCACTCTGTAGACCAGGCTGGCCTCGAACTCAGAAATCCACCTGCCTCTGCCTCCGGAGTGCTGGGATTAAAGGCGTGCGCCACCACCGCCCGGCTGGCACCATCACTTCTAAAGCTTCTACATCATCTCCCCAAACTGACACAAGGATCAAGTCCTACGTGCTTGAACTTTTGGAACCACCAACATAGCATTTAGAGGAAGAACACAGCACTCTGGTGTCTGCTCACCAGGGGTGCTATGAAACGGGATCTCCTAAGTGAAAAAAAAGTGTGGTCGGAACGGGGTGGGGGGGAGGGGGAGGCAGAGCATGTGCCAAGCCACATTCATGTATGTGATAAAAAGTCTCAAGTTTGGGAACTGCCGCATGCTAAAATGTCCTTAAGTGATATTCTCTGTTGAGACATTTCTCAGGACCTTTCAAGTGTTTTTCTACTTTTTGCTCTGTCTGAAGATGTGTGCAGCTCCTTCTCCAATGAGACTATGTCCTCTTGAACATCCTCTGACATCAAGAGAATGAGGAATGAAAACGGTGGCTTAATGAACATACCTTTCATAGAGGGAGATGAAGAGCAAAGATGAGAGAAAGAGAGAGAGAGAGAGAGAGAGGAAAGCAGGAAGGGGTAGGTATTTGGGGGGAGGGATGAAGAAAGCAGGGTCCTGGGGAAAAGGCATGCTGGGAGACGAGGAACACTTGAAACATCAGAATGTCAGAGGAAGCATGCATGGGGCAGGGACCTGCCCAGTGCAGCATGTGTCCCTTCTGTAACCTTCACTGTCATTATCAGCCTGGCCAGGGAAGGCCGGCTCTGTGTATCTCATTTACTTTGCATCTGTGTGTCACATGTTAATTTGTATCTGTGTGTCACTTGTTACATTGTATCACTTTATTTCCATTTTGTAGATAAGGAAATGTAGGCACATGGATGTGATATGACCAGAATCAGGCTTATGAAAGTCTTCCCAGGTGGCCCACGGCCCACGCTTTCATTACTGTAGGGCACAGCCCTGTTGTTGGCTGTATCAGAGGGAGGACTAGAATCCCATTATGTAATACCAGAAGCATATTTATTGCACACAAGTGCAATAGCAAAACATTTCGAGAAGAAAGAAAAAGGCAAAACCAAGCCACCAGCGTCCCATTGGCCAGGAGACTGCATGGGCCAAACATCCTGCCCTCACTGCTAACGGGAATAGAAGATAGTCTTTGATGCTAAATGAACACTGTAACTCCTGTTCCACAACAAAACCACAGAACTCTTTAACTGCCAGCACTCTTACTGGGTATGCAGGCCCCAGAAGAGTTTCTCAGGACAGATTCCAAAACCATGAGTCATAACTCTGTTATGTCATTTTGGCTCAGAAACAGACCCACATAAACTGCGAACACCGATCTCTGTCAGGTCTAACTCCCGACCTCCAAAGCAAACAAGCAAACAAACAAATCTCTATTAGCGCAGAGATGGGAGAACATGGACTAGCCTCTGCTCTGCAAAAATAGCAAGATGTGAAAAGCTTGTACCCTGAGCATCTTGGGTTTGCGGCGATAGAAAGGTTCTTTTCGATGTTACATTACAAACTAGGGGGCTTCTGGGGGCCGAGGCTGTGAAGGGGAGCAGTCTGCCGCCTCCGATTTACTTCCTTGAGTTCACAGCAAAATAAACAAGTGCTGTAGACAGAGGAGGAGAAATGGAAAGCGCATCTTGCTTGTAATTGCTCTATTTACCTGATGGATGTGAAGGCAGGCTTTGGGCAACTTGGTCCAGAGCCGCTGCAGAGCTGAGCGGTCAAGCCGCGGCTGGCCTCGCGAACGGGACGTGACGGCTAAGTTTCCCGTCGCTTCAGCAGCTTCCCAGATCCCATTGGAAATCCCAAAGGGCTTCCGAGCCCCACAGCCAGTTTCCAAGAGTGTGCCTCAGCCGTCCACACCCACCTCCGCTTGCGTTGTCTGAACGGCTCGGGTTTCTTCCACTCCTTCAGCAGCTGGGAACCCAAGCCTGGTGCAGGCAGAGGCTGCTCCTGAGACCTTCCAGATGTGCTCTTCGGAAGGCAGGGCAGGTTGGCTGGCTGGGGCAGACCTCCTCTCTCAGCTTTCTCTTGCAGTCTGCGTGTGAAACTCTCTCCAAAACGGGGTTGTTCTGGAGTAAAAGATGAAAACTCAGAAAAGAACAAATGTTTGGAAAGTGAATTTATACCGTCACGTGTCTGATGTAAATTTTAAATTTCAGTCAGGTTTCTTGCTGAGAATCTTTGAAATCCTGTATATTGAAATGTTGCCAGGGCAAATCAAACAGACAACCATAGTCTCCTACTGAGTCTGTGATAAAGACAGAAGTTTCCAGGTGGGGTGCATTCCGGCTGGAAGGGGAGAGGCATCAGGCAGGGGGCAGACTTGGTCGCAACACTGCCGTTCTGTGGTTTTGCAGTTGACCCCCAGAACGTAGGAATGGTACCCGAGTTTGCCCCGGATCATGGAACATATTCCACAATGGCCGTTCTTTAGCTTTCATAAGGAGCTCCTCGCTGGCCGCCTCCAGCGCAAGCGGTCCCTTCCTTCATAAATATAATGCAAATCACACTGTAACTTTAAATTTCCAAGACCCCCTCAATAATTGCCGCGGTGGTGTGGCAAGCCTGAAATTCTAGCACTTTGGAGATAGAGGCAGTGGGAGTAAGGAGTTCAGGGGTAGCACGGGCTACATGAGACCTTCCCTCAAACAAAAACAAACAAACAAATGTTTTTTAAAAAATGATCGTCATCCACATTAATAAACGTATAAAAATGATGTATTTTATTTTACCCAGTGCACATAAAATATTATTTCGACTAACAAGTATAAAATATGTAAAAGACTTTGTATTCTTTAATTTTTTTAACTAAGTCTTTGAAATCTAGCGTGCATTTTGCGTTTGCAACAAATCTCACTCCAACATTAAATTTTTTTTTTTTTTTTGGTTTTTCGAGACAGGGTTTCTCTGTGTAGCCTCTTTTTTTTTTTTAAATATTTATTTATTTAATGTATGTGAGTACACTGTAGCTGTTTTCAGACACACCAGAGGAGGGTATCAGAACTCATTAGAGATGGTTGTGAGCCACCATGTGGTTGCTGGGAATTGAACTCAGGACCTCTGGAAGAGCAGTCGGTGCTCTTAACCACTGAGCCATCTCTCCAGCTCCAACATTAAATTTCTTAATATGTATAGATTTCACAGACTTAACTTGGCAGTGTGAGCCTGTAATCTCAGCTGCTGGGAGACTGGAGCAGGAGGACTGCATTTTCAAGGACACCTGGGGATGCCGTGGGAGTTTGAGACCAGCATTGATAACTTAGTGACTCAAAACAAGAAGTAAAAAGAGGGTTGGGTCGTCAGAGTGAGTTCCAGGACAGCCAGGGCTATACAGAGAAACCCTGTCTCAAAAAACCAAAAAAAAAGGGCTGGGTAGAATATTAGTCCAGTATGGACAGGGCCATACGTTTAATCCCCAGGTAAAGGCACATATCCCAGGTTGTATTAAATATATTTAATAGTGTATTTCTATACACTATACTACTATACTATATATAGTACTTGTAACAACAGACTATAGTATTCATTTTTGATTCTAATTAATGAAAATTTAGTAAAATTTCAGATTCAGTGTTCCAGATGCACTAATCATGTCTAAGTACCCCTAAGCCACATGGCTGGTGGCTCCTGGACTGGATATCAATATCCTGAGGTTGGCATTGGAGGAGGGGAACATTCTGAATACCTTCCAGTCACATGGAACTTTGAACATTGATAAAACAGATTCATACCTTCTGCTTCATTTTGTTCTCTCAGTGTGTTAGGTAAGCTAAATTTCGCTCCGCCTTTCAGACTCCAGCCAAATTTGGGTCCTCTGAAAGAGCACGAAGTGCTGTTAAACCACAGCCCCGATTCTCCGCATTTTAAATTCTTTCAGCCTTCTCTTCTGTAATATTCCTTGGGCCTTGTGTGGAGACGAAGAATGACATAGAGTCCAGCTTAGCGCTGAGCGCTCAATGCAGTCGTCACAGCTCCAATTGTTTGGGGAGACTCTGGACTCCCCTCAGTGACTCATAGGGTGGGTTTGCACGTCTGAGATTTTCCTTTGATCACCATGCCTTCCGGGATCCGTATTGCCCACGCGTGAGGGTATCGAAGGTGGTAGAGCAGTCCCTCAGACGTCCCAAGGCAGCACCACAGGCAGCACCGTAAGCTGATGCCTGTTCAGTTCAGTTCATTCCCAAGATCACCTCATCTGTGCCTCTCATCTACCCAGAAGAGTACCTGGCATTAGATTCTTCTGCTATTGAATAAGTGGATGATAGGCACTCAAAAGTGAGTTTTGAAACTGAAATAGTAACTGCTCTCATAGGACCTACTTACTTCTCATATTAACTGAAATCTCGCTGGTCCTTATCTCTGGACCCTTTCCCCTGATCCCTAATGTGTGACTTCCAGTCCCTTTCTCTTCTAGTCCTGCCATGCTTGGAGGACACAAGAGGTTTCTTACCTATGACCAGCATTTCCGTCTTGTATGGTGGATTCCTCCTCCTTGTAATGAGAAGTGAAAGATATGCAGGCTATCAGTGACACCCCAACAGTGCAGGGGCGCACCGGAGCTCAGTTGTTAGCTATCAGTGACACCCCAACAGTGCAGGGGCACACTGGAGCTCAGATGTTAGCTATCAGTGACACCCCAACAGTGCAGGGGCGCACTGGAGCTCAGATGTTAGCTATCAGTGACACCCCAACAGTGCAGGGGCGCACTGGAGCTCAGATGTTAGCTATCAGTGACACCCCAACAGTGCAGGGGCGCACTGGAGGTCAGATGTGAGATTTATTTACTGTTGCAGGTTTTTAGTCTCTCCATCTATTAGGAGTTCTGCTAGAAGAGGCCTAACAGAACCGAGGGCGAAAATGTATCGTGCATGCCAGGCGGTGGCGGCTGGATTCCAAGGCATAAAGGTCTGGTCTGGTTAAATAAAGTAAGCGCTTTTTAAAGTCTCTGCTGGGTAGTGGTGACACAAACCTTTAACTCCAGCACTCGTGAGGCAGAGAGGCAGATGAATTTCTGAGTTGGAAGCCAGTCTGGTCTACAGAGTGAGTTCCAGAACAGCCAGGGCTACACAGAGAAATCCTGTCTCAAAAAAAAAAAAAAAAAAAAAAAAAGAAAGAAAGAAAGAAAGAAACTCCATTATGCGTGTAAAATACTCAGAAAGGGCCCAATAAATGGAAATGAGTATTGCTGGTGCTTTCAAATAATATTTAGAGTTTTAAAAATAATAATTAATTAATAGCTTTATATTTAATAGTTAATTGATAAAAATTTAATCTGTTCAAGCTATATATCATCATGACATGATACACACACACGCGCGCACACACACACACACACACACACACACACAATGTAATGATTCCAAGTCAAATGAACACATTAGCATGTATGTTGTACATTAGATTCCCAGAATAAGGTCGGTTTTTTTTTTAACATGTTCACTCTACATCCACTCACTGCCCCTGTGAGTATGATCATCTTACAACTGTAAGCTTGTACCCTTTGACAAATATCTACCCATTTTTCCTACCCTCCTTGTCCCATTCCTGGCAAACATTATCTTACTGTCAGTTTCTTTAAGTTCAACATTTTTAGATTCTTTATATAAACACTTATAGTATTTGTCTTTCTTTGTCTGGGTTATTTGACTTAACAGACTGTTAAGGTTCATCCATATTGTTCCAAATTCAGGGTCCTCTTTCTCTGGCTGAGTAACAGTCCATTACACAAATGTGCCATGATTTCTGTGTCCAGTCATCCATTACTGGACACTTAGATTCTTTCCACAGCAGAGTTATTGTGAGCAGTGTTCAGTGAGGACAGGAGCGCAGGTCTCTCTGCGTGGGCTGAGCTAAGTGGAGGTTGCTTGCCTGATAGACGTGAGTCACTCAGTTCATAACCAGAACCAAAACAAAACAGGCATTTCAGCGACATATTGATTTCATTTCTTTTGGATGTATACCAAGAAATGGGGGTTGCTGGATTATACTATAATTTTGGGTTTTTTTTTAAACTTTTATTTTGTGTGTGTGTGTGTGTGAGCACGCGCGGGCATCTCATAATGCACATGTAGACACTATCAGGTGACTTATGGGAGTCAGTTCCCTCCTCCACCATGTAGTTTCTAGGGATCAAATCCTGCCCTCACCCTTAGCAGCTCCTTTACCCATTGAGCCATACTGCCAATCCTCTGTATTTTGATTTTTTATTTTTTTGAGGAATAGCCGTACTATGTTCCATAGTGCGGTACCAATTTTATTATTGGTATTGAATAAAGAAACCCTAAGGTATGAAATAGGAAAAGAATCATAACAGTAAGTTATTTGTAACTTTGTACAAATGTGAAAACTGGCGCTTTGCTTGTGGCCTCATGATTTAACCCTTCCCTGTGTTATTCCTTCTGGTAGAAATGCTATGACTCTCTTACCCAGACAGCAACATCTGTAGGTACAATGCCTCTGCAGTTCATGCAGCTAAGGGAGGCGTACAAGTGGAAGTCTACTGTCTGGAACTTCCTAGAAAGCTCCCATTTTTCTGGCGAAGGACCATTTGGAACCTTGCCTTTTTTTTTCCCTGTCTGCAATCCAACCTTGAGGCTGGAAGTAGAGGAGCCACTTCTCTCTGAGGATCAAAGGCCCACACTGTGTTTCTGCTGATGGCTGTACAAGCTGTGTGAGGAGATTACCGTTAAATAGGTCAAAGTCCTGACAGCACACAGGCAACTCACTACAATCTAGGTGAAGAGGAGAGTTTTAAAAGGGATGGTATGCCCTACATAGTAGCTCATCTTAAATCCCAGCACGCAGAGGCAGAGGCAGAGGCAGAGACAGATCTCTGTGAGTTGAAGGCCAGCCTGGTCTACGAAATGAATTCTAGGGCAACCAGGGCTACACAGAGAGATTCCCCCATCTCAAAAATAAATAAGTAAATAAATATAAACAAATTAATTTAAAAAGACGCTGTTTGAAAGTGTTGTTAGGGATAAGGACATAAAGTTAAGCGATAGCTCAGCACCCAGGGGGTGGCAAGAGCCGGGAACCATTACAGTCCTTGGCCTAAAGGCTCCTGTGTCTTAGTTTTTATTTTTTAAAGTGGATATCTTATAAATGGATATTAGCCATAAAGTACAGGATACCCACACTACAAACCACAAACCCAAAGAAGCCAAATAACAAGGAGGGCCCAAGGGAGGATGCTTGAATCTTTCTCAGAAGGGGAAGTAAAATAGATATCAGAGGTGGATGGAGAGAGGGAACTGGGTGGGAGAGAGAACGGGGAGGGTAACAGGGCGGGGTGATCAGGAGTAGGGAGAGCAGGGGAGAGAAAACAGAGATCAGCTGTGGGGGACACTTAATGACATACTAGAGACCTGGGATGCGGGTGGCGCTGGGGAGAGGTACCAGGAAGTCTATGGGGGATGACTCTAGTTGAAACTTCTAGCAGTGGGGGATATGGATGGAGCCTGAAGTGGCCACTTCCTATAGCCAGGCAGGACTCCTAGTGGAGGGATAAGGACAGCACAGCCCACCCACAAAACCTTTGGTCCCAAAATGTGTCCTGCTTACAAAATGTTCAGGGACAAAAATGGAGGGAATGGTCAACCAATCCCTGACTCTATCAATGATACTTAGTTATGTTTGCAGACAGGATCCTAACATAACTGTCCTCTGAGAGGCTCCACCCAGCAGCTGATGGAAACAGATGCAGAGACCCACAACCAGACATTAGATGGAGTCTTGTGGAAGAATTGGGGGAAGGATCGAGAGACCTGAAGAGAACAGGGACTCCACAAGAAGACCAACAGAGTCAACTAACCTGGACCCTTGGGCACTCCCAGAGACTAAATCACCAACCAAAGACCAAGCATGGGTTGGACCTAGGACCCAGCACATATGTAGCAGATGTGCAGCCTGGTCTTCACGTGGGTCCCCCAACAACTGGAGGGGTAGCTGTCACTGAATTTGTTGCCTGCCTGTACATCCGGTTCCCCTAAATGGTTTGTCTTGTCCGGCCTCGGTGGGAGAGGATGTGCCTAGTCCTGCATGACTTGATGTTCCAGGGTAGGGTGATGCCCATGGGATTCTCCCCCTTCTCAGAGGAAAAGAGGAGGAGGGACTGGGAGGAGAAGGGGCCCGTGATTGGGATGTATAGTGAATAAATAAATGAATTAATGGAAAACAAACAAAAAACTAAAGTTTAAAAAGAACATCAGTGGGCTGGAGAGATTGGTCAATGATCAGAGCACTTCTTGCTCTTACAGAGACCAGAGTTTGATTCCCAATACTCTTATTGACTGCTCACAACCACCTAGAATTCTAACTCCAGGAATCTGGCATTTTATGGAGATTTCCTGCACACACACACACACACACACACACACACACACACACACACATGTACACACGCACGTGCACATACCCATATGTGGGCACACACACTTAAAAATAATTTTTAAAAAATTTAAAAATCTTTAAAAAAAAAGACAATAATCATCATTGTAATAAATAGGGTATACTATGTAGCCCAGGCATATTATAGGCTATATCATTTAGGTATGCTCAAGAATTCTCTGTAGTATCTATTACACCATGATATCACTTCACACCATTTACTTAATGACACATTTATCACAGGACATAGACTCATGGCTAAACATGATAACATCTGCCCTTCGTGTCCACTTTTAATGTGGTGCCATTTATCATTAAACTATGTGTCTGAGTCACGATTCTTTTAGTTGAAGGCCAACTATCATTTCTTCTTGCCTACCGGATCGGTCCTTTGGTGAGTCTGTTTAAAATGTCTTAGGTAATAATTCTATTTTTCTTGACTCATTATTTTTGACAGTTTCATACCTGGATTTGTTTTGATGATGGGCGTGCCTCATTACCTTCTTGCCTCTCTCCTGCATCCTGATGAGCTTTCCCATCTTGCCAACTAGACTCTCTTCTATTTTCTTTTCTCTTTCTTTTTTTTTTTTTTTGAGACAGGGTTTCTCTGTGTAGCCCTGGCTGTTCTGGAACTCACTCTGTAGACCAGGTGGCCTTGAACTCAGAAATCTGCCCCTGTTTCTGCCTCCAAAGTGCTGGGATTAAAGGCTTGCGCCACCACTGCCCAGCTTCTATTTTCTTATCTTGTGTATCCCACTGAATTTAATTAGGGTTGCTTCATGAGTAGGTGCTGGGGGAGGGGTTTGAACTCACGGAAACTGCAGTTACACGTGCATAAGTGTGGACCTAGCAATGTGCCTTTACAGATAATGGGGTAGAGAATCCCGAAGACCACCGCTTCCTAAGGCGCTGCCGGCAGTTAATGGGTGAGGGAGGGACATTGTCTTCAGATAACATCTGCTAAGGTCAATGAAGGAAGGAAATATTTTGTAGTAGCTGATGAGTCACTAGACTGGGTCAAGCTGATAAGTTTTTTTTTTTACTTTTTCCCTTTGTCTCATATGGCTGGCCTCCAATATCCCACACAGGAGGTGGAAATGACAACCGTCGCTCAATCCCTCTTGCTTGATGGACCGTGGTTGTGGGTTATGTTCTTGGTAGTCTGAGCTTCGGTGCTCTGGGCTCTTTCTCCTACCTGATAAGGGGAACGATGCCTTGTGCACCCAAGTCTTGGCACTGGGTTCCCTGTCTCCCACATACTGTAAATGGCTTTCTTCCTTGACGCTCGAGTCTAAGTCTCTGTTCCGGTAACATGGTTAGATCCCACATGCCCTAGAGCCCCGCCTTGCTCTCCTCCATGCCTCAGCTAAGAATCACGGCCAGAGCCCTAAGATCTGTAAACTGACGTCTCAGCTGCCGCCTGCCTCTCTCTCATCTTAGACTGTCTGTGCGTGAGCTCATCTCCTAGCATTGCCCAGAGTCCTCAACTGAGACCTTGCCGATTGCACTCAGATGTCTGCCACCCTTGGGTCCTAGGTGTCTTGCTCTACAACTGGCTCTTCAATGCCCGGTAGCTGAGGAATAGAATTGGAAGCGGTAGTAATATAATAAAGATGATAGAAATTATAATTTTACTGAATGACAACTATGTGCGTGGCGTCCTGAGAACGGCACAGATTCTGGCTTTCATGATAACAGCTCCAAAGAACAATGCTCGCTGCACCTCCTCTCCTACTCCTTCTTCTACTCTTTCTAGCCTCTCCTCCTCTTCCACCCAAAGCATTTAACTCTAGGCCAATAGCAACCTCCTAATTTGCAAATCCAACACTTCCTCCTCCTACGTGAACTCTGTGTGGCTTCTGAAGGAAATGGAACACTAATAGTCTAAGAGGTCAAAAGGGAACTTGGCGAGGGCTGATATTTAGAAGAAGCCACAGGCGAAGGGAGGTTCATAAAGGTGGAAGTGGTTTTCAAAGCCAAACCCATAGAACAAGTCCCCAGTTCCCTTTCGCCTTCTGTTATAACCTTTTAAATGCCGGTTTCTTAGGGGTACAGCTCACCCTCCTTCTTTACCCTGTCTAACCTTACCTTCACCATGTTACCTACATTGGTGTTCTGTCCAGACTATGTTCTCTTCAATTATGAGACAATTCTAATGTTTTTACTCTTTTTAAAGATTTTATTTTATGAATACAAGTGCATTGCCTGGAGATATGTCTATGAACCATAGACATGCCTGGTACCTGTGGTGGCCAGAAGAGGGTTTAGATCTCCCGGAACAGGGCGACAGGGGATTCCAGATCATTGTAAGCAGCTATCTAGGTGCTGGAAATCAAACCCAGGTTTTTGCTTTTGTTTTTTGATACAGGGTCTCTCCATTTAGCCCTGGCTGTTTGGAGTTTACCATGTAGATTGGCCTCAAACTGTTACTCCTGAGTACTGTTCAACTATTCCAAGGCACTAGGTTTGTGGCACTTTGATATAGCAGGGCTATGAAACAGATTCTTTCCAAATTAACACTGAGTTTGCAACTTTTAAGGGTTTCCCCCTTAGTCTTGTCTAAGAATTTTAACAACCATAAAAAGAAACCGGAGCGTGAAAATACTGACCTGCTGTGATGGTCAGTATTGTTGACTTGGTACTATCTAGATTTACTTAGGGAGACAAGCCTGTGGGCAGGCCTGTGAGGTTATCTAGATTAGATTAAGGTGGGAATAAATTAAGGTAGGAATGAACTGGGCAGAATCCATGGCTCTTTGCAGATGAAATTCCACCAGCCACTTCCAGCCAAGTCTCTTCATCACGATAGGATTCTCAGTGAGTGGAAACAAACCCTTCTGTCCTTCAACGGTTTTGGTCAGGGTATTTTATCACAGCAACAAGACAACTAATACTCCAGCTGAAATCAGACGACCCCAAAATCACCTTTGGGATTAACTTTTGCTGTCTAGGCCTGTCACCTCCAAATCTGAGCTGTGCTCAGGCCCTGCACATAGCCACCGCCCACTTTGTGGTCCTGCAGTCTGGGGGACCCTCCTCTGAGATGACAGATTGCTCTCAGCATAGCTTTTCCCCAGGGCCTGTGATAACAGTTTCCAGGGTGTGACTCTCCTACACGGAAGATGCTCCAAGTGGACTTAAAGGACACGGCTGTACCTCCTCCTCGAACCCCCCACGGAAAGCCACAGGAGAGGAGGGCTGGTAGGGTCAGCGGGAGGGGCTCCAGCTTGGCGGAGGCCCGAGGGCCACGTCGCCACGGGCTGGGGGGCGGGGCCCGCGGGTCACGTGCCGGGCCTCCCGCGCACAGCTGGAGGCGGCGCTCGTCCTCCCCACGAGCCGTGGAGCCCGTGGCGCGCGGGGCATTGTGGGCCGAGGGGCGGGGGTTGGGAAGATGGCGGCTCCCAGCCTCCTCAACTGGAGGCGGGTTTCCTCCTTCACCGGGCCGGTGCCCCGCGCCCGGCACGGACACCGAGCCGTGGCCATCCGGGAGCTGATGATCATCTTCGGCGGGGGCAACGAGGGCATCGCGGACGAGCTGCACGTCTACAACACTGGTAGGCGGCGGCTCGGCGACCCCGCCTCGGGACCGCGGAGGGGGAGGGGAGGCGAGGCGCGGCGGACGCGGGCCTGACAGCTGTCACCGCCGGGTCGCCGCTTCTCCAGCCCGGCAGGCGGCGGGGGGAAGATCGGCTGGGTCGGCAGCCCGAGCTCGCGACGTGCTGGAAGGCGGCCCGGCGTTCCCGGTTCCGCGGGCTGGACGTGACTCCGCCGGGTAGACATCGAGACATTCCGGCCCATCCCTCCCCGCGGACCCGAGACGGCGGGGTCCACGGGCTTGGGCCTCTCCTCCAGGGCTGGTCACTTAAGGGGCGGAGATCCCGCCAGTGTCAAGAACAAAACCCACCCCAAGCCGGGCCTCGATGGTCCATGCCTTCCTCCACCTCCCTTCTTAGAACGTAGAGAGTCGAGGGGCGGGGAGGCTCTCCTGGCTAGCTCTATAGCTTAGGTACACTTAGTACCGGGCGGAAGCCCGCAAGACTTTTTCGGTCGACAGTTCTCTAAACTCGCGGAGGAGGGAGTTGTGGCTGAACCCGGACTGGTCCCTGCTTAGCCGATGTACATATATGTATATATGTTCTGCCCTTCCGGGCCGGTTCTCGCAAAAGAGGACTGTCTTAGCTTAGGCACCGCTGCACAGCTCCAGGTGTCGCTTGTCAAGGGGGCAGGCTTTGACCTCCGTGCTGGTTGGAAGTTTATTTTCTCCACTTACAAGTAGGCTAGCAATCATAGGACACTAGTTAAGACTAGTTACTGAATTTGGCGTCGATATAGTTCACAATCTACAACTTTGATGACACAACTTGATCACAGTAGTCCTGTAAAAGCTAAAAGCAGTAGGAGAACTTTTGTTAGTTTTGACCCTCCCCAGTACTCCCACAGAAAAGGTTTTAAAGATGTTTGATTTGGTACAGTGTAAATACCCTGGGCTTAGAAGAAATTGGCTCTGTTTTGAATCTTGCTTTGGCAGTTGTTCTAAATCAGCATTAAAGTTACCAAGTCTTTCTAAATCTCCGGTTTTCCACTTCTATAATGGGGATGACACTCACCAGGATTTTTCTAAGAGTAAAATGATGCAGACCAGGTTTTCTTTAATGTTTTCAATACAGGGTTTCCCTGTGTAGCTTTGGCCATCCTAAGACAAGCTCTGTAGTCCAGACTGGCCTCGAACTCACAGAGATCAATCAGCCCATTTGCCTCCCAGGTGCTTTACTAGGATTAAAAGCATGGGCCACCAATGCCCGCCCCAGATCTGGGTTTTCAGCGGCAGCATTATTACATTTTGGGACTGGTGATTTTTGACTGTGAATGCTAGCTACCTTGTATGTTGCAAGATGCAGGCTGGCATCCACAGGTTCAACCCATGGCTTGATAGTCGCACCTCCATCCCAGTTGTGAGAACTAAAAATGATTGTAGACATTGTAAAACCGGTATTCTTGAGGGAGCAAAAGAATCCCCAATTGAGAACTGTTGGAGTAAAGGATGAATATACATGCATGTATTATGTATGTAAGTGTGTATATGTACATATATACTTTGATAATATGTATAGATCCTTTGATTGATATATTTGTCACTCATGGAGTATGGTAACTTATTTGTTATAATTGATTTTAATGTTTTTTTCAACTAGTTACAAATCAGTGGTTCCTACCAGCTGTGAGAGGAGACATCCCTCCAGGCTGTGCAGCCCATGGATTTGTCTGTGATGGGACTAGAATCCTAGTGTTTGGGGGAATGGTTGAATATGGAAGATACAGCAACGAGTTATATGAGTTACAAGTAAGTATATCTCATATTTATTGTTTCAGTCAGAAGAGTTAATGAAATTGTCATAGTATTTAAAGAGATGACAAATATTTTATTAGTACAGGTACAATAACAGATGCTCTGTATTTTATAGCTTCAAAGAAAATGTTTCCACTTTTACTGACAAGTCAGAATATCTGCTATCTTGTCCTAGGTGTGGTATGACATTTAAAGCCTAAAAGTATCTGGCCTTCAGCAGTACTTTGACACAGTTGTCCTTTAGCCTACAACATAAGCACCTCCCAACTGATGACAACTGATTGCTGGGCCCTGCCCTCAGGTGTTTGGAATCTGTATTGTCTGTGGTGATGCCTGGACATTTACATTTCTACCACCCAGACTTTGCTAGGTATGAAAGGAATGGTTTCCCTTAGCAGTGAGAACTATCTATCCTCCTCCGTAGTCAGGCAGAGAGGTTACAGTTTCACATAGACTTGCTAGGTTTGCCTTGCTTGTTAAACTAGTCAGTACTTGTTGACTATTCTTGCCATGTCTCCAGGACCATCCATGATCATGGTAGAGAGTATCTACCACTTGGCATACGTGAATGGGTTGTACTTATTCCAAGCAAGCTACCATTTCAGATAATTTAAAACAGAGAAGATTCTCATGGCCAAAAGAATACATTTTGGAGTTTGGTTTGTTAAATGAGTTTTGTTTACTTAAAGGTTATTTAGCATTCATTGTTTATCTAATATCTAAAACTAAGCTTTTATGAATTACATCTACTCTTAAAGTTCTACGTACAAATACTTAAATTCTTTTCACTTGGAAAAAATTAGATGTGATAGTACTTACTACTTCTACTAATTATTATTATAAGCTTATAGAATGTCTTTTAACACATACATATATGCACATATACCTACATATATACTTATATCTTTGTGAGACAAATCTCACATAGTCTAGGCTGCCCTTAAATTCACTCAGTAGCCAAGGTTAGCTTTCAACTCCTGATCTTCTTGCCTGACAAATTCTAGGATTACTATAGCCAGCTTTACCCGGACATACATTTTACTTTCACAAGTTAGCCACTTCTCTTGAGTATGATGCACACCTTTAATCCCAGCACTTGGGAGGCAGGGACAAGCAGCTCTCTTGAGTTGGCAGCCTGGTCTACACAGTGAGTTCCAGGACAGCAAGAGCTACATAGTGAGACCTTGTCTCAACAAATAAATCAGAAGTTAGATACGTTTTTTGTCATTTGTTCCCAGAGGAGCTTATTGGATCTTCTGATGAGATTCAGATATATTGGTATGGTGTTTCACTGTTGAAAGTATAGAAATAGAAATGTTTCCTGCTTTTATATGACTATGTTCTTTTTTAGGCAAGCCGTTGGTTATGGAAAAAAGTGAAACCGCAGCCCCCTCCTTCTGGTTTACCTCCTTGCCCTCGGCTTGGACATAGCTTCTCTTTATATGGTAACAAATGCTATTTGTTTGGTGGTTTGGCAAATGAAAGTGAAGATTCAAATAATAATGTCCCCAGGTACGCTCTCTTGTAGACCAAGTGCTTATTTTATATATTTAGGTTAAAATATTTTATCTTTAGTTACCATAAGGCTTAAGCTTAGATTATATTATATTTGAAACTAACAATAAACACATTTTTATGTATTTATGGGTTTTTTAGTCCCTAGATAATAATTTTCAAACTTTTTCTAGTCAGAAATAATCTTATTAAATCAATGTTTGTATAATTATTTATGCCAATATCTTTGTATGTCTTGAGCTATAACTCACATTAAGTGGGTTATACACAATGCCAAAGCAATAACATGGTTATTTTAAAATTGGTTTTGTCTGAAAAGTTGGTATAAAATATGGTTATTAAATGAAAGCCATTGTTCTCATATTTCATACATTCAGTTAGGCCATATTACTCCTGGAAATACTGTCCTCCTTTTTCCAAGACAGTGACTCGCTGTCTCTTTTCCTTTGTACTTGCTTTTTATTTTTATTTTACTTTTTCTATTTTTTTAACTTTCTTTTACTTTTTTTTTTAACATGCTTTTTTTTTTTTCCCCCCTGTGTAGACCAGGCTGGCCTAGAACTCAGAGATCCACCTGCCTCTGCTTCCTGAGTGCTGGGATTAAAGGTGTGTACCACCACCACCACCACCACCACCACCACCACCACCACCACCACTTTGTTTATTTATTAGGTTTTCCCAGACAGGGTTTCTCTGTATAATGGAGTCCTGGCATCTTTGTAGATCTGCACACACAGACCCCGCTGCTGGGATTAAAGGCATGTGGTGTGCACCCAGCCAGACTTTTTATTTTTCAAACCTAGCTGAATTCCTAGAATTGTTTGGATGGCATTGTAAATGGGTTTGATTTCTAAATTTCATGTTTGTATTTTCAATAGCATATAATTGACTGTGTATATTGACTTTCTGTCTATAACCTAGATGAAATCATTTCTTTTTAATCATTTTCAAGTAGTAAAAATTTTCTTTTGGACTCTATAAGCATTCTTTTTTTTTTTTTTTTTTTAGATTTATTTATTATATGTAAGTACACTGTAGCTGTCTTCAGACACACCAGAAGAGGGTGTCAGATCTCACTAGGATGGTTGTGAGCCACCATGTGGTTGCTGGGATTTGAACTCAGGGCCTTTGGAAGGGCAGTCAGTGCTCTTAACCGCTGAGCCATCTCTCCAGCCCTATAAACATTCTTTAAATAAGAAAACACTTTCTTTTATAAGTTTTTTACAAATTTTTTTCTTTTCTTTTTTTTTCTTTTTGGTTGCTTTTTTTTGAGACAGGGTTCCTCTGTTTGGCCTTTATAACCCTGGCTGTCCTGGAACTTAATCTGTAGTCAAGGCTGGCCTCTAACTCACGAGGGATTCACCTGTCTCTGTCTCTCGAGTTCCAGGATTAAAGGTGGTCGCCACTGCCCAACTATATGTTATAAATTTTTTTCTAGGTCTTTGCTTTAAACAAGTTTGTTTTTCTAAGTTTGACGACATTTCCTTTTACTATTTTGTGATTCTACATCTTGGATAAGAAGACAAATTATAAAGAATAATATTTCTGTAATTTCTTATAGTACATTCATTTTACTTTTTATTAGTGTTCTTGTAATTATGCTTGTAAGTACCACAAGACTTTCTACTCCTTTTCCTGGTTCAGTTCTAGTAATGCCAACTCTGAAGCAAGCAACCTCTTGTCATCTTTTTAGAAATAGGGTCTCATATAGCCCAGGCTAGTCTCAAACTTGGTGTGTAGCTAAGGATACCCTTGAATTTTATATCCTCTTGCTTCTATCTCCTAAGTGCTGGATTTACAGTTGTATGTAACCACACTGGGTTTGTGCAGTGCGAGGGATTGACCCCAGGGGTTCATTCTACCAGCTGTGCATTCTAGGAAAGCTCTGCCCTGGTGGATTGCAATTCTCTTTTTTTTTTTTAAATTTATTTATGTATATGAGTGCTCAATTTACATGACAGAAGAGAGTGTCAGATCCCTTAACAGATCCCTTTACAGGTTGTGAGCCACCACATGGTTGCTGGGAATTGAATTTGGGACCTCTGGAAGAGCAACCAGTGCTCTTAACTGCTGAGCCATCTCTCCAGCCTGTACTGTAATTCTTAAATAATTGGGTCTTTCTAAGATTTCTGGATTTACAAGCTATACTTGTGAGCCAAACTCTCGTGTTTATTATTTTTGTTAGTAAAGTTTTATTGACACACAGTCATGTCAACATTCATTTAATCATTGCCTTTGATTACCTTTATGTTAAAACAGCAGTTCAGTTCTGCTCAGTCCCCAGCACTGCCAAAATACCACTCCCCAAAAAAGTCCTTAGCAGAGTTGAATAGTTTGAACAGACTTTAAGGCCCCCAAAGTTTAGAATGTTTATTGTGTCCTTACAGAGAACATCTGCCCCCTTCTCCCTTGGATTTAACTCTGTCTCAGTGATGTGCTCACCTCTGCCATTTATTGTGGTATTTGCTCTCAGATCCTGGCATGTGTCTTTGATAAGAATAAAGGTTTTTTTTAAAACTTACATTTTTTTTAATTTAGTTTTATTTCTCTCCCCTTTAAAATAATTTAAATTCATTTGTGATGATGAATTTACTGTTTAATAAATTTTTAAATTCCATTATTAATCTCTGAAATGTGAGCTGCACTTATTCCCAATACCTAGTTACGCATCACTTTATTGTTACCAAATTATTTCATGGCTTGCTGAATTAACATTGCTAGCATAGTATACGTGTGTGTGTGTGTGTATACATATTTCAGATATATATATATATATATACACATACATATATATGCATATACACACATTTATACAGTTACATCCACACTCCATACCTGTGGAATTCTGTGCTAAAATTTGATCTTAGCTGGGTATGGTGGCCATGCTTTTAATTACAGCCCCTGAGAAGCAGAGGCAGTCACATTTTGTGAGTTTGAAGTCAGCCTGGTCTACATAGTGAGACCCTGTCTAAAGAAAACAAACAAAAATTGATCTTTGTCAGTGATGGACATTCTTTTTTTTTTTTTTAAAGTCATGTTGTTTCTTTTGACATTGCTTAGGGTGGATCTTTAAAAAATGTTTATTACTTTATGTGTTTGGATGTCTCGCCTGCATGCATGTCTGCACATGTGTGTCTGGTACAAGTAGAAGCCAGAAGCAGGTTTCAGATTCCCGGAGCAGTCGGTTGTGAGCCTCTGTGTGAAGAGCATCCAGTGTTCTCGGCCGAGGCGCTCTGGCCAGCCCCAGAGTGGGCTTTTAAAGAGCTGGTTTACTAAATGCTTTCCATATACAGTGCCTTCCTTGATTTCCCTTTTTCTTGATTGCTTTTGATTTATTTTGTTTTTGATTGTTTTTGTTTTCCTCTGTTATATCTGACAATTCTGTTTCACTAAGCTGTCCAGAAATTCTCTTGTCATTTTGGGAATAAGTTGGTATTTTACTGTTATTGTTGGTATAATCCCCACATGGATTTTTGTTGTTGTTTGATAATTATATAAAGTCACCATGGAACACATGAAGCTTCAGCAGTCTCGTTTTTGTTTCTTGTTTTTTTTTTTTTTTTTTCATTTTTTCTCTTCTTTGCTTCACTTGAATCAGTTCAGGTTTACCAAAGTTAAAAGATAAATACCCGTGGGCTCCTCCCCAGCTTGCTAGCGTGCTGTCACGTTTACACAACTGCCGTGCACACACACACACTTTGAAGTTTCAGGCATTGTGAAATAACACTCTTAAATGTCTCAGCATGCCTCTTTTAGATTTTTGTTTTTCCTGAGAAAGGATTATCTGACTTGGCTGGCCTCAAACTCAGAGATCCACCTGCTTCTGCTTCCTGAGTGGTAGGTGAAATGATTTGTTTTTAATTATGTATATATGGTGTGTTTATGTGGGCCTGTGCATATGGGTGTGGATGCCCAGTGAGGCCAGAGACGTCGGCTCTCCCTGTAGCTGGCATTACAGGTGTTTGTGGGCTACCAGCTGGCGGTGCTGGGAACTGAATTCATGTCCCTTGGAAGAATAGTGTGTGCTCTTAATCATTGAGCCATCTCTCCAGTTCCTAAACTTTGAAATCTTCTGTTCTGATTTCCCTCCTTATACTTGAGTAAAATTTTAATAGGAAATTGAATGGGTTGGTACAAGTGACATTTTGGAATTTGGAGGTAGCTAAGCTCTTGTCTTGCTGGTTGGAGGACCTTGGGTTTGGATGTCCAGAACCTACATAGAAAGCATCATGTAATTCCAGCTGGCAGGAGGCAGAAATAGAAAAACTCTAGGCAAGAGATTTTCTTGTCAAAACAAACCAAGTTTCAGGTGCTGGGGCAGACTGCCTCAGTTCTAAAAGGCAGAGAGTGATTGAGGGGACAGCTAATGCCATTCTCTTGTTTATGCATGCACACATATATGTGCCCACATGCATGTGTACCACATGTACATGCATTTGCAAAGAAAACAAAAATTGTGTTAAAAATATGTCACAGACTAGTGAAAGTTTTTCAAGAAAAGAAGCTGGTTAGAACAAATTTAGTGCCAGTTTCTAAATTAAAGAAAAGGCACAGTTTAGGACATTGTGACATTTTATAGTGTGCCAAGAAGGCTGCAAAGCAGTGCTTATACCAGATAGCAGTGGCTTCAGATGTTTGCCAAAATAGCGTCCATAATAACTGTTCTGGTATCTAGTGCTGCTGTGTAATAATCTAATGATACAAAATAGTAATTTCATTGGGCTCACAGACACTAAGTAAGATGATTAGGGCACAGAAGAGATGACTAAGCCCTTTAGTGAGAAATTTAAGTGCTTATCCCCACATCTGATAGTTAGCTGAGATAGCTGAAGGAGAGATTCGACTGGACTATCACCTAACAAGCCTACAGATGGCTTTTTTTTTTCCTGAGGCAGGGTCTCATATATAACCCTGACTGGCTTTGGACTATGTAGTCAAGAGTAACCTTGAACTTCTGGTCACTCTGTTGTACCTTCTGAGTGTTGAGATTATAGGCATGTGCCACTATGATTGAGATGTGCCTTGATGAAGACTGAACTCAGGGCTTCCTGCATGCTGGCCAAGCACTCACCGACCTGAGTGGCACAGCCAGACTCTCCAATGGCTTTTTGTAGATGGGGGTGGAGAGTTCCACAAGCAGTATTATAGTAAGAATGTACTGACTTTTTCCAGCCAGTCTGGGCATATCTTGTTGTTCAGAGCAGTCACAGACCAGCCTAAAATAAAGGGGAGAGGGACCTCATCTCATGAGGGAAAGAATGTCAGATGTTTGGGACTGTGTTTTAAAGTCACCACTGTTGTCATTGATAAGAGTATGGGCCAGATGTTTTGTGTCTTCACTATTAAATCATAGCAGGCAACCAGGATATAGTAGAGTCTGATAAGTGCTTATGAAGTGAGTGATATCTGGAAGTTTTGCTTGCCTAGTGCCTTTCTGTAGTATGTGAATTTTTTTTACAGTAGGCATTCTTTTCTTTTCAAAAACGTGTGTGTGTGTTTTCTTGTGAGTTTATTGCACTGTGTGCATGTAGGTGCCTTTAGAGGAAAGAAAAGTGCATCAGGTCCTCTGTAACTGGAGTTCCAGGTGGTTATAGCCACCAGATGTCAGTACTAAGACCCCAACTTGAGTCTTCTGCCAGAGCGGTAAGCGCTCTTGGCTACTAAGCCATCTCTTAAGCCCCCTTTTCTTTTTCTTTCCTTTTTGTTGAGATAGGGTGTTTCTGTGTAGTTCATACTGACTTGGAACCCATGGTCTTTCTGCGTCAGATGCCTGAGGCTATGATTACAGCTATGCACCACCATGTGGCTGGCATATGTTAGACTTATGAATCAAATTAGAAAGCAAATAAAACATATATCATGAGAATGTTTTAATTTCTTTTGTGATATCCTAGGTATTTAAATGATTTCTATGAGTTGGAGCTACAGCATGGTTCTGGTGTTGTGGGCTGGAGCATCCCAGCCACAAAAGGCACTGTGCCTTCTCCACGAGAGTCCCACACTGCTATCATCTATTGTAAGAAGGGCTCTGCGGGCCCTAAGATGTATGTCTTTGGTGGGATGTGCGGTGCTCGTCTGGATGACCTGTGGCAGCTTGACTTAGGTAATTGTAACTCAACTCAGGAATTTCAGTTTTAATTAATTTATTTATTTTTGTTTACATATTTGTCAAGTTGCACTAAGATTTTAGCATTTATAGTCTTAGGAACAGATATGAGACATAGTCAATAATTTTGAGCAAAATTACTACCACTTTAATATCACTGTAAGTCCTGGCTTCTCTAGAAGGTCCAGCTTTGTGCTTATTTATTGTTCTTTGTAATTGTCAGTAGAGCCCTCTGCCATGCAGAGAGAATCTGCTTAGCCTGCTAATTTGTATGGTTGTCCTCCTGTCTTCAGAAGTATGGCTTTCACAGTGGGAATCCCAGAGGGCAGCTCTTTCTGAAGGGATTCCAGAAGAGAACTGCTGCTCACTGGCGACTCTTATACACTGTGCTCTTGTTTAAAACTTTACAATCAGAAATACTATTTGTAATTTAAAATGAATGACGCATTAAGCACACCTTTCCAATATAAATGTTAAATTCAAGTGTCAATAGATTTCTGATTGGCAATTTTTGTGGTGTGAATGAATTTCATCTAAAATATTTTAAACATTTTTGATTTATTTTGATAAATATTTCTCTTGTTCTATTTTTTTGTGTGTAAATTGAGATGATTTGCTATTATTAGTCCAATTCATAATTTGCTTATTTTTATTTCTAGAAACTATGTCATGGTCAAAACCAGAAACTAAAGGGACAGTGCCACTTCCACGAAGCCTTCATACAGCCAGTGTTATCGGAAACAAGTATGGCGTTCTTTTGTTTTTTGTTTTTTTATTTTTACCAACTCACAAAAAAAGTAAAGATGCTACTTTCTTAGAAATAGATTACCAAACTTAACATTGCCTCCATGTGCTAAAGTAAACTGCCTTTGGGGGCTCAAACACCTGCACACCATTATCTGTTAGTACTGGCTGTGATGCTTGCTTAGCTTCCTCTCTGTGACTTTCCTGTCATAGGTGTCATGGCCATCAGCAGGTTTTGACAAGGTACTTTGTCCTCTCTCTGTGTGGTTAGATTCCCAGCAGCCACATGGTGGTTCCCGTCCATTAGTAACTCCAGTCCCAGGGAGTCAGATGCCTCCACTGTCTTCCTCAGGCACAAGGCACACATGTGATTACATATATGCATACATGCAGGCAAAACACCCATGCACATGAAATAAAATGTTTTAAAAAGAATTCTCTCTCGTTGGCAGTGTCAGCCTGAGAGAGCAGGGCCTAAAAACAAAGTGGACTAAATTCTCATGCAGTAGCCAACTTTACTCAGAGCACTAGAAAGTTTATACTGTAAGAGTTAAGAAGAATCACATGAGTAAGGTGTTCAATCCCAAGGACAAACCACATGTGGCAAAACATGTTTTTTTCATACAGGCATATGAATAACAACAGCTGAAGTAAAGTGTCCGCTACACCTGGAAGGAGCATGAACACACATTCCAAGAACAGTTGCGTGCTTTGAAGAAACTCAAGTCTCAAGACTCTTGTTTTCTTGGAGTTTTCTCACACGCACTCAGAATTCTCACACTGCTCCATTCCTGGACTGTGTTCCAACAAGAACCTTTGTTTAAACTTATATATTTATCTGTTTTAACAGTGCTGGAGTTTGAACTGAGAGTCTTACACATATTTCATAAATGTCCTACCACAGAGCTAGAATACCAAACCTTTTTTCTTTTTTTTAATTTGAAGATCAAGTTTCATTGACTTACCAGGCAGGCCTCAACCTTGTGCTCTTCACAAGTCTCCCTGAGGAGCTGAATTGTAAGCCTGCCCCTTCAGGCCTGTCCACGGTGGTTTCACCACAGCCTCCCATGCAGCTGGGACCATAGGCATTCATAGCTGCACCAGGCTTAAAGTCGTTCAAGTTAAGTAATAGCAGTGACCAAAGTTATGTGAAACTTTCACCTTTTTTAGCCACTGTTTTAGCTATGTTTTGTTGATGTGATTAAAATACCCTGACAAGAGCAACTTAGGAAGGAAGGGCCAGTTCTGCTCACAGTTTGAGGTGATGTCCACCATTTTGGAGAAGTCGCTGTGTGCTGTGGAGAAGCAGAGAGAGACAGGTGCTTGTGTCCCACTGTCTCTCACAACACTGGCCTCAGGCATATTAGAGTTCAGTCATTCTTCACTGAACTTACTTGCCAAAGTAGACCTCTGATCCAGCACTTCTTTATACACCGGCCAGCTTTGTCTTGGTCCTGGTGTGCTGCTGCGACAGGTTTCCCTTTCATTTCCCAGTGAGCCCTTAAACTCGTGGGCTCAAATAATCCTCCTGTTTGCTTAGTTTCCAAGTACCTGTGACTTCAGATGTGTACCATCCTGACTTAAATAGTGAGCTCTTTAAAAACCACAAACCATTTCATTCATTTTCTTATTTATGAATACTTTATGGTAGGGACTGTGTGGTTCTGAAGGCTACGTCAACAAACTTAAGTTCATTCTTAGCAGTTCTGATCCAAAGTAAAATTAAATCGCTTAAAGTTTTGTGTTTTTTGTTGTCTAGGATGTACATTTTTGGTGGATGGGTTCCACACAAAGGTGACAGTACTGAGAATTCTCCCCATGATTGTGAGTGGAGATGTACCAGCTCATTTTCTTACCTAAATCTAGGTGAGTCTTTGGAAACGGACTCATTGATGTGATATCTGTCAATAAAGTAACTTTTGTTATTTTGCTGCTTAAGAGTGGGAACTGAGTCATGGGAGCCCTTTCTTCTAGATACAGCAGAGTGGACTACTCTAGTATCAGATTCTCAGGAGGATAAAAAAAATTCACGGCCACGACCGAGAGCAGGACACTGCGCTGTTGCCATCGGCACTCGGTTGTACTTTTGGAGTGGAAGAGATGGTTACAAAAAAGCACTCAATAGCCAAGTCTGCTGCAAGGACCTTTGGTATCTTGACACTGGTAGGTAAGAGTACTTACTAAGTTCTAATGTAGGAACTGTATCTGGGTCTAAGGATTCAGAGTGAATATAATTTCTTCTCTTTCTTACAACTAGAAATGAGTGCAAGAAATGTATAACTACTCTCCACTCCAAGGACATGTCTGTTAATTCCTCTCTCCTTGAGGCAGTACTTGCTCCTGGTTACTGAGCCATCTCTCTATCTAATAACTTTTATTGATCATTGTATTGTTGAAATCTAATGTCATCCTTTGTTGGACTTTGTTTCAGAAGGCAGTTAACTACTCACCAACTTGACTCAGTACAGCTTTTTAAAAGTACTTTTCATGCAGAGGTATTTTACTTTACTATAAAAGATAATTTATTCCAGTTAATAAGGCCTATCTTCTGTGGGGCTGGAGAGACAGCTTATCAGTAAAGAGCTCATTCTGTTGAGGGACTCCAGTTCCCTTCCTATCTCCCACATGAGGCAGCTGTGTGTAACTCCACCCCCAGGGCATCGGGCACCTTCTTCTGAGCTTCGCATCTGTACTCAAAAGCACAGATGCACGGGCTAAGGTAGAGAGTGAAGGGTTTCATCGTAGCGTTTTCGTACGTGGCTTAATGCTTTCTTCTAATTCTCCTCCCCTGAAGGTTTAGTGCCTTTTCTGAGACAGTCTTATGTATCCCAGCTGGCCTTGAACTCACTATACGGCCAGTGATAAACTTTTGAGTCTTCTTTCTCCACCTCCCTCTTTACTCCATTAAGGTGTGCAAGTAGCATGCTTGATTTATGTAGTGCTGTTGTATATAAAAAGTTGATTAGTAAAACATTGGGAACAACAATGAATAGAACAACTAAACTGGAGACTAGATGTCTTCATTAAAAGCATACTAGTAAAGAGAAAAAAATACAGAAAATCCAATTTACTGATTTGTCTTTTAAATTGAGATTTACTTATTTACTATTTATTTATACTAGTTAGGGTTTCTTTTACCGTGATGAAACACCATGACCAAATCAACTTAGAGAGGAAAGGCTTTATTTGGTTTACACTTCAGTATTGATACTCATCAAAGGAAATCAGGGCAGGAGCTGATGCAGAGGCCCAGGAAGGATGCTACTTACTGACTTTCTTCCCCGTGGATTGTTCAGCCTGCTTTTTTATAGATCTAGTACCACCCACCCATGGATGGCACCCTCACAATGGGCTGGGCCCTCCCATATTGAGCACTAATTAAGAAAATGATCTGTGGCTGGATCTCATGGAGGCATTTCCTCAATTAAGGTTCCTCCTTCCATATGATTCTAGCTTGTGTTGAGTTGGCATAAAACTAGCCTGGACATGGATAATACAAAGATAAGCTTCAGCTGATAAAGTTGTAAGAAAAAAATGAGTGTGTATAGATTTTTCTCTATGGAATACATCAGCTTTTGTTCTCTCCTTGAGAGACGTGTGCTTTTAAAGGGTTAAAACAACTCCACTGGATCTGTGATTATTATTATTTTATTAAAGGCTGTAGACACCGTGCACATTTAAACGTGACATGTTGCCTGAGGGTTGAGGCCTTGTGTTCTTTGTCTACTTAGGCATGTCTGCTGTTGCCAGTGTTCAGCTCATGTTTATGCAGTCGTGAGGGTGAGACTGGGTGGGGGTAGCCTCTGACATTGCTAGGAGACACAGCCCCAGGAAAGTCCTTGTCCTCTGGCTTTTACAGTCTTTCTGTCCCCTCTTCTGCAGTGTTCCCTGAGCCTTAGGTGCAGGAGAATAGGAGAAATAGGCTTCCCCAAGGAGTAGAGATACTAGTTGTTTATCCAACACGATATGGTCAGCTCCAAAAACATCATACAAGTAACCTTATACAGACTGAGCAGGTTATGTTTAGGAATATACATGTGCGAGTGCATGTATATTTGACAACAATTAACAGAATTTTTCCTCCGTCTCACACACAGGTCCCTTTCCTCATTCCTACACAGATCCATAAGTTCTACAGAGGTCAGAGGCTGAGACCCATGGGAGGGGCACGTGGGTCCTCATCATTTTCCTACCTCACTTAGAGTTCCTAGTTCCATCCATTTTGCAGTTGTATTTTTGGGGGGCGGGGGAAGTTGGTTTTTTTCATGACAGGGTTTCTCTGGGTAGCCCTGGCTGTCCTGGAACTTACTCTGTAGACCAGGCTGGCTTCGAACTTGGAAATTGCCTGCCTCTGCCTCCCTTGTGCTGGGATTAATGGTATGGGCCACCACTGCCCAAGTCTATTGTTTGTTTTTTTTTCAAACCGTAATTCTATTTTTCTTTGGTGTATGTACCACTCTGTCACTGTTGCCAGACATTTAGTTGATGCATTTCCTTGACATTACGAATAGAGTAGCCATAGACATAGATGAGGAAGTATGTCTGCAATAGGATGTAAAGGCCTTTTGATAGATGTCTAGAAGTGGTATAGTTCCATCAAATGGGAGTTCTGTCTTTAGGCTTTTGAGAATCCCCATTGGTGTCCATAGCAGCAGTCCCAGTTCACACTCTGGGCATCTCAAGTGAGTCTTCTTTTCCATAGGTCTTCAGTGCTGCTATTTTGATGAGACCCATTCTGACAGTGCTGACACAGAGTCACAGTGTTTTCATTTGCATTTATTTCCCTGATGGCCAAGGATGCCGAACACATTTTAAAATATTTATTAGCCATTTTATTTCCTCCTTTGGAAATTCCCTGCTGCTCAGCTCACTTTTTAGTTGGTTTGTTTGTTTGTTTGTTTTTTTGCTATTAGATTTTTAAGTTCTTTGTATTTTCTAGATAACTATCCTTTACAGATGACAAAGGCTTTCTCCTGTTCCGTAGTCAATTTCTTTACTCAATTAACGCATTCCTTTGCAGAAATTAGTTTCATGCAGTCCCATAAAAGTCCTTACCTGTGACTTGGGGTGTCTTCCCTACATTTTCCTCTACCATTTTCCCGGGTTTCAGATTTGGTTCTTTTTTTTTTTTTCTATGTGTGTTGGTGTTTTGCCTGTATATATGTTTATGTGAGGGTGTCGGATCTCCTGGAACTGGAGTTACAGACAGTTATGAGCTGCCATGTTGGTGCTGGGAATCTTGAACCTGGGTCCTCTGGAAGAACAGCAAGTACTCTTAATCACTGAGCCATCTCTCTAGCCCCAGTTGGGACCCTCCTGATTGATGACTGTGACTGTGTGGGAAGTAACTCAGGAGCTCTCTAGCCATCTCCTCAGTTTGCAGAGCTGATGTGATCTGCTGTGCTGAGGACTCACTGGGCTTTTCAGTCTGGAAACTCAGGTTGTTAGTTTCATAGAAATTTATTTCAGTGGGGCTGGAGAGATGGCTCAGCAGTTAAGAGCACTGACTGTTCTTTAGAAGTCCTGAGTTTAATTCCCAGCAACCACATGGTGGTTCACAACCATCTGTAATGGGATCCAGTGACCTCTTCTGGTGTGTCTGAAAACAGCTACAGTGTACTAATATACATAAAATATATAAAAAAAAAAGTCTTAAAAAAAGTTATTTCAGGATTTACGTTTTTTAAAATTCTCTCCAGATCTATCTTAATATGTGTTCGGTCTACATCCTAAACCTCTCCAAATGTTTGCTTTTATTCAGGTCTGAGTTACCTTATTTTGACAAATAAAAATAGCCTAGTTTATTAATGGGATGTTGGAGGACTTTATATGGAATTTGTTGAGTACTAGGCCATATAGTAAATATTTCAGGCCATATGGGTCCCCTAATTCACCTTGAACTATGAAAGTAACCCTAGGCAAAATACATTAATAAATGAGTCTTGCCATATTTCAGCAAACTTGTTGAGGAAACAGGCTTGGACTGGCTCTGGCCTGTTATCCGTATATTGCTGCTCAGTAAAAAGATAGATTTGAGGCTGGAGAGATGGGTGACTCAACAGTTAAGAGTGCAAGCAGCTCTTCCAGGGGGCCACATGGCACCTCCCAGCATCTGTACCTCCAGTTCCAAGGACCTGACACCTCCTTCTGGCCTGTGTTCACCAGGCATGCACATGATGCACAGATACACATGAATGCAAAACACCTATAAACGTAAAATAATGATTAAAATATTTTAAAATAGATAATGGGTCTGCTGAGCTACAGGCTTGTAGACTGCAAATCACAAAGACAAATTTCCTTAGCTAACTATTGAAAGCTGGGAGCATACTTTCTCTCTATTGTGAGGCTCACTCACACGCTAAGTATACATACATAGAAGATAGAACCAAAGAGATTGCATATATAATCTTAGATCTTAAAGATTCGTTACTTGTTGTGGAAATGTTAGCAATATTTTATACCAAGGTTATATGCTTTGGGTAATACTGATTTTGTTAAAGGGGTATTAAAACTTATTTTTCTAAAATATATCCAAGTCATTTTTCCTAACATCAGTATTTCTAGCATGTATGCTGTTTGTTGAAAATCACTTCTTTAAATTAAAAAAAAAAAAGACTTCCTAAAGGTAAAATAGCAAAGCAGTTTATTATATAATACTCAGTTACACCTCAGCCTTTTAGACAAGATTGTTATGTTCAGGATAGACCTTTAGGTTTCCAGGATTAAACATTTTCATTCTGAGTCTAATTACTCAAGTAGTTTGGTATTGGACTGTTTATTTGTATGAGAATCTGAATTAAATCGAACTGTATAGTACTGTGGTCTCATTGACTCTGGCTTTGTTTAAGTATATTCAGTAAATGGTGCAGTGCTCGTTGCTGGAGATCTCAAAGCTTCTGTACATACACCAAAACTGTTGGCAAATTATGGATGCATTTGAAACTAAAGGATTGCATGGATATTTTTCTTTAGAGAAACCCCCAGCACCATCACAAGTTCAGCTAATCAAAGCTACTACCAACTCTTTCCATGTCAAGTGGGATGAAGTACCTACGGTTGAGGGCTATCTTTTGCAGTTGAATACTGACTTGACGTACCAAGCTACATCGTCTGATTCTTCAGCGGCACCAAATATGCTAGGTAAAATAAGTGTCATGCTTGAGGAATGCATGTGTGTTCATGTGCTTCTTAAAAACACAGCGCAGGCAATCTGTGGTTACGCTCGGTTCAGGAAGATGCGCGAGTGTTAGCCTGTCCTGGTACATAACTTGGTAAGCCAGCTCTCCTCAGCTTCAGCTCTGAAGCTGACTGCTTACTGTTTGTTGTGGAGAACTCAGAAAGGTACATAGAGCTCATTTTGGTGCAGTTTTAAAATTTATAGTACGTGAGCTCCAGAAATGTTTTATTAGCTTCAGAAATATTTTACTGTTTTTTTTTTAAGTGTTTTTAACTGAACAAACCCTTGGAAAGTAATTAAATTTGTTATAGTCTTCAGGAAGGCTTTCAGCAACTATTAAGTAAACTATTAAGAAATTGGCTAAACTTGAGTAAAGATGGTATTTTAATCTTTAACATGTATATTTACAACATATTTTATGGATGGAATTAAGAGCACATCAGTGTGAACTTTCTCATTCCTACAGGAGGCAGGACGGACCCTCACAGACAAGGCAGTAATAGCATCCTTCATAACAGTGTAAGTGGAAGCATCTGTGATGACAGATGAGTATTTACGGCTCTAGTCCCAGTTTTTATTGAGTTTTTCTGTATATTACTCTGAATAAGTGGTTACTCCTGGCTTTATATGAGAATCATCTCGGAGCTGTCCAGGCAGCTCTGTTATCACAGGGCTGGACTGGGGGTGAGGCTGAGTGTTAGAGTGCTTGGTAGCATACGTGAGACCCTGGATTCTCTCTCTAGCCCCACAGAAATAAAAGGGGAAAAAGGTTCCACAGGGTTATTATGACAAAAGCCCGAAGTGAATTCTCTTGTTATGAAGAGAAGCCTAGTTTCCTTGCATATAGCATCAGATGCTGTTACTCAAATCGATTCCTGTGAGCCAAGCGTGGTGGTGCATGTCTGTATTCCCAGCATTTGAGAGGTGAATCCAGAGGGTTCAGAAAGTCAAGCAGCCTTAGCTATACTGTTCAGAGCCAACCTGCACTAAAAACCCTGCCTTAACCAAAGTGCATTTTCATGTGCTTCTATTATGACATTCCTAGATGTCACACACACATTAATTCTGAATCTATAAAATATGATTTAAGTATATTTTCATGGTTTGCTAAATATTTACTGAAGAAAATCAGTAGCTAAACTGAACAACTATGAGTTTACTTGTTCTTTATGAAGTAGTCATGGTAAGTATTTGTATAAGATAATAGCTCAGCTTATTAAAGTTCATATTTTCTTCTGGTAAATTGCTGTTGGTACCAGTGGATCCTTTCCATGGGAAGGGATGAGCTGTATTCCTATTCTGAGCGAGACTGAGGACCAAGAGTATGAGAAAATACTGTAGTTGTCCAGGAAGGAGGTCTTACACGCTTGGTTCATACAGTTTGTGAGTAGCCTATTTCAGTAGACAAACTATATCTATATTATGTGTATAAAGGTGTTGTAAATATTTTGTTATGTGTATCTGTGTGTGCCATAAGCTGTGTATACCATAAGGTATGCTGTCTCTTCCTGTTCTTGGATCTTACTAAAAACGATCCCTTTAAATTATTCTAGCTTTCTTTTAGTATCTAATTGTGCCCTCCTAAATGAAGTCATAGTTGGGTGTGGTGCCACACCTTTAATCTCAGCATTTAGGAAGCATAGGCAATGGATCTCTGTGAGTTCAAGGTCAGCTTGGTCTACATAGTAAGTTCTAGGACAGCCAGGGCTGCGTAGTGACTCTGTCTCAAAAAGCAAAGCAGCAGCCGCAGAAGAACAACAGCAAATAAAATCCTTCCTTCACCAAGCCTTTACTTTCTAGCTTTTGATCACTTCTCTTCACTGAGAAGATGAGGAAACTGGGTGGTGGGGAATGTTTGTAACCCCAGCCTCAGAGACAGGCGGCCTCGGGAGGCAGGGGTAGGAGCAGTCTTAGGCCAGCCAGCCAAGCCTCCTTGGCAGATTCTAGGCCAGGGTGGCCCTGTCTCAAAAAGCCCAGGACAGTCTTCTTGGGGAAGTACAGCCGAGGCCTCCTCTGGTCTCCATACACATGTGCAGACATGTTCACATACACAAACACATTCACACACACAGGAAAGATAACAGAAGGTGAAGACTTGAGATATCGCTCCCCCATGTCCCCTCTCCTCCAGCCTTGAATCTTTGTAGTTGAGTTGGATTGGATGCTTGTGTCATGATGATGGCTTATTTATGGAGGCCATGTAGTATGTTGTTAGTATGTTCTTTCACATACAACTTTGCTTTTAGTTGCCTCCCTTTTTCATTTTATTTTTTCCTATATAATATATATATATAATTAATTTATATTCAGATTCCAACAATTTCTTTTTTCTTGTCTTCTGGAGCCTTTCTTCATGTGCTAGTTCAGGGCCTCCTAAGCCTGTTCAACACACAGCCCCCTTTTTTTTTGCCTAAGAAAAATGTTCACACTCCAGCATCTAATACAAGTATACAAATGAAATATCTGCTAATAATAGTTGACAGAGAAACGTGTGTATATGCAAGTGACCATGTGTATTCAGGGATGCATGGAAGGCGGAGGCTAGCGTCAGGTGACTTCTCACTCATTCTCTACCAGAGCTTTAAGACAGGCTCTATGAACCTGAGTCTTGTAAATTCAGCTGGACTGCCTGGTCAGTAAGCCCTAGGGCTCCATCCTCCTGTCTCTACTCCCCCAGCACTGGGGCTGAAGGGATGTCCACCTCATACAGCTTTTTCACATGAATTTTTGTTTGGATCCTGGGCACCTGAATTCACGTCCTTGTATTTTGCTGATAGTATTTTATCAAATGAGTCATTTCCCCAACCTGAAAAATTTCTTTAAAAATAATTATTTGGTATGCATACAGTTTACCATCATTAAAGATAAAAGCAAATTTGCATGCTGATGAAATGGTTACGCCTTCTTAAATTTTACATGCCTAGGTCTTGGCTGAATACTTAATACTGGAGGATTTAGAACATCTTCAGTGTTTCTAAAGATTAATGGATGTTTTGATTTTTTTTTTTTTTTTGGTTTTTTTTTTCGAGGCAGGGTTTCTCTGTGTAGCCCTGGCTGTCCTGGAACTCACTTTGTAGACCAGGCTGGCCTCGAACTCCGAAATCCACCTGCCTCTGCCTCCCAAGTGCTGGGATTAAAGGCGTGCGCCACCACCGCCCGGCGATGTTTTGATTATAGATGCTGAGAATGCCACTTCGCATAAATATGTGAACAAAATGGCAGAAGTGTATTCAGGGCCAGTCCACTCATTGCTGGAATCCACCCTAACTCTTTCCTCATGAGCCAAAATTCATGTAAGGCTTTTGTAAATCTCAAGCAGCAATTTAAAAAGAAATCAGATATCTAGAGGCCAGCAAGATAGCTCAGTGAATACACACACACACACACACACACACACAGAGAGCAACACTGGAATGTTTGAAGGCAGTCAGGCCATCCTTATGGTTGTATGGCTATACAGTGGATGATGATGATGATGATGATGTTGATAACTTGAACTTCCATAAAGTTTAAATGTTTTCATTATATTATGTTCAGGAAGGTAAGGGAAATGTCACTAATAAAATCCCCATCTCTCCTGCTCTCCCCACTCCCAGTCTCCTCTTCCTCAGCCTCCCAAGTAACCAGAATTAAATGTCCACACAGCCAGACTTACATTAAGAAGGTTTCTGACCAAATGTTCAATAGTAAAAAAGATTGATATTAGTATATTGAGTCTTTATATATAAAATACATGCATACAAAATAATTCCTTTGCTGAAATTTTTCTTTTAAGAGTCATCAGATCTTTTGGCTATGTGTCTAATTTGTTTTTTAGAAATCAAATAGGGGCTAACAAAAATGGTTCAGTGAGTCAAGAACTTGCTATGCAAGCCAGATCTCCAGAGTTCAATCCCTGAACCCACATAAAAAGCAGAAGGAAAAAACTCACTGCACAGAGTTGTCGTCTGACTACGTGTGCACACCCGTATACATACGCACAGTTAACACATTCTTAGTAAATACATTAAGTGAAACCGTTTTCATGGCCTCATTGTGTTACACGAGTATTTCTTTGTAATATTAGCCACCATGTTAAAAACTAAACATGCTAAACTACAACTACAGTCTTCGGAGCATGGAGAATAAGTGGAAAAAATCTCCTAAAGCTTCTAGTTTTAAAGAGTGATTCTATAAAAATTAGTGATATAATTTTAAGTGTTTTATGTTTTGGTAAGTTTTAGTTTCTGTTGTTGCTTTGCGACTCTTATTTATCTCTAACCTAGGCTAGCCTAGAGCACTGGAGCTCCCTGCCCTAGCTCTCGAAGGACTGGGCTCCCTGTTGGTGAACTTGCCTTCCCAAATGTACTTGGAAATGTTTCGCTTTTACATGTGCACTTCTGTTTCACTTATGCCACTTGCTGTGATGAACTGTCTTATTTCTTGTAGGTTAGTGAAGCAGTAAACAGTGCAAAAACTGAACACACAGCCGTGAGAGGAGCGTCACTGAAAAGCAAACCAGACTTGAGAGCAGCAGGTTCTAGTGCTGCCCTGCATTCGCCACTGGCGCCGAGCGCTTCCAATAACAACAGCTGTGTGACGGACGTGCTGTGGAAGAGCGAAGGTACAGGGCTACGTTCCAAATCAGTTAAAGCTCTAACCTGGCAGGGAGTTCCAGGGTTACTGAACAAGTCGACATTACACTGTTTACACTGTTTTTGGTTTGGGAGTGTGTGTGTGTGTTTGGTTTTTCATGTCAGGGTTTCTCTGTGCAGCCCTGGCTTTGAACTTGGAGATCGCCCTGCTTGTCTCCCAATTGCTGCCATTAAGGATATGCGCAGCCACCACCCAGCGTGTGTGCGTGTGTGCGTGTGTGTGTGTGTGTGTGTGTGTGTGTGTGTCTTACTGTGTACTCTTGACTGGAATGAAATTAACAGAAATCCATCTGCCTCTGCCTCTTGAGTGCTGGGACTAAAGGCAAGTACTTACATTACATGTTTATGATAATTTTCCTCAGAGTGACATAGTTGACAAGCTCACACATTGTAAATATGAAAGTTCAGGTGGGGGTGTCTGGTGACATTGAGGTGGCCAGTGTGGTCAGTGTGACTGTCCCTGTGCCTGTTTTCTGGTCACTTTTTAGGTATATGAGGTCATTTGTTTATCTTATTGCTATTTCTAAAATGCTGAGATCTGTGCTTGATAAATAGTTGTCATTTAGTAAATAGTGATGTAGCAAGTGTCTGAACTAAGGAAATTTGGTTGTGGGAACTGCATGCATAAGATAGCTCATGAGTTGGTGGTTTTTTTTTTTAAATTTGAATATTCTGTTGTATTTTGTTTTGTTTCTTATTTTTGGTTTTTTTGAACAAGATTTTACTTTGTAGTCCTTGCTAACCTGGAACTCACTATTGTAGCCTAGGCCAATCTAAACTTGTGGCAATCCTTCTGCCTCAGCCTAAAAAAATGTTATAATTCACCATGCCTGACTATATTCAGATGCCACTGAGATACATATCAAGTATTGTTTGTGATTTCACCATCTGAAATTATTTTATTAATTCTGGCATATCTTTGGAATAGAAAGTAGCTTTTTAATTTTAAGACTTTGCAATAGCTATTTTAAATCTGTTTCAGGAATTCAAATATAACAGAATAAATTGATTTTAAATATAACAGGATAAACATTGTTTTTATTTCTATTTTGCATCTACAGTAGATAAAAATACTGTAGAACATTATTTTGTATGCTTTTCTCTTTTCATTACTGATGCAAGAGCTGCGCTCTGCTGATTCTCTGTTTTGTTTGGTTGGGTTTTACTTTTTTTGAGACCGACTCACACTGTCTCCCAGGCTGGCTTAGAACTCAGATGTTTCCCAGGCTACCTGGCCTCAAGCTCCTAGTGATTCTCTTGCTTCACCCTTCCAAGTGCTGGGATTATAGGCATGGCCCTCTATACCTGACAGGGTTACTGGCTTTCTTGATATAAAGGGATTATTTGGTATAGATAAACTTGATTCTGAACTTCTAGTTTAAAAGTCTTTATTTGTAATTTTCTGCTGTACAAAGACGTTTATATGCTGAAAGCAAACGAGCTTGAGCCTCCCAATTTTTCGATGAAGTCGGTTCTGAGCAGATGGTAAAGCCAGAGCTTGTACCATGGTGCCTGGCTCATTGTCAGGGCCTGGCTCTTTGGTCTCAGGTTACCAGGAAGACTGTAAGAATGGCCCTGTGTGCTTCCAGCAGTGAAGGAATGTTACGACTGCATGTGTGTTCTCCTTGAGAGAACCCTCCGACTTTACCAGATGGAGGGATGGTTTAGGAAATAATCGAAAGACTGGTTAGGAGTTTTTTCAGGATTATCAGACAGATATGTGTAAAGACAACACAGTGGATAAGATAGAGTAGGGGAAAAAAACAGTTAAGAGGCTCTTAAGATACCTTTAGTATAATAATAAAGGCATATTAATTAAACTTTGCAGCTGGTCGGTTATGAGAGGAAAAGGTGAGTCACATAGACTGTTTTAGGTGAACATCGCAGTGGACACTGAACTTCATCAGAATGGAAATAGAGGAGTGAGAACACATCAGGAAGAATAGTCAACTGTGACCTTCTGAATGCTGAGATTATAGGTGTGGATTGTTAGCCTCAAATTAAACAAGTTTTTGTTGCTTGTCGTGGTAGAAATTGAATGCAGGGTCATTCTTATGCTACACTGAGCTACATCCCCCATCTCAGTATATTCTTGGCTCCTTTATGTGGTGTTTAGATCAATACACACTAGGATACAGCACATCTCCTCTACTGTGAATAGACTCAGCACACTTGTTCCTTAGGAGAGATTAATCCAGAGGATTAACGGGCCTTGGAGCTGATGGGTTTCTAAGGTCGGTCATCACAGTTGGTTCTCTTGTACTAGGAACTGGGTCTCATCTTTGAAGCATCCTCTTCCATTGTAGCCTTAGGAAAGGAAGTTGGCATTAGTTTGAATGGCTGTTCATTTCTGATTGCTCTATTTTCCCCAGGTTGTTGGCGTGCACATGTGCGAATTCACGCACTCGTGTGCCCACAGATATGATTGTGTGAGTGCGTGAATGTCTCCCTCAGTCACTGTGCATCCTGTTGCTTGAGATAGGGTCTCTAATTTTTATGTGGAGCTTGCCAGGTTAGCTAAGCCATCTGAACAAGAAGCCTCAGCCAGATCTGCCTTTCCCTGCCTCCCCAGCATGGGGCCCACGCCCAGGTTTTTACGTGGTTCCGGGATTGAACTGACTGAAATATTTCCCCAGCTCCCCAGTTTTTTGTTCCCTTTAATCATGGTGAAATGTACATAACACAGATTATATTTAAAAGTTCGGTGTCACCAGGTCGTGGTGGCGCACACCTTTAATCCCAGCACTTGGGAGGCAGAGGCAGGAGGATTTCTGAGTTCGAGGCCAGCCTGGTCTACAGAGTGAGTTCCAGGACAGCCAGGGCTACACAGAGAAACCTTGTTTCGAAAAACAAGGAAAAGTTTGGTGTCATTTAATACTCTGTATGTTTATTAACTGCTTTAATATGGTTGAATGATTATTTAATAGTTAACTGGTGGTTTGATTTTCAGTTGATGAAATATGTGCTCTGCCTGCAACTAAGATCAGCCGTGTAGAGGTGCATGCTGCAGCAACGGCATTTTCTGTAAGTTTATGACCTGGAGGTGGCCATGTTTAAATGGAAATGGGCTCAGGTTTCATGCAGTAAGGAATTGATAGAAGTTTAGAAGTAGGTGGAGGAATAGGAACATATATTTCATAATATGTTTAGTGAAAAAGATTGATACAACAATAATGCACATTTTGTGGTTCCAGTTTTGATGTAAAAATGTACTTAATAAACATGTTCATATTCTCACTGTATCAGCTCACAGTGTACTCTCAGCTGCTAGGTAACTATCTCTGGGATGTGAGGTCACAGATAATTTTTTTTTTAGTTTTGGGAATTTTAATCATATATCTTCCTTCATCCATGCTCACCTTTCCAGAATGTTAGTCTGTGTTTGTAGACTCTTCTCAGGGAAGGAGTGTTAAACGGAAAGATGTTTCTTCTGAATCTGTCTGTGATTCATCAGCCACAGTTGTGTTTGGTATTTCAGTTGGAAGCAGGTGCCTTATCAGCATTGCTGAAGAGTTTTTACAGCTTTAGCAAACGACCTGTTTAAAGCCGCTCCTAACCGTTAAGATGCCTGTAGTCAGTCCCCTTGTCATGTGTGCTAGCCTGGAGAACTGACGCGTGGATGGCGAGCGTGTGCGTGCTCAGAAGTAACTGAAGTGCACACTTGTTTTGAGCTTCTTCTGCAAGCAGCACGTTGTTCATAAGAAGATGGCTTTAAAGATTAGGTCCAGGATAAGTATGGCTCAGCCAGAAAGTAGCTTAAATAAAGTCTGTTTGTAAAGCAGGGCAAAGAAATGTAAAGCAGTTTAATCTACTCCCCGCTTTAGTATATATTGAAGTACAGTCAGATTGCATTTTAGTTTTGAACTTTTTTCTCCTTTTAGGTTTGGAGAAGCACAGGTATTTAGATACAAAGATCCCTGATCTCTGCTTGTTTGTTTTGAATCTAGAGGGAAAAGCCAGCTTGGGATGGAGTTTTCTACTTGTTCCTGTTTGAGTAGATAGTAGCACTTCTCTAAAGGGGTTAACTTTCTGAGCGTGTCTCACAGTCTGTCTTGAAGGGACGCGTGCTCACGGTACCCAGGTGGATGGCGGCAAGCTCCTGGCCTCACGCTCTCTATTTGATGGGCATCCCTTTTCCATTGGCCGTTAACCCAGTCTGTTAAGATTGTTTACTGTGAGCTTGTAGTGGGTGCTATCCATCCACGTGCACACTTGGAGATCACTGCATGGGCTTATGTAAGTCTTGACAGTTCTATGCTCAATTTGTTCTTCATAAATTTTCCTTTCTCTGAAATTAGAAAGAGACACCTTCAAATCCAGTGGCCATTTTGAAAGCAGAGCAATGGTGTGATGTGGGAATTTTTAAAAACAATACAGCTTTGGTGAGCCAGTTTTATTTGCTGCCAAAAGGAAAACAAAGTATGTCAAAGGTAACTGTTGATAACTTTTCTATACTTGGAGAGCTGAGGATGTAACTGAATGGCAGAATGCGTGTCTATCATGTATGTGAATTTGGCTACAACTCCTAGCACTTGAAAAAGCAAGCTAAATATACAAAAAAGTGAATTGTGATCCTGGAGAGTGGAATTATTTGAAGGAATGAAATAGAATCTTTCCACAGTGTATTATTGAGAGCACTATATATATAATCATCTTGCATTCTTTAATGCTGCTTTTTAAATATGGGACATATCATTTTAAAAATAATCTGCATTGACTAAGGTGTGTTTCTTTTCTTTTGTGAGAAAGAGTCTTATGTAGCCAGGCTAGCCTCAAACTTCTTAGGTAGCCAAAGCTGGCCTTAAAGTCCTGATTCTCTTGCTTCCACCTCCCAATTACTAAGATTACAGGTATAATTGAGCTGGGTTCCAATCCATAATGATCTGGTCTGGTCAGATAAAGTAAGGGCTTAAAAAAATGTCTCAGATGGGTGGTGTTGGCGCGTGCCTTTAATCACAGCACTCAGGCAGTCAGATCTTTGAGTTTGAGACCAGCCTTGTCTGAAGAGTGAGTTCCAGGACAGCCAGGGCTACATAGAGAAACCACATCTTGAACAAAAACACCAAAAAGCCTGCTTCAGGTTGGGTGGAGGCGGCACCGGCCTTTAATCCCAGCACTCGAGAGGCAGAAGCAGGCAAATCTCTGAGTAGGAGGTCATCCTGGTTTACATAGTTCTCGGACAGCCAGAGCTACACAGTAAAGCCTGTATCACATACTATTGTACCTGATTATTTCAGATGAGGGATACCCAAACCAACATATATATGTGTATATATACATGTATATACACACACATATATCACTTATCAGTTTAGTTTCTGTAACGAAACCTTTGGCAGCCTTCCCTCTTTTTCACATTGAGTATTTTCAATTCTTGATAAAAATGAAAATTCTAGTAAACAGATACCACTTTTATGGCTAATGAGATTCCTGACTAAGGCTGATGCTGTGTCCATATAAAGATCAATCCACATGGGAAGGCATGTTAGCTGCCTAACTTTCTCAGAACTTTCTTAATTTTTAACTTCTTAATTTAAGAAACCTGCAGCAAGGACACTTAAATTTGAAATCTTTTTTGCTTTTGTTTTGTTTTATATTTTATAAAATAGGGACAGGGTTTCTCTTTGTAGGCCTGGCTGTCCTGGAACTCTGTAGACTCAGGTCTGCTTGCTTCCCCCCTCCTAGTGTTGGGATTAAAGCTGTGTGCCCCCACTGCCTAGCTGTGTTTGAATTTCTAGTTTTGACATTCTTCAGTGTTAACTGGGCAAGTCAGCTGTACCACCTCTCCGAGACCAGGCATAGTGTGATAGTCCAGTTCCAGGGACACCCAGTCTAGCATAGGCCTGATGGCTGGCAGAAGAGCTGCAAAAGCGTTTGCTAGGTATAGATGCTGGGGTTGGACCACCCAAGAGGATGTCACCATTTAACATTTATACATTAAATACACTGCATGTTAGTCACTCCTTTTCTGCCAAGATTGCATGTCTGTCTCTAAAGGGCAGTGCTCCTAGGAGGACCATTATATGGCACTGAGTCTTGGATTCTTTTCCCAGTTAGTAAGTTCGCAAGGGTGTGGGGATTTGTTTTGTTTATTGTGATAGCAGCTCTGTTTTTTAATTTTTGCTTTTTTCCCTGCTTCCATTGCCTCTCATGTGCAGAATTCCCTTGCCTTTCTCCTTCTACTGAGAGATTCAGACCACTTTTCCTCTGGATAAGAATCCCTGATGGACAGGGGCTTAATGGGTTCTGTATTAGAGTTTTACTCTTTGTGTGATAAAGGGAAATACATTATGGAACTGGCTCCTTAAAATATAATCATTCTTAAAAAGTTTTGTTGTTTAATAAAAATAGAATTATAACTTTGAAGTGCTCTGTGTACCTTTTCTCTGACTTTTGTATATTTTACATTTCAGGTAGGAAATGCAGACGTACCTGACTACAGTTTGCTTAAGAAACAGGATCTTGTTCCAGGAACAGTATATAAATTCAGGGTTGCTGCAATCAATGGCTGTGGAATAGGCCCTTTCAGCAAAGTCAGCGAATTTAAGACTTGTATCCCTGGCTTTCCTGGAGCTCCGTCTACAGTCCGCATTTCTAAGGTAGTCTGTCGGGTCCACAAGGCTTGGCTATCGTACAAACGATCTGAAACTCCTGTGCTGAGACCTTCGTGTTAGCACTTGTGGAGGAGACCTAAGAGAGGTGGATTGAATATTAAAAGTTTGTTTTGGGGGCTGGTGAGATGGCTCAGCAATTAAGAGCACTGACTGCTCTTCCCAAGGTCCTGAGTTCAAATCTCAGCAACCACACAGTGGCTCACAACCATCCGTAATGAGATCTGACACCCTCTTCTGGTGTGTCTGAAGACAACTACAGTGTACTTACATATAACAAAAGTTTGTTTTGGTAGCCATGCATGGTATTTTTCAGTACCAGATTGCAAGCTGAATTATAATATGCAAAGCACAGAAGGACTGGAAGTCAGTGTGTATTGTCTTGCTTGCATCACCCAGAGTTCATTCTGGAGGGTTGTAGATTTTAGAGCATATGAAGCTGGGTTACATTTTATAATCAGCCTTGTTCTTTGTTAGGAAAGAAAATGCCCTTTGGGGATAAGATAGGAAGCCTGGATATTTAAACTGTACTTTGTGAAAAGTGTATGTCAACTGTAGAGCCAGTTAAGGTAGAGTCAGTCAGCAGTAAGGGTGACCCACCAAAGGAAGGCTCTGTCTTGTAAAGGCACAGTGATCCTAGAGAGAGCCAGAGAACCTTCACCTTCTTCCTCTTTTCTAGAATGTTGAAGGTATCCACCTTTCCTGGGAGCCTCCAACTTCACCTTCTGGGAATATTTTGGAATATTCGGCCTACTTGGCTATCCGCACAGCACAGGTGCAAGATAATCCAAGCCAACTTGTGTTCATGAGGATCTACTGTGGTCTTAAAACTTCATGTATAGTGACTGCTGGGCAACTGGCTAATGCGTATATTGATTACACATCCAGACCTGCCATTGTGTTCAGAATATCAGCAAAGAATGAAAAGGGCTATGGACCCGCCACACAAGTCCGATGGCTTCAAGGTAACAGTAAGAAAGCTCCTTTGAGTTGAGTTGTTTTATTAAAGCTGTTGTGATAGTTATTTATTAGTAACTGGTTATGAACATCTGTTCTTTGAGAGTATTCTCTGACTGTATTTCTAGCAGTTATGAATTTGAGTTTGTAAGTTGTTCTTAAAATGTATTTGCTCACTTCTAGATCCAAATAAAGATAGAAAGAAGCAAAGACTGAAAATTAGTATATGGATTCTTCCTTACCCATATAGCTACTTATAAAGAAAAAAAATTAGCAAAATGAAGATAAAAGCCGTAAGGTGTATTGCCCCTTTTCTTTTATGAAGGCTGTGTAACTCAGTCATCCTGCGGCTCCTGAGATGAGTTTAGTCACTGGCTGGTGTCCACCCGCTGTGGTGAATGTTTCCCATGTTGTAAATGCCCTGTCTGAAGAGCCGCCGGCATATTCCAGGAACAGGGGCTTCTATCGGCTATCTCTCAGTGTAGAGGATCTGGGATCCCAAGTTTAGTAGCCACCGTCTCTCCCTTATCTTCAGTTATCACACGCTTAAGCAATTAAAAAAGAAAGGCAAGTTCAGCAACTCTGCTTTTGATTTTTAAAATCATTTTCTGAGAATCCTAGCAAAATATAAAAAGGATAGTGGACAGTCTTGATTTGTATCTGACCAAGATACATGAATGTGTCTTTAGCTAAAGCACTTAGTCTATTGGCCCTTGTTCTCTTTACTAGCAAGTAAGAGAGTTAGGAGCGTTTTCCTTTAAAGTCCCTTTCAGCTCCAAACGTTCCTGTTTTCCTTGGGAGTTGGCTAGATCCCTGCACACCGTCTCGGGTCAGCAGTCGTACGGCTTTAGCTGCTTTCCCACTGCTTCCTTAAAGATCAGAGAGTGTGTCCTTCTCCTGAAGAAAGAAATAAGCACCTTAACAGGACCCAGGTTTTTACACAGTGTTTTAAACATTTGTAAGATCTTTGTAAATGCTCTAGATGTTTTATTTTTGAATTATTTTTACCTCAAAATTGTATAAGCTTTTTTATATCAGAAAAAAGCATTAGACGACCACTTCAGGCTCCTTGCCACCTTAGAGATGCAGAAAGCTCCAAGACCACCTGGCCACAGGTAACTTACTTTACACCGTGTGAAGTGTCATAGTTTGGCTGCTTAGTCAGTTGGGAGGTGACTACATACAGAGCAGAAACTGCAGAGAAGACATGTCAGGCCGAGAGCTGCAGTAACCACAAGCACAGGCCGGCTTCTCCGGCCACGCAATCTCATGCCAGCTTAGGGCCACAAGTAGTTGTGCCCTCCAACCTTATGTGTGAGATGCCCAGTGAAGATGGATATAATTGTGAAGAATTGATATATATGCCAGTTACTAACTTAAAGTGTATAGAATATTTTAATATATAATTTTTTGTAAAAAACTGGGATTTTTATACTACAGTATTTGTAATTAATGTGTCTCACTAATTAAATTTCTCTTGAAGAAAATATGCAAACTGTTAGACACATGAGTGGCTTCTGAACTCTAAAGATAAAATAAATGCACTACTATGGTGTTGTTAGGATACCTTTTTGGGTACATGAATCTTCCTCATTAAAAGGGTCCTTTCCAAGCAGTGTTTACAAGGAGGCCTCTGGTTGGTTGTCCCAGCAGCATTCCGGGGAGAGCTTCACTCTGCCTTCATTTAATTTATATGCTTTGCTCTGGCAGCGCTTGCTTTTTGCACTAGTAGACTTTGAACTTACCTCATTATTATGTTTGTAATCATGTGTCTGATAGAAGCTAAACATGTCTTAACCAAAGTTACATGGTATGCAGATTTGCACATATCGAATAGTAGGTTTTGTTGTATATGTGTGCTCAGCTAAGAAGAGTAGCCAATTTTAGAAAGTGTATATGTTAAGCCCAGTTACTTTAGTAGGAAACTTTTGGCTTCCAGTCCTATTCTCTGTATTAATTAACAGTTTGCATCTTGAAACATTTACTATTGAGGAATAAGTTGATGTAAAGCAGACTAGAACGTTGGTTTTGTGCCCATTTTTACCTAGTTAGTATGTGGTTTAGTTTATTCTGCTTAAAGGCATCACCTTCTGTTCTAGACTCAGAGGCAGATGTGAACCCGTGGTTCTAAAACACGGTTTACTTCTTTGAAGAAACGGTAGCCTTTCCATACTAAGCGATTTGTTAAAATAATAAACCTTTTTTAACTCGAGAATTGCCCAAATTGTATTTTTTCCATTGGCATCCTTAAGCATAAATCATGTTTCTGTTTCTGTTATGGGACCGGTGGCTGAGAGATACCCTTAGCAGATATGTGTGGCTTTGCTGTTAGCAATTCCTATGGTGCTGGGACTTCGTGTCTGTGACGTGAGTAGAGCAACTGTCATGCCAGTGTGAGCACCGTAGCGTCTAAGGACTGGCACCTCGTGCAGCTGCGACCGTTATCATGCACACCTTGTTTTCTTTCCCTTTTTTTTTTTTGTGCTGGAGATTGAACTTGGGGCCTGGGCAGCTAGGCTAGTGTTCTAACACCAAGCTACACCCCAGCCCAGGCAGATAACTCTTCTAAGAGGATATCCCCTAAGTTAAGATTCTTTCTTCTGTCTCTGTATAGCTCTGTCTTTGTGTCACAAGCCTCTTCCATGTGTTCTGGACTTTGGTTCACATAAGAAGTAAAAATATTGTTGATACTGCATGCTCTTAGAATCATGTTTTTAAAAATACTGTATTGGCCTTATTTTAGTTTAGCACATTGTTTTGGCAGTTTAACTAGAAATAAGTTATATATAAACTCAATCTGTATTTAAAAAACTAAAATAATCTGACTGCATGTCTGAGGCACCTTTGCCCCATAACCCAGTTCCATGTATAGTCATCTGTAGAGAAGTAACACTGTTGCTCATTAGTTCAAAGACTTGTAGACTAGCAAAACTTGCTTCTGCTTAGAGAATGTCTGCTGTAACTAAGGGGTTTTGTTTAAAATGATAGAATATTAACATGAAGACTCTTTGTTACGTTCTGTCTGGAGTGATTAGTATTTGGGGCTCCTGTAGTCATCGGCTCCTAAGTGGCAAGCCTGCGAGTAGGCGTGGTCTCTGGCCATTTGAAGTGTAACTGTTGTGCTTCCCAAGACTGATTTCAGGCAGTTGTATCTATTGTGTACCAATGATGTGTAAAATAAAAGCACCTTTTTCTATGAACAGTTCCAGGTGTTATTTCTTTGACTCAAAGTGTAGTGTGGCAGAGCCTCTCTCTGGGATGCCGATGTGTGTCCTCCACTTGACTACAACAGGAATCTGACCTAGGATGGACTCTGAGAACCTGAACTAGGTTGTGCTCGGGAGTCGTGTTCGTCAAGATTTGCTGTCCATGTCCCCTTCCTGTTACAGCTGTGCAGGTAAACAGACAGCCGGCCTCGCCGCTTCACCGCTGGTGTCTTGTTTGCTCTCTGGAGCCTTTCCCCTCGTGCTTTGGTTCACAGCACTGGGTTCTTTCTGCCCTGCTACTTCCTTGCAGGGCTTTAGCAAAACTCAGGTATACTGTTGCTGTCCCCAGATCTAGGGGCTCTTTCCTCAGACTTGATCTTGTCACAGGAGCGATGCCACACGTCTTCACACACTTCCTCTGTCTGTAATCCACATTTCCACTCCCACCATTTTTACTAACTTGACCAGTCACCACACCTTCCCTGACCTCCTCCACCTCCAGGGAGATCTAACTGCTGTATTAAATAAGTCGTCTTCTTCACAGTCTCAATGATGTCCTCTGATTTGTTACCATTGTCCAGTTTCCTTCTCTGATGCTGAGTGTTTGAGTACAGCCTTGGTCTTTGTATCTTTTCCATACTGGGCAGTCAGTGGTGCCAAAATATCTTAACAGGTAAATAAAGAAATGTACCGTTCTTGTATTTTTCCATTCCCCAGTCTCAAATCAGGATCAAAATGGGGTGGGTTTGAAGGAGGGTGGCTTAGTGTATTTAATAATCCGAGGGAGATAGACTCTTTAGTTTTGTCTTGCGTCACCCTGCCTGGTTCCTAACTAAGGAAATCATAAGACAGATACTGAGTTTAGGAGGGAGATGCTAACACCTCTCAGAAAGAGGAGGAGGTCCTGATCTGAAGTCATTGGAGCATTTAATGAGATTAGCAGGTTAATCTCTTGTGTTGGTTTGTTTCTTTTTGTTGCTATCTTTTTTGTTTGTTTGAAGACAGGATCTGACTAAACAGCCATGGGTGTCCTGGGTTAACCATGTAGATTAGAGGCTGGCCTCAGCCATCGATCTACCTGGCTTTGCCTCCAAGGTGTTGGGATCAAAGGCGTGTGCCACCACACAGGGCACAAGTCAGGCTCTTATGTCACTGCTAAGCTTACTAGACAAGATACTGTTTTGTTTGGTTGAGACAAGGTCTCATTCTGTAACCCAGGCTGACTTTAAACTCATGGCAATCCTCTGCCTCAGCCTCTCAAGTGCTGGGATTCCAGCCCAAGTCATACTTAATTTAGGATTCTTACTCCTAGGGAAGTAAGGTGACCTTGGCCTCCTCCCCTTGGTCTGGTGACAGTTAAATGACCCTGTGCTTGTGCATTTCTGTAACTACAATGTTTTATGCTGAGCATACATGGAAAAAAAACTGTAATGTTCTGGGAGAAATTAAAAAACAGGTTCTGAAAGCTGTAAAATCTTGGGATAGTTAGCCTGCATGTTCCAAATGGCGCTCCGTGTTCCTGTCAGTGTGGAGTTGCTGTCCTTGGCAGAATAAAATTTAAAGAAAGTGTGTGCTCAAGGGGTCTCCTGACCTCACCAGGTTTCATCAGAAACAGCATGCATACATCTAGTAAAAAGTATAGCAGGCACTCCAGAGTTTAGAAGCTCCCAGGGTTTGTTTGGTGCAAAGCCTTCCAGTTGCAAGTTGACTCCTCCTTTATTCCAGATCAAATGTGGGTGAGAGTCTGGGTCTTGGAGCTGGCTGTATGTGCGTGTGTCAGTGTTTGTTTCTAGATAGCCACAGCCGTGCCTGCAACTTGTGATGAGGCCTTGGGCTCCTTCACCTAGGCTGCCCCAAGAAGAAAAGAACTTCAGTGGCTGATGTCACGCTTAACTGTTTCACGAGCTCTTCAGTTTTTCAGAACTTCTGAATTGAGGACCACAGTTTTTACTGAATTTCCTGAACTAGGAGAAGTTATCCCTTAACTGCTGCATGCCCACAAAAATGGGCACAGACAGGGATGTTGGCAGACAGTCTAGAAACGGTTGACAGTTTTTTACAAGCCCAGAAGGGAGCTGTCCCTGATGACTGTAGAGAAGCAGTTGAGAACAGCTGTGTGTGGCCCAGGGGTTAGAACTCTATAAGCACACAAGTGTGCAATTGGGAGAATGTGCCTAGGCAGCGGCATTCAGGAAGGAGGTATGGTTTACTTTCCACTGACAGTCAGTCCATCAGAACCCCAGGCTAGCCGAGACCTTCGGCACTCCAGTCTGTCTCCCTGTCTGCTTTATAGAAGTAACTACACATAGTGACCAGACCACGTGTGCAGAGGTGCAGCGGTGGAGTGGCGGGGGCTGCTGGGGACAAGCCGGGCTGTAGTGCTGTGAGCTTGTGGGACCCTGACCTACTTCGTCGAGAAATCATCAACCCCTGGTTGTTTGGTGGGTCGTGGACGTTCCCATTGCTGTTGGTTGCCTCAGATTTGCACAACCTCACATCTTTCTTGTTGAAAGTATGTGCAGTGAAACAGTACATGCCAACTATAAACTATATATGGCTAAAAAAAAGTAAAATGAGATTTTTATCAGACTCTTACTTAAGAAACAGAATCTTCTTACCTGCCTAGAAACACCTACCCCTCCCCCCCGCTTCACACACACCATGCAGTCCATGCAGTGTAAATGTTCGGGATTTGTTTTTAGTAATTATTCCTGTGTTTTTATTTGTAGCTCTGTCACACATGAGTATGTTCTTAATGTTTAGATTTACCCAGTTTTGAACTTGTGTGTAAAAAGGAGTCATGATCTATGTGACACATTTTCTGGATTTTTTTTTTTTTGCATTCACACCCATGTTTATGCACTGACCACCTTCTGTGTCTTTGAGTCTGTATAATACTACAATTATATTCGGTCTGCTGTTTACCAGAATTTGGGTTGTTTTTCTCAGATATTTGCTACTGAAGACATTCTGCCCAGTTGTAATATACACTCGGTTCCTTGTTGTATTCAGTGTTGAGAACAGTGATGGCACAGGACATACTCAGTAAATGTTTGTGGAATGTATAGCTTCTTGTACCCACTTCCTTGTATGTGCAAGAGTTCTTCTGTCAGTTGTCTTTGAAGTATTACACTGTGGGTCAATAATCACCTTTAAGAGGGTTTTTGAGGATGGCACTGAGACAGTTGTTCTTTTACTGCTCTCCCCAAGTCTCAATATTGTCCTTAGGTATAGCGTTACAGCTGATAGCTGCTCAATCATGCACATGATGTTTCGTGTCTGTCAGTCTCCACTTAGTTTCTCGTGTGGGAAATACTAACAGATTTCATGTGCTGTAGCTCTCCCAGTGCCTCAATCATTTCTAAGCCTGTTAAGAGTTCAGAGACCATAGATTTGAATATCGAAGTTTGCAGGAGTCTCCTGTAATGCTGAGGCCAGGCTCTGAAGGGCGGTCACTGGCAGTGTCCCTGCCATTCCTGGAGCTACACCTTGGCAATACTTGTTCTTGGCTGCCTGGTACTTGCCAGTTAGGTGCATGTTATATGGTATTTCATGTTGGGTTTAATTTGCATTTCCCTTATTACTGATGGAATAATTTTCCATCTGTGAAATACTGATTAGTGTCTTTTGCCCATGTTTGAGAAGTTGTTTTTCATTGACACATGGTTTCTATATGTTCTGGGTGTCAGTCCCTTGTATATGGTTACTACACACATTTCCTACCAGATTTGTGCATTGTCTCCTGCAGTTGTGTTTAATGTGCTAATCAAGAGGAAACGTCTCCATCTTTCCCATATGTCTTCCCAGTCAGAAGCATGCTATGTATAGCTTTCTTTAATGTTTTCCAATAAACAAGTTTTCCCTACTAAAGACTCTATGTCTTACATTAGATTTCTCTGTAAGAATCGTATGTGTGTGCATACACAGTCCTGAGTGCATGTGTGCTTTGTTTTGTTGAGACAGGGTTTCTCTATGTAGCCCTGGCTGTTCTGGAACTTGCCTTGTAGACCAGGCTGGCCTCAAACACAGAGATCCACCTGTCTCCTAAGTGCACGCCTAATAAGAGTTTCATACTTTTAATGCTATGGGGAATAGAATTTTATACTTCCAATTCTAACCATTGGAGACTGAAAGCATCCCAAGTTCTTTCCAGTACTAACCTATCTAGCTGCCTTTGAGCTTTTGCTTTATTTGGTTGGGTTTTTGAGGTAAGGTCTCACTATGTAGCTTTGACTGTCCTGAAACTCACTATGTAGATCACATTGGCCCCAAACTCACAGAAATCCTCCTGCCGCTCACGTGTTGGTATTAAAAGAGTGCCACCACCACTGGCATTTAATTTTCATCTGCCCATCATGGCTTCTTTGTCTCTCTGGTCCTTAATCTTACTATAGCACTGGGTAGGACCTGCAGCACAACATTGGGGAGTACAGATCGACATGGGCCATCTCAAAGAAAATGCACCTGCTTGTGTTGTGTGTGCACACGAGGTAGCCAGAGTGGACTCAGAGCCATCCCCTAGTGTCCTCTGCCTTTGGACAGGGACTCACTGAACTGGAAGCTCTGCCTCAGCTCTCAGTGCTGGGTTAAGAAGGTATATTTAGCAGTCCACTGTTGGAAAGTCTTTATACCTCGCTTGTACTGGTTGAGAAAATTCCCTTCTGCCATACATGCTGCTGTTTTATTATGAATAGTTGTTGAGTTTTACTGACTGCTACTTTCTGCATCTGTACATGACTGTTCTGAAATACTAGCTTTTTAAAATATTATTTAATGTATAATAATGAGTACACTGTAGTTGTCTTCAGACACACCAGAACATTGCAGATGGTTGTGAGCCACCATGTGGGTGCTGGGAATTGAACTCAGTACCTCTGGAAGAGCAGCCAGTGCTCTTAACTACTGAGACATCTCTCCATCCCCGACTAACCTTTGATTCTTAGTATAAATGTAGCTTAGTTATGGTATGTGTTTTAATATATTGGTGAACTCAATTTGCATTTTAAAAAGACAGGTACACAGGCTTGGTAGCTAAGTGCCTTTACCCACTGAGCAGGCATTCCACTGACCCAGTAAGGTTTTTATACTTTGCCTTCTTTTGTTACTCAGTGTTTGGGGTTATTAAAAGGAAGTTGTGCTCCCTAAGCTGCTTCCCAAATGAAGTTTAGATGTAAGAGTACCTCTACCTTTCAAGTGCAGGGAATTATAGACCTGTAACATGACACCTAGAAGTATGGTGAACACTGACCTGGATGTGGGAGATTCTACTTACAATAGGTGAACACATGTATGTAAAAACAGGGGTAAGGGCACCTCTCACTGCCCAGGAATTCTGTCTCCATCTCCCCAGCACCGGTGTGTGTAGTGCTCCTGGGACTTGAACTCCAGTCCTCACTTAACCATTGAACCAATCCCCACCCCCCACCCCCAAGGAAACATTCCCCAAGCTGTTTTCACAAGAAAAAGAACTGGGCCTGACATTCCTTTAAATGGCTTGGATGTCCCCTTGATGCTATTCTTTGCTGATTGTCCTGAGTGCTTTGTTCCCTAAACTGGGGAAGAGGGGACAGGAATGTGAGCGCAGGTGCCTGTGGAGGACAGAGTTGTCAGATCCCCAGAATCTGCAGTCACAGGCACTTGTGAGCCACACCCCCACATTCTACAAGAGCAGTAAGCACTCCTAACCACTGAGCCCTCAGCCCCTTGTATTTTTGATTTGAGCAAGCATCTTACTTTCTTGCCAAGCTGTCCTCCAAGCGGTTCTGGACCGAGGCAGTCTTCCTGTATCAGCTTCCCAAGGCTGAGCTGCTGTTCACATGTGCATGGGCTTCTTGACATTCGCTCCTGCTTATGCCTTGCCTAGGAACTTGTTTTATTATTACATTTATTTGTGTGGCAGTGAGAGGGGGCAGAAGACAAAGCACCAGAAGCTTGCCCTCTTCCCTCATCCTGTGGGTCCCCAGCCTTGGTAGCCCCAAGAAACCTGCATCAACTCAGTAGTCAAGATTCAGAACTACCTTTCATCATCTGCACTCTTGGATTAAGTGCAGAAAGCAGGGGCAAAAAATAAACCAGACCTGCCACTGTCAGTGAGGAACCTGACTTACACCTAAAGGGACAAAGGATCAGGCTGTCACTTGTAGTCAAGGAGTGTGTGCCTAGGCGATGTGCACACTAGTTTCTAGTGTCCATCCTGTGTGCTGTGCTGAGGACTCAGTCTGAACAAGTAAGGGAGCCAGAGAGATGACATTACAGCATCGTCTGCAGCTCTGACTTACAAACCCTAAAATGTGGGATGACCCAAAGGAGGGGTTGGCCTTGAACTCTGTTGCTCTTGCTTCCACTCCCCAAAGGCTTAGGACGATAGTTATTGGTACCATACCACCCAGAAACTCTCGGGAACAACTAAGGGTCTCAGCAACTCTGTTTAGCCTAAGTTCACTGAGTGACTGAAGGCATGTTTAATCTATTCACCTTCCTCTAAGAGAGAACTGTGTGTGTATGCATACATATTGGCATCTCGAAAATGAGAGTTATGTGTGAGCCACAGCATACGTTAAAAGTCAGAAGACATCCTGTACAAGTTTTTTCTTTCTCTATGGAGGTTGTGAGGACTGAACTAGGGTCAGCCTTGGCAGCAAGCGCCCTTACCCACTGAACCATATTGCCCGCCTTCTGTTTCTTCTATCTCATGGCTGTACGTACTATGGAAACCTGAGGTAGACCCTCCTAAGTAATTCAGTTAGAACATTAAAGGTAACTGGATTTCTTTAGCTCACCAAGGCAATAGACAAGTTTTCAAGAAAGGAAAACTGAAGCAAATACAGCCTCCACACCAATGTACTAATACCAAAAATCAGACTCATTTAAGTCCCGTGAGCTACTTGTGACTTAAATGGCTAAAACACCACCCTTAAGTTATTTTAGACTAACAAGCTTATTAAAGACGGGAATCAGACGGAACCCAGGACAGACATGAAGCCAACACTGGGCATGAAGGCCCTGTATGTGGCATATGCAGAATGCCTGCTTTCTTCCCTCTATGCAGAATGTGGAGATGATACCACCCAGAGGCCACTTGCTTTTGCTCTAAAAAGTATTACTCATCATGAGGTTCAAAGTCCTGCTCTGACGTATGCTGTAAATGTAAAAATGGACAGCACTCTCTTTATCTTGATTCTCAGCTCGGTCCTTAGGTCGTGGTAGAGAGTGGTCTGTCTGGTGCCCAAGGCTTCACACTGTATCAGTGAGGTAGGGATGACATCTGGGTAGGACACACGCCATAGTGAACCGCACGCAAGGAGCAAACCCCTAACTGCTGTGCATCTGGCAACCCAGCCGCTCTACTTCTAAGAATTTATTTCAAGAAAAGTTACGATGTACACAAGATTCAGTGAAGGGCTGTTTATAACTAAGAAGAGATGAAAAATGTCAAAATTTGCAATAGGTGATTAAATAAATTAATCATGATTCAGTCATACAACAGAATAAAAACCCAGTAAAAATGATGTAGAAGACCATGCATGACCTGGGAGATGCTCACAATACAGTAAGTGAAAAACCGGTTACGAAACAGTGCACAACACAAGCCCATTTTTATAAAAATATACATATTTAGCAAAGTAAAAGGACAAATGAATTTATCAAAATATTAACATTGTTATTTCAACACAGTAGGATGACTATTGATTTTCCTTAACCATCATCTCTCATTCTTTCTTTCCTATGTGTGTTTTCTACAAGAACGGTTATTGAAAATGGAGGTAGGGGAAGAGGGAGTTATTTAATCTCCGAATAGCCAGCCGCGATCCACAAGACTCCTGGCAAAGTGGCCATTACTGTTGAGCCTGGACCTAGGAAACTGCTATCTTTTGTCCATTGGAGTCCCCAAAATTTCCTTCTGGACAAACTATGCAATAAGCCATTTTTGATAGGGCTAAAACTACCACAGCACATACACAAAAATTCAAAGTAATTATTACTAAAAAGAGCAGATGAGAAAATAGAAATCTTCACTTTAAAAAAGGAACCCAAGTACACACCACTAAAGTGTACCAAGTTACGTCACCTAACGTTAGTTTACCGCAGATAGTGTGACAGCATACCAGAAGGCTCCTGTGTCACATGATTCCTAGTGCTCCCTGCTCCCTGCTGGTCCACTCTCTGCTGCAGCGGCTGCACAGAACCACGCCCACTGCTCAGTTCTCACGGCCTAACAGGAACCTGACCTTTCCATGCAGGTAAACGACTGCCAATGGACTGAAAAACGCCCTCTTCGAGAAGGAGACTGTAATACTTGAAAAGAAGGGACCATTTCCGGAGTGCTAGAACCACGTCAAAGGGAAATGAATTCTAACAGGCATGACAGTAACTGAAGCTGCCTGAAAAGCCACAGACAGTGACGGGCACCAGGTTTAATAGGTCAGACAATACTTGCTTCTGCATTCAACTTAATTATTCGATTACATTTTTAAAAGATGACGACGGTGTTTAAGCCATAACTGTTTTACCAAAAAAAGAAAAAAATTGTTTTCAATAAATAAATGCTAAACATCTAGCTAAGTTACCATGCAAGATAGAATATAGCCAAGACAAACTCAAATTTATAACAAAGGCAACTTTCATTCAAAATGAACTCTACCCTTATATTTTATTAAAGGGTAAACATTATGAATTAATCCAGCTGCTTACTTGAATTACAAAATAACATGATTCAATATGAAAATAAGAAACTGTCTACAAATCTCTGACAGTAATAAATTGCAATATACAATGCATACAGGCGTCATACAGAGCAACAAACTCTCGTACAAAACAAAAATATTTTAATACCTTTAAAATCCAATTTTTTTCTTTTAAAATCATTCATGAAAAAGATTCTCAAGTCAGAATTAACACCTCAATTAGTCAAGCATCAGGAAGCTACATTACAGCTACTTATAGTACAAGGAGGCGGCTTCTCCGTCACTTCCTCCCATGCCTCTGCTCCAGACTTCAGCCGACTCTCCATCCACACAAGCCTGGTCCCGTCCTTCCTTCCAATCATGAAAACTGAATTTGCTGGACACCAGAAATCTACGATTGGAAAACGTAAATTAGGATTTTTTGTGTGAGACACCAAACAGGCCACAGCAGAGAGCTGCTCCCACCTCGGCTGGCCAGGCCACCCTGGTCAGAGCTACTTCAGTTCTCTCTGCAGATGGCTCGGTCACTAAGGGGGTCTGGTAGTAATACATGTTTTCAGAAAATAATTTTATTACATTCTTAATAATGAATTGAGAGCATGGGTGATTAAAATAATCAGTGAATGGAATCTGTCTTTGAAATGCAGAGACGGCACCCACCATACCTGTTGATAAGACGTCGTGTACACCATGACATTTTGTTGCTGACCATCTGCAGTTATTAAGCCAGCTGGTAACTGGTTAGCTAAAAGGAAGAAGACGAAAAAAAATTAGGAGGGGAAATTATCTTCCTTTCTTGACCTCATCCTTAATTTAATGCCATTAATGTCCCATTACACTCCATATATGCAGAATATACTCCCATATAAAATCGTAAACTTCACATTTTCAAGAAGTCCCGGAGGAATAAAAGACACACTCTGTCCTACTGTGCCTGCTTAGTCGATCAGACCTCTACACTGCACTTAGCAACCGGGTTTGAGTCATGCGCAGACCTGGCCTCACCACAGGGCGTGGCTGGAGCACCGCAGGACTGAACAGCATGTGTCTCATAGGTGCAGTTTCTTGTGCTAACCTATCAGCCTAAAATGTTACATTACAAGCTCCAGTTATCGGTATCCTGTCTCAGGACTCTTCACCCCAAACTAGAAGCTATGGAAATGACTCATACCTATTAATGAAAGGTCAGTGCCTTCCCGTTAAAATTTACATGTCTCCCTCCCTGACTTCCAGCACAGGAGCACACACTCTTAGTGGGCATTTAAAACACAAAAGGCTCAGGTGAGCCTCGGAGCACGGCCCACCCCGCTGCCCTGAGTGCGCGCTTACTGAATGCCTCTTCCGTGAGCTCCTCGCCTAGTCCATCTGTAGTGGCGACTGCTCCACCGATGCCCTTCTCTCCTTTCATGGCCTAGGAACAAGGAAGCAAAACAAGCATTCACATCAAACTGTGTCTAAATGAGAATGCTAGAAGCTTCTCTTAGAAACCTTTATAATATTTTATTAATACTTTCTTGATGACCCCCCTCCCATCCCCCACCCAGCACAGAGTCACTGGTCAGGTGGGATACAGTGGGACGCTCCAAGCTTAGTGTTTAAAATTCGCAAATAAAAGTCAGTTTGAATCAGAGACCTCTGAAGTCCCGTGTGCTCTTTGGTCTATGGTATTGTGGAAAGTATTTGGGAGAGTACTGTGGATTTATAAAAAACACCCATTACAGGGATTCGAACACTAAAGATGCATTCACAGCAAGCACGAGGACCTGAGTTTAGATTCCTAGCAATCCATTTAAAAGACGGCTGTGGTGTACACACCTGTAGCCAGTGCTGGGGAAGCCGACCAAAAGGTCTCTGGGGCTCTCTAGCCAGCCAGCTCAGCCAATCGGTGAGCTTCTGGCTCAGTGAGAGACCATCTCAGAAAATAAGGCACCAGTGGACAGACAAGAGTCGTGTGTCATTTGTATACAAGTGCATGCACACATGCAAAGGGTAGGGCCACATCACTCTCACACCAGTGCCGTCTCCTCAGTTAACACAGCAGCACACACCACCGCTTACACACTGTCCAACAATCCGTACTCAATGTGTCCCACGTCTTCTTAACACAGGAGACGCCCGAGTCCCAACCACTGAAAGCTGCCAAGGAGGTCAGGCCCCAAACTCAGACCCCTTCTGACCCCCACCACCTAGCTACTCAGGTTTGCAATCAGCGGAGGAAACAATAAAGGCTTGGTATTTAAATGCTCTAATTTAACACATTAAATACTAGCAGAAATGTCACCTGCCGCAAAGCACTTACGTAAGTGACATATTGTCCACAGTGAGTTGCCCTACCTCTCTGAACTTCTGAAGGTAGAGTTTCAGAGGCTCCACGTAGCTGTCGAAGCCCAGAGTGGACATGGCGAACAGGATATCCTCACCGTTGATTGTCTTCCGCTTCTCCTGATGACACCTTTCGCTCGCTTCAGACGTTATGAAGCTTATAAATTCACTCACACATTCCTGAACACATTCTTTGGCATCTTTTGCTATCTGAAGGAAAGAAGCCTTAAGTAAGTTTGTAGAAAATGTAGGTATAACAGCTGTGAAAGCAGAGAGCCACTCAGAGCACACCCCATTATACTGCGCTGTCTCGGCATCCCAGGCTAGGATCCCCATGTAGCCAAGGATGGCCTCAACTTTTGATCTTCCTGCCTGCACCTCTCGTGCTGGGTCTACAAGTGGATTTTAAAGCCCAGGCCTTTGTGTGTGCGAGGCAAGCACTGAGCCCCATTCCTGGAGCTGTGAGGCTAAACTTCAGCCCTTAAATATTAATATATGTTGGTAACAGCCAACGCAGAGTCAGGATGAACAGAGGAAGCATGTACATAAAAGTGAGGGGAACTTCTCCAACTCTCCACAGCAAACAGAACTGGATGGCAAGAGCCCCCCGTCTACCATCCCATACAGATGAAAACCAGATGCCCAGGAAGGCGAACCCCAGTGTGCCTGCACTGAGCACATAATAGGTTCAGGCTCAGAAAGTACTCCTTTAACCAAGCACTTCTATAAGGACATAAAAAACATAAACAGGCCCCCTCTCTAAATTAAACAAGCAAAAATGGACTGGAGTTGGCTCAGTGGTTAAGAGGACACGGGTTCAATTCCCAGCACCCACATGGTAGCCCACAACCATCTGTAACTCCAGTTCCAGGGGATCCGACTGATTCTTCTGGCCCTCAGGCACCAGGCATGCATTTGGTGCACAGGTGTACATGCAGAAAAAACACCCATATATATATATATATATAAAATGATTTTTTAAAATGTTAAAAAAAACCCTAAACACTAAATTCACACAAGATTCAGAAAGGAGTAAATCTTGTTTGTTAACTACTGAGGCTAGATCATGTCCCATATGGGTTGTGAGTGCACAAACAGGCCACAGCGTCCACATCATTATGGGTAAGTCCTTGGGAGGCAGAAGCAGGCAGAGGCCAGCCTGGGCCTCACAGCATGTTCCATTCGAGGCCAGCCAGAGCTACACAGTAAGACCCTGTCTCAATACATATACACATAAGTAGATAAAGTTCGGGGATCTAATAATGAAAACCAAATAGACCAATCAAACAATTCTAGAGCCACTTATAACAGCAGTGACAATCAAATGCCTTCCTGAAAAATTTGTCACTGGGCCCTGGCAAGATGGTTCAGTGGGTAAGGGTGCTTACTACAGACCTGACCACCGAGTTTGATCCCCAGGGCCCAAATGACAGAAGGCGAGAACTGAATACTCTAAGTTTTCCCTTAGCCTTTCCACAGGTTTTGTGTGTGTGTGTTATACATATCCATTTTACATGTGGAGAGAGTAAATGAGAGTTACACAATGCACTGATGGAAAGCAACCCAAGTGTATAATTCTCTATTTCCTAGAAGCCCGTTAGTATTTTTTTCTAGTCCATATATAAAGTTGTCACAGCTGAAACATGCACTCAATTTAACACGAGGAGCTTCTCCTGCCCTCTCACTCCAGGCCTCTAGTGCCGGGTGGGTTTAGCTACAGCAGTCTTTCTTTTTAGACCAGCCATACTTCAGCTGCTCGGTCGTCTCAGATGGCTGGGGTTTGGGTAAAAGTCAGGGCAGGCATGCACAAGTCTGGATAATTCCTCTGCCCTAAAACGTAAGGAGGAAATTTCTCAGTTCACAACTGAGTGTGAGCAATGTCATGTCAAAAGTATTTTACTATAAGCTTCACTTTCAAAAGAACATTAATAAAAGTGATGGAAAAGGTATATAATAAATGAATAAGTAATTAAGTAGATAAGGCAACATAGAAAGCATGCGATCTGCCTCCGACCAAGTGGTAAATAAGATCAGAGCTGAGGTTTGTCTGTTTTATGACACAGGTCTCACTATGTAGCCAAGGCTGGTGTGGAACTTATGTAACCCTTGAACTCTTAGCAATCCTTCTGCCTCAGCATCCCAAATGCTGGAATTAAAAGCACATGTCAGCACCCCTGGCCGAGGAATGTTTTGCGAAAGGCATTCTAAGGCAAAGCTACTATGTGTCAGTTGAAGTCTTGTCATATCTATTTGTATAAAAAAGAAAGCTGTTTCCAATGCCACCTATCATGGCTGACATTCTAGAGTATGAGGCGTGTGGGGGGATGGGATGCAAGGACTCTATAAGATGGGACGCTGTGCAGTAGCCAAGGAGTCAGAAGCAAATATTTGCTGTGCTGAGAGGCGGGAGTGCAGTCAATAGCTAGCTACTGATTGAACTATGCATACATGTGTCTTACAGTGTCCATTCCCCTTCCCTCCCCCTGCAAAGGAAAAGCCAGAGAAAGTCTCCTCTACGTTACCTTTCCTGTTTGAGGTATGGCATTTTTCATTATCCTAGCCACATTTGCAATTGGAAGATAAATATCTTGTTCTCTGAAACTTTCTTTTGAACCATTTGTATCTTCATGATCATTCATGCTGTCCTCAGTATCTAAAGAAAGTTTTTTAAGAATTAGGTTTAGGGGCTGGAGAGATGGCTCAGCGGTTAAGAGCACTTACTGCTCTTGCAGAGGACCCGGGTTCGGTTCCCAGCACCCACATCAGGCAGCTCACAACCGCCTGTAATTCCAGCTCCAAGGGATCTGATGCCCTCGGCCTCCACAGGCAACTACACACACACACAAACACACACACACACACACACACACACACACACACACACGGTGCACATAAGCTCACCCAGAAACACACACAAATAAAAATAATAGTTTATAAAGCTTTTCATAATTTATACTTCACCCTTGAAAAGACTATCTGCAATGGTCTAAAGCAGGAGCCATGTGGCTCCTTACCCAGTGCTCCTTAGATAGTATAACTGTTCTTTGCACATTTTCTTGGGGCTACAACTGACCCACTAATCTCATACCCAGTGTCTAGCAGTCATTGTTTTTACTGTCATGTAAAAATCCCACCACCCATTCTTCAAAAAGCTCCGCTCCTATCCCTGCAGCAGCTTCCAAAGTGCCCCCGCTTCATGCAACACACCCTGGCCAGTACTCTTTGCTGGGTCCCTAAACGGTTTGATAGTTCTTTTCACTTCCCCTTTCTTTCCCTACGAATCAGCTTTGTGTGGCTGGGACTTGGTTCTACAGAGCAGACCGGGCATGGAGCTCCGTGTGGAGTGTTGGGCTGCCATGCTATAGAATCTAACATAAATCCCTTCACAGCTCCTAAAAATAAATGTTAATGTTTAAATTTACAAATGGCACAAAAGTAAATTATTTCTAGCATATTAACGTAAGAATTCCTCTTATTTACTGTTTACAGGGAGTCAGTGATAAGTTTTTAATTTTTTTAAAGCACACTTTTATAGTAGAGCTCTTTCTAGAACTCAGCACTTCTGAAGACTCTATCTAGTAAAGATAGTACGGTTCTCTTCTAGTGTGTTTGTCTTCAGAATATCTGGATGGACCAAGGGCCTTGCCTTCAGTCTACAGCACTGTGTTAGATCCCCAACTGGTACATATGTCTCTCCTTTCTCTCTTCCCCATTCCTTTTTCTTTTAAGACTGGGTTTCTCTCTGAAGCCCTGCCTAGTCTGAAACTAGCTCTGTAGACCAGGCTAGCATCACGCTCACAGAGATCTGCCTGCCTCTGCCGCCTGAGTTCTGAGACTAAGGCTGTGCACCAACACATCCAGCCTTTACTTTTTATTTTGATAAAGGGTCTCACAAACTTGGTTAAGCCAGTCCTGAACTTGTAACCCTCTTGCCTTAGCCTGCCAGACAGCTGGGATTATAGGTCTGCGCCACTAGACCAGGCTCCTTTGGACTCCAGTGAGCCGAGGCCCGTGATTGGTCACTCTGCTGTGAAGACACTGCTGACCTATGAGGTCTGGCTCTAGCTGTGGCCTTACCATCGTGGGGCTGGATCACATAATGACTTCCTCCAATGTAGTCTGCAGAGATCCCTAGCTGAGAAGCGTCTGTGGTAGAACTGTCGCCGTCCATCTAAAGAGACAAAGTCTTTAGTCAGAAAACAAGGCCCTGCCTGCACTTACTGTCACTGGCTGGACCAATTATATTTTTCCGTTTACCTTACTGAAAGAAAACATTCTTGACTTGGGAAATGTTTCAATAATTTGCTAACTATTCAAAATTCCTGTCCATCTTCCATATGTAATAAGAATAAATTCAAGAGGAACAAAAGAAAATGAATCCACAGTATATACCTTTCGCCTTTCAACTATGTAAGCCTCAAATACCATAGAGTTGACCCTAACTTGCCAGACCCTTTTTCCTTACAATGCAAGTCAATGTGAGCACAGCAGTCCCCAGGAAGTCGGCCAGCCAATCCCTCAGCTGTCCTGTAAGGCCCATTTGCTCCTGCTGTGCACCCCCTTTGCTGCCTGTGTGCCTCCGAAGAAGAGAAGTCACCTCCCCTGCGGGGTCTGATTGAGCTGGCAGCCTCCTGTCCCGACTTCCTAAGGTGGGGATGCCCATGTGTCTGCCCCCACCCCCCACCCCGTGCCAAGTTTCCCATCAGGCTTTGAGTGAGCCCACTGACTGAGTCTGACATAACTATGTTCTCTTCCCCTGCCTCCTCACACGTTCTGACTCTTTAAAGAAAAGGAAATATCTAAGAGGACTGAATCCAGATAGTACAAGAACACCCACAGACAAGAACAAGCCCTCCAGTGACAATTTATGCCTGTGGAGGTCTGAGGTCAACTTCAGTTGTCACTCCTCAGGGGCCAGACACCTTGTTTCAGACCGGCTCTCACTGATCTGAACTAGCCAATCAGGCTTGGCTGTCTCCAACCCCACCCCAGGCTGCGCACACCATCGGGGCTGACCTTTTCATATGGGTTCTGGGGACTGAATTCAGATCCTCGTGTGGCAAGTACTCAAATCAACTACATTATCTCTGCAGCTCTGACTGGTTTTGTGTTTTCAGTCTCTTTAGGGCTATGAGAGACAAGAACAATCTGGGTAGGGATGTAAACCGCTGGCCTGAACGACCCTATTTCATGTCACCACAAGTGGACGCAAAGGCTTTCTGCTGTGCAAATAGTAGACAGGAAGGACTGGCCCGTGTACACGGAGAACTCAAGGCTACGAACCTCCACGGACAGTTCAGCAGGTGGACTGTAACCAGCAAACTGAACTAAGGCCTAGTTGCTGCATGAGCTGCAGCCTTCGCTCTAATAGAGCACAGTTTCCATCTCTGTGGGTGTGCTCTAATCCGCACACACCAGGCTCGTTTCCAAGTTTCCAACACGGCATGTCTTCCATGCATCTGTTAGCTTTGATATCTGATTCAGTTGTAGACAGATACATTTCATAATTCATAGCTGTCTTAAGGAGCCTCTAATAGTCTATGGAGATGCAGTGTCTCTGACCCACCCACTCGTTTCTTTGTCCATGGAACAATTCTGCCCTCCCTCCCATTGAACACCAATGCACAGGAATGTCAACCATCACTCCAACAGAAAATGCTACTTCTCTGACCACAAATGCCCTCCATGGATACAGCAATGACCTGCTGGCCATGGAGAGATGCTCTAGTAGAGTAACGAGGGTTCATTGCTTTACAGGAAACACAACCAAAAGCTTTGTCTTAGAACCCAAAATTAAAAATAAGTCTTGACTGGTGAGGTGCGAGAGTCGAAATTCTTGGCTAAATGGATGTCCACAGGATACTAGTCTTGAAGTTACAGAGCAGAGTCTTCCAGGAGTGAGGTAGATCTGAAAATGAGCTGATTCATGAAACCAACCAAGGACACTAAGGCAGAAAGCTGACCCTGTCACGCACTGAGCGCTAGAACTGGCAGTTGGCGTGTGGGTCCGCCCTAGCCGTCTGAGCACGCAGACAATACCTTTTCACAGCCATCAGAGCTGTGAAGAAGGCACTTGGCAGGCTATACTACAGGTGCTGGCTGGCCTCTTGCTCTTCTAAAGCTGTATCTGCTGCTTAACTGTGTGTGTCTCTGGTTCTGTCAACTCCACGCCTTCTGTTCCTTGAGCCTTTCTCCATTAAATCCCACTCAAACTTTAATTCCAACATTCCTTTCCCCGCTGGAATTCTTGGTTTATCTTATTCTGAAATCTCCAAACATTTACCATTCACTTGTCGAAAGCCAGCAGCAGCAATATTCCTTCAGACAACAGCCCGAGCTCTGGGTCTTTCAGTGTGCCAGTGACTCTTCCATGTGAGGAACGGAGGGGAAACTTGTTATATGGTCTATGGGTTTGTTTTCCTATGAAATTTTATGAAGGCGTACAGATGAAAGTCAGTCAGCAAATATTTCACAGACTAGGCGGCCAGCGTTTATTGGCCCATGCTTTGTGTGGTCATCTAACAGATAAGGGCTCTGTCCTCATCCTGTAGAGAAAACAGTATTTCACAATCTTGGGCCAGGTGAGGAGTGCAGAGCAGACTATGTGAGCTGGAGCAAGGTGGACGAGTGGAGTGCAGAGCAGTCTATGTGAGCTTGAGCAAGGTGGACGAGTGGAGTGCAGAGCAGTCTATGTGAGCTCGAGCAAGGTGGACGAGTGGGAGACTTTTGCTCACAGGGCTGGTGCGCGGGTTAGGAGACAGCTGTAAATACTGAGCACGCGCTAACAGGATACTCCAGGTTGTTACATTTCGTGTCTATCTACAATATCTATCCATCCATCCATCCATCTACCTATCTATGCACACACACACATATATACATATTTATTTATTTATTTATTTTTGGTTTTTTCGAGACAGGGTTTCTCTGTGTAGCCCTGGCTGTCCTGGAACTCACTTTGTAGACCAGGCTGGCCTCCAACTCAGAAATCCTCCTGCCTCTGCCTCCCAAGTGCTGGGATTAAAGGCGTGCGCCACCACCGCCCGACATATTTATTTATTATTAGTTGTTAAAATGTTTATATAAATAATGACAATCAACCAACCAATTGCTAATGCAGCCAAGTACTAAGAAAAACTAGGTCTTGCTAGTACCTTATTCCAAAGGGGCTTGACTAGACTAGTCTGAGGGGGCACAGAAAAGGTCCATTAAGAGATGGCATTTAGCCAGCAGTGGTGGCGCATGCCTTTAATCCCAGCACTCAGGAGGCAGCGACAGGCAGATCTCTGAGTTTGAGGCCAGCTGGTCTACAAAACAAGTTCCAAGCCGGGTGGTGGTGGCGCACGCCTTTAATCCCAGCACTTGGGAGGCAGAGGCAGGAGGATTTCTGAGTTCGAGCCCAGCCTGGTCTACAAAGTGAGTTCCAGGACAGCCAGGGCTACACAGAGAAACCCTGTCTCGAAAAACCAAAAAAAAAAAAAACCAAGTTCCAGGACAGCCAGGACTACAGAAAAACCATGTCTTGAAAAAAATAAACAAAGATGTCATTTAGACTGAGATAAAAGGGGGTTGGCGGGGAGCAAGAAGATGTTTCAGACAGAGGAAATAGGAAACACTGTTGGGTTGATAAGCTAAGCAGTCATCTTATGGACAAGAGCCACCAAAGGGGGATTCTTATTGAAAAGAGCAGGGTATCATCCAGCACAGAAAACAGGTAGGAGCTGAAGGCAGAAGGGTGTGTCGCACTGTCGCCAGGGCAGGAAGTGAGGTAAGATGATTCCCAGTACGTGTTCAGGGCTGCAGCGCTGCATATTACCACAATTTCACAACCGTATGCATCCCGGGCACTTCCTAGGCCTGGGAACTGAGGTTCCAAGGTCATCTCATTGCATCAGGTTCAGCCACTATGCCATCTAGCTGAGCTGGGGATACTGTTCTTTAACTATGATGCGATGATGCATTTTATTCCAGCAATATTAACCCATACTGATCCCCTGTGAATACAGTAGATGGACAGGTAGCGCAAACATTGTCGCCTTTATGCTGATTTTCTGAGCACTTCTAAATTCCTCAGGAGATGCTCGTGGCCCTATGTAGCAGCGTAAGAAACAGCTGTGCGCCAGCGAGACAGCTCAGCAGGTAAACTTGCTTGCCCCCAAGCCTAACAACCAGAGTTCCAGCCCTTGAGCCCACAAGGAAAGGCGAGAACCCAGTTCCACAAGTTATCCTCCAACTCCACCTCATGCCTGTCACCTCCGACACAAAAGCATCAATCACCTGTCTTTACTGTCTTTTCAAATCTCTTTCTTTCCAGGCACAAAGACCTTTGCTCCCATATACAACCCACTCTCCTCCCTGCTCTTTATCTTGACCATAAGAAACAGTATCTATCAGGAATCCTCATCTCCACTGTATTTTCAGCCCCGCCCACTTCCTTATTCTCGCTCACACGTGCCGGCTCATTTTACACAGCACACACAGCATGTGTTCTCCTGGCTGTGAACCCCACCCCCCCACCCCCGTCTGGCTCTCCTCTCACTGCAATGCATGGTTCTCACACAGCTTTCCATTCCCTACTGCATGCTTCTAACCTATGCCGATAAAGCCTCTCTGAAGGCCAGCGCCCCGCCAACCTGGAAGTCCCCACCTGTCCCACTTCCCTTCCCCAGACCTCCAAAGCAGCAGTCTATCTCTATCCCCTAATTGTCAGTCTCAATCCAAGGTTGCTATTTCTCTTTCTTCCTCCCCTTCTGATGAACTCATTAAATTTTACCTGTGCTCTCAGAAACAGTCAATTTACAATCACTGTTTCCCGGTCATTCAAGCATCCATCAATGAATTCTAAGACACTGGGTATAAGACATCTCCCCTATCCCCGCAACTCTAATAGAGCACCACGTCTACTCATCTGAGCTAATTATGCCAACACTGCTTTCCAGGCTCCACCTGGATCTGCCCCTCCTGTTCTGTCCCACAGGACCACCACCCAGGCCTGTCAAGACTAACTCACCAAAAATGCTTCCACAAGATCTCTTGCATCAAATCCAAACCTCCTCTTCATAGCTTTACAAGAAGGTTCCCTTTGTAACCTCACAAAGTCCTTAGTACTGACTAGAATATGCACACGCAGAGTACCACCAAATAAACGCAGGCCTCATTTGAAGAGTGAAGCCACGGTGACTCATAGGAACTGTGCCCTGCCTGAGGTCACAGATACCATAGCAGGGTCAGAGCCAGAAGACGAAAACCGGCCAGGTGGGAGGTGGTCACAGCATTTTCCTGTGAAATCCCCATCTGGAAAAAGTGCCTGTCTCCACCTCCAAGCCTCTGACTCACTGGGGTGTCCAGGCTTTTGCTTTGGGTGACACCCTTGACCTAACCATATCCCACCGTGTTTAGGCCAGGAGGATGCCGCCTGACAGTCCCAAATCAGCCACACCCCTCCTCTTAGCAGTGTGAGCAGGAAGATTCAGCCTGCTCCATGTTGCACATACCACACTCACTTTCAGTAATACCCTGCCAGCCGGGCAGACAGCACCGACAGGTGGGCAGGTTCTTTACCAGACAGATGGTCTCTCTGGCACTGAGGGGGCCCACAGGAATCAGAGAGCACGTGCCACAGCCTTACAAGAGGTGAAGGGTCTTAGCACAGGTAGTCTGCCTAAACTTAAGAATCACTACACAGCCCTCTCCAATATATCGGCTATCCTTTAACCTTTAATTTTATACAAAATTAACCAAAACGATTAAATAAACATACTTACTGTCATGAAATACTGTTAGAATTGTGTATCAGTGTTCTCAAACACCTGTCAAAAAGGTGGTGGATCCTTATCAAATTTTAACCTGAAAGACAAACATACCAATATCTATTAATAGTAAAAGAGTATAGACTATAGGCTTTCTTAAAATTAAAGAGGACACAGGTCATCCTACCTGCTATACTTAATCAATGGAGGGTAAAAAGTGAATCCTACAGGGAAGGGGATAAAGGCTTTCTACCATAACCCTGAATTTGCTTTAATAATCAACATTCATCACAATACTCCAAATAAGGGGCCAAATTATATAGTACGCAAGGGACTGAAAACTCGTACATCTAAATTTCATAAAATATTAACACCAAGGACAGAAATACCCTACTCATAAACCTGAATTTTTGAGGGTGGCTTTTTTTAAGTGTTTCAGAGATGTACACATTTTTAAACTGAAAAGGAAAGAAACATGCCAAACTATAATGCATTGAAATTATCTTATGCCCTGCTGGAAAAAAAGACACACACATGGCCAAGAGGGCACCCCAAAACAAACAAATCCACAGGGCCTGTAGAGTTTTGAAGAGCCATCACTGTGAACTGAAGTTGCACGAAGACTGCGCTTGGTCTCACTGTAAGGTGTAATCCGCAGAGCAAGCAAGGACGGCGCTGGGACCTTATTTGCTGGTTCCCCTTTTTTTCCAAAGGAAACAATTAAATAGGGAGGTGCAAATCAAACATCCTTCCCATGTTCATTTCAAAGGAAGGACTTCTGATTCGCACTGAAGCATGACGTGTAGTACACCGCAGGGAAAAAATTGGGCTGCTGAATTTTAAAACCCAGCATTTAAAAGGGCCCAGGTGCCGGGCGGTGGTGGCGCACGCCTTTAATCCTAGCACTTGGGAGGCAGAGGCAGGCGGATTTCTGAGTTCGAGGCCAGCCTGGTCTACAGAGCGAGTTCCAGGCCAGCCAGGGCTACACAGAGAAACCCTGTCTCGAAAAACCAAAAAAAAAAAAAAGGGCCCAGGCGACTGCCTGACACTGTTATAATCCTAAAAGTCATCTATATTGCCTTCCCATATATGTCCCTTTACTAGATCCAGAACTGTTCCTGTAGCTTTAAAAAGTGTTTGAACACTCACGCACCGGAGGCTGGGTATGTTTATGTATTTTGCTTAGAGTGGGTCTAGGTGGAGAGCCTTACCAACTCAAATAGTTGGTAAGTACATATTTAGATTTAGTCCATTAAGAATAAAAATCACTGTATCTCTTCATATGGAAAGCATTTTCCTAAAGGCAGGTTATAATCCGTGTAACAGCTCAAGGAAATGCATACATCTGCTTGATGTTTGAAGAAATGCAAATCTGTATCCAAGAAAAGCAGTATTCCCTTCCTCCAACCTCCTTTCTTTGGCATCGACAACCACAGCTTTGCATCGATAGAATCCTTAAATTAAGCTACAAAGAACGGTGCAGAGGAAGAATAATTTGCCTTTTAAAGGAACTCTGGTTAAACTCTCAATATCTCATCCATAAAGCTCCTATCTATTAATGCCATTACTACTGACCAGTTGAGCCATCACTTTCTGTTCCTGAGAGCTGAAGCCACCCGGGTGATTTGTAGCACCATCCACAAAACGAGGGTCTGTGAAGATTAGCGGGATGCCATTTTTTCTTAAAGGTAGCCTGCTACCTAACCTTGCCTAAATCAAACAGCCCGTTGTAGACTTTAGGCATGAGAGGCCGATCTGCTGGTGCTCGGTAAATTCTTTGTTCTCCCAGACCCTCCCGCCCCCCCAGCACGGGTGACTGAAACCTCCGTGCAACCTCCAAGGCTCCCTTCCCACCTTCGGGGCAAGTCCGGGGCGAACCAGCCGCCAGATGGCTGCATGCTGTAGGCGCGGAGCGGGCCAGGGGCCCGCCAGGCCGCTCGTTCCTCGCGGGGACCCGCCGCCTCGGCTCGCAGGTGCCCCGGCGGCCCCGCGGAGCGCATCCCCCCGCCGCCCGCGCCCAACGCCCGCCGCCGCCGGGATGTGGGAGACAAAGCGGCCGCTCCGGGGCGCCGCGTTCCCCGCCCGCCGGCTCCCCGGACAAAATGGAGCCGGCCCGGGGCTGCCGCCGCGAGAGCCCCGCAGCTGCCCGGCCCGGCCCAGCCCGGGCTCGCGGCCCCGCGCACAAAGCGCCCGCCGCCCCGCGCCCGGCCCGGCCCGGCCCGAAGCACAGTGGCCTCGCCCGGAGGCCCGGCCCGCCCGAAGGCTGCGGACTGCGAGTGCCCCCGACCGCCGCGGCGTTGGCGGCGGGGACGGCGCCGGGAGGAGACGGACATTTCATTCGAGCTAAAGTGGAGTCGGTTTAGGAGCGATCATTGGCCGAAGCGAGACACAAACCTCCAATGCAGCCCTGGTTGGCTCCCGTCTCCAATCGGCTGTTTGGTTGGACAGAAAATGGCTGCGAAGGAACCAGTCCCAGCGCGGAGCTCCACTTCCAGGACTCGGCCTCCCCTCCCTCCGCCGCGGGCCGCTTCCCTCTGCGTGACACCCTCCCTCCGTGACGCCCGCGCCCGAGGCCCCGCCCCCGGCCCGCCCCGGCCCCGCCCCGCCCGGGAGCCCTTCCTTGAGCAAGGCGCGTGGTCCGTAAAAGCGCGCGGGCGGGCTCTAGGTGCTCGTTCATCCCCCTGCGCCAAAACTTCAGAGAGGCCGGCGTTCTCGTCCCCGGCTCCATGCGGAACCGGCTTGCCCCGTCCTCTTTCTCCTTCCAACCCCTCCTTCCCCACCGGCCGGCGTCTCGCCCGCCTGAGTTCAACCCCGGAGGGGATCTACACCTGAGCTACCTTCCAGAATGCTTTAGGCACCTAGTGTTTTCTAGGTATTCCTCCAAGCCACCTCAGGCACACAGTGTTCCCACGGTCACAGAACAGGGCTTTTAGTTTGTCATTTTAGCACACCATCCCCTTCCTCCAAGTTTAACAGGTCGACTGGACCAGCAGACCACCACCCTGTACTCTGGTGCTAGATCTGCCCTACCAAGTTGGCTTACAACCTAAAGTGCTCATTTCCCAGCCAGATAACGCTGGGGTGCAAACAACTCATGACCTCTGTGTATTTAAGGCCTTCCCTGTCTGCCACACTGAAATCTGGATCGAATGTCTGTTGGCTACCATTCTCCATTATGGTGGAGATTAAAATGTTCTGCATGGCAGCCACTGCAGGATGCATGCACCCGGATGGGTGGAAAATTAATTGTCCTAGGACTTACAGGGATAAATAAGCAAGACTGAAAGTTCTAGGTCAGCCTGAGATACATTGAGACCCTGTCTTTAAAATTAATAGTACAGATGGGTCAGGCAGGTGCACATCTTTAATCCCAGGATTAGGGACACAGATCTCAAAGACAGCCTGGTCTACAGAGTGAGTTCCAGAACAGCCAGGGCTACACAGAGAAACCCTGTCTCAAAACACAGAAACAACAGTAGTAATAATTATAGAATGCCCTGGTGTTGTGGCTTATGCCTTTTAATCCCAGTACTGGGGAGACACAGACAGGAAGATTGGAAAGTCCAGGCCATCTTGGGCTCCCTAGTGTGTGTGTTCACATCTAGCCTGGGCTACATAATCAGACTGTATCTCAAAAAAAAGGTGTGTGTGGGTATATATTACATATAAGTGTGTGTGCATAAAGTATACAGAAAGATCGAGAAAGATGTTATTTATTGAGATTCCACTGTGTCTAGAATATATAAATATTTCTCAGGCAAATAAGGAAGCAAGAACAAATGAGACTTTCTCAGTTATTTCTAGAGGAGTAAGGGGCACTGTACAATCTACCTGAATTCTAGGACACCCTCTTCCTCCTCTTGTTTTGGTTTTGTTTGTTTGTTTGTTCCAAGACAGGATTTCTCTGTGTAGCCCTGGCTGTCCTGGAACTCACTCTGTAGACCAGGCTGGCCTCCAACTCACAGTTCTGCCTACCTCTGCTTTCCCAGTGCTGGGACTAAAGGTGTGCGCCACCACCACCTATGGGCCCAGGACCCCTTCTTACTAGCTAGATTTACCACACTGGTATTTCCTGTTTTTTTTAAATATTTATTTTGTTATTTATTAATTTAATTAATTAATTTATTTATTATTTATTAAAAAGATTTATTTATTATTATTTATTTATATTATGAGTACACTGATCATCTTCAGACCCACCAGAAGAGGGCATCGGATCCCATTACAAATGATTGTGAGCCACCATGTGGTTGCTGGGAATTGAACTCAGGACCTCTGGAAGAGCAGTCAGCGCTCTTAACCGCTGAGCTATCTCTCCAGCTCCTGTTATTTCCTTATAACAGAAATAATACTACCAGAGTTCATTGCAATTTATACATATAAAGACCTAAAAAGGTTAACATTTTAAAATTTTTGTTTGGTCAGTTTTTTGAGATGTTTCACTATATAGTCCAAGTTGACCTTAAACTCAAGATCTGCTCCTGCTCCTGCCCCTGCCTCTGCCCCTGCCCCTGCCTTCTGAGGAACTGAGCATATGCCACTGGTGTTTGTATTAGTCCAGTTCTCTTGAGGTAGACAGACAGTCATTCACACACACACTTTATATATATATATATATAAAATCCCATATATATGAGCAAATAAGTTGCATATTTATGGGACTTATTAGAGTGACTTATAGGCTAGTCTAACATTGGTAAAATCCAAGAATCTAGTAGTTGTCCAGTTCATTATCTGGGTATCTTGGCTGGTCCTCAGTACATGCTGGAGTCTCAAAGAAGTAGACCCCAAAACCAGCGAAGGGATGGACGCACAGTGACAGAGAGCAAGCCGGGCACGCGCTTCCTCCTTCCACATCCTTTATATAGGCTGTCAGGAGATACGGCCCAGATTTAAAGCGTATTCTCCCACCTCAAAAGATCCAGATTTGGGGTGGGTCTTCCCACCAGAGATTATTATGTCAAGAAAAGTCCCGCAGAGGTGTACCTCGATGCTTGGGTTCCAGTTAAATCCAGGTGTAGTCAAGGTGACAACCAAAAATAGCCATGACTGTATATTAGTCAGGGTTCTCTAGAGTCACAGAGCTTAGTCTGTGTATATTAAGGGAAATTATTGTGATGACTTAGTCTATAGTCCAGCTAACCCAACAATGGGTAGCTGTGGATGGGAAGGCCAAGAATCTAGTAGTTTCTCAATCTCACAAGGCTAATTGTTTCAGCTGGTCTTCAATGTAAGATGGAATCCTGAATTCCCACAGATGTGCTGGCAAGTAAGTGCAAGCAGGAGAGGAGTGAGTCTTCCTTCTTCCAAAAATGTTCTTGTATAGGCCTCTAGCAGGAGGGGTGGCCCAGATTAAAAGTGTGTACCACCACTCCTGGATCTGGGACTTGCTTTTCTCAGGCTGACCTCGAACTCAGAGATATCCTTACCTCAATCTCCTGGGATTAAAGGCGTGTAGTACCTTGCCTGGTCCTAAGCTTTTCATGGCTACTATGCCTCAAGATCTCTACACCAAGATCTAGGTCAGAAACTTGTGTCTTTTAGCCTCAAGATCTGGATCACAGGTGAGCCCTCCAGTTCTGAATTGTAGTTCATTCCAGATATCGTCAAGTTGACAACCAGGAACAGCCATTAAGCAATGTCTAGTCTATCATAGCATGGCCTCCATTTCTAAACCCAAGTGTACCCTTGCCCCTCTCAGTCCTTTCTATGTGCTGAAGCCCAGGAAGATATGGCTTCTGCTTCTCTCTCCTGTCGTAGATATAGCATTCCCTTAGAACACCCCATCACCCTCTGGAACCCCTGGCCTTGACACACACAGAAACAGACACAGACACACACAGACAGTCAGACACACACACACACACACAGATACACACAGTCACACACACACACACACACACACACACAGAGCTCTTACCTCAAGCTGCCCCTTTTCACTTCTGAGTTTTCTGTCTCCAAATAACCAAGTTTCCCTGTTCTTCCTTCTAAAGTAGACTTGCCATGCTACCAATTTCAACACCCAAGAATGCAAGGCAGGAGGATTTCTAAAAGTTCGAGGACAGCCTTTGATGTCTACCAAATCAACAGCACAACAATATCTTTTTTTTAAAAATCCATACTAAAAGGAACCCCTCTTCTTAAAGCTTCCACCTCCTCCAATAACATTACCTGAGGTCAAGCCTTTAACAGATACATTTTGGGGGACCCTTAAGATCCAAATTACAATCAGTAAGTTTCACCTCTTCCCTTTCCTAAAAGCAGTTTCCTCTCCTCGTCTCCCTCCCTGACCTCCCATGCTGTCACCTTGGAGGGTGAGACAGGGAAAGAGTTTCCCAAGTGAGCCTTAGATGGAGCACAGCCCCATTGATAGCTTAGGCAGTGGCTTGGCTAATAGACCCAGAGTCACAGCCACTTGAAAATTATTTCCCCAGAGACACTGAGATAGTGTGACACTGTTTGGGGGATGACTGGTTACAGAGCAGTAAGTAATCAACACCATCTACCCAACAGCTTGAAATGGCTGAATAATATGACACAAACTATATGTGTGTGTGTGTGTGTGTATGTATGTATTGAGACATTGAGACAGGGCCTCGGTTTGTAGCTTAGGTTGGCCTCAAACTGGAGGTGCCCAGCCCTGTCTTCCTAAGTGTTAGGATCACAGGTATGCATGCCACCATGCTGAACCATTGCCTTCATACTTGTTCATTTGTACGTGTGTATGTTCTATCACCATGGCATGTATGTTAGAGGTCAGAGGTCAACTTTCAGGAGTCAGTTCCGTCCTTCCTTCCACCTCGTAGATTCCAAGGCTCAACCTCAGGTACCAAAAACTGCCTTTACCAGATGAGCTGCCACATTGGCCATGAAGCATTTCTTTTCTTTCAGTGTTTTTAAACTTGTGATTGAGTCTTTGGGAAGTTCACATCACGCACCCCAATTCCACTTGTCTCCCTGTCCCTTCATACCTGTCCTCTGCCCTTGCAACCTCCCCTTAAAAACAAAACAAAAAAATAAAAAAGTAATTAAAAGTAAAAAATCTCGCACGGCACTTGTAGTGTGTCCCACAGTACACCCTTTGGCCCAAACATCTTTACTTGCAAATGTTCATCGCAATGAGTCATTGGTCTGGTTCAAGGCCTCTGGCTTCTCTACACCTTCAACATTGGATCCCCAATGGGACTTCTCCTGGATGTCCTGCTGTTACAATTTGTCATTGAGATCCTGCAGGCTGGGTTCTGAGGCACCGGTCCCTTCATGCACTCCCAAAGTTCACAGATGGGGTAGATATTGGGGTGGGCCAACTCAAAGCCCTGGATCATAGCTGAGTTGGTTAGGTTGCCGTCTCTCCGGAGTCCATACTGTCAGCATCAGCTTTCCTGATTTGCCCAGGTGAGGGGTGGAACCAGTTCTCTCCCTTGCATCAACCGGTAAGGGGAATGGACAGCTCTCCCACACCCACAGGGCTGCACAGCTGGCCAGCTTTCCTGTGTACCTCAGTGGGTGAGAGGTGGGGCCAGCTCATCGAATCAACATGGCCCCAGGAGGCAGCCCAGCCTAGTCCAGGGATGTCCATATGGCCTTTGGTGGTAACACCTGCCACTCACAAGGACCCCTGCTGTGGCAGGGCCACAGACCCAGACATGGTCCTCAGAGGCAGCATGGGTCAACATTATTACCACGACGTCTGGTGGCAGAGCAGGCTCCTCACGTCAGGCTCTCTCTCATCCTTCCCACAGTGGTGTCTCCAGCTACCTGTCTTCATACAGCACTGCTCTGCTTCCCTTTTTCTCCCGTCTCCCCACCGCATGCTCGCTCATGGTAGTGGCTCTCGCCCGCCCGCCCACCTCATCTACTTGCCATCCTTATCGAGTCCAGAGCCCTAAGATGGAGGCACAGAAACCCCTGTTGCAATTCTGCCACATTCAATCTCTGCAGCAAACCCATGGGGCAGGTTCTCTGAGAGACATGAACAATTGTCATCAAAATCCTACAAAGGCCAGATTGCTGTAATTCTCCAGCATTGCATCCTCGTACAATGCCCTCTGAGCACAGTCTAGATACTCCTGTCCTCCTGGGAAAGGTCCACGGTCACATCCTTGAATGTTAACAGACCCTGGGAAACATTTACCAGAGAAGCGTTCATTCTTCTTGTCGCTCTTCTGAGTTTCTGTCCCAGGAACAAATGCTGGAATTCTTGTTGAAATTTCACATCGAGGTGTCAAAAATGCAAAGCTAATCCTTTTTGTTGTACCAATGTCTGCACTCCAGGACCTCGACAATAACAAACCTCTTAGGTAAGAATTCTAAGTAATTCATTTCAACAGAGATGGGGGATTTTGGATATGTTCGGTACTGTCTAATTTCTCTGCACCTCCCAGGGTTCTGTATCAAAACTGAGCAGGTCCAGCTTTTCAACAAAACCCATGAGACACCATCCTCGTTCCATCTCTTCTGTTAAGAACCTTGTGGCTCCCTAAGACCCACTTGGAAAAATCCACAAACCATTTCTTGGTTGCGGGAAGTATTAAAAGAATGAATCCTGCACATTCTAGCACTTGTGCCTCTGCCCCGGCAGTCTGGCCAGCCACGCACTGGCGGGCAATGGCGGACCTGCTCTTATCTCATGGAGACTCTGACTCAGAACTCCACCGTCTCTCTACCCAGCTTGCTAGGTTCCCACTGGAGAGCAGCTACCACGCCAACCCCATGCTTCAAATCCCCCATGGCTTTTGTGTAGCACCTCAGACAAATCCACACTTGGTCGACAAACCTTTCTCTCTTGAACCCAGACGAGCTGCTGTGTGAAGGGAAACACAACACAAACTTAGCTCAGAAACAATGGTAATTCAATATCTGGGTGCAACAACTAAATCCTAATCTTGAAAGCCTTTTTAAAATCTGATTCCTCTGGTGGCAGATCCTTGTGGATCCGCCATGATACCGGGAAACTCTAGCAACTACATCCTACCCCTCTGCTGTCCCTGTTCCAAAGAGGACCTAACACTCTCCTGCTTCCTTGCTTCCTCAGTCCAACCTACCCACCCAGTGATTGGCTCCTTTATTCATTAGGGGATTGGTTCACAAGAACAGCCCCAGGCCCATCCACATTTCTTAATGGTTTTTTTTTTTTTTTTTTTTTTTTTTGGGTAGGGGATGTCTTTTTTTTTTTTGGTTTTTTCAAGACAGGGTTTCTCTGTGTAGCCCTGACTGTCCTGGAACTCACTTTGTAGACCAGGCTGGCCTTGAACTCAGAAATCCTCCTGCCTCTGCCTCCCAAGTGCTGGGATTAAAGGCGTGCGCCACCACCGCCTGGCTTGTAGGGGATGTCTTTGATCAGTCTGTTGTAACAGAATCCCTGAGATTCAGCAATTTACAGTGAACAAGTTTACTGTTCTATCCCTCTGGTTGGGAAGCCCCAAATCAAAGGACTTAGGCTGTACCTGAGGCATCTGGTAAGCGCCTTCTTTATCTCATGGTAAACAAGGCTGGTGGGGGAGAGGAAAGAGACACAGAGGGTGCCACCAGAACTCTTCTAACAAGCCCACTCTGGAGATGATCACATTCGCATTTGTGAGTGCAGATCCCATGACCCTAACTACCTCTTCAAGGCTGCAGTTCTCAACACTATTGTGTTGGGAATTAAGTTCGGAAGCTGGATTTTCAAACCAAAGTGATGGGCCTGGCATTACATTTTAGTGATAGAACATTCTAGCCCCCAAAAGGGAACAGTGAAAAACAATGGCATTTATCCTCAGGTCGCTGGCTTGGGAGCATGAGTGGGTAGCAGGTAGAATCTGGAGTAGATTTGAGAACCCTCCTGCCATACTCTACCAGCTGAGTGCTCTGGGGTCCAGGCTACATATGCCCTATAGTGGTTAGAATAGGTATGGCTCCCATACACTCATGCATGTAAAGGCTTGGTCCATAGGGAGTGGCACTGTCAGGATGTGTGGTCTTGTTGAGGAAATGTGATCTTGAGGTCTCATATGAACAAGCCATTCCCAGCGTAGAAGATGATCTCCTGCTGCTTCTGGAGGAAGATGTAGACCTCTCAGCCCCTTCTCCAGCACCATGTTGACTGCAAGCTGCCCTGTTTCCCATCATGACAGTAATAGACTAACCCTCTGAAACTGTAAGCCAGTCCCAATTAAATGTTTTCCTTTATAAGTTTCCCCTAACTAAGACACTGCCCATGTACCTTAGTTTCTTTATCTGCAGATTGACGGACTTCTTCACCCACTTCACTCACAGAGCCGTTGGAAGCATTAGGTAGCATACAGGGCTTAGAGTGAGTGGCCCTGGCTCTTAGAAAGACCGACAAAACCATTAGTCATTTGTTACAGTGATTGAGATGGCTATGAGCAAAGAGGTTATTAAGACCAAGAATAACTGAGTACTCAGGAGGTGTAAGTTTTATTAATATTTCTCTACTAAGCAGAATCGTGCCATCCAGTAAGGACTACCTAGTTTAACCAGTTATGGAAGTAATTTATGTGCTCCTTGGTAATTAACATTGTAGATCCGAGATGCCTGAGGGAAGGAATGAGAGAGCAGTACATTTTAATAAGGACTCCGGGGAAGGGATGTAAAGGGGAGGAGAGCTGAGGCCAGCTGAACCTTGGAGGGAATGAGCCACGACAAGCATCAGAGGCCAGCGACATGCGTCCTGCTCCATGTAGCAGATAGCCCCTGGGATGCTTAATGGTGCTCCCACTGAGTATTTCAGGCCTCTTCCATAAGCACAAATGCTTCAAAAGGGAACTTCACTGTAAAGTGTGTGAGTGGGTGTCCTACAGAGCTCAGCTTTCTCCAGGATGGGCACGACTACATGCTTTGAGTTATCAAATTATTATTTTCTTTCTTTTTAAACCTTCCCTTCCTTTTCTTTTTCCTTGTCGTGGTGGTGGGGTTTGGACCTAGGGCCACACGCCCCTCCCAACACCCCCCAGCTCTCCTCTGCCTTTCTGCTACCCCCTTTCTGCTGGTCTCTGAGCACATTCTTGGTTTGCCTAATGGTAATCCCAGCTGGGGAGTTTTAGTCACTCACCCCTCACCCCTGCCATTCGCTTGGCTGACTCCCAGGTACTCATCCAAATTTCGGTTAGATAACCGCTTCATGACGATTAATCCGGGAGTTTCAACTTGATTAGATTAAGAGATCCCTTAGGAGATTAGCAGAGCACGCCTTTGAGTGTGTCCGAGGGTGTCTGTGATTTCCAAAAAAGGATCAGATCAATCATAAGGGCTTTGACCTCCAGGGGTTGAATACATTGATAGATTCTGTTGTGCCAGGAAACGTTCGAGAACCCCAAAGAGACCACCAAGGAGCTGAATCTGATGTGATAGCATTAGGGTCTCTTGACTCAAGCTTCAGCTTGGGCTCCCACCAACCCTGACATGGCAGGAAGGTGGAGCCCCGAGCCTAGTTTTAGGGGAGCACTTAATGTAGGCAAGAAGGGGGCATCTAGCCTGGTACACATCTGATTGGGGGGCCATTATGGCCTTCAACACAGTTGGCTGGTGCTGGGAACCAAACCATAAACTTAACTTCTGCTTTCCTCCTGATTGGTAGTTGTTAGGAGGTGAAGCGTCAGGGGCCTTCTTGTAACCAGCAGGTGCAGATTTTTGGAGGATAACCTGGAAATTGGTGTTAGACACAGGTCTTGTTGAGGGTAACCTGGAAACTGGTGCTAGGTACCGGCCTGCTAGTTAACTTGAGTTCAACCTTGCTTAGGTCAGGTTCTCTAAGATGGAGTCTGCACCCAAAAGATTTGGTCTCTCAACTCAAACTTTTTTTTTTTTTTTAAATTTTGAGACAGGATCTGTCTCACTATGTACTCTGGGTAGCCTGGAACTCTCTATGTAGGCTACACTGGCCTGAAACCCACGGAGATCCTCCTGCCTCTGCTTCCCAGACTCTGGAACTAATAGCACAGATGTGGATTAAAGCTTTGAATAGCGATTGCGGAGTGGTGAGGCTCAGGTGAGAAAGTGAGTGGCAGAAGGTGTGATCTGAAGGGTGTTTCTGGATCTGGCCGGTTCCTGTTCCCCTCCCTTGCTTCCTGGCTACTGGGATGTGAGCAGATTTCCTCCACTGTGAATGGCCTCTGCGATGCTCTAGCCTTACCGTGAGCCTGGGAGTAACAGAGCCAGCTGGGTGTTGGCTGGAGCCTCTGAAACCAGTAGCAAAGTAAGTGTCTCCTCCCTGAAGCTGTCACAGGCATTCGGTCACAGTGATGGCGAAGATGAGGGACACCTCCAGAAAGCTTCCTTGGCCCCAAGCCATGAAATGGCTTCCATTATTTTTTAACCACCATTTACCTTTCGTTGAATTGTAATTATTTACTTACTTACTTACTTATGCAGTTATTCATTTTTTTATTTTACAATTTGTCTTGCTGTGTTTTGGTTTTGGCCTTTTGAAAGAAACTCCCTATGTAGTCCTGGCTGCCCCGGAACTCCCAATATGGACCATACTGGCCTCAACTCACAGAGATCCACCTGCCTCTGCCCTCTGAGTGCTGGGATTAAAGACATGTGCCACCATGCCTGACTCTTCTTTTTAGCTTTTGAGACAGCCTAATGAAGCTGGGGCAGGTCTCAGAAGCCCAGGATAACGCTGAACTTTGTCCATCTCCCAAGGTCAAGGTTATAGGCATGTGGCACGATGCCAGGCTGGGACTGTACAGCTATAAATTTTGTTGAGCTAGACAGTGTCTATCTTTTTATTTTTTTTAATCACTATATCTTCCCTCCCCCATGCCAGGAATAGTGTGTGGATCAGAGCTGAATGAAATTTACTGAATGAAAGAATTATTGAATAAATGACCCCTGCCTTCCCTCCAACTTCTCCTCCAACAAGCACCTACAGAGAGTCAGTCCTGTCCATCACAGTCAGAGGACCTCCCCCAGCATGCCTGTGCTATAACATAGATTAAGTTCATTTAAAAAAAATTACTGGGCAGTGGAGACACACGTCTTTAATCCCAGCACTTGGGAGGCAGAGGCAGGCTGATCTCTGTGAGTTCAAGGCCAGTCTAGTCTACAGAGCGAGTTCTAGGACAGCCAGGGCTACACAGAGAAGCCATGTCTCAAAAAAAATAAAAATAAATAAAAAGATAAATGTAAATAGAATAAGTCATTCATTCATTTATTTTATGAGGATTCTCTGAGGAGTCCCTGGGTCTATATAACTGCAATGAAGGTTCTTCTCCATCTGCTGCTTCTCAGCAACATAGCCTCTGCCTTAATCATCCTCCTAAAATAGCACTTTCTTGGCTAGGACAGCTCCCCTCAACACTTGAGGACACACTCCTGGCTTCTACCAGGCTACTGCTCACATCTTTGCCACCTGTTTAACCTGACCTCTAAAAACAAATCCAAGTCCTGGCCCAGCCTTAGACGAACCCCAAGAATTCCCCTGACTCCTAATCTCTCATCAGAGAAACATTTTTCCTTCCAAAAGCAGCTCAAACCTGGACCTATTTCTAGGAACTCTATTTTCATGCTTATATGGTTTAGGTATGAAGTATCCCCCTAATACAGCTATACATTGTTAATATTTAACATTTTATTCTTAATTATGTATATATGTGATAGAGGGAAGTGGTGTGTGGACATGGTACAGGTGCCCTCCGAAGGCAACGGTGGGTGTCGGATGACCTGGAGTTTGAGTTACAAGTGGTTATGAGCCATCTGGCATTGGGGCCAGAAACTGAACTCATGGTCCTTTGCTCTTGACAAAACAAGAACAGCACCTGCTCTTGACAAAAGGAACCATCTCTCACCTCCCAAGAGGATTATGTTTTGAAGACTCAGATCCCAGAGTTAGGATTTCTATTGTTGTGAAGAAACACCATGGCCACAGCAAATCTTATATAGGAAACCATTTCACTGGGGCTGGCTTACAGTTCAGAGGAGGTTCAGTTCATTATCATCATGGTGGCATGCAAGCAGACATGGTTTTGGAGAAGTAGCTGAGAGTTCTACATCTGGATCAGCAGGCAGCAGGAAGAGAGAGTAACACTGGGCCTGGCTTGAGATTCTGAAACCTCAAAACCACCCCTAGTGACACACTTCCTCCAACAAGGCCACACCTCCTAATAGCACCAGTTCCTCTGAGCCTATGAAGGTCATTTTTATTCATACCACCACAGTGGCACTTTTGAGAGGTGATGAGGAGGTCATGAAGATACCAGCTTCATCAACAGATTAAGCTATTGATGAGTTTATAGCTGAATGGGTTCGTAAGAGTTGGATAGCTCATCAACATCCCATCTTGGGTGGGAGAGGGGCTGCCCCCCACCCTGAGGAGCTATTGTCAGGTAATGGTTGCTAAAGAAGGAAACTTGGGAAGAAGGGGTTCAGTGGGAAAGAGGAGAGGAGAAGAAAGGAGAGGACAACAGCGTGGTACATCAATGACCATGTACATCGTACACACCTGTGAAAGAATTGGGTGTGGGCAGGAGAACACATGGGACTTTCTTGGAGGAAATGGGTCACAATGGAGCTCCTACATACCCTACTGCAGCCATGATGTCCTGCCTCACCATGCCCCTTAAGAGTGGAGAAAATCAACCATGAATGAGAGCTTCCAAAACAGAGAGACACAATGAAGCCCTAAATCACTCATCTTATGTATTTGTCACAGAGACAAACTAGCGTCCCTTCCTCTTTCTTTGTCAATTTCTTAGTTTGTGCTCAGTGTCACCAGTATATATAGTAAGCCTTAACCGAACCTGCAATGGGGTTTTTACTCCCTACAGTTTTCACTCCTACGGGGTTTGTTACCGAGAGACTCACGTGAGAGGTCTGGCCCCCGGAAGAGTGATATTGACCATAACTCACTGAGCCAGAATTTGGTAGAATCAGGAAAGGATACCGAAGGACCACGTGTCAGTGATGTGCAGATGCTGTGGGGCCAGCCTGTGACTTGGCCAGCCTGTGACTTTGCCACCTGCCCTATGGAGAAAATGGACACAGGAGATGAGAAGCAGAGAAGAAAAATGGTCTCTGGAGTGTCTGGTTTTCTGTGTCCTCTAAGCTGGTACTACAATTTATTTGTTACTTGAAGGCAAGCCCTGGGTAGCAAGGCCCTCTATGTACTATGTTGATTGTGTTCAGACTCGCAGAAGGGGGGTTAAGTTTGCTGTTAGTTGCTTTTGTTACTTGCGATGTTGCTTGAGTGTCTCCTTTCTCAACTGGGTTAATAAACAACCATCACTCTGCTAACCTACAATGCAAAGGAAATCATCAGGAAGCTGTAATTAGTCTGGCATGGCTGAATGAAGTAGGCAGATCTCTGTGAGTTCAAGGCCAGCCAGGTCTATATAGAGATACCTGGCCGCAGAACAAACAGATAGACAAATGCATACCCAGTAAGAAGAGAGTGGAAATACACAGCATATGAGACACACAATAAACAGAACTCAAAAAGCAGGCCACACGTATGAGCTGGGCTTCGTTTTAAAGATGTATTCATTTCTATTTTATGTGTGCAGGTGTTTATGTTGGTGCTGGGAGTGGCCCCTTGAACCTCCGGAAGAGCAGCCTGTACTCTTAACCACAGAGCCATCTCTCCAGCCTCAACCTCGTTTTAAATTCCAAGTTGAAGAAATGTTTGTCCACATTTTATGGCCTTGGCCTAGAGCTTTTACAGGTTGGACCGGATTGTTCAGAAAACAGTCAAGCAGAAGCACTTCTTCCCATCATACCTCACGTTAAGTTGAAACCAGAGACACTGGGTATATCTTCCTTCTGCCTATTGGCTCTGCCGCACTGGTAGGAGTCACAGGTAGTGTTTGAAGGGTCTTAATACTATAACCATTCAGCCAAATACAGAGTCACTTTAGGGTTATCGCACTTGGTAAGAGTAGATGTCTCTGAGGCTAAGCACACAGCTTCTGCCCGACTGCCTGACATCCTAGCTCAGGCAACATTGCTCTCCTTGTTTACAAGTAGGAAAGTTGTCATAATCAAAATGGAGTCACTAGTGTCAGTCCTAACAAAAACTGAGTAAGTAAAAAGGGAGGGAAAGAGTGCCACTCATGATATGGCAGATACTAGTAACTATTCCAAAAGGCTGCCAAGACAACTGTTTCTTTAGCCTAGATTGAGGTGGGTCATCCCGGTTCTCAACCCGGAGGCTGAGGCTTATTGTTTACAGACGTGTGTGCAGTCTCCCTCGATTTGTCTTTAAGAACTCTCGCTTGGGCTGGAGAGAGACGTTCTGCCCTAAACTTGCTGCTCTTGCAGAGGACTCAACTTCAGTTCCCAGCACCCGTATCAGGAGCCTCACAACCACCTGTAACTCCTGCTCCCAGGGATCCTACACCTTCTTCTGACCTCCACAAGCATGGCACAAACACAGTGCACATGCAGACAAGCAGTCACACACACACACACTGAACAACTAAATAAATATTTTTAATTGGAACAAAAGAAATCTCTCTTTATTCAATCCCCTTGAATCTTTCCATGGTTGATCGTGGCCCATGTGTTCCCATTGCAATGATGCCTCTAAAATAAACTCCTCAACCTTTTGAGAAGCCCAGTGGTTATTCAGTTTGTTTCCAGTTTGTTTCCTCCGTCCTGACCACACAGTCCCAGTGAGCATAGCTATCATAATTCATATTATATATGAATTTGACATAAACTTGCCAATCACAGTATCTGACTTCTCTCAGGCAAAAGAATCAGCTCAAAGAGTAGATTTGGGCCAAATACCATCCTTCCATCCTTCTTGTATTTTGTTTGAGAAAGGTAGTCCAGGCTAGCCTCAAAGTCACTATGGAGCTAGGGATGACGTTGAACTTGCAATCCTCTTGCCTGTATCTGCTGGATGGTGGGATTACAGGCCTGAGCCACCACATGCAGTTTGTGTGGTGCTGAGGAGACACTCGTTTTCACACTTTCCCACTATCAACTGAGCTGCATCTCCAGCCCTCCATGAAGTTTCTAAATCTAGATCTAGTGATAAGGATGAGATTCAGAGGTAGAGCATTTGCCTTACACACACACACACAGACACACACACACACACACACACACACACACACACGCACGCACGCACGCACGCACGCACGCACGCACACACACACACACCAGAAAACAAGGAAGACAAACATCCACAAAATGCCATGCAAATTTATCATCTAATGAAAAGGAAAAAACTTTCTCTCCTTTTGAATGGGAAGCCAAGATGGGATCCAGAATTCTCAACCTATCTACTGAAGCTACTTGCCCACCAGAAGAAGAGGGAGAGAGGTGGGGAGGGGGAGGGGGAGGGGGAGAAAGAGAGCGCTGTGCAAGCTGTTCCTCTGAGGTTGAATCCTTAAGCGTTCGGTCTCCCCAGCATCCAGCACTTACTCTCACCCTTTCCTCCTGTAGTATGTGAGGTTGACCCAGAGTCCCCATGGACACAGAAACTGCCTAGCATACCAAAGCACACGTCACTCAGTAGCTGGGCTCCACTCACCCCACCCCTCCCCTAAACTTCTCCAGACCATGGACTTCCCTTCGCCCAGCTTCTCATTCCTACATAAACCTGCCATTTCAGCCATGTGCTTTTGCGACTGTCTTTTGCTCTCTTGGTCCTCTGTGCTTGGCTCTTGGTCTCTATTCTCCCCCTCTTCTCCTCTGTCTCTCTCTCCTCTGTCTCTCTCTTCTCTCTCTCTCTCTTGCTCTCTCCAGTCTCCTCTCCTGGGCCAGTCCCAGTTCCCTGGCCGTGTTTGTTGCACTTGACCCTCCCCTGCTTCCTGTTCTGGACTCTTCCGAATGCCTCCAGCTGTGCTCTCCACATCTGCTTATAAGATGCCCCACTACGCATCTCACATCTATAAAAACCTTCTCCTCAGCCATACCTTGGAGCAGTTATGTCTTAACTTTCACAGTTGGCATCTATTCTGAGATGGATGCCTGAAAAATATTTTAAAAACCCAAACTGAAGAACCTGTAGTTTGGAAAGAACAAACAAACAAGCAAACTGGAAGATCCTATAGTTTTCAAGAGAACATTAGACCTAGGCAAATGAGGAAGGAGTGTTGAGCGTGAGTGGATTCCGTTATCTTTTGTAATGAGAATAGCTGTCCTTCCCTATAAAACAAGGGCTTCACGTTACAGGAGAAGAAACTGGCAAAGCCAATGCCTAGTTAATGACAGATTTTCAACTAAGGTCTGCCTGGTATCCAAGCTCAATCTTCATTTTCTAGAGCAAGACTATATTCCTGGCACAAAAGGAAAACATTCCTTTAATGTATTTTCCAGAAAATACTTGAAGTCAAAATGGTTGGAATCAGAAATACCAGCTCCACATCTCTTATTAGTGGTTCCTTGGCTACATAAGCATTCATTCTGAGATTTCTCTTTTTTTTTTTTTTTTTTTTTTTTGGTTTTTCGAGACAGGGTTTCTCTGTGTAGTCCTGGCTGTCCTGGAGCTCACTTTGTAGACCAGGCTGGCCTCGAACTCAGAAATCCTCCTGCCTCTGCCTCCCAAGTGCTGGGATTAAAGGCGTGCGCCACCACCACCCGGCTCATTCTGAGATTTCTATAGGAATTAACACTGTAGTCTACTGTCTCATTCCTTCCAGTAACCCCCAAAAGAGGGTCATACTGCTTATCTGTCGGAAGCCAGGCCTTGTGACAGACCCATCCCAGGAGAAAGACAACAAAACTTATCTGAAGCCGGAGAGATGGCTCAGCAGTTAAGGGTAATGGCTGTTCTTTTAGAGGACCAGAGTTCAATTCCCAGCACCTACATGGCAACTCACAGCTGTCTGCAACTCCATTTCTAGAGGACCTGGCATCTTCATACAGACATACATGCAGGCCAAACACCAGTGCACATAAAAATAAATGCATTATTTTTTAAAAAAGAATTATCTGATGTCTGGGGATGTATCTCCATGGCACAGTGCTTGTCTGGCAGACCCCTGTAGTGACCCCCTGCACTGGGAAAAGAAGAAAACGTCTATCTGAACACAAAACGATAAAAGACAGTCCCAAGGATCCTGGACCAGTTTTTGTCTGTAAGCAGGGCTGTGGCACAGCCATTATGAGCTCTGCACTGTTTATGATGTTTGCCCAGCAGGGGAGCTGGGGTGCAAAGCAGAAATTATTCCCTGGCTGTCCCTTTAAGGAAGACTATGACCTCTGGCCAAGGACGGAGCTTAAAATTTAAAGAACTTGGGTGTCACGCACCAGCACCGAAAGCCCTTCCAAGCCCGTCAGAGACTATCCTGGCACTCCGCAATGGCTTTATCTTGAGCTCAATCAGCCGCACGGTTCCTTTCCGCCCCAGGTCTCTGACCTTCTCTGCTGCTCTCCCTCGCTTTTCTCTCCTGTTTGGTTTTCCAGAGGCACAGCCCAGAACTCTGAAATCACCTCTGTTTCCTCCCCACCCCCGCCCCCACCTCCCTACAGCACACATTCACCTCTGCAAACCCTGCTTCTACCAACCTGAACCATGCGCTTGGTCAGCAGAGGCAGCAATTTGGCCAGGATGATGGTGAGAAGAAAGCGAGATGGGGTGTTTGTTTGCCTGGCTCCCAGGCTCCTGGCACGCCACCTTCCTCTACCAAAGGCCATCATCAGGCCGCTTCTTCCTGCTGAGGTCTGTGGATCCCGGACTTCTCTCCTCTCCAGCCTCCTTCAGACCTCAGAGGCTCATAGTTTCCTGCCCTTTCTAATCTTCGTTCTCCAGGACTTGACTAATCTGGTTCCTAAACCAATACTCACAGTAATGACTATAAATTGTTATTGGAAGAGTTACCCTAAATGTCGTGTAAAAAGTAAGCCTGGCAGTGGTGGCACATACCTTTAATCCCAGCACTGGAGAAGCAGAGGCAGGCAGGTCTCTGTGAGTTCAAGACCAACCTTGTCTACAGAGCAAGTTCCAGAGAAACCCTGTCTCAAAAAACAACAAACAAACAAACAAACAATAACAATAACCAAAAAAAAAAATCAAACAAGCAAAACAATACAAAAAAAACCAAGGAGCCATTTATGGGCTCTGGGGGAGTAACTGTTGGTAGAGCCAAGCATGCATGTAGCGCTGGCCAATCCTCATCACTGCCTAAATGAGGCATATCTGCCTACAACCTCTAATCCAGCTCTTGGGATGTAGAAGCTAAAAGATCAGAAGTTCAAGGGTATCCTCAGCTACCCAGAGAGTTCAAGAGTCAGCCTGAGCTATATGAGATCTGGTTAAAAAAAAAAAAAGAAAAGGAAAATAAACGCTTGTGATTTGACAGAGTTTCTGAGAGTGGGAATCTGGTAATGGGTTTGCCGGAGGTTCCTGACCTTGTAGTCCATTTGTTGGCCACAGTTATTTGGAGGTTGAATGGAGCTTAGGGATTGATGGCCAAGGTACTACAGTTCACATCTAGGATGTCTTCCCAGGTTCGTTTGTCCCGCGAGGGGGATGGCTCAGTGGGTAAAAACACTTGCTGAGCAAACCTGTTGCAGGATGTTTGATCCCACTGTGAACCCTAGGATTGTGTTATTGATTGGAAAAAACTGTTTCTAGCTGTGGTGTGGCTCAACCTTAGCACACAGCTTTAATCTGAGAGCTTTCTGCTTGGGTATTGTAAACAGGATTAAATCAAGTCAACCACAGGTCAAGTGCTGGAGAAGCAACTAGTTGACAGGAAGTGAACACACGGATTATTAAGAAAAAAACGGGTTGGACAAGCACACGGTACCATGCCTGGATTTTGTTTGTTTGCTTCTTTTTATTTTTTTATTTTTATTTTTTATTTTTTTTTTTTTTGGTTTTTTTGAGGCAGGGTTTCTCTGTGTAGCCCTGGATGTCCTGGAACTCACTCTGTAGACCAGGCTGGCCTCGAACTCAGAAATCTGCCTGCCTCTGCCTCCCAAGTGCTGGGATTAAAGGCGTGCGCCACCACCGCCCGGCTGTTTGCTTCTTTTTAACATGAGTTCTGGGAATTGAACTCAGGCCCTCATGCTCCTGTTGTGGGAAATATTAAAAAAGTCGACCCACCATCTCTTCTGCCCTGCCAGGCCACAACACCATGTCCTGGTGGGGTCCCATTCGGCGAGTTCTCTCCACCGAGCTATTCTCTCCCAGTCAGCTCCCACAGCATCCCAGCTGTGTTCCCTCTCCGCCATAAACCCCTGTAATCGGCAGACACACATTCCAATAACCAAGTAAATCAAAACTCTTAAAGCTTAATTAACCAATCAGATTTATGTATAAATAATATTACAATTTACAAGATGTCAATACAATAACTTTAGAGCCAATTGATAATGATAAAAGCTTTATCCCAGTATTTCTAACCTTATAAAAACATAGCTATTTGTGGCTAGTAAATGTCACGCAGGACCATAACCGAAACCATCTCTGTTCTCCTCCCTTCTCCTGGGACCTCTGTCTTCCCAACTCCTAACTCCTCCTCCCTTTTCCTGTCCAATCACAGGCCTTCCACTGCCCTAATATGATTGGACAGGGAAAATCCTGCAACATGCTCCGAAGGCAAGCGCTATACTGACTGAACTATCTCCCCATGATTAAAATGATGCAAGAAGAAATCTTAATATTCATGAGCTAAATACAGTCTGACTTCATTTTTCTTCTTGACTTAAGTGGTGAATATTCCGTTTCTGGATTAGAGGAATTAGTCTCTTACTTGCTTTGGGAAGTCTCTCTCTCTCTCTCTCATTTGTGCATGCGTGTGTGTGTGTGTGTGTGTGTGTGTGTGTGTACAACCTTGGGTGCTGTTCCTCACTTTCTACCTCGTCTGAGGCAGGGTCTATTGCCGTTGAACACGCCAGGCTGGCCCAGGATTCTCCACCCTCTGACTCTCATTTGCCCCCAAGAGCACTAGGTTATAAATGCTCACAACTATACCTGGGATCTAAGCTCCTGGAGGAGCATATCAAATGAGACCGCAAAACCAGAACCATCAGGCAGCCTACCAGTTAAGGATTCTTCAACAAATATTTTAGAGGAAAAATAGATTAAAAGCTCAAAGTCCTGCCCTTTGGATCTTTGAGTTGCTCTCTGCTTATCATTTGATTTCTTGGTACATTATAGAATTCTCATTAACCCAAGCTTTGAAGACATTGCTTATCTTGACTTATCTTAAGGGAGGGTCCTGCATAGCAACCCTTACTACTAGGTTAAGAAACCAAGGCACATTGTCCTTCCCTTCCTCTCACTAAGGGCAGGTTAAATGGTATTACAGGTAGTGCAGAGAGGGCTGACAAGACAGCTTCACCTGTAAGCTTGCAGCCTAGCAACCTGAGTTCACCGTCTGGGTCCACGAAGTAGGAGAGCCTGGATTCCTGAAAGTTGTCCTTTGACCTCCATATTCATGCCGTGACACTGTGTGTGTATGTGTGTGTGTGTGTGTACCTCAGAGTTTCCACCTAAACCTCACTTGATCAATTTAACCTCTTCCCTGAGAATATTTGACGGTTCTACCCAATGGGATTCTTGGATTTCATTTCCCTCTGGTGATCAACAGGGTATGTATGTCAATAGCTTAGCTAATGAGTAATGGGGAAAGTAAAGAGATCTGCACACAGCCAATCCATAAATCACCCCAACACTGGTACCAGGTTATACGATCCATGCCCCTTCGTGATCCTCGGCTAATTTCGTTGTCTACTTGAAGAGAGTCTCTGCACTACTCTCTTTTTCATTCTGTGTATGTGTATGTGTGTACAAGCACAGGTGCCAAGCCTTGTGTGTGTAGGGCAGGGAAAAACTTGTGGGAATTGGGTTTCTTCTTCTTCTTCTTCTTCTTCTTCTTCTTCTTCTTCTTCTTCTTCTTCTTCCTCTTCCTCTTCCTCTTCCTCTTCCTCTTCCTCCTCCTCTTCCTCCTCCTCCCCCCCACTCCTCCTCCACTTTCTCCTACCTTGTAGGTCTCAGGGACTGAATTCAGATCACACTCCGGCAGGTGCCTTGACCCAGACAGCCCTGCCCAGTAGAATTTCCCTAGGCAGGATTCATTAATCCCATCCAAAGGGTGACAAGATGATCCAGAGAGCTGGGGGAGGGAAAAATAAGACATATTACCTAGTGGCAGAATAAATACCAGCCCCTCATGGGACAATCAAGAACTAAAATGACTTAGGTCCATTCAAGATGCAAATGGACTGTGAATATGTATGAAGGGAGGGCACAGAGAAGTCATGTTAGGTAGCATTCTCCAGAAAAACATAAACAGTGAGAGAGGAGGGTGGGGAACATAGGGGAGGGAGGGGGAAGCAGAGAGAGGCAGAGAGAGGACAGCACTGTGGGTATTTGTAAGAGAAACTGGCTCACAGCATTATAGAGGCCAAGGGGGTCCACATATGCCGTAAGTAAGGTGAGGAACCAGGCAATTCAGTGATGTAACTCAGGCTGGGTACAAAGGCCTAAGAGCAGGAGTCCAAGAGTCTTCGTGCAGGAGAAGGGTGAAGTTCTGTGTCAAGGAGAGAGAGCAGGAATTTCTCCTTCACCTACATTGTCCCAGCGGACTCTCAGGGGACTGGGTGGCTCTCCCACAGTGGAGAAGGCAGGGCACTTTGCATGGTCTTCAAGAGCTTCCAGAAGCTTCCTCGTGAATATTCTCAGAACCGATGATGTTTGACCAGCTACTTATTCATCTTAGGTCCATCAGGTTGATATATTCAAGTTAAGCCTCACAGATGCTGAAAGTTGACAAACTCTGCAGCCCTGCAGGATGATAAAAACTCAGCAAGTCTGGGAAAGTTGTACAAAGACAAAGTGGGTCAGGCTTAAGGATTACTGGAGAACATTGCTTTCTGCTCTAAGTCTTAGCAGGAGTGGCTGAAGGCACAAAGTTGGTGAGCTATGAAAATGATTGGACCTTTGCTAAAATAGCACTACTCTAAAATACAAAGGAGGGCCAACTAGATGGCTCAGTAGATAAAGGCAGTTGCCACTCAAGCCTAGGGACCTGGGTTCAAATCCCAGAAACCGCATAAAGATGGAGGGAGAGAACAAAGTCTACAAAGGTATTCTCTGATACACACACACACACACACACACACACACACTGTGGCATGCACACACACAATAATAGTAAGTAAACAAATTAATTGTGAAGAAAAAGTTTATTTATGTTATATAAATAAGTAGAAAGCATTCCTGTAATAACTGTTACAGAATATTTGATCACATTTCGAACCATGAGATGGTGAACTGGGGGAAAAAAACCCCTGTGTACTGGCTGGTTTTGTGTCAACTTGACACAAGCTGGAGTTATCACAGAGAAAGGAGCTTCAGTTGAGGAAATGCCTCCATGAGATCCAGCTGTAAGGCATTTTCTCAATTAGTGATCAAGCAGGGAGGGCCCATTGTGGGTGGTGCCATCCCTGGGCTGGTGGTCCTGGGTTCTATAAGAAAGCAAACTGAGCAAGCCAGGGGAAGCAAGCCAGTAAGGAACATCCCTCCATAGCCTCTGCATCAGCTCCTGCTTCCTGACCTACTTGAGTTGCAGTCCTGACTTCCTTTGGGGATGAACAGCAATGTGGAAATGTAAGCTGAATAAACCCTCTCCTCCCCAACTTGTTTCTCAGTCATGATGTTTCTATAGGAATAGAAATCCTGACTAAGACACCCTGTTTTTCGTTGTGGTGTGGCTCAGCCCTAGCACACACCTTTAATCCAAGAGCTTTCTGTAAATGAGATCTAAACAAAATCAGGAAGTGGAGCAAGCAATCAGTTGAGAAGAAGAAAACCCAGGAAAGAGAAAGGAGGGACTTTGAGTTGAAGGAGTTTAAGACAGCAAGGAGAAGGAGCTCTTTCCTTCTGGAACTTAAGTGGAGTAGGAAGGTCAGTCGGTGCTTTCTCTGCCTCTCTGAGCTAGCTGGCTTTCACCAGTGTCTGGCCCCTGAGTCTTCATTTGGTAAACTGAACAGTTGGGATTTTTATTTTTAAAACAACCAATAACCATTCTGAGATAGGATTCAGAAAAATGCCTCCATATAACTTTCTTCATATTATGTAGTTCATATAACTTACAGGTTAGTACTGGAGGGAGAACGCACACAGATGGTGAAGCAAAACCTCCCTGTGACCAAACCCTAGCTCCACTCTTCACAGCGACCAGAGCTTTGTTTCCTCATCTTTTCCTCATACTAAACACACGGCAATCACCCTAAGCTCACAAGCTGTGGAAAGAATTAAAGGAACAAAACTTTCAGGACAGCACTTGGCACTAGATACTTCTAATGATTATTTTCTCACTTCGAAAGAATTCTAAAATATTTACCGAGATCCAAGAAAGCATAGCCAAAGTATACAAATTATTTCTACTCAACTAATTCCAAAAGTAACATTATAAAAAGGCTTTCTACCAAACATTCCGGAACATTTTAATTGATAATATTTTCAGGTAAATACAGTTGTAAAAAGAATAGTTGTGGTATTTACCTTGTCAGCTTGATAAGATTAGCAAATGTCTAGTGGATTCGTGAAGCACATCGTGTGTGTGTGTGTGTGTGTGTGTGTGTGTGTGTGTGTGTGTTTAGAAACAATTAGATCATAACATGACCTGATGAATAATTCATCTCTTGATGGATTCAGGGTATGATGGTCATACCGGTAAGAAATAAAGGTAGGAAGAGGGGGGAGGGTGGTCATTGGAGGAAGTACGTCACTGGGGCGTGGCTGACTTCCTGTTGACCATAAAGTGAACAGCCCTATGCCTTCACTTGCTCTTGCTGCCATGGTGGTCTGCCCATGGCCATGGAGTCAAGTAACAAAATCTTCAGAAACTGAGAAAACAAATGCTTCCTCCTTGATTTGGTCTCAGCAGGCTTTGGTCACAGTGACACCACCGTATGGAACATAGTAGCAGAGGGAGCTCCATATACCTTTGTCCCAGCTTCACTTATCATCTCCTGATTGTGTGCGTATATGTATAGTGTATGTGTGTTCATGCTCATGTGTTTATGAGTGTGGGTGATTGTGTGTGGAAGCCAGAAGTCATTGTCAGGTGTTTTCCTTGATCACCCACCCACCTTTTAAAAATTGCTTATTAGAGAGTGGGTGGAGGCTGGGAGGTAGGGAAGAGGGTTAAGGTGTCGTGGAAGTCAGAGGAAAACTTAATGGAGTCAGTTCTCTCCTTCCACCTTTGCACGGGCTTCAGGGATCAAACTCAGCTTACCAGTCTTGGACTGCAAGCATCTCTATCTGCTGAGCCCTCTCACCAGCTTTCCACCATATTTTCTGAAACTGTAGTTTCACCAATTTGGCTAAAGCCCGGCAACAACCTCAGGGACTGTCCTATCTCTGCCTCACAGGGTCTGGGATTCCACTATCACACCTGGCTTTATACAGGGATTCTAGGGACTTAAACTCAGGTCCTCATTGGGCAACAAGTAATTCAACCACTGAGCCATCTCCCCAACCCCCCTTTCTCTAGTTATTATTATTTAATTAACTTGGTTTGTTTTATTTGTATAAGTGTTTGTCCTACATGTATAAAATATAAATTATATGTATAATCCTACATGTATAATATATAGGTTATGTATACCCAAAATATATGTATTATACATGAATATTATATATGTATATTGTGTATGCATTATAGTATGTAAATTATATGTATATTAGAATATATATTCCTACATGTATAATATGTGTATTATGTATGCACATGTATAGCATGCATGTGCCTGGTATCCAGGGAGGTCAGAAGAAGGAGTCACAGAGTCATGAATGGTTGTGAACTATCATGTGGGTGCTGGAAACTGAACCTGGGTGCCCTGCAAGGGCAACAAGTGTTCTTGACTACTGAACCACCCCTACAACTGCCCCTATTGTTTTTTAATATAAATTCTCTGTCGTGGTTTGGCAAGAATGGCCTCAAAAGGTGCAAATATTTGAATGTTTGGTCATGAGGGAGTCATGCTACTTGAGAGAGATTAGGGGGTGTGGCCTTGCTGGAGGAAATGTGTCATTGGGGGAGGGCTCTGAGGCTTCAGAAGCCCAAGCCAGGCCCAGGGGCTCTCTCTCCCTGCTGCCTGTAGATCCAGATGTAGAACTGGGGCTGCAGATGGCTCAGCGCCATATGTAAGTTCTGGGAATTGAACCTGGGGATTCTGGAAGAACAGCCAGTGTCCTTAATTACTGAGTGATCTCTCTAGCCCTTCTAGGTGATTCTATGTCCCATCAAACCGGCTTAAGACTAACCATCAGAGGATCCCAGTAAAGTCTGTTCATGTTGTGAAATGTAAAAGGGCTGAGGTAGCAGAATAAACTCCATTTTATTCTTAAGACTCTATTCTAAGCTAACTTGCCCTTAGAGAGGTGTGGCTCCCACCCTTGAGGTCTGAGAAAAATCATGAAATGTCCCTGGCAGTGGCATAATAGACACAGCAGCTGACACTGGCTGATAACGACAGAGTGGGCTAAGAACACATGAGTCGTTCCCAGGTCCAGATGCTCAGCCTTGACGTGTGCTCTCTCCTTGTGGTTTGACCAGGTGCTGTAAACCAGTTAGCTTAAAGACCAACCTCCCTTTACCCTCTCATGTAATGTCATGGTTTGGAAACCCCCACTTGCGGTTTTTTTCCTTTATAAACCCCCTTCCCCTAGACCTGGGGGTCACTCTCCTTCCTGTTCCATCATCAGGAAGGTCTGTGGCCCAAGCTCGAGCTTGAACAATGACTCTCATGTACTTGCGTCGGAGTTGTGGTTCCTGGTGGTCTCTTTGGGGTTTTTGCAATCTGGGTACAATAAATGAATAATATTATCTGGTATTACTCATTTACCTTGTAATCCGAGAGTTCCCGTTTCATATCCCCCACTACCTCCTTTGGTCTTTTTTTTGAGACAAGGTCTTACTATGTAACCCTTGCTTGTTAGAATTCAATATGTAGACCAGGCTAGCTCATGAAGTCACAGAGATTCATTAGCCTTTGCCTCCCTAGTGCTGGGATTAAAGGCATTCAACACACACACACAAAGACACACACACACAGACACACACACACATACAGACACACATACATAGACACACACACACACAGAGACACACACACACCTATGCACACATGCATGCACACTTGTTAAAAACAGGGTCTTCTTACTATTTAGCCCTATGTACTATGTAGCCTGGAACTTGTCACATAACCCAGGCTGGTCTCAGATCTGCCAGACTCAGCCTCTAGAGCAGGGACTGTAGGTATGTGCCCCCACACCTGACCTTCCCTTGTTCTTGCCTACAGTGTTTTTCTAGCTGAATAAACCACACTATCATGTGGATTTTGGTGAGGCCTCCTTCAGTGCTACCTCTGAAGTGGATAGTGTCTGTCTGTCTGTCTTTCTCTTTAAGGTGTTTGCAGTCACGCAATCTTTGCTTAGATCCATCAGTTCTTTAGCATTCAATCTAAAATGCTGATGGTGTGATTTTTTTTTCATTCTTTTCATAGTTGGTATGTTACATAGAAACTGAGGAAAACCCTGAATATCCCCTTGTTTTTGTTCACTTTTTGCTATTTTGTTCGTTTGTTTTTTGTTTTTTTTCTGAGACAGGGTTTCTCTATGTAGTCATCTGGATGTCCTGGAACTTGCTCTGTAGACCAGGCTGGTCTTGAACTCAGAGATCTACCTGCCTCTGCTTCCCCAGTGCTAGGATTAAAGGTGTGCACCACTACTGTCCAGATGGTTAACTTTTTTTAATCACTAATTTTGAAGGTTGTACAACTACTTGGATATTATTAGTTTCCTGACAGATTTGCTGTAAAGGACACTCTGACACAAGGTTACAATGACAGCTTTGACTGGGCTACTTCTTAGGACACGAAGGCCACTCCTGTTGGTGGCACTGATCTCAGTCACACTTACGGGTGTCCTGAGACTGACAAGCACAGGGTGAAAAACGTTGGCAGCCCTGGCTTCAAATGGCATCTGTCTCCTTTCCCGCTCAGCTTTCCGCTCAACTCTGAATGTAAATACACTAGTCTTTAAAAATAAAAAGGTGGCCATTAATTATAACACAACTACTTGGCCTAAATGTATCTGCTGGGGTTCAGGAATCACCACACAAAACACAGGAACACCAATCTCAGTTAAGCAAGAATAATTTATTGAACACAAACCCTAATACTGAACATTCAGGACCCCAAAAGGGACTTGGAAGCCTAACTGTGGCGCCAGTCTCTTCTCAGGGCAGGCTTATAAAGGAAAAAAACCCATAAAACTCACAATGAGCTCATATGCGGGTCAAGGAAGTATTGCCCGGTGGTCACCTCTGACTCAAGCCATTTTAGACATAACAGTTCATATTGACCTTTAACTTCATGGGTCCTACGAAAAGCTTTGGGGATTTCTTAGGATTAAGAAACTGCATACAGAAAATGCAGAACATAACAGGATGTGGTCAGCATGACCCTGCTCTGAGTCAAGTTATTATTATTATTATTTTGGGGGGGGCACGGAACAAAATGGATACAGCTGTGGTGGGGGGGTAAACCTCAATAGTATCTGATCTCTCATGTCTCATTCAAGACTGGAGACCCCGAGATAAGCCGGATGAAAGCCCTTTCCAGGCTTCTGGGTTCCTAAAGGTCTGCCATCCTCAATCCCTTCCCTGCCCTCTGCCCCCCTTTTCCACCCCTCCTTCCCAGTTCCTTGCACACCTAAGACCCCTATGGGGATCTTCGTTGGCAGTAACCTCTTCTTTGGTTCTCTGACTTCAGATGAATCTCTTCTCTCACCCTAATGCTGTGTCCTTACAGCACAAGACTTTTTGAGGCACAAGTAAGCAAACTTGGTTCCTGCAGTTGCTTATCTACCCTACAGAAAAGGAGAGAGAAATGCTTGGCTCTCTCCTTTTATTAATTCTTATATCAACAAGTTGTTCACTAGTGTGTACTTGGTCCCGGTGGCCCCTGGTCTCATAAACTAAACCTTCACTATGTGAATGACAGGGAGATGGAAAGTCCTCCCCCCCCAGGCCATCCTACTTTACGGGTGGGCCATTCATTCCTGCAAGAGATGGCTAGTTTGTCTAGACAAACCACCAGACCCGAGTCTTCTGCTACTCGGTGAAAGTCTTAAAATGGTTCAGGACAAAGCCCAGCAGGGTACCATGCCTGTCCCATCCTAGGAACGAAAAGAAAAATTGTATGAGAAGACTAAAAGCACAAACAGAATACACACAGACAGACACAGAGGGACATTCCCAGGAAGATGAAAAACAAAACAAAAAGTCTATCTCAGACCGTTTTCTTCCCTGCACATGGGAAGCCCAAAGACAAAAATTCATCTGATTCAGAAATCAGATGAGAGCTCACAGGCCCAATTTAAAGCAGATTAGCGGAATTCCTGGGAAGGGTAGGTGACGCTTATCTTGATTGGTTGGCTCTATCTCTAGGGGTATGGGGGTCTTCAGGATTGGCTATGGCTCTGGGGACATTTCAGAACCGTTACTGGGGCGTCTGGACACTGTTGCTGGCTCACTACTCTTGCCTCAGGTCAAAGGCAGGGTGGATGATGTCATGATGGAAAGCAATGGTTGCAGCCGTGTGATTGGTCCAGACCAGTGGCACTGGCTCAGTACTCATTCCTGGCAGTGAATTAGATAAGAAGCCTACCAAATGTGGACTTGATTGGCACAGGCACAAATGATCTAGGTCAGTGAACGGAAGCCGAGAAACAGGAGTCAGAGTCAGCACTTTATAAGCCCCGAATCCCTTAGAGGAAAGGGAGGCGGAGTCTCCTGGGAAAGGGACTGTGGTCCATTGAAGAATGTTGCCCCCATTAATCTTCCACCACCAGTCTCCTTAAAGGTACCCACATGCAGCCATTCAGTGGCATTCCAATACTCTATGGCATAGATATGTCTCCCAAAGGCCAGTGTATTAAGGCTTGGCTGTCAGTCTGTGGTTACTAAGGTAGAAGAATCCCTGAGAGAGAAAGGACGTAGGGTCATCAAGGCATAGCCTTGAAGGGGACTTTGGACTCCAGCTCCTTCCTTTTCCTCTTACCTGGTCACCTTGTGGTAAGCAGGTTTCCTCTGCCACCAGCTCCTAGACTACTATGCAACTTTACCATAGCCCAAAAGACCATTGACTGAAACCTCTGAATCTATAGCTCTTCCTCCATATGGACTGATGCTACTGGCTATTTTGCCAAAGTGAAAGGAAGCTGTGATAGTTTGTATATGCTTGGCCCAGGGAGTGGCACTATTTGGAGGTGTGGCCTGTTGGAGTAAGCGTGTCACTGTGGGCGTGGGTTTAAGACCCTCACCCTAGCTGCCTGGAAGTCAGTCTTCCACTAGCAGCCTTCAGATGAAGATGTAGAACTCTCAGCTCTGCCTGCTCCGTGCCTTCCAAAATGCTTCCATGTTGCTTTGACGACAATGGACTGATCCTCTGAACCTATAAGCCAGCCCCAATTAAATCAATTAAATGTTGTCCTTTATAAGTCTTGCAATGGTCATGGTGTCTCTTCACAGCAGTAAAACTAATTCAGAAGTGGGCTGTCACACTATCACTGGGGAAAAGGTTATTTCCCTTTGGGGACTCTTGAGACACTGGGTGTGAAGTGGCACCGATTCTGGGAGACCCAAGGCATCAACTCTGGCCCAGGGAGAATAGAGACCGATGTGGTTTGAGCTCACAATGGCCCAGTGTATCCTCAAAACCACCCTTTAGATACTTTCGTTAGATCTGGAATGTACTTAGGGTGGTGTATTTCACAGTTGAATCCCCAACTCTTCCTGCATGCGGACTGAGGTCTATTACAGTGGAAAAGGCCAAGTGGAAGCCACAAGAACCTGCCTCACACTGGCCAACAGTAAGCTGAAAGAATCATCTATTCAGGCAGCAGAGATTAGTGCTATCGACAAGGACCAGATCGCAGGAGGATGAAGTGGAAGGCTCTACGTAAATTCAAGGCCAGCCTGGGGTACTAAGCACATTTCAGGTCAGAGTGCATTGCAGAGTGAGACCCTGTCTGGAGAGATGGCTCAGTGGTTAAGAGTTCTGGCGGCTCTTGCAGAGGACCCAGGGCTCACTTCCCAGCATGCACATGGATGCCCATAACCATCAATGACTCTAGTTCCAGGGGATCTGATGCCCTCTTCTGGTCTCATTGGGGCACACTTGCACACAAATAGACACGCAGGAGAAACATCCATACACATGAGAAAAATAGAAAGAATGAACTAAAAAGAGAAGGACTGGGGGCTGGAGAGATGACTCAGCGGTTAAGAGTACTCACTGCTCTTCCAGAGGTCTTGAATTTGATTCCCAGCAACCATATTGTGGCTCATAACCATCTGTAATGGGATCTGAAGTCCTCTTTTGGTACATAGGTGTCCATGTAGATAAAGCACTCATATACATAAAATAAATACATTTTCTTAAAAAAAGAAAAGGACTTGAAAGGTAGATGGATAGTGACTCTTATTCTTTTTCCATCAACCTGGTCATGCAGAAGAAAGATGGATCTTGAAGACTAACAGTGGCATTTTTTGCACCAAAATAAAAGTATTGATTTAATTGCCTTTGATGTTTGTTTTAGAGATTGTTCCCCATCCCTCCTCCAGGGTTCAGGGACCATTTCAGAAGTAAGGATACAAGGATTGTAAGAGCCAGAGGTCATGTTTGACCTGAGTGGAAACTGTCTCCTGCACATGACAGGGTTCTCACACTCATGAACTTGGGGTGACTTTGGTTGTCTGCACAAGAACGAGTCAGCCAACATTCTAGCATGGAGGGGGATGGGTTCATGAGCTGAGGAGCTGTGGGCTGTTGTGTCTAACAAAAATCTCAATCCTTTGATTTGACCAGTGAAGACTCGAGAGCAAATGCTGGGGTGAAAAATTCAGAGAGGCAGAGAGAGCGCCCAGCTGACCTTCCTCAGCCCCAGAGACAACGCCCTCCCTCACCCATCTCAAAAAACCTCCTAACTCAACCAATGTCCCTCTCTTCTACTTCCTGTGTGTCTCTCTATCTGTCCTCCTGACTCCGTCTGACTCTCTCTTTTTTTTTTCCTTAATAAACCTATGTTCACTTCCTGTCAACTGGTTGCTTGCTCTGCCTCCTGACCTATGGTTGACTTTATTTAATCCCGTTTATAATATTCAAGCAGAAAGCTTTTGGATTGAAGGGATGTGCTAAGACTGAGCCACATTACAGCTAAAAGCAGTTCTTTTCCAGTAAATGACACAATCTCATGTTTCACAGTGTGATCAGATATCTAGCAACAGTGGGCAGTTAATCACTTCTGGGGGAAGAAAGTCACTTTCCTTTACAACTGTGGCCCTTGGTAAGTGTACCTTGCTTCAGTGAATGGCCCCATACCCTAGACTCAATGGGTTATTAAAAAGAGAGGCTATGAAGTTGGGGGAGGGGCAGTAGGGAAGTAAGCGTTTAGGAGGAGTTATGGGGAGGAGTGAGGGATGAATATGGTCAAAATACATTATATAAAATTCTCAAATAATAAAATATTATATTGAAAAACTATTTCCTCTACTGAAACACAGCTCCAGTTGGGAGATGGAAAAAGTAAGAGCATAGTAATTTGACATTTAAAGACATTTCAAGGGACATTTTCCCCATGTCTTATGTGGCAGATAGAGAAAGCAACTTAAATGATCATAGACAGAGGCTCATAGGTCACGGCATAACCTTAAAGAGAATACTACACAGCCATGAAAAAGAGTGGAGGAGATCTCTCTACTCTGCTGAAGGATGGATACAATGCATCAGTGGTTACAAAACAAAAGGGAACTGGTAGGAGTCTCATGTCTTGGAAGTAAGCCTGTCAGCCTGTAGCTGGACTTGGTTCCTGGGAAGCGGGGCTAAGGTTCCATAGCTGAGACCTCAGAGCACATTCTCATGATCATTCAAAGGCCTTGTCTCCTGGCTTACACAAGAGCTCACATACGCCAAGTACTAGCAAGAGGAAATAAGATCACTGATTGACTTAAAGACAATCCAATCAGAACCTTATGGTAATTTCCACCCTGCCTGAAGCTTGTGGCGGTCAAGGGTAGGCTGGAAACTGAAAATGGGTTTGAGTTCTATTGAAAGAACGACTTCCATTTAAGTAGCCAAAGGGGTCGGCCCAGTGAGGGTGGGGGCCTGTCCAGTGAGGGTGAGGGCCTGTGATTCCATGTTTCTATATAGTTCGGGTTAAGAGTATATACTATTGATATAACGATAATTATTCTTTCAGCAAGGTACAGTATTCCAGTATTCTATTATTTATAACCTGTACACATAGGCAAATCAACTCACAGCATCAACCCTTTATTATTAAAAAGTGGAATGTGCTGGGCAATGGTAGCGCATGCCTTTAATCCCAGCACTTGGGAGGCAGAGGCAGGAGGATTTCTGAGTTCGAGGCCAGCTGGTCTACAGAGTGAGTTCCAGGAAAGCCAGGGCTACACAGAGAAACCCTGTCTCAAAAAAACAAATAATAATAATAATAATATATTAAAAAGTGGGATGTGAGTCTCAAGTTTAAAAAAAAAGGTAGGAAACACTAAAGAGATGTGTCCTTGTTCTTGGGGAAACAGATTATCTGGCTATAAAGATTCTGGGATGTGTGGTTAGACTTAGGGAGTAGTTAATACATTATGTTTTAAGGAACTGGAGAGCACAATTATTTATTTATTTGTTTGTTTGTTTGTTTGCTTGCTTACTCACATTTATTTTCGAGACAAGGTCTCTCTATGTCTCCCTGGCTGTCCTGGAACTGACTATATAGATGGGGCTGGCCAGAACTCACAGAGATCCACCTGCTTCTGCCCACCCCCTCACCCCCCCCCCCCCAGTGCTGGATTTAGGCATTCTGTTACTTTCTATCAACACATTAAAAGAAGTGGGGTTTCTCCCCCCCCCAAGCCAAATTTGTGCTGCTGTGTTCATTGCTCTGAACTATTTTGTTCTATGGAAAGATCTGACATTTGATTCTATGACAATGTGATGCCTTTGGAAATTATCAGTTTAATTTTTTTCATATCTAACATCTAATCTCTTTTTTTCCCCAAAGATTTATTTATTGTTATGTGTAGGAGTATTTTGTCTGCATGTATGTATGTGTGCGACATGTGTGCCACAGAGGTCAGAAGAGGGCACTAGCTTCCCCACATCTATAATCAGAGTTATTGACTGTTTTGAGTTGCCACATCGATGCTGGGGACTGAACCCAGACCTTGTGCAAGAGCATTGCTAAGCCATCATTCCAGACCTTGACCTTTCTTTTCCTTTAAGACAATACTACCATGCTCAGCTGTCATCCTCGTTCAGAAAACTTAGGGTCCGTTGACAAAGGAGAGGCTAGACAGTGTCTCTTCCTCACGTGCAAAGTGACATGAAAGTCTCATTGAGAACTGGGTCTCATCTTGCACGCTCCGCCCACACTCCCGTTCCAGGAGACTCTCTACTTCTTGTCATCGAGCCCGGAATGCCCGACTCTACCTCTCAAGTGCGGTGATCACAAGCCTGCGTCATCATGTCCAGCACGTGTAGCACTGGGGACCCCACTCAGGGCTTCCAACAGGCTTAGGTGAGCCCCCTGTCCACTGAGCTTCACCCGCAGCCTTGTTTGGACATCTCAATCTTCCATATGTTGTTTGGCTGTCGTAGACAGCGCCATGGGGAGAGGAAGGATGCGAGTTTCCCTCCAGTTTCCAGCACAGCACTTAACCGGAGCCAAAGACAGATTGGTCGGGAAATGGTCGAAATGAAAAGCGGTGCCGGAGCCAGCGGCAGAAACGTTGCTTCCCGGCTGCAGGCTCGGTTCTGGGAACCAGCGAGCTGCCGTGCTGCTTTGGGCATGACTCAGTCTGCCCAGAATCTGCCAGGCGGGGGCAGCAGCTCCCCTGTTTGCAGATCCCATGAATCCTGCCTGAGCTCCGGAATGCCACCCCCTTCTGCCACTGCCGAGTAGTCTTGGCGCCAGTCCCAAGTCCCACCCCGCCAAGGAACTGGGCTCCTCGCCAGCACTCCTGCCCCATCCCATCCTACCTTCCCGCCAGCTGCCAGAGATATCATCAATAAATTGTTTGAAATTTTCAATTCTAAAGATTAAATACTCCCTTGTTCTCTAAACCTAGAGATAAAATCAAACTCAAAACAGTTTGGCGGAAAGCTGAAAGTGTTTTGTAATCTGCCCCGAGGTTCCTCCTGGCTCGGTTCTCAACGCCCGCCCAGGCATGGTTCTGGTGTTGAATGAATCTGCCTACCCTGCTGAGAGGCTGTGAGTTGACTCTCTCATCTGCATGGCCGTCTTTGCCTCTCCTCCATGCTGGCTATTTCCCTTCTCATCTTCAGAGGCGACTACAAATTGTGCTCAGGAGCTGGGGGTGTAGCTCGGGGAGTCGAATGATCGAATGATAGACCTGGGCTGGGGCTCAGTTCCTGGCACTACATAACCTGGAGAGGAGGGGTGTGTGTGTGCTTGTGTGTAATTCCAGTACTTGAGAGGTGGAGGCAAATGGACCAATAATTCAGGGTCATCCTTAGCTATATAAAGAGTTGAGGCAGCCTTGGCTATGTGAGACCCTTACTTTAAAAAAAAAAAAAGAAAGAAGGGATCAGGAAAGAAGAAAAGGAAGAGTGTGTGAAAGAAGGAGAGGGGAGAAAGCAAGCATCTACTTCCAGTTGTTCAGATTTCTATCAAAATCCTTGAGGAAGGATCTAGAGCAATGACTTGCTGGTTATGAACACGGACGTCCAGGGACCAGGCTTCGACTCCTAGCACCCACATAGTAGCTTACAACCACCAGTAACTCCAGCTTCAGGGGACCAGACACCAACACCCTTACTGGCTTCTTTGAGCACCACACACATGTGCCGTTCTCTCTCTCTCTCTCTCTCTCTCTCTCTCTCTCTCTCTCTCTCTCTCTCTCACAGGCAAAGCAATCATACGTTTGAAAATAAAAATTTAAAAAAATAAACCAACAAAAAACCCTCCTTGATGGCGTGCCCTGATTCAGAAGGAGGAAATAAAGTCAGAATAAAAACAAAGAGAGAAGCTTGGCGGTGGTGGCGCACGCCTTTAATCCCAGCACTTAGGAGGCAGAGGCAGGCGGATTTCTGAGTTCGAGGCCAGCCTGGTCTACAGAGTGAGTTCCAGGACAGTCAGGGCTACACAGAGAAACAGAGTGGAAATGGTTACTTACAGTATCCGGTCGACAGCTGCCTTCAATTATCCTCCCTTACAAAAGGGAAAATGCCCTCTTTTGTGCTCTGCATCTGAGTCGGTAAACACGCCTGACAAGGAATTCCCAGTTTCTGTCCTCTTTAAGGCTACCCCAACAATGAAGGGATAGTTAGAACCAGGCTGAAATGCCTGTCAGTACCAGAAGAACCCCGTGCAGTGGCTGAGTCAGTCTTCCTGGCCGAGCCCATGGCTAACAGAATTTTCTGGTCCACCACTTCTCTTTTAGTGTCCATTTGAGCTGTTCCCCTAATGATGCTGTGGTCACAGAGAAGAAGGAAGGACGAAACAGAAGAAGTGTGTTTCGCAAGCGACGCTCCATTCCCGACTTCTCATCTCTTTCTGCTTTCTTCGTACTATCCCAGTAGCTTAACTTTCCCTGAGGGGACATCGGTTGCATTTGGATGTCCAATGTTCCTGCCTTTATGTGTGCACTCGCCTCACAGAGTCGGAATGGGTTGGACTATTTCCACATAGCAATGGAGCCCAACTTGCCCTCAGCAAGACTCTATGCTCTTGATGACCCCCCACACACATACACACATCACACACACTTAAATTTTAAGCATATAGGTGTTTTTCCTGACATGTATGTATGTTCAGCATGTGCGTGCCTAGTGCCAGAATGGGCAGGAGGGCATCAGATCCCCTGGGACTAAAGTTTACAAACCACTGTGAGCTGTCATGTGGGCAATGGGAATTGAACCTGAGTCCCCCTGAAAGAGTAGCCAGTGCTCTTAAGCACTGAACTGTCTCTGCAGCCCCAACCCTGTGCCCTTGAAATTAAAAGGAAAGATTCAGGACCAGACATTTCCAACCCCCCCCCAAAAAAAACATATATAAAGTTTTCTCTGAAGCCAGGCATGGTGTGATGCTACTTGTAATCTGGGTCGGGCAGATCTTGAGTTTGAGGCAATTAGGAGATTGTGAGGATTGATTTTCAATTTACTGAGGTCTAGAATCATTTGAAAGTTTCTGGGCATGCCTGTGGTGGGTTATCTTGAAATTGTAATTTGAGGGGGAGCTCTGCCCACGTGGGTGGCCCTAAGGTCTGGCTGGTTATCCTGGATCATATAAAAGAGAGTATGTTAAGCATAACCATTGTCAATCTCTGCTTTCCAGATGTGCATGTAATGTGACTAGGTCCTGCTGCCTTGACTTTCCCAAAGTGACAAACTGTGCCCCTGAGCCGTGAGCCAAAACAAACCTTTCTCCCTTAAGTCACTTTTGTCAGGCTAGCTTATCATAGCAACAGGAGAGGAACTAACAGATCCTGTTCCTAAAATTCAAACAGAATGCCCGAGACACAGGCATCTTTCGTGGGGCTACCTGTGTACTTCTTTCTGAACACTGGGGCACTGATAGGGATGTTTAGCCCAGTCCTAACCCTCATTCCTTAAAGTTTACTATAAGCACTACACCTATACTCTGATTATAGACACACCTTGGTGGCCTGTCCCTCTCTGTGTGTGCCCATTGTAAGGATGCTGAGACTCCTTACGGCTGGGCCAGTCACCTGGCCTTTCTGCTGTTCTTTGGTATTGCCCCCTCTCCCCAGGCCCATCTAGGCACAAGTCTGGGCAAGATAATCGTTTTGGGACATGGTCTGCTGCCACTGTGGGACCGACTCCAGCCACAGTTTCTGCTGGATGGAACACTGCCTTTTATTTACGATTCCCAGTGACTTCTCATGTAACCACTTGATAAGTCAATGGCCTGACTGAATTTCTCTCTGGCAAAACTGATTCAAATGAATGACATTTAGGTGGGAGGTGACATGGAGACTGGCTGCTCAAGGCATGTCCTCTAGGGGTCCCAGATGGAAATTCCCTGAGATGATCTCCATAATAACTTCCCCCACCTCTTCTGTCCCCTTGAGGCATGTCAGACAGGTTTTCGTTATTTGTAAGTGAAATGTCTTCCATCATATGTGACCTCATACACCTGCTGAAAGGGATCGATGCATTCACATGTAAATTCTCAGCTGTCATTTTGACCTGAGGAAAAAGGATAAGGAAAAAAATTACCTCCTTAGATTGGCATAGGCACAAACGAAGTGATATGTGAACAGGTGTGTCATGATGCTTGGCCCAGGGAGTGGCATGATTAGGAGGTGTGGCTTGTTGGAGTGGGTGTGTGCTTTAAGATCCTCATCCTAGCTATCTGGAAGCCAGTATTCCACTAGCAGCCTTCAGATGAAGATGTAGAACTCTCAGTAACTCCTGCACCATTCTTGCCTGGATGCTGCCATGCTCCCACCTTGATAATAATGGACTGAACCTCTGAACCTGTAAGCCAGCCCCAATTAAATGTTGTCCTTATAAGAGTTGTCTTGGTCATGGTGTCTTTTCATAACAGTAAAACCCTAACTGAGACAGTAAGCAAATGGGTCAGTCTAGAATTGTTGGGAACACAGTGGCTGTAAGGCAAACTGGGTAAGTAAAAAAATAGGATGTAGCAGGCTCCCAAAAACCAGGGAAGAACTGTTTTCCATTGGCAGATTACGACAGTCTTAGCGATGCACAAAGCCAACTTAATGCCTCCCAGCTCTGAATTCCCCTGTCTCCTGGGCTGAGGTCCTACCTGGAGCCTCTGGAAAATCTGCTCCCTGGTTCATTCTTGGGGCTAACAGAATCCGGTTCAGTCAGTCTTAGGATGGAGACACCATCTCCTTTCTGACTACACTGCTCTCAGCTCTTGGTACCACACACCACTCCATCCTATCTGGCCCCCGTGGGCAGCTCACAACATGCCTGTTAGCTGTCATCCAGGCTGACAGAATATGTCCCTCTGACTTTCTCTTCTTGGCACAGATGTACCAAAATTATCACCTCCTTGAGCGTAGGGCTTAAGGATCTTGTGGTGTATCTGAGGCGTGGAGAAATGGAGTCCGAGGTCAAGCACCCAGTAGCCTAGGTAAACATGACCAATCTTTATGACCTTTTACGTCACACTCAGAACCTCATGGAGTTGGTTGCTATGGATGCGTTAACTGTGAACCACACATCTGCGGTGGTTCCTGTAGCATAGCTAATGGGAGATTTAACATGCAGCCAGGTAGGCTGACCCAGCCTACTCATGATTTTAATAGCTATCTAAAGCAAGCAACAAAGGTGCATGGGGCTCAGGGTCAGGCTGGTACAAAGCACCATGGGCTAGTGTGTGCAATGATACCAGATCAGCCATGCAATTGTCAGAGTTGGGATACTGTCCTCTGGGGAGAAGCCTGATGTAGACAGAGGAAAGGATGTGTAAGGAAAAATAGCAGTCTTCCAAAAGGGGCACACAGATGCTCAGACACCCACATATTTCATGGCATAGAATTGGTAGTGTGTATGTGTACATGTGTGTGCATGCATGTAGAATGGAAAAGCCATATATATCACTGTTAAGTACAGAATCAACGTTATACAGTTTGCATGCATATGTGTTGAGACCAGAGGTCATCTTTGGGTATTTGCCTCAGAATAGCTGTCTGCCTTTTTTTTTCCCCCCAGATAGTCTCACAGGGGAAGCAGGATCTCCTCAGCAAGCCCCAGGGATCTGGCTAGCTCTGCTTCTGACCAACTCTGGGATTACACACGAATCCTGTGGGTCACATGGCTTCTGGAGCCTGAACTCAGGTTCTCAAGTAGCAACCACTGTATGAGCTCAGCTCTCTCCTCAGTGTTGGGTCATTTTAATTCTTTTTGTTTTCCATGGCTCCCCCTCCCCTCCCCCACCTCCATTCTGGGCTCCATCCGGTTCACACTCATCCTCTTAGAGAAAAGCCATCTTCTTTCCTTGGCCCACCAAGATTAATAACCAGTCATCCCCTCCCACCTATTCCTAAGCCTCCGGGGAATCCTACACCCTTTGTAAGGATGGAATAGGGAGAGGGTCTTCTGGCCCTGGGCCAGGCCACACTCTCCTGCCCTTCTACTGTAAGTTTGTGCTATGGTGGTAAAGGGTGATGTGTCTGTTGAGTTCACACACTTCCTGTGCACTGACACCCACACGAGCTTCACACCACAGCTGCTCTCTAGCTCTCCTTCCGCAGCCTGTCTTCTCTCCCCAGGGTTTTCTGCCCCAGGGTCTCTCCTGGTTGCCCTGGCTATCCTGGAACAAACTCTGTAGATCAGGCGGGCCTCAAACCCACCTGTTTCTGTTTCCCGAGTACTGGGATTAAAGGTGAGCGCCACCACCACTCAAATTTTGCAACTTTGTTTTTTCCTTTATCTGGTAGTAAACAACTTGGAGTTCAAAAAACGCCAATAAAGATGTTATTGCAGCCTCTCTCCAGCCCCCTGAACCTGACTAGAAACAGCTAAGGTCACTGATCTGAGGGCAAATCGTTCCAAACAGTATCTGTACTCTTAACCACTGAAGTGTCTTTTTAAACACAATGGTGGACTATTATGTCTTCAGTATATATCTTGCTTTATTTTTATTATTTATTTGGTTTTTTTAAGTAAAAGATTTACTTATTTATGTGAGTATACTGTCGCTGTTGTCAGACACATCAGAAGAGGGCATTAGATCCCATTACAGATGGTTGTGAGCCACCATGTGGTTGCTGGGAATTGAACTCAGGACCTCTGGAAGAACTGTCAGTGCTCTTAACCACTGAGCCATGTCTCCAGTCCCTACTTTTTTTTTTTTTTTTTTGAGATAGTGTCAAACTTTGTGGCCAAGCATAGCCTGATCTTCCTGCCTTTATCTCTCAAGTCCTGAGATTACAGGTGTCCCCCTCCAGATCCAGCTTTATGGATTATTTTATTTCAGTAGGAGATGATTTTGGAGTTGGATCTTGGTCATCCTTGTCCTCGAGGCTTACCTGTCCAGTCTACGGATGTCCCTCTATTGATCTAACTCATCAGTTCTATCTTGGTAAATGTTTACATTGCTTCCACTATTGTCCTTTTATTTTTGAGATGGGGTATCATGTATCTCAGGCTGGCTTCAAACATGCTTTGTGGCTGAAGATGACTTTGAACTTGTGACCCCCCCCCCTGCTTTTGCCCCTCAGCACTGGGAGTACATGGACCACCACACCCACTGTGCTGGCTGGGCTGGTGTCGTCACCAGCGCACACCTCACACACGCTGAGCAAGCACCAGGCCCAAATAGCCACATCCCCCAGGCCTTCTGAACTTCTTTTGTTCCACGTCCACTGTCCAGCCCGTGTTGGACACCACCGCTAACAGTTAGGTCCCCCCTCGTGAGGCTTGCTGTGAACAGAAGTTCCGAGCATCCTTTTGCATAGGAACAGAAAAGCCTTCGGAACACACTCGGCCCTAACCAGAGAGGCTGCGGTTCTGAGCTGTGGGCCAGTGTTTCTGAGCCAGGAAAGAACCGATCTCAGGATAAGAAGATGCTGCTTAGGTGTGAGGGAGGGAAAAATGACTCAGCAGCCCACCAAGAGAGGAGGAAATTTTTTTTTTAAAGTTTGACATTTAACGTACTAAATATGGGGGTGGGAGCACGCATGTGCCCTAGAAACACATGTGGAGGGCAGAGGACAGCTTTGTAGAGTTGGTTTTCTCCCTCTGCCATGTGGGTTCCAGGGATGGAACTCACTAGGGTCTTCAGGCTTGGGAGTAGCGCCTCTATTCACTGAACCACGTGCTGGCGGAGATGAGAAAATCCTTTCTGTTAAGCTTTATTCTTATTTATGTCTACGTGTGTCTGTATACCACATGTATGCAGATGCCTTTAAAGGCCAGAAAAGGGTGTCGGATTCCCTGTCAGTCACCTGACACGGTGCTGAGAACTGAATGAACCCACATCTTCTGTAGAAGCGGCAAGTCCTCGTAACTGTTCAGTCATTTCTCCAGCCTCAAGGTGGTGCAGTCTTAATGAAAACTTAAAATTGAGAGTGACGGTGCATCACTGCCCTAAGGAATCTAAAATGTAGAAAGATCTTCATGTACAACTTACCTGTGTAACCCAGTGTCTAGACAAATGGAAGCGCATAATGCAGAGAGTTTGCATTAAAAGGTTCCCGACTCACCACGGGAGGAGCCCTAATCATCTACTTAAATGCTACCCCATAGCCTGGCATAATGGCACTTGGAAGGCCAAGGCAGAAAGGAGTTCAAGGTTTTCTCAGCTACATTGTGGGTTTGAGGCAAGCTTGGGCTATGTGAGAGCAGTTAATTAAATGTACCCCTGTACCACTCCTGAATCTCTCTCCTGATTCTCAGTCCCACTCAATTCTCTTAATTTATTGCACTTTATCTGCTTGCAGGGATATCCTGCCCATAGGCCACAGGTACCCTAGGATAATTCTGAAAGAGACCCAGCACAGAATCATTAAGTTGGCTGGGCATGGTGGTGAATGCCTTTAATCACAGCTGGTGGATCTCTTGTGAGTTTGAGGTCATCCTGGTTTACATAGTGAGCTCCAGGAAAGCCAGGGCTACATATAGGGTCAGCATCTCAAAACAAACACAGAACAACCAACCAAAGCCATTTACTTACTTAGAACAGCATGGGGTAGTTTTGTGTTGTTAACAGTTGTTGGACTTGATTCCACAGTTCTTGGGAGTAAACTCTGGATCTGACAGGGTGTGATGGTTTGTATATGCTGGGCCCAGGGAGTGGCACTATTAGAAGGTGTGGCCTTGTTGGGGTAGGTGTGTCACAGTGGGTGCAAGCTATACGACCCTCATCCTAGCTGCCTGGAAGCCAGTATTCTGCTAGCAGCCTTCAGGTGAAGATGTAGAACTCTCAGCTCCTCCTGCACCGTGCCTACCTGGATGCTGATGGACTGAACCTCTGAATCTGTAAGCCAGCCCCAACTAAATGTTGTTCTTTATTAAGAGTTGCCTTGGTCATGGTGTCTGTTCACAGCAGTAAAACCCTAAGACACAGGGTCACGGCACAATGTGAACGGGTTGAACACACCTGTAGCTTACCTTTCCATTCTTGTGTGCTTTCTTTTCTTCATTGTTTCTCAAGCTAGAATAAGTTTCCCATGCAATGGTATTTTCCTTTGTCCCCTGCTATTTCTCTAACACTAAGTACCATCTCCGAAATACTTCTTGAGTGATTTTCCTAGGCATTTATTTGTTATATCTTAAAACATTCTAGCCGGCTGATGGTGATGCACACTTTTAGTACCAACACTCAGGGGGCAGAGGCAGGTAAATCTTTCTAAGTTTGAGACCAGCCTGGTCTACAGAAAGAGTTCCAGGGCCACACGAGAAACTTTGCTTCACAAAAAACAAAACAAAACAAACAAATGAAATTTTGGCTAAAAAAAAAAGGTTTTGGAGGAAATGAAGGCAAAAGTGGTTGATTTTCCTTTGGAGTTGCTTTCTGTGTAGCTATTATATGCATATAATTCAAAGTTAACACAAGGGTGGACTGGAAAATGTCAACTCTCTACCCTGATCAACCAAAAGAGGCTTCCCTATAAAGGGGGTGGTTTGGCTTGTCTAGCTCCCTTAAGCTAAGCTCCTAGCGTGTAGCAGCCCCACAGTAGGGCAGGACGATAGGGTTCACTTTCAAGATAGAGTCTGATATACTACCTAGTGCCTTCACCAACATGCTGAGTGCAGCCCCTCCTCTAAGGTCTTTCCTTTGTTTTACTGGTTGTCACTGGATCTCCACCACTGTGGGGTCACCACAGCCTTCTCTGTGCTGACTGGCTGGCACCTGAAATTCAGCTCAAACTCGAACTTAACCAGGGAAGGATCTACAGTATGTAAGCCATGCCCTGTTTCTCCTACTATCCTGTAGTCCTCCCCAGGGAGACCAATCGGCCCTTTTATACATTTCCAGAGAAATGCCATGGGTGGGTTGCTCACCCTTTTACACATACCCCACAGTAACATGCCCCACCCCCAAACAGGGTTTCAGGTAGCCCAGCTGGCCTGAGGCTTGCTGCGTTACTGAGGCTGGTATCAAGCTTTCAATTTTCCTGCCTTCATTCAAGTGCTGGGATAACAGGCATGCACCACCACAAAGAGAATAACCTTTATTTCAGGTTTCATGCTGGAAATGATCACTTGCAATTCCATATGAGACACCTTAGTACTTACATCTCTCCATCATCCTGAGAGTCATGACTTGACATGAGAGTCAGTACTTCATCCATCTGTGATGGTTTGAATATATTTAGCCCAGGTAGTGGCACTATTAGGAGGTGTGGCCTTGTTGGCGTAGGCATGACCTTGTTGGAGGAAGAGTGTCATTGTGGGTATGGACTTTAAGATTCTCATCCTGCCTCCCTGGAAGCCAGTCTTCTAGTGGCCTTCAGATGAAGATGTAGAACTCTCAGTTCCCCTACACCATGCCTGCCTGGATGCTGCCATGCTCCTGCCTTGATGATAAGGGACTAACCCTCTAAACCTATAAGCCAGTCCCAATTAAATGTTGTCCTTATAAGACAATGTTGCCTTGGTCTAAGTATCTGTTCACAGCAGTAAAACCCTGTTTAAAACACTATCAATCTGTCTGTCTGTCTTATCTATCCATTCATCTGTATATCATCTATCTATCCTATTTAGATATCTATCATGTATGCATGTGTGTGTGTGTGTGTGTGTGTGTGCACGCACGTGTACACATTCTTGCCTTGATTAGTGTGCGAAGGTCAGAGGACAGTGTTCAAGGTTAGTTCTCTCCCACCTATAGGTCCTAGGGATTGAACTCAGGTTGTCAGGTATGGCACCAAGTGCCTTTACCCACTGAGCTATCTCACCAGTCCCTGTTTGTTTGTTTGTTTGAGACAGGGTCTTGTGTTGGCATATTTGTTTTATTATTGTATTGTGCTCTTATATCGTATTCTATCTAATTTCTTCCAACCCCTGACACTAGGTAGGAGAGAAAGAAGGTTAGAGGAGAAAGGGTGTGTAGACCTCTGTAGGCTTCTTCCTGCTGATGAGGGTCAATGGATTCCTTGGGGCAAGTCCAGTCTTTGACATCAGGATACCCAGCAGTCCAGCAATCCAGCAATAGCAAATGCAACAGCAGTGAGGGTCTGGGGGTGTTCAGCTACTCCAGGCCCGCTCCCGGCTCTCCCACTTATGCCCTCTCCAGAGTCCCCAGAATAAAGCTGTCTGCAGCTGGGAGAAATCATGCCTCCCTAGAGGACATAAGAGAGACGACATAGTTAACAGCTCTGGACAAATGGAAGCAGCCCCATGTCCCACACCTGAGATTCAAACAAAAGCACTCATATAACATACCGGATTTTTAACAAAACCAAAACTCTCACTACAGTCTTGATATATAGTTCAAGCTGTTCTGGAACTCACAGCAATCCCCCTGCCTCACCGTCCTGCATGTTGGAATTATGAGGTCCGTGTCACGACATCTGGTAAGAATCATTACTTCTCATAAACATTTGACCAAAATGATTACACCGCATGTTACCCCCAAGGCTTGCTGACTCCAAGCAAACAGATACCTGCAGCATGAGGCAGGGATTTGGGGCTCTAGTCTAGACCTGCCTTGGCCAGGAGCCCATGCCCCACCCAGCGTTAGAAGATTTGCCCTCCGGCTTTACCTGCTGCGTCTTGAGGGGTGGCACACTCCTCAAGGTTACCCCAAAACTAACATGGATCGCTCTGCAAGTCTCCTGTGTACACAGGACAGGAAATGCACCGTTTTAGGGCTGAGAGGTGGAGCTTCAGGATTAGGCCTGTGTGAGGTCCTGGGTGAGAACCCCAACAGCAAAAGCCAGCAAACAAAGGAACAAGCAAAAAGCCATTGGACCCCTTATATAAAGCCTAGAGTTCAGTGGCACTGAGTACGTTCCCACTGCTATGCCGCCACCCAAGAACCTAATTTGCAAAACTGAGACTGTACTCCCTCATTCTCGTTCCTTTCCTCCCCCCACGGCTCCCCTGGTTCTATCTCTGTCTCTATGAAGTTGGCCACTCTAGGTATCTCGTATAAGGGACATCATACAATTCATGTTCGTTGTGACTGGTTTGTTTCACTTATCACCATGCCCTTTAGGTTGACACATGTTATAGCATCTGTCAGACTTGTCTTCCTTTTAAAGGCTGTATAATGGTCTCTTGTATGGATATACCACATTTGCTTATTCGTGTGTTCTGTTAATAGAATAGGTTGTGCCCATTTTTAGACTGTTGCAAATAATACTGCCATGGACGTGGTAACACGGAGTTGCTGCACAGTATGAGTAGTTCACTTAGAGACATGGCAGCCTTCATGGTAGACTTCAGATCCTGAATTTTAAAGAGTAAAAGCCATGTTAGGGGGAGACATAGTTTGAGAGCCCCACCCTGCCGCACATCAGCTACAAGCCATGGAGGGAGATACTTCATCTCTCTAACTAGATAAGGTTCTGGGAGACTAAGATGAAATGATAAATGTAGAATGGCTGGAGAGGTAAAGGCAGAGGGAAGTAGAAATGACACTTGGGAAGTGGCTGTGTCCTCTTCCCAGCTCCTGGTATGAGGAAGCTAGCCTGGGTCACACAGTAATTGTCAAGCCGGCCTGGGTTAGAAACCCTGTCTCAAAAAGGACAAAGAAGGGGCTGGAGAGATGGTGCAATGTTTAAAAGCTTGAACCAGAGTTTGATTCCCCACACTCACATCCAATGGCTCTCAAGCACCTGTAACCTCTGCTCCAGAGGATCCAAGATCACTTGTGCATGCACACAGGATATGCCTAGAGTTGGAACAAGATGTAGAACTCTCAGCTCCTTCTCCAGAACCAACCCTGCCTATATGGAGCCATGCTCCCCACCATGGTGATGATGAGCTAAACCTCTGACCTGTAAGCCAGTCCCAATTAGATGTTGTCCTTTACAAGAGCCTTGGTCATGGTGTCTCTTCACAGCAATGGAACCCAAACTAAGACAGTAACCAAAGCCTATGTGAGCGTGGGTGGCAGTTCACAAATGCTGGGAACCTGGAACACACTGCAAAGCCTACAGTCAGCTCAACACATTGAAGAACATCTGTTCTAGTGACAGTTGGTCTAAACTCTTAGGCAGCTGGTCTGGTCCAATCTTCTTGGCTAGTCTAGAGTCTTCTTTGCAGCTTTACTCTGGTCATAGACTGTGGGGGTAAACACTCAGCTTTTATTGTTTACTCTGGGAAGGAATGGGGGGTGGGGACTAGTGAATCTGGTCAATTTCAGGAACTTCCTGAAGCTATTTTAAGGTTGTTTACCTTCCTGCTCAAGGAGCTTCCCTGCAGGATGTTTCAAACAGACAAAGTGTTATGCGACAGATGGTGGCGTTTAAACCTCTCTATCCTCCTTTGTTTGCTTTTGAGATAAGATTATCAGGAAGCTCAGCTGATCATACCTGCTGAGGTTGTCTTTAAACTCCTAATCCTCCTGCCTCCACTCCATGGTGCTGAGACACCAGCATTGTCTGTAGTGTTCTTTGGGATTACTGTGATTATTTTTTCCTTCCTGAAAGTAACAGATATTCAATCTCACTGGCAAGAATTCCTACTTTGCTCAGAAGAGGAAAGGGTCTTGATTTTCACCTAATAGCTATGGTCTGACTGTAAATTCAAAGATGCTTGTGAGAAGGATCCACAAGAGACTGCACATAGGCAGGAAGATCTGGGGTTTGGGATTAAGTGGGAGACACTTCATGTGTGTACGTTGTTTGTTTTCAAAAGCCCCATTCCTTTTCCTTCCTTCCTTCCTTCCTTCCTTCCTTCCTTCCTTCCTAAGACAGGGTTTCTCTAAGTAGCCTTGGCTGTGCTGGAACTCGCTCTGTAGATCAGCCTGGCCTCTGCCTCCTAAGTTCTGGAATTAAAGGCACCACCACTGTCTCGGTAAGCCCCGTTATTATTGTACTTGTTTTGTTTTTCAGGGCAGGGTTTCTCTTTGTAGCCCTGGCTGTCCTGGACCTCACTTTGTAGACCAGGCTGGCCTTGAACTGAGAGCTCCATCTGCCTCTGCCTTCTCAGTGCTGGTATTAAAGGCATTCAACATCATACCTGCCTGCTAAGAGCCAACGGGTATATCTTAGCATATTTGACTCCATATTTGACTCACTCCCAGGACCAAGCTTCTATTTCTCATGGATTGAATTGTTTTTTAGTAATCAGCTGACACATTTGTAGTTAGGCAGTTAGTTTGAAAATAGATGCTTGCCTTGACAATACCTTCTGCTTAACTCTGCTTGGCGGAACGCTCTGTTTCCCATGGGAACTTCCCACCCCTAAACAGTTATGAGTTTCCTCCTCGCTTACTGCTTATAAGCTAGTAAAAAAATAAGTTTCTTTGGAGCTTGATCAGACCAGGAGTCTTGCTCTCATTCTTCGTGTCTCTTGTACCCCCCCCCCCCATTCGTCGGTTCTCTCCTCAGGTTCATGTTGAAGACCCTGCTGGCCAGGGCACCTGCCTAAGTCCCGTTATTCTTAAAAGCAAGAATAAGTACTAACCTTGAGTCACCAAGGGACAAAAGATTCAAAAGGCAGAGATCAAAAACTCTTGTTTTTAAAGACAAAACCAACCCTAAGAAAAGTGTTTGTTGCGCAAGTGTAGATTCCTTCCCCAGTACTGGGTGTGGTGGCACACACCTGGAAACAGGAGAGTCAGAAATTCAGGGTCATCCTTAGATACATTGTGTATGAGTCCAGCTTGGGCTCCGGGAGACCTTGTTTCAACACCTTAGAAGATCTGTCAAGGTAACTACTAGCAAAGATGGCTCAGTAGTACTCAGAATGCAAGCGTGAGGATCTGAGTTCGATGCCAGCACACATCTAAAAACCAAAACTAAACTAAACCAAAAACCACAGGTCCAGCAGCATATGGGTATATTCCTAACACAAGGAAGCAAAGACACTGGCCGGTGTAGATGAATAGAAAATTCCAGGTTTAATGAAGGATCGTGTTTTAAAAAACAAGGTAGAGGGGTTGAAGAGATGACTCAGCAGTTAAGAACACTGACTGCTCTTCCAGGGGTCCTGAATTCAATTCCCATCAACCATCTGTAATGGGATCTGATGCTTTTTTTCAGGTGTGTCTGAAGACAGTGACAGTGTACTCATACGCATTAAATAAACAAATAAATCTAAAAACAAACAAGGTAACAGGCAACTGAGGATGACTTTGGACTCCACTTGTGTACAAATGTGGGCATACAGGTGTGCATGCGTGTGTGTGTGTGTGTGTGTGTGTGTGTGTGTGTATGGTATGTGTGTGCGCATGTGTGTACATACATACAAGTTTCAAACTACAACAAGTTACTTTAAATGGAGCAAAGCATTGTGGGATTTGTTGATAATGAAAGCACCGTAAAACTGGGTGGGAATTCTCTTTTTTGCCCCCAGGGAAGTTACAAAGCAGAGGCACAGCCCTTTTTTAGGAGCAAAAGTTTTGTCACACTTTAGACTCAGGGTTTTGGTTTCCTCATTTGTGAAATGCGGTAACAATGTCTGTCTGTTATTACTGGTGCTCCGAGAGTGTGTCATCTTTCTCAGGGGAGTCTTGGACACAGCTACCCTGGAAGGGAGAGCCCTTCTGCACCCCTGTGTTTGCTGTGTGCCATTTAAATGCCGAGCGCATATGATTTGATTTACCTCCATACCATCTGTGGCAGGGATGTAGTGCAGCTGACATTTTATAAAATAGCGGAGACTCAGAGAAGTCCAGAGACCTGCCGAGTGTCACACAGCGGGTGAAGATCCGAAGCAGTATTTGACTGGGGTCTACTTGAATTCTAGTCCCAGGAAGGCATGGATAGACCAATCCCAACTGGAATCATTAGAGTTGGAGGGATCCTTGGGCGCCTTTCTCAGGATTAGAGAGTCTTCCTTTTCACCTACAGTAGGAACCATAAAGGCCACCAGGGCTTGCCTTGTTGTGTTTTTGCCAGGCACATTTAGTTCACTGAAGATCATTCTGCAAATAGGTGACTGACCATCTTAGGGCCTTCAAAAGGCAATGTGGAATTTGTATGCAACTCCAGCAGCGACAATTCTAATATTAGTCAAATTAGATTCAGGGAAAATGTTTGCATAATTTATTTTTTTTTATGTATGTGAGTACACTGTAGCTGTACTGATGGTTGTGAGCCATCGTGTGGTTGCTGGGATTTGAACTCAGGACCTCTGCTTGCTCCGGTCGGCCCCGCTCACTCTGCTTTAGCCCCACTTGCTATTTAATAATATATCAAAGTTAACTGTAACTGACTTCAGATGCACCAGAAGAGGGTGTCAGATCACTTTACAGATGGTTGTGAGCCACGATGTGGTTGCTGGGATTTGAACTCAGGACCTTCAGAGGAACAGTCAGTGGTCTTAACCGCTGAGCCATCTCTCCAGCCCCCACATAATTTTTAAATCCGGTGCAAAGCTCAACAGACCGGAGAGCTCAATGGATCAGGATGTCTGGTTAATGGATAACTGAGGTTGGATGCTCTGTTAGAGACCTCTGGTATAGATTCTCTTAGGCACCCAGCCAAGTACTGGGGGTGGGGAAGGGGGTGGGGGAATGAGACACAGGCCTGCCCTTAGCAAGGTCTGGCCATCTTACCTGCAGTCTGAGGCCACCTAGCATCCAGCCTTTCCTAGCCAACTTCTGCTCTGTGAGGGAGCCCTGGAGCCTTTCTCTGGGAATATCCACTTTAATTTTTTCATTCATACTTTTAATATGGGCTTTTTTTTGTTTTTGTTTTTTGTTTGTTTTGGTTTTTTTGAGACAGGGTTTCTTTGTGTAGCCCTGGCTGTCCTGGAATTCACTCTCTCACTCTGTAGACCAGGTTGGCCTTGAACTTAGAAATCCACCTGTCTCTGCCTCCCAAGTGCAGGGATTAAAGGCGTGTGCCAGCACTGCCAGGCTAATACGAGCTCTTAAATGCTTTAACCTCCCTTCTAGCCCACCACCCAGTAGAGGTAGTGGGAAAGAAAGGCTACTAGGATACCAGGGGAGGTGGACTGGTTTAGAAAGGTTCTTTGAAACAAATCCCATCTGCATTGTCAGGAAATCAGGAGTTCAGTTCACAGGTCAGCAGTGGCAGCTCCACCCGATCTCAAACACTTGAAGGACACACCAGCGGTCCAGTCCAGTAGTGTCAGGATAGCAGCAGCGGTGGCACAACTTAGCAGGGACAGCCAGGCCTCAGCCAAATCAGCAGGAGTCAGCAGGAAGGACCAGGGACACCAGGAAAAGTTCTTTGCTGGGCCTCTCTCAATGAAAGATCAGATAAGATGAAAGTCCAAGAAGCGTTGCAAAGCCACAAACAAGCAATGCAACCCCCTACTCCACCCCCAACCCCACCCTGCAACCTCCGTCTCAGTCTTATTTAAACTCCCTCCAAGCATCACGTGTCCTCCATGGGACTTACCTCACCACGTGTTTTGCCTCAGCACGTGAGTCCGTCTCAGCTGACATCACTCTGCCAATAGGCTGGAGACTGAGGAAACAGCACAAGGCCACCAGAGCACCACCAGAAGCCTTTTGGTTCACATCTCTCTATGGAGTCATGATAAACAGAGCTAGACATCGCATGTAAGGCGAACCAATACATGCATGTCATTAGTGAAGAAGCCTTCTTCACTTGTCCTTTCACATGCTTGCTTTAGCAAAACATCCTTTCACCTCTGTCCGCTTCAGAAAAGCACTCCTTCACATGTTTGCCCCAGCAAAACACCATCCACACAACTGACTTGTCCAAGAACCCTTGAGTTCCCATTTCAAGGAGACAATGCTTTTGGATAGTTGGGGTTTGAGGTGTTTATTATTAATGGGCATTTAAGTTTGCAGGTGGACGCACGAGCCTCCTCCACAGATAAGGTCAGGGCAGGTGATAAACATTTGGCAGTCATTACTAGAGGAGTGACATTTAAAGCTCGGAGACCTGGTGACTCAAGGACCATGCTTAAGCGAGTTTCAATATCAAGTGCCAAGGAGATGGGGCTGTAGTGACAAAGGAGGCTGACAGGCATGATGGGAAAAATAGCCAAGAGAGCTGGTCCCCTGGGACCCATCATCCAAGGAAGAGAAGATACCAAGTCTGTCACTGAGAATTAATTCTGTTGGGGTGCAACCACAATGTCCTGTCTTTTGATGCTCTTTAAACAAGTCATTTAGAAGTAAATTAAAAGTCAAAACGAATGTTCCAGGGCAGATGGCCTCTCATGCCTAGGGGTTAGAGCAGTGGTTCTCACCCTTCCTCATGCTGTGACCATTCAATACAGTTCCTCATGGTGTGTTGAACCTCAACCATAAACTTATTTAACTGGCACTTCAAAACTGTAATTTGTCTACTGCTATTAAATTGTAATATAAATATCTGATATGCAACCCCTGTGAAAGGGTCATTGTTTTTTTTGTTTTGTTTTTTTTTTGGTTTTTCGAGACAGGGTTTCTCTGTGTAGCCCTGGCTGTCCTGGAACTCACTTTGTAGACCAGGCTGGCCTCGAACTCAAAAATCCTCCTGCCTCTGCCTCCCAAGTGCTGGGATTAAAGGCGTGCTCCACCACCGCCCGGCTGAAAGGGTCATTGTTATGAAATACAATGTGGTGAGGAAGTACCTGGTGGGCTCATGCCAAGGTGTTACCCTGAGAAATCATGTCATGTGACAGATCTGGTGTAAAGGGGGGGTTATTTGGGAGAAAGGAGGGGGTGAGGACCTGGAAAAGGGGTAGAGGCAGACAGAGCCATGAGGGCAGAGAAGGGGTGTGGGGGACAGAGAAGGACAAAAGAAAGGGGAGGAGGGAGATCAGCTGGGAACATGTGGGAAGAGAGAGAGAGAGAGAGAGAGAGAGGACAAACTGCGGTGGTCAGCAGTCCTTTCGTATGCTCTGGCACCTGGTAGCAGCTAGTAATGGTGGCCTGAGATGATATAAGCCTGTTGCTAGGTCCCTGGAAGAAGCCTATTGGAATCAGGTAACAATCAACTTGCTAATAGTCGGTCAACCACCAAAGGGGTAGTGACCCACAGATTGAAAATCACTGGGTTGGAGGATGGTGATGTCATTGTGATAGACAGTCAGTGGTTCAGAACGGAAGCCCAGAGGTCAAGGGATCTGGATTTAAGTATGGAGTTGTGGGATCCTGGCTGAGTAACCACGAACCATCAGAATTCTGTTCAGCAAAACAGGAATAGTAATAATTCAGCAAAATAGGAACAATAAACAGGAGATAATCAGAGATGCCCCCAAGCAAAAGGCTTTATAAGGTGCCTGCCTCATTTTAAGTACCCAAGGAATTGTTGACTTACATGTACCAACAGACAGTGGGATAACAATATGTCCACATTTAAAAAAGCAGAAAAGCCATCGTTCTAGTTAAATGTATGCTTTAAACAGAAAAGAAGTCATGATACAACTGGAATTGTGATTATTGTAATCTTAGCAAAAACTGCACTAAAAAAAAAAGGTCTGTGTCTGGCCATGGTGATGAATGTCAGCAATCAGAGATCTGGAATGTCGGACCAGCCTGGGCTTCACAGGATCTTGTCTCAAAACACTGAAAATGAGAAAGAGTCTGGGCATGTAGCTCTATTTATAGATTTTTATAGGTTGCATTGCCCAGCTCCAGGAGGATCTGAAGTTCAAGACCTGGCTACGTAGAGAATTCTAGCTCTGAGGTCCTTGAAGAGTTATTTCTCCACCAGTGAAATGAGCCACTTCAAGCCAGATTATAATATATTAAAGGCAGGTTTCTTGGGAAGCTGCGCTCTGGCATGCCAGTTCACTGGCCCCAAGGACAGAGGCCAGGAAGTCACCACGGGGAGAAGGAGGCGGTGAGAGGGGAGAGAAAGGAAGGAAGGAAGGAAGGAAGGAAGGAAGGAAGGAAGGAAGAAAAGAAAGAAAGAGGAAGAGGAATGAGGAGGAGGAGAGAGCCCAAAATGTCTGGGTTATTTTGAGAAGAGTCTCTGGACGAAGGGCAGCCCAGCCCCTGACCTGGAAAGTTCAGGGTTGAGGGCAGAGTCGGGACTGAGGGATGCTGGGAGAACCTGGAGGCCAAGTCTGCTTTGATATGTAAAATATGACTTCAGTCCTCTGTTGGGAGAGGGTGGGGGGTGGAGGGGCGGGGTGTCTAGAAACCAAACAGTCCTGACTTAAAAAAGAATCAAACCAAACCCTAAAGCAACCATCTGGGTCTAGCAAGGAAGGAAGGAGACTCAGCCTGGATCCCTGCATGAGGCTATCATTCAGTTCACCTTTTCCTTTGTTTACAGTTTGTTTCTTAAAGAAGCTTTGGTCTGGCTTTTTATTTTTCTGTACTTAAGCAAACAATCACTCAGTGTTTTGAAGAGTTCTGCGATCCTGGGATGGTCCAGGAGAAGCAGGACTCTCGCCTGAGCACAAATCCACACCTGCCAATCTGGTGACCAGACGAGAGGACTGGGTCTCAGTGGCCTGGAGGCTCCTTAAAAAAACAGGGAACTTCGAGGATGGGGGTGGAGCTTGGGGGAGGCTGAAGCTTAATGTAGTAAAACGAAGGACAGACAAGCAGAACATTACACAGGCCCAGAACGGCAGGTCTGCACCTGAGCAGCCCTGAGAGGCTCAGAGGTTAGAAATTCACTTGCATTCCTCACGAGTGGGGACATAGATGGGGTCCCCCCGTCCCCCCAATCTGGAAAAGCCACGTGGCACTATGTCAGGACAGCCTTAAAGTTCCAAACACAAACATGCTCACTGCAATCCTATTTATAATGTTTTTAGAAGAGAAACTGTTTGGCAGGCAAGATGGCACATGCCTATAACCTGGACACTCGGGAAGCTGAAGCAGGAGGATTGCAAGGTTGGGTCCAGCTGGCTACACAGTGAAAGCCTGTCTCAGAACACCAGAAACCAAGAGGCTGGGGAGATGGCTGTGGAAAGGTTCTACACAGGCCTGGCCACCTGAGTGGATCAGCACGTGGTGAGAGTCTGAAAGCCCCTCGCACCCCACGGGGTGCGATGGGATACAGAGACTACAGGATCTCGGGAGCATTTGCACATTGTACACCGTTCCCCTGGTATGTGCAGCAGAAAACAAGAGAGACCCTGCCCCAAATCAAGGTGGATTGTGAGGAAGGTGTCTGTGTCCACATGAGAATATGTGTGCACGTACATATGCATGCACACACACACACACACACGCATGCACAGGGCGAGAGTCAGAGAGTCAAAACCCAAAACTAAGTTTCAACATTTTAAACAGTGAAATAGGCACTTGCGGTCCAGTAGCACTATCATGTGGACCATTCTGTTATTGTTACTAAACCCAGCATTTCCTTCAATACCTAATTCCTATAATCTCCCCAGGACTTCGGTAGGCATTTGGATGACATCAAAGACAAAAGCACAAAGATGATATTTTGCTGAGGTTTATAGTCCCAGGTCAAGGCATGGGCATAGGAGTCAGAGGTCAGAGGGGAGATTAGAATGTTCTCAGTGGCCAATGCAAAACACATCTCAAAAGGCATGAGACAGTATGACTGACTATGACCAGAGAACACAGCTAGCCTGCAATAACGTGTTCCACTATGGAAGCTGCGATGTGAATTTTTGTAGTCTCAAGTTTATGATTAGATAGTCATAAATCAAGGCATTACTAGATACATTGGCGAGGGCAGCTGGTAGGTGGGTTACAGCAACACAAGGAAAACTGTTACAGGTTTCAGATGCGATCTGGTGACGGTCCTTGGATTGATGGGAGCTATGTACACATGCGCCTGCACACATGTGTAACCCCACACACACGGGGAGGAAGAAAAACAAAATCAAGAGTAAACATAGTACATGACTATCTATAATTATATGTGGTACACATGAGGCAGAAAACAGAGAATCCTTAATTTAAGGTCAGCCTGGATGCTACATAGACTGTCTCAATAAATAAGACCTTTAAAAAAGACAGCTTATTTTTCAAGAACAGGGTGGCAGGATGGCCAGTTACTCACTACTCACAGATGAGGCTATTGAAGCCAGGCGGCTAGCTGAGTGGCCCTTACATGACTGCTGGGCTCAGGTACCAAACATTTTAGCAAGTTTCCAGGTTGAGCCCTGGTTAGACGTAAGACCCTTCCTCAAACACCAAAAACAAGTAAAAAAGCAGCCGAAGACACGGCTCAGTATAAAGGTTCTTGCCATCATGAGCTGGAGAGATGGCTCAGTGGTTAAGAGCACTGACTGCTCTTCCAGAGGTCCTGAGTTCAAATCCCAGCAGCCACATGGTGGCTCACAACCATCTGTAATGAGATCTGATGCCCTCTTCGGGTGTGTCTGATGTCAGCAACAGTGTTCTCATATATAATTAATTAATAAATAAGTCTTTTAAAAACAACAGTGACCCCCAGTGCTCACATGACGGAAGGAGAAAACTGATTCCTGAGCTGTCCTCTGTTTTTATTTTCTGTTTTGTTTTGTTTTTAGAAAACAGGGTTTCTCTGTGTAGACCAGGCTGGCCTTGAATTTATAGCCATCCAACCTTCCTTTGCCTCCTTCTAGTACTAGGATTAAAGGCATGGCTTGGCCACTACTGGCTGGCTTGAGTTGTCCTGTGACCTCCACATGACCTCCATGTGAACCGTGACACCTGTGGACTACCTAACAAATTTTTAAAAAGTCTCAAGCATTACAGGAAGGGAAGCTGGGTTTTCTAACACGTGTGGGTGGGCTTCAGAACTGCGGGCGCTGATGAGTTCCTGCACCCTTGGATTCTGCTGGTTGGGTGCAGAAAGCATAGCGACAAGGAAACGCCGAGCTTGGGAGATTTGGGCAAGTAGTCCTTGCATGTGGATCATATGCTGGTACTAAATGCTGGTTTCATTCTTATTGCAAATGTCACTTCAGAGTTTTCTGAAGAAAAGCTATCAAAGACTAAGTCTTGAGATGGAAATGTTTGTAACATGCTAATAAAACTGCTTCACTATAAATTAAAACAAAACAAAACAAAACAAAAACCGTGGGGCTTAAAAATGCAGTTTTTACATGCTATTTTATTATAAATAGAAAACAAGGGTACTTTTGAATTTACTATATTTAGAATCCAGTGAAAAACAAACATTTTAGCCAAAATGTCAAACTTCTCTTTTATATCAAGCTACATAAATAAATAAATAAATAAATAAATAATAAATAAACTCCCATCCCCATCCTCCCCCTCTCCCATCCCCATCCCCCCTCTCCCATCCCCATCCCCCCTCTCCCATCCCCATCCCAGCCGACCCCATCCTCATTCCCATCCTATTCCCATCCCTATCCTCCCCTCCCCTCCGCACACCGCATTAGCTCTCTGGCTGCGCGGCCCACCGCTTATCTCTTCCCTGGCCGGCAGGGGGCGCGCGCCCTCCGCTCGCCCTCCTCCTCCTCCCGCGCGCGCCGACCCCACCTCCTCGCGTGCCTGGGCTGCGCGACAGCACGGAGGAGGGGACCGTCACCGGGGGCGCCGAGGGCTGGAGCGGCGAGGGCGCGTCAGGTACGGCAGGGCCGAGCTGAGCCGGGAGCGCGCTCCTCCCGGAGGAGCCCCGAAGCTGCCCTCCCGGAGCTTCCGAGGGGTCGGCGGCTGGGCGGGAGCGGAGAGGGGCGCAGGTCGCCAACGGGCCGCCCTGCCTCAGCCGCGGGTTCTCAGGGGCGTTGGTGGCTCGACCAACCAGCTCGCCCGCCCGACCTCCCGCCGCCCCAGACCCCGTGTAAGCACCTCCCACAGTGGTTTCGAGTAACCCCCATTGTACAGGTGAAGAAACCGAGGCTCCAAGAACTTAGGAAACTTGCTCACAGTTAACCCAACCCAGAGTGGCAGCGCTGGGATCCAAGCGGAGGCCATTGGGCTTCGGGGCTCTGGCTGTGATCACTGGTAACACGGCCTCCCCCATGTCCTTTATAGGTTCCAAGGGGAAATAAAACACTGAGCCCTGCCCTACTGTGGAGATGGTGAGATAGGGGCTCGCCCCATGTGGGGTGCAGAGCTGGCAAGGGAGGGTTGACAAGGCGAGGGGCATTCCAGGCCAGGGCGGCCCCAGGGAAGGCCAGGAAGGCAGAAAACCTAGAAGAGTTCAGCGCTTATGATGGGGACAGGGAAGGTCTTCGAGGGATGGGACTGTACCGGCATGAAGGGTGGATGGCTCCAGTGGCCATCGCTTCCCGTTCTTCTCATTATTCCGAGGGAGTTGGAGACAGTTTTCCAAATCGATTACTGTGAGGCACCTTAGGACCCCCCCTCCCACTCTTACTAGTTGTTTTGCCTCCAAAATAAACCATTTATTTATTTATTTATTTTTGGTTTTTCAAGACAGGGTTTCTCTGTGTAGCCCTGGCTGTCCTGGAACTCACAGTGTAGACCAGGCTGGCCTCGAACTCAGAAATCCTCCTGCCTCTGCCTCCCAAGTGCTGGGATTAAAGGCGTGCACCACCACCGCCCGGCAAACCTTTTATTTATTCACTTTATGTGTATAAGTACACTGTAGCTGTCCTCAGACACACCAGAAGAGGGCATCAGATCCTATTACAGATGGATGGCTGTGAGCCACCTTGTGGTTGCTGGGAATCAAACTCAGGACCTCTGGAAGAGCAGCCAGTGCTCTTAACCGCTGAGCCATCTCTCCAGCCCTCTTACTAGTTTTTGTTTGTTTTTTTGAGCTTTTTTTTAAAAAAAAAACAAAAACTTTATATACAGCTGGAAACATAAGCAAAGTTACTTCCTGCCCTGGCTGGTTCTTAGGAAACCTGACACAGGCTACAATCATTTAGGAAGAGTGAACCACAATTGAGAAAATACCTCCATAGGATTGGCCTGTGGGGCATTGTTTTAATTAATGCTTGGTGCAGGACCCGTAGTACTTTGTTGGTTACTCCTGGGTGTGAAATTCCCCATGGCCTCTGCTGCGACTTCCAGGTTTCTGTCTTCACTTTAGGCCCTGATTTCTCCTAGTTATGGAGTGTGACCTGAGAGATGTTCAGATGAGATAAACCCTTCCTTCCCCAAGCTGCTTTTGGCCATGGTGTTTTATTACAGCCATAGAAATCCTAACTAAGACAGTGTCTTAACCACATTGGAGTGCTGAGTTTAACAGTGTTAAGTAAACTTGCACTGTGGAACTCTGTGCAATCCACTGAGCGAGGCGCTTCTGGTTTCCTGACCCCTCTGACCCCACACTCCGCCCATTCTGCTCTCTCTATGACCTAGCCCACTTGAGGTTCCTTATCCAAGTAGGCTCACACAGATATAGGCTGGGTTATTTTGCTTAACAAGAGAGAGTCTTCAAGTTTAATCTATATTGTGTGTGACAAGACTGCCTTGCCCTTTTAGCCTAAATAATAGTCCATTCTAGGTCTAAACTGCATTTCGTTTATCTTTTCAGTAAAGTAAGATTTGGGGGGCAATGTTGGGGATTTTACCCAAAAAGTTCTACCACTGAGGTACAGTCTCAACACCAGTAAATCTACCCTTTACTCGAATATCTTCTACTAATTCCTGGATAATTTTACACATGTAAATCATGCATCACGATTATATCCTTGGCCAACTCCTCTCTCCCCCTTCCGCCAGGCACCAGAGCATAGCCCATTGAATCCAGTTAACGCTGCCTCAGCAGGACCTGGTCTATGGCTTGACTTTCTACGGGAAAGCTGAGCTGCAGAGAATTCTTAAGGACAGCGGCCAAGTCGTGTCCTGGTGGCATCTCACGGCTCTTCTCCTTGTGTGTGTGTACACGCACACGTGCGCGCGCACACACACATCCATGGGCTGATAGGAATGACTGACCAGTTATGAATCTGCATGAACTCTCTGCCCATGCAGAGAGAATCACTAGCCAAGGTTGAGGGCAGCCCCAATCTATGGAACTAGTGTGTTTACATTTACAAAGTACTTGTAGATTGAGGTATACTACACGTGTGGAAAGGTATGCTCATTTTAGTATAGCGATAATATAGCTCGCTAACGGCACGCTCACAATGTCCTAGACAGTGGCAGTGTTCAGGGAACGATACTACCCACCCTCCAGGAGCCCCCTAAAGTCTTATACTGCCGTGCCAAGGGCGTCCGCCTCTCCATTAGTCACAGTTGTTCCTCCTCCTCCCTGATAGACAAGCAGTCTGTCACAGACCCGCATCCTTAGGCTGTCTCCTGCTCTGATCTCTGACAGTGTAGTAGGTGAAGCCCAGGGGATCACAGGACAACCTCAGATGATGGTCCTCGGGCACCTTCCAACGTTTGAGAGTCTCTCATTGGCCTAGCTACTACATCAAGCATCTATGTTTCTACCTTAACAGAATTACGGATTCTATTGTGCCTTGTTAAGGTTTTCATTTGTGTGCATGCGTGCGTGTGTGCGTGCATGCCTGCTTGTCTATATGGGCACCGTGTGCTTTCCGCTGCCCAGGGAAGCCAGAAGCAGGCATCCTATCCCCTGAAACTGGAGTTACAGATGGCTGTGAGCACTTGGTATGGGTGTTGGGAACCGAACCCACATCTTCTGTAAGAACACCAAGTGTTCTTTGCCTTTGAGCTATTTCTCTGTCTCCTCCTTTTTCTTCTTTCTGGAGACCTGAACTGGGGTCCTCACCTCTGCAAGGCAGGAGCTTAGCCAACCGAGCCTTCTTTCCTAGCCCTTGTTTTGCTGTCTGAAACTTAAATTTGAACTTACTTTACAAATTATTCTAAAAAGCAGAGCTTGGTTCTGGCCATTTTTCTATACCTTACATATATATATATGGGCACGAGACATGCTCCTTGTATGACACTTACAAACAATTCTAGGTGCCATTTCCCTGGCCTAGCAGCCTTATGGAAATGCTGTAGCACACAGTCTCCCCTCATCTGTAAGTCCCAAGAAGCTGCTTCCCAAGCAAGGGGCCAGAATCTACTGTGAAGCAGCTCACAGCCCAGTTCAGGTTGCTAAGGACGCAGTGTCTCCAAGCGTGTATTGTTTTATCAGGTACTGTGGACTCAGATAAACAGGGCATGACCTCAGCTCTTGAGCATACAGTCACTGGAGAAATGCAGAGTCACGATGTGTCAGGAAGGCAGAGGGGCACCCGAAGCTTAGGGAGGAGGGCAGAGGGAGTTGATTTTGGTGCTTAGCACTGAGCATGCCTTTGTGCTATAACACGTCCCATTCTTTCTTAATTAGCTTGTTAAAAAGCCTTCCTGCTGGAGTTTTGAAGATCAGGAATGTATGTTGGTCATTACTGGAACTCCCACGGGTCTTACCTCACTGCCTTACAGATGGGCAAAGGCATCCATCCGCTCCATAGGGAGAACCGCATATGTGAGGGACCTTCCAAAAACCGGCGCGGTAAATACCCACCAGCTTCTCCAGGCAGGCAGGGGGCAGTGCTTCTCACAGGTGGCTCCAAGACCGCCTGCAAAAATTAATTGCATGTGAGCTGGGGAGTTAGAGATTCACTTTCCTAACCTGTTAACTGGGGTCAGATGCCAGGCCAGGAAGCAGGGTATGGGCTGCTTTGGGTCAGGAAGGAGGGGGCTGGGCCTTTGGGTGGGGACAAGGCTGAGGGAGCCCCCTGGGGAACCCCTGTAGCAGAGGTTGAGAGAGGAAGCGAGGTACTGGGCATGGAACCAGACATCCTCCTGGCCCGCACACTGGGAGCCCGCAGTCAGAAGCTAGTATTATGTGATGTGCTGTGCAGTTGAAGAAGAACTGTTCCTTATGCCTATTTCAGTGTCCTAGCTGGAAGTCTCTGCCAGTTGTTTGACATCGCTTACTAGATTCTTTTAATGTGCACAGACTGCTGAAAGCCTTTAAATTACTTACTACTGAAAGTACAGTTTAGATTTATAGTGGGTTAAATCCCTGAAAGGAGGAATTGGGAATCCGAGTGTCTTTCCCTGAGGGAACAATGGAGGGAGGATTCCCCATAGCCTGCCTTCTAGGCCCAAGCGTCACCATGCTGGTGACATTAGTCTACCATTCACATAACCATTAGTGTAAAGTCAGAGGATGTTTACTCAAAAAATGATTTCTCAGATCCGTTTAAAAAATGTTTTGTTATTTTATGTGTATGGGTATTTTGCCTGCATGTGGACTGTGCAGGTGCCCAGTGCCCATGAAAGCCAGAGACAGCATTAGATTCCCAGGGACTGGAGTACAGATAGTTCTGGGCTGCCACGTGGGTGTTGAAAACAGAACCTGGGGGCTCACTATACAGCTCTGGCTAACCTGGAATTTAACTTCCCTCCCCTTCCCTCCCCTCCCCTCCCCTCCCCTCCCCTCCCTCTTGTTTGTTCCTTTGTTTTGAGACAGGGTTTCTCCGTGTAGCTATGGCTGTCCTGCAGCTCTATTTGTAGGCCAGGTTGACCTCAAACTCACAGAGATCCGCCTGCCTCTGCCTCACAAGGGCTGGAGTTAGAGGTGTGCGCCACCACCATGCTGGAACAGGCGCTTTCCTAACCAGATCAGGCTGGTCTCAGATTCAGAGCTTGCCGAGGACTGACTGGCATCAGTGCCGTGCTCTAACACATGCTTTTTACATTTTTTAAACTTAGTGTACAAAGCGGTAGGTTTCATTACGTCCTTTCAGTCCTGGTATCATCATTCTACTTCTCAGTCATCCCCCTGCCTCCCACCCGCCTGGATGTTTGATGTTTTAAGTGCATTTCTTTTTTTTTTTTTCCAGCCATTAACACGTACTAGTTTTTTAATTTACTTTAGTTTTGCTGGTTTTTTTTAAGATTTATTTATTTATTATTATATGTAAGTACACTGTAGCTGTCTTTAGATACTCCAGAAGAGGGCGTCTGATTTCATTATGGACGGTTGTGAGCTACCATGTGGTTGCTGGGAATTGAACTCAGGACCTTCAGAAGAGCAGTCAGTGCTCCAGACCCAAAGTGCATTACTTTTATACCAATCTGTTTAACTGACTGATGGGGAAATGGTTTTCAGCTTTCAGCTTTCACGTATGTTCAGAGTGCCACACTGGGTATGCTGCCAGCAGTGGTCAGTGTGCGAGCTATTTTTGCCAAGGTTGAGTGCTCTGTGTAAGGTACGTATATACCTATAGACCTTCACTCCGGATAGCCGTGTGTGTAGAAGAGCTGAGCAGGAAGCTGTGCTCTGACTTGTGAGAAGAACAGACAGGCTCCCTCACCTAGGATGATCTTTTCTAGCTCCATCCATTTACCTGCAAATTCCATTTTTCTTTACAGCTGGATAATATTCCATTGTGTAAACATAACCTGGTTTCATCATCATTCGTCAACTGAGGGACATCTGAGCTGTTTCCAGTTTCTAGCTGTTTATTTCTTCAAAGATTTATTTATTTATTTTATGTATATGAATACACCATTGCTCTCTTCAGACAGACCAGAAAAGGGCATCGGATCCCATTACAGATGGTTGTGAGTCACCATGTGGTTGCTGGGATTTGAACTCAGGACCTCTGAAAGAGCAGTCGGTGCTCTTGACCACTGAGCCATCTCTCCAGCCCTTCTAGCTGTTTATTAAGAGCAGCATCAGTGAACTTGGATGAGCAAGTGTCTCCACAGTAGGGTGAAGTGTCCTTTGAGTATATGCCCCAGACTGGTTAGCTGGATCTTAAGGTAGATCCCAGCTCCCTGAGGAACTGCTATGCTGATCTCCATAGTGGCTGCACCAGTTTGCACTCCATCCAGCAGCGGATGAATGTTCCCCTTACTCTGAATCCTTCAGCATGAGCTGTCACCTGCCTTAATGATCTCCGTCATTCTGACTGACGTAAGATAAAACCTCAAACTATTTTTTATTTGCATTTTCCTGATGATTAAGGGTGTGGAGCATCCGCTCAGCCATTGCAGTCTCGCCCTTGAGCACTCTGTGCCTCAGATTTAAATTGGGTTATTGATTTTCTTGATGTTCAGTGTTTTTTTATTAGTTCTTTATATGTTATAGATGCTAACCCTCTATCAGATGTGTATAATTGGTAAAGATCTTTTCCCATCCTGTAGGCTGCTGCTTTGTCCAGATGACAGTGTCCTATGCCATAAGAAGCTTTTTCAGCTTCACGAGGTCCTCTTAATAAATTAACAAATTGTTGGCCTTAGTGACTGTGCTATTGATGTCCTTTCCTGTGCCAGAGAGTTCAGGGCGGTGCCTCCCCTATTCTTTCATTAGGTTCAGGAGATCCGGTTTTATGTTAAGGTCCTGGATTGATGTGGAGTTTACGCGGGGCGGTGGCTGTGGATCCCTTTGCTCTCTTCTACATGCAGCCCCCCCCCCGCCCCAACGCCAGCTCCCCTGTCTGCCCACCAGCCCGCCCCGTTTGACCAAGCAGCATTTGTTGAAGATGCTGTCTTTAGTGTCAGGAGTCAGTTCACTGGATATGATGTCACAGGGGTCTGCTTACAAGTAGCCACTGCGCTCCTAAGCACAACTTTGTTCAGTGGCACAGAAGTAATGAGCTTGCTCTGGGGCAGGGACTAGATTTCATTCTGTTTTGTATGGAGAGCTCAAGAAAGAATGGGGGAAGAAATTAGCAATGGGCTTCCACCCCCCCAAGTATAGTTTACCAGAAACTTAATAGCTGGGTGTCCTCGTAGGGAAGCCTGTTTCCCAGACACACTTCAGGACATAAACAAGCTGACCCGTGGATTCGTTCCTGTGGTTTTCCTTGTTTATTTATTTATTTATTTATTTTAACTTTGGTCTCACTCTGTAGCCCCAGAGGGCCTGAGACTCTACAGAGACCCACGGGCCTCAGTCTTACCTCAGACCTCAGGTGTGCAACACCACACCTGACCTGATAAACGTCTGTTAAAGCCTCAGTGGAGAGGCACATGGGTTTCTGTGGCCTGGGGTGCGTGTGGGGGAGCAGGGAGGGAGGAGACCGAGGTCAGTTTGGAGTGGATGGCACGAGGACCGGTTCTTTTTGCAGCAGCGATGGCTAGTAGTCCTTCTTCGTAGATGAAATACAAGTGTGGCTCCCAGTGAACTTTGTTATGTAAGATGTTACAAGACTTGGGGTGGGGGAGGGGCTGAAGGACAGCTAAGAGCATTGCTGTTCTTCCACGGGACCCAAGTTCAACTCCAGACCCCAATATGTCAGCCCAAAACCATCTGTAATGCCAGTTCCAGGTGATCTTGTGTCCTTTCTGGCCTGCAGAGGCGGGCACCACACAAACATGAGGTATACAGACACAGTGAAGGTATGACATTCATACACATAAAATAAAAAAAATAACAACAAAAAACCCTGAGACTTTTGTTGAGGAAATGTTTGACAGTCAGGCTCTGCCTGGTTTTCTTACCTGTGTGATCAACCCGGAAACCTTTGTTTTCTCTTTTAGAGACGTCATTATCTACCCTTCTTGCTTCGAATCTTCTGAATTCCTGCAGTTGGGACAGCTGACACAGATCAAATTGACATTGTTATGAAGGTAAAACAGCAGGGAATGTGAGTGTGTGTATGTGTGTGTGTGTGTGTGTGTGTGTGTGTGTGTGTGTGTGTGGTCAGAGACAGCATAGGTTGTGAGTCCTTATCTGCTACTTCCTTTTGAGAGAGAATTTCTCCTTTTACATCTGTATATGAGATGGTAGGTGGCCTGAGAGCTTCCAGAGATTCTCCCCTCTCTGCCCCCTATTTCCTGGGATTACACAAGGATTATAGGCACACGGCCCAACCACCCGGCTTTACATGGTCTTGGGATTCAAACTTAGGTCTTCACACTTGCTTAAGAGTGCTTCACCCACTGAGCTGCTTCCCCAGCCCAATGTGGGGGCTTTCTTTTCTTATTTGTTTGTTTGTTTTTGTGACAGGGTCTCTCTCTCTCTCTCTCTCTCTCTCTCTCTCTCTCTCTCTCTCTCTCTCTCTCTCTCTCTCTCTCTCTTTCTCTCTGTAGACCAGGCTGGTCTAGAACTCAGATCCTCCTGCTTCTGCTTTCTGAGTGCTGTAATTAAAGACATGACCCCCACTGCCTGGCTTTCTCTTCTCTTCTCTTCTCTTCTCTTCTCTTCTCTTCTCTTCTCTTCTCTTCTCTTCCCTTTTCTCCCTCCTTCCCTTCCTCCCTCCCCCCCTCTCTTTCTCTCTTTTTATAAAGACATGGTCTAACCATATAGCTCTGACTGGCTTGGAACTCACTATGTAGACTGGGCTAATCTTTTTTTTTTTTTCAAAACAGGGTTTCTCTGTGTAGCCCTGGCTGTCCTGGAACTCACTCTGTAGACCAGGCTGGCCTCGAACTTAGAAACCCACCTGCCTCTGCCTCCCAAGTGCTGTGATTAAAGGCGTGTGCCACCACTGCCCAACAGACTGCGCTAATCTTGAACTCAGAGAGAACTGCCCATCTCAGCCTCCCAAGTGCCATCACAGCCAACCAATAATGGAGTCTTTGGAGTGTTTCTAACATCCACATGTGACAGTGTACTTCCATAGATAGAGATAGAGATAGAGAGATAGAGATAGGGGGGGGGGAAAGGGAGAGTCAGTTCTAAGGTGGCCTTGTTAACTTTATTCGGTGCTTAGGAATCTTCTACTTGTTAAGTGTTGAAAGTGCTGGGTATCTATGAGTAAATACACCTTCATAGAGTCAGTTTCTAGAGTAATATGTAACTCCAGGGACTCAGTGAAAAGCAGAAGATTTGTTTAATATATACCATGATACAGACCCTATCCTTACATATATGAACTCACCTAAATCTTTCTTTATTTTCAAATAACATGTATTCATTTTTATAAATTTTGTGTGTGAGTGTTTGCCTGCATTTTAATGTCTGTGTACCATGAATGTGCTTGGTACCCATGGAGGTCAGAAGAAGGTGCTGAATTACCTGGGACTAGAGTTGATGGATGATTATGCACCACCGTGTGGGTCCTGGGAATCAAACCGGGATCCTCTGCATGAGGAACAAGCTCTTAACCACTGAGCCATCTCTCCAGCCCATAGATGGGGAGGAAACTGAGGCCTAGGGAGGAGAAGGGCTTAGAGCTAGCAGGTAGCGGTGCCAGGTTTCTGTCAGAAGCCAGTGTTCCTAATCACAGCGTTGTCCCACCTCACGGCACGGAGGGTCTGCACGCGTGTCAGAGCCCGGACTCAGAAGGCTTGAGGAGATGCGCCAGAACCTGGAAACATTCACACTATTTTAACCTGATGTTTTGGGGGCAGGATGACCAAGAATTAGTGGTAGATGTGCTGAAGATGGTTTAGGGCAGTGGCTCTCAACCTTCCTAGTGCTGCAATCCTTTAACACAGTTCCTCATGTTGAGGTGACCCCCAACCATAACATTATTTTGTTGCTACTTCCTAACTGTAATTTTGCTACTGTTATGAATCATAATATGAATATCTGATACACAAGCCCCAAAAGCGTCTCCACCCACAGGTTGAGAACCACTGGCTTAGGGTCTAACCACTGGGTGCTGCTGCCTGGGGTCACTGAGCTTTGCCTGGGAAGCAGAGGAGATTCACTCCACCTTCTCGTCCACCACCTCTACTGTAGCCCCGGAACATAACCTTGAACCAGAAGAGCCTGAGAGAGAACAGGTTGATCTAAAGATTGTTCTGATATCAGCCGGGCCTTTCCAGAAAACTTGTGCTGTGTGTGAGGGCTCCTTATTATGGCTTAAAAGTCATGTGATGGTGTGGGAAGAAAACTAGGGTTACTAGGGTGGAGTTTCAGCTGTGATACAGCATTAAGTAGCTGTGTGGCCTTAGATGAGGTCCAGAGCATCCCTGGGGTGTGGTCTTCTTACCCATGGGACGTGGTCTACTTACCCACAGGGCGTGATCTCCACATCAGCCCCATAAAGCAAATGGGAAGCATTAGGTCCTTTCAGGCTCTCTAGATCTGACAAAAAGAGAATCAAACATGATGCCTCTAAACTTAGGGAAAATGAATATGATAATTCCAAATAAAAATACATACCAAGCATTATATAATATAAACTCCACCATATTCAAGGTAATCACCTGAATTATTTGGGATAGGCACGCCCCCGTTGGCTGCCAAAATGCATGACTGAATAATGACTTCATTTTATGTGGGCAAATCAGTAGCTCAGGATAACAAGGAAGGACATGTTTATAGCCCGTACAGTAAACACAGAGGCCCAAATGCTGATGGCTGTGTTTGAAAAGGAGCTGGGTGGAAAGATTTGCATACATTCAAATTCTATATCTGGAACCGTTTTCTGAAGGGAGTGTTCCTTAAATTTAAGTCCCTTATTTATGAATAAGTTCTTTATTTCCTCTAGTCTCCTCTCTGTTGCTGTAATAAAAAATACCCCAACAAAAGGGGTCTTGGGGGAAGAAAGGGTTTATTTGACCGTATACCATGCATGCTACACCCAAACTCAGGTCACCTGGAAGAGTAGCAAGCATTCTTAACCATCTCTTTAACTCTCTCTGGTCGTTAAAAACGTTTATTAAAAACGTTTATGTGTATGAGCGTCTTGCCTGCTTGCTCGTGCAGTGTCTCTGTGCGGTATCAGAGTCATCAGACACCCCCCCCTCCCACACCAAGCTGGAGTTACAAATTGTTACACTCGGCCTGTGGGTGCTGAGAACCAAACCAGGGTCCTCTGCAAGTGCAGCAAGTGCTCTTAACTGCTGAGCCACCACCTTTCCAGCCTCTCTAATTGTTTTTAAAAGGTGATTTTTTTTTGAAAAATGTGAATTATTTATTTCATTTAATCTTCGTATATTCCTGACTTTTACAGAGTTCTTAAGTGTTGCCTTTAAAATTATTGCATCTTAACATTGTCAATATTAAAATTGATAGCCAGGTTAGCTGGGCAGTGGTGGCTCAGGCCTTTAATCCCAGCACTTGGGAGGCAGGGCGAGGGGCAGGGGCAGGGGTAGATCTCTGTGAGTTTGAGGCCAGCCTGGTTTACAGAGCGAGTTCCAGGATGGCCAAGACTACATAAAGAGGCCCTATTTCAACCCACCCTCCAAAAAGAAAATAAGCAGGTGAACGGACATTCATCTTTCTCTTCCTTCCTTTTGGTCCTTCGGTGGTGCTTCCAAATTTTAGCCCTAATAGGATAATCTCTGGCACAACTGTCCAGTATGCCAAGACCAATGTCCCCAAGAGAGGGGGACAGAGAGGAGGGAAGGAGGGATGGAGATCTCTATATCTATATCTGTATGTATCTATGTCTGTAACTATGTCTAAACTATATATAGAGAGAATATCTATATACAGATATATTTATAGATATATAGAAAGAGCCCTAATCAATGCTCTTGAACCTGTCTCTAGCGTCATAAACCATTTCACAAACCAGCTCTCTGGAGGAGAGCTTATCCTTTCTGGATATATGTTCCTGATCTGCAACCTTGGCGTCCTAGATAAGAATTGTAATCCTGCGAGAATAGGCTTATCAAGTGAGCCAAATGGGAAGCTGCTGCCAGGCCTATCCTCCCAGTACAACCCAGGTTTAATTTAACATCCAGTGAGACCTCCCTTCAAACACAAGGGCTCTGCCCCGGCCTCTGCAGCCTTATTAGGCAGCTGCTTCTGGCAGAGTCAGCGGCTACCTGACGAGTTCTTTGTAAGGATGAAAACTGCCTCAAGTCTTAAAACTGTGTGCCCAGGCAGTTTGCCAATTCAGGGGACAGATGATACTGAAGATTCACGCGTGTGTACTGTTTCCAGCATCAGGAATTCATCCTCGTGCCTATGACTGAGTCTTTGGTGTTTTTCCCTGTATTGCCACATGTTTCTGTTTTATTTTTCTAGCATGTCTCATCCCTTGCAGACCTTAAGATGCACATATAATTATCCATGTCTTCCCTTTGTACACCGGGTCATGCTTACCCGTGTAAGCTTCCCCACTCCGAGGACTTCTACGGAATAACTTCTCTGTTAATGGGGCCTCATTAGACTCAAGGGTAATAATATGCAGTGTGTCTTGTGGGATGAATAAAATTCTATTCGGTCATTATCACCTTATTAGAAGGAGTCCTCTGCGAACAGTGACGTGGGAAAGGTTGTTTGCACTTGAGCTGTGCCAGCTTTGTCAAGGGGTAATGGGTCTCCAGCAATCCTTCATTTCTTCTGACTTCTTGCTGTCTGGATGCTTTTCAGTGTTGGCTACAGAGTTAGAACACATGGGTGACAAACCTCCAGGCCAGACCACAGAGCAGGGTGCTGTTAAAAACTCTCTTACCCTTGAAGTAATCACTCAAGTTCTGACAAGCAGCAACCTTGTGACTGTGTGCTTTCAGGCTCCCCCTTGCCTCCCTCCATCTCCAGCTTTGAAACTCTTAATTCTCTCTCATCCTCTGAGAGGCCCAAGCATCTTGGCCTTTACCTTGTCCTCTGGAAAGTCTTAATAAGTGACTCTAGTGATGTCCGCCTGGCTTCTGTTAGTCTTCACAACCACAAAGCCCACCATTTGGTCCCTTCAGTGCTGCCCCCAAGCCCCTGCTTTGAATCCTCCAGGAGATGCATGAGTGACAGGAGGGGAGGAAGTACTGAAGAACCTCTCTCTTCCTCAGGAGGCAAGCTGTTTCATTCTTTTTCTTCTACATTGACTCGAAATGATCTTGTTGAAAATCTCAACAGTTAGAAAACACTTTCACCAAGGGGTCAAGACTTGCAGACTACATTGTTCCAATTAGTTTTTGGAGCCATGAAAGAAAAGTGAACTGACGTTCATTTTAAATGCAATAGGAGAGTTTTTCAAGTTATTTAAAGTGTTTGTTTAGAGTTAAGGCCTTTTGATGTAGCCCTGGCTGACCTGGAACTTGCTTTGTAGATCAAGCTGATCTGGAACTCACTGATACCCACCTGCCTCTGCCTCCCATTACTGGGATTAAAAGCATGTGACACCATGCCCAGCTGATTTCTTTTATCTTTTAAATTCTAGATAAACTGAATTTTTGGTGATGGTTTTCAAACATTTGTCTTCAGTGCTGTCTTAACTTACTCTCTTGTTGCAGTGATTAAAAACAACAACAAAAGCCACTAAACACAACTTATAGGAGAAAGGTTCTTGTAGCTCACAGTTCTAGTTTACAGTCCATCAGTGTGGGAAAGACACATCAGTCTGAGCTCGAAACAGAGCTGCATTGCATCTGTAGCCAAGAAGCAGAGAACGTTGAACACACACTTGCTGGTGGTACTCAGCTTGCCCTCTCTGTTTTAGAAAGTCTGTTTCCCTGCTTAGGTCATGGTCCTGCCCACATCAGCTAACTTAATCAGGTAATCCATCACAGGCATCTTCAGAGGCTAGCCTTAACCCAGGCAGCCCTTCCTGGGTGTGCTTGGAGGTCAGCCTCCTAGCTGCCAGGTTGACACAACACATGGTCAGGGAAGTCACTGGGACTCCGTCTGCTCACGGACATCCAGGACCCGTCCTAGAGATTGCTCAGCGATAGGCTGATGCCTGCAGGCTCTCAATGTGAGAGTTTCCACACTCGAGCTAGAGACAAGGAGTGTGACGGGAGGTGATGGAATGAAGGGTTTTTCCAAAAGTGTGGTCACGGACGGCCATTGTGAGCTTGATGGGAAAGTGTGGGGATCTCCTGCCCCAGCAGGCAATTCCAGCAGTTGATTCATCAGCAGGAGAGCTGCGAATGTGACCGACGCCATGTTCTTTCTGCCCTGACTCCCATCTTACTGCACCTGATTCATTTTCGTTACTTGTACCACATCTTTCTTCTTCTCTCTCATCTATACATATCACAACACACACATCACACACACCATACATATACATTGACACCCTCTCACACATCATGCAAACACACACATCATACACTCACATACACATCACACCCCCATGCATCATATACACACATACACATGAATGTACATATCACATACACACATTTCATTCTCTCTCTCTCTCTCTCTCTCTCCTTCCTGAACAATTTGAGGTATATTTCAGACATCAGCTTTCTCTCCTAAATATTCTTGCAAGAATATTTATTTCTTGCAATATAAGAATATGTTGTCTCCCAAGAACAACATAATCCCAAAGTTGCTAATGTTGCTTTAATCTCACCATGGAATATGAGCCCATGTTAAGATTCACTCAGCTGTCCTTGGCTCCTCCATGTTTTTAGATCCATGCTCTAATGAATCACCACAAGTTGCAGTTTGTAGCCAGATTATTGTATTTTGCAGGTTTATGGACTAAGAGTCTCTGGAAGAAGATGACCACTGCAAAGGTCGCACCCTTCTACATTTGGTTTGCTTCATGTGCCACAGTCCCTTCCTCCTGTGCTGATGCACTCAGATTTTCTATAAGTAACTTTTTTCCTCCAGGAGCACCTTTCTGTTTTCCAGTTCTTCCATGACCTGGAGATAACCTATGGACTGTAATAGGCCTGTGTGGCCAAGCCAGCGCTGCTGTGTGCAGCTAGCAAGGGGTGACCAGGTGTCGAAAGTGATATGTTATCAGTTATACCACCCTGTGCACAGTGTCACCAGGGTGTGTAGTCCGACCGAGAGTCACTCACGGGGCGCCAGTCCTGCTGGGCTCCGTGTAGGGTTTCATGGATGACAGCCATGGGGACTAAAGAATCATTTTAGTATAGAGAAGCAGCAGTAAGATGTGAGCCTCAGGGCGAGCATTTAGCTCAGTGGTAGAACATTTGTCTGACAATGCAGTGCCCTAGGTTGGGTCCCAGATTGGGGAAGGCACGGGGGAAACCTGGGGATGGTGTTGAAACAAACAACCAAAACAAAGATAGAAGCCTCTTCCTTGAGTAGGGGTGATGGGATGGATCCTTCAGCAAGTTTGTAGTTGAGACTTGCTTCCTCTCTCCCAACACAGAGATGTGAATGAGTTCTCTGCATGCATCAATCCGAGAGAATGGTTTGGCATTTAAGAGGACACGGAAGAGGCTGTTCTATACCTTGCTGAGCGTAAGCTAAAAGAAGCAGGCAGCCGTTCAGAAGCCTGTCGTGCCTGGGGGTTCACACAGCTAGTGGGTGTACTGTGTGTACTCTGTCTCAGGACCTTCTGGGTGGAGCCCCACCGGGGATTTCCTGCCTCACTCAACAGTGTCTTAAAACATCCCCACCTTCTTCTGAATCTTGAACTGTACACAGTGGTGAAATTACCGTGGCCCAAGAGACTGCTGTCATGAGCGGTCTCCGTACAGCCAGGCATGTGTGTGTCCTTTCTAGGTTTTTTGTTGTTGTTGTTTTGGTTTTTTAAATGACAAGTAATGATGTTGAAACCAGATTGTCAACATAATGAAGTAAAAAGAAGAGCTTGAGGGCTGACCAGGGACCAGGGGCCAGGGGACAGAGGACAGGGTTGAGGGAGCTGGGGAGCTGGGGCAGAAGCTTGTTGTTACTTAGCTTTGGGAGGGAGAGAGACAAGTTGAGGCAGCATAACTCTCCCTGTGTCCAGAAAGACAGTGGTCATGGGGACCAGCGAGTTAATGGTGGCATGTAGTGGTTTTGGATGCCCACGGTCTGAGTTCTCTCTGGCATGTCGAGGTAGCCTACGTTACCACCCTCTCACGCAGAGGACCCGCTTCAGCACACATTTGCCCTCGCTGCCGGTGTGCACGTTTACTGCCCATTTTAATTTTGACTATAAGATTTTTAAAAGATGCCTTTATTCTACGTTTGCTATTTCCTTTCCAGTCGCTTAGCTGTCCTTACTCGTTGTCCATTTTATAGTTGGCAGCCCGTTCATTTATTTTTGAATTACGTTTGTCCTAAATATTTTCCCTATTCTTTAAACTTACAAATGTTATTAGGATTTTGCAGTATAATCTGTGGCACGTTTTTGTGTGTGTGTGTGTGTGTGTGTGAAGCAAAATTGGAGCTTATTAGGAGCAAGTGTGTGTGTGTGTGTGTGTGTGTGTGTGTGTGTGTGAAGCAAAATTGGAGCTTATTAGGAGCGTGTGTGTGTGTGTGTGTGTTTATGTATGTGCATGTAAATGTATTCACACATGCATGTGGAGGTCTGAGCTTGATTCTGAGCCTTCTCCCCTGTGGCTTTCCACCTGACTTTTTGAGACAAGGTCTTTCAGGGAACCACTAGCCAGTGAGCCCCAGAGATCCTCTGGTATCCACAACATCCCCAGGGGATCTGGCTTTGGATCTAAGGATCCCATTAGATGGCAAGTGCTTTACCAACTGAGCCATTTCCCCAGCTCCTGGAAAGCAATTTTTAATACATATAGCTTTAAGGGTAGGCATATATGTGTATGGGGGTACTGTAAGAAAAGGTCAAAACTATATACTTTCTCAAGAACGTTTATTAAAGTGGTGTGTGCATGTGTGCGTGTGTGTGCTCTCAAGGTAGTGAATGAATGATTGGTGTCCTTTAAAGTTACATTGTTAAAAAGGCTTAAAAGATTAAGTAGGGGACTGGGAGAGGGCTCAGTGGGTAAAAGATGGGAGGAGGTTCTGTTGTTGCTCTTTGTGTTTTGTTTTGATGTGAGGTCTCACTGGGTGACCTTGCCTGGCCTGGAACTCGCTGTGATACAGATCAGGCTGGTTTGAACTTCCTGAGCTCTGTTTTCTCTGCCTCCAACAGGCTTGTGTTAAAGCCTTGAGACCTGAGTTCTATCCTCAGACGTTCACCTGGTGGAAGAGGAGAACTCATTTCTGCAGCTTGTCCTCTCACCACACACACTGAGGCATGCTGCCCTACAACCGGTCAGTGTAAGTAAACAAAAGGGACGTCCCTTGGACGGTGTCAGTTGTGGGGATGGTTGTATACCGAGGAGGTGGCGACCCACTAAAGGACGATTCCTGAAATGGAATCTAGCTGTGGAGCCGACGAAACGGAAGCTTGTGCAGAGCGGTGTGCGATTATTTTAACAGCGCTTGAGAGAAGAGAGCAGACAAGCAGATGAGAGCACAGCAAAGCCGCCCTGACAGGACATTTCGCCCTTGGGTCGCTTTCGCTCTGCTCTTCTCCCTGTCTTGGAGAGAACCCCAGGTCTTTAGTTTGCTGTGGGAGGACCCGACCCTGAGGCTGTTCTAGGCCCAGGAGGGTTTCAGCTTCTCCTGGTAGGGGCTTCCGGGAAAACTGCAGCTCAGCTCTGCAGAATCCTTGGAGATCTCTGCTCAGCTGAAGCCAGAGGCCCCACACTAATACAGTTACTCTTTATATTTACTTCTAAATTTACGAAGTTATTGCTCCTAGAACTTTACCTCGAAAAGGCTTCCAGTCATGTATGTTGTCATTGGAAAGCCAGAAAATGTTTCCTAATTACATAATAAGGCCTAAGTTAAAAAAAAAAGCCTTTTAACGAAATTATCGAGTTATTACCATACTGTTTAGGAATGCAGTTTCTTACCAGATGTGGTTGTACACACCTGGAATCCCTGAACAATCGCTGAACCCCGTGACTACTAGTCACAAGTATGAAGCTAGACTGGGGTTCATAGCAAGACCCTGTCTCAGAAACAATGCAAAAGCGCGTTTTCTGTTCATAATGGCTTTATATATAGATTACTCTATATTTGTCTATTTCTGAGCTAGTCGGTTTCTTCTGTTGATCTCTATGGTGATTTTTATAAATAAACATATGGAGCATATTTTATTATTATCTTTGGGTTTAGATTTTATAGGTAGACAATAGGATAAAGAAATGGTTAAAATATTAAAAATTGATCATGGGTGGCAAGTTAGAGGGAAAAAAAGAAGAAATTTGTAATTACAGCTTTTTTCTGACTGCTTGCTTCTAGGATGTTCTTGTAACATTTACTTAATCTATTTCTTTAAATGCTGCTTTGAATTTTATTTGAAACTGAGAAAGAAAATAATCAGTATATGTTATATACATGTGTGAAATTGCCAAAAAATAGATAGAAATCGTTTTTCATGATTGATGAAAAATATGGAAACAGAAATAATAAGCAAATGGCAAACTCATAAAAATTTGTTTTATAGGCAGATTTTAAGGGAAAATCCTAGTGATTTTGACTAGTTGAATAACATGATTTATAGAGAGGTGACAGACATATAAATAGGTGTATCCACCTTGAATTTGTTTTCCTTTGGTTTTGGCAGTCTCTCCCGGGTGAGACCACAGCTTTTCTTAATCACAGAGGATCTCATGATGTCCCTTTGTGCTGCGCTCTGAGTATCGGCAGGTACCAGAGCTTAATGGTTACTTGGGTGGTGTCCTTGGCATGGGTGACACAGCAGGATTGTCACCTTCCTTTAGAGTCAGTCATCAGAGGCAGGAGTCGGCCAAGCGTAATGGAATTAGGAACCAATTTCAACTCCAGTTAATTACCTGCCTTGACCTTGGATTCTTCCTCGGTGGGAGTGGCTGGCCTACTGACTCCAAAAGTCTCTCCCAGGCTGACATCCCACGATCTTCCCATAACTGTTGCCGCCGGGAATTCTTATTCTGTGTTGTCTTTAGAACAATAAGAGTGGAAAGGAGAAATCAATTACAGTTTTTGAGGTGTCATTGGTGGGATGGTTGTGTGTGCTGCTCTGGTCCAACAGCTGTCGATTAAGAGTGTGGACATTTAGGATGAATGCGTATATGTAAATGTGTAAGTATAGGTAAGAGCACACGAGCTTGGGCTCCATGCCTTGCAGTTGTGGGTCAGGAGGTCGTGAGGAGACCAGGGAGCCATGCTTGTACTACTGTGAGTGTTGTCAGGCCTACCAGCTCTGGGGACTGATGCTGCAGTCCGATCTGCAGGACAGCACCAGCTCTGGGGACTGATGCTGCAGTCCGATCTGCAGGACAGCACCAGCTCTGGGGACTGATGCTGCAGTCCGATCTGCAGGACAGCACCAGCTCTGGGGACTGATGCTGCAGTCCGATCTGCAGGACAGCACCAGCTCCGGGGACTGATGCTGCAGTCCGATCTGCAGGACAGCACCAGCTCTGGGGACTGATGCTACAGTCCGATCTGCAGGACAGCACCAGCTCCGGCGACTGATGCTGCAGTCCGATCTGCAGGACAGCACCAGCTCCGGGGACTGATGCTGCAGTCCGATCTGCAGGACAGCACCAGCTCTGGGGACTGATGCTGCAGTCCGATCTGCAGGACATCACCAGCTGTGGGGACTGATGCTACAGTCCGATCTGCAGGACAGCACCAGCTCTGGGGACTGATGCTGCAGTCCGATCTGCAGGACAGCACCAGCTCTGGGGACTGATCCTGCAGTCCGATCTAGTATATTCTATAACAGATACAAACCCCGTGGCTCTTCGGGATTCTAAAGTTAACTGATATAGATTTTACTTTCCCCCTGATAATTCATTTCTTATTCCTTTTTCTCTTCATACCTTATTTATATTGAATTCCCGTGAAGTAGGTGGTTTATAAGCAGAGAGATTTATTCCCCTCGTTCTGACGTCTAGAGATTCCTGTTTAGTGTTCCAGCAGATCCCGTAGTTCATAGATGGTGCAGCCTTGCTCTGTCCTGATACAGAGAAAGGCATAAGGAGCACTTATTCCTGTATGAATCCCATTAGTGAGGGGCCTTACCCACCTCATTGATGCCCGTCTCCCAACATCTTCACTTCTGCAGTTAATACTTTAACACAAATTTTTCCCCATAAATATTTAAGCCACATCACCACTATCTGAATATCAAGGGAATTCTATGTTGTTTGTATTTTTATCTGTCTGTCTGTCTACTATCCATCCATCTATCCACTCCCATCCACATTTGCTTTTTACAGTAACTCTGTAGTGCGTGTGTGGATAGCAAGAATTGAGCTCAGACTCTTGCGTATGCTAGGTGAGTGCTCTTCCATTGAGCTTTCTCTGTATTTTGAATGTTAGTGTTTTTAATATTTGGTATAAAAAGCCATTCAGGCTCCCTGACTGTCGGTTCAGTCTCTAGGAGCCTCTGGGAGCCCAGGCTAGTTGATTCTGTGGTTTTCTTATGATGTTCTCTGACTCCTACAGTCTGGCCCCCAACCCGCTTCTGCAGGATTCCCCAAACTCTGCTGAACATTTGGCTGTGGGTAATATTGTTTTTAATTAATTGGCTTTAAATTTTCTTTTATTAAAAAATACTACATATTCATGGCCTCACACATACTTCAAAGAGCATAAGACGAAAGATGGAGGCTTGGCTTCCTGTTTGGGGAAATTACCCGATTTGGTATAAACTCAGCCTAAGGGAAGCTGTGGTGGGCCTACGATGAATAACACAGGCTCTTCGATTATGGTCAGTTGGTTTTCACTGTGGATAGCAAAAATACCAACAGAAGAGTTTTTTCCACAAGTCACACAGAACTAACTAGTAACCCACACACGCACTACAGAGAGAAGGCAGAACCTCCCATCATACCAGATAAAAATGACTAGCCCCGGTGGACCTTACCTTAGATATGAAAAAAAAAAAGATGTAAAATTCATAGACAAAAGCAGTAAAGAATTCTGAATTCCTGGCCTTTGTGACGGGTGCCCAGTCATTTTTAGATATAGCACAGAAAGAACAAGCAAAAAAGTGATTTTATTAGAATTTTAAAAAGAACTTCAAAAGATAGCATAACAATGAAAAGACCTAGAAAATGTAAGAAACATTTGTAAATTATCTCTCTGACAAGAGCTTGTACCCAGACTACATGCAGATCCCCAGCAATGCAAGAGGAAGAAGACAGGCGACCTTTGTCCAAAGAGTAAGACAGACCCTAAAAGCATGAAAATGTGTTCATGTTGTTAGCAACTGAGGGTTGTGAATCAAAGCCACACTGAGCTGGTGGCGTGGCTCCTGCCTATAATCCCAGCATCTGGGAGAAGGCAAGAGGATCAGGAGCTCAGGGCTGTCCTTAGCTACATAGTAAGTGTGAGGCTAGACCTATATGTTAGACCCTGTCTCAAAACACAAACAGAACCCACCCCTGTGAGACGGTAGGAGGGACACAATAAGTAATACAGATGTGTGCTGGCGAGGATGTGGGTAAATTACTTCACAATTGCTTGTGGAAATAAGTGGAGTAGTTGATTTGAAAAATAGTTTGTCAGTTCTTTGAGAAGTTTACCAGAGTTATCGTGTGACCCAATAATTCCACTTGTAGGCATTTTCACAAAAGAGTTTAAAATGGTGTTCAAACAAGCTGGTGTACGTGATGTTTACATAGCAGATCATTCCTTAGAGCCCCAGAGCAGCAGCAGCCCTACCGTCCATGGGCTAAGTGGTATACTGGTAGAATGTGGTATAGCCACACAAGGACATATTACACAGCCATGAAAATGAGTGACGCACTGATGGTTGTTACTGCCATAGTTCTGAACAAATACAAGTACTATCTGTGAAACGACTACATAGAAGACTGAAGAAGAACGCTCTGGTTTTAGATAAATAAAATCACCCCAGGCAAGGACTAAAGAGAGGGCAGAAGCCTGTTTGTGCAGACTCTGAAGAAGAGAGGGTTTTACATGCCAGAGGTGGCTGTCCTGTGGTATCGATGGTTCTGGGCCACAATGTTGTTATGTAGCAGTGACATGTCACCAAGCTGGATTTGTGCTCACTGCTATAAAAGAGTATTTATATATTATTTATTGTATATATCTGTGGGCATGCATGAGGTATGGCATCCATACAATGGTTAGAGGCAACTTGGAGGATGAGTTCCCTACCAAGTGAATTCCAGGAATCAACCTCACGTTGTTGGGCGTGGCAGCAAATACTTCTCCTTGCTGGATTAATCTTATTGGATCCCTGCTCATTTTTCATGTATGTGCACGTGACGGTGTGTATGTACCTATCCATGTAGGTGTATGTATGTTCATGTAAATGCACATGCACACGTGTGTATGCATGTGTGCAGAAGCCAGAGTTGTCTCCTCTAGCTTATTGGGGGGGGGAGGGACAGCCTCTTCCTGGGCCTGGGGTTCACTGATTTGGCAAGGCCAGCCAGCCAATGAGCTTCAGAAATCTTCCTGTTTCTGCATGCACCCTGGTGCAAGGCTTACAGACATGTGCCGGGCTGTGCTGCCTTTTATGTGGGTCCTAGGGGTCGGAACGTGTCCTAATGCTTGGTCCTAGGCACTTCTCCATCTTATGCCTTCTCCCGTCACATCTGCTCACTCTGATGACTGTCGGGCCTGATCAGGATCCTGGGGAGGAAATGGAAAATTGGACATCATTTTTTTTTTGGGGGGGGTGTTGTTTCTCTTGTCTTGCTTTTCAGTCTTGCTCTCTGGGGCTTGAAGATCCTGTCCATTTGTCTAGAAGTTAGTTGCGGGGAAATAGTGACTCAGTTGTGTGTTTCTGCATCTTTGTGAGGAATAGGTCCGCCTTTTGCCCTCTCTGCACTCAGCCCCCACACTAGGTGGGCACAGTGCAGCCCTGGTTTCTAGACCTTTCCTTATGCTCCCAGGAAAGGCTCACACCTCGCCCTGTCAGACTCTCCTGACAGATTCAAAGTCGCAAGCTGGCCCCAGAAGAGTGGGCCGCTAGAGGTCCCCATGGATGGACAGCTCCGCGGACCTTACACATTGGAGTCCTTCCTCAGGTCCAGTATTTTGGCCTAGGGCTAAAATTGTGCGGCTCTCAAGTGACCCTGGTATTAGCCAGCGTGTCATCCTGCTTTTCCTCTCTGGTAATTACCATCTTCGCTCACATTGCTTGTAGCTAAGGTTCATCACCCCATCCAAACTCTGCCAGAAAACCCGGCAGGCTCCACAGTGCTTCCGCAGACCCCAGAGTCTGGCGGCTGGCCACCAGCAGACGCTCTACTAAGGTAAGGCTGTCACCCAGGGTGATGAGAAAGGGCTCCACTGGGGATCTGAGGGACTTAGACGTGACGTGACGTGACGTGACGTGACGAGTGTGAACAGCTGGGCTGCATCTTCGAAAGAGCATGCGCGTGCGGAGCTCTCATCAAAGGAATCGTGGATATTGATTTGAGAATTTTTGCTCAAACTGTTGTTCTCTGAGCCTTTTCAGAGCACAGTGTGGTAAGTCACAGAGGCCAGGGAGGTGGTGGGGGGGTTGCTTCACATATTCTCTGCACTCGTCGCTAGGGAATGTTTCCTAAGGTTTGGGTTGCTTTCGGCTTTTTCTAAGGAGCTCTTCTTGTGGGGCTTATTGTGCAGCAAGTGACATTACAGAAAACCTGTGTCTTTGCTGGGTTTACAATTTTAGATTTTTTTATCAGGGAGAAAGGGACAGTGATCACATTCCTGGGTGGCTGGTTTAATGGCGCTTGAGATTAACCACAGAGAAAAGGACAGAGGTGAGGCTTCCAAGACAAGCTGATCTGCTGTGTCAGAGGAGGCTGAGTGTGCTGAAGTGTCAAGAGTTCTCACTTTCAGAGAACTTTCAGTCAGTGCCCTCCCCTCCCCTCCTCTCCCCCTCCCCAGACCCAAAGGGTCTGTTTTTGTCATTGTCATGTTGAGACAGGCCTCAAGATTCGTATGTAGCCAAAGATGACCTAACCTCCCAAGCCAATGGTTCTCTCTCTGTGTGTGTGTGTGTGTGTGTTGCTTTGAGATAGGTTCTAGGTAGCCTTGCCTGTTCTGGAACTCTATATAGACTGGGCTGGCCTCAGATTCACAGATAAGCACCTGCCTCTCTGCCTCTCCCAAGGGCTGGAATTAAAGGTGTGTGCCACTATGCCTTGGCATGCCAGCGGTTACCTGAGCCTAACCCTTTGCCTGGGTTTGGCCTTAGGAACTGGTGTGCGCTTGTGTGATCTTGCTTTCTCTTCCTCTCCCTCCTCCCCCCCCTTATGTGTGCATGTGCACGTGTGTGTGTGCGTGTACGTGTGTGTGCACGTGTGCGCGCGCGCGCGTGTGTGTGTGTGTGTGTGTGTGTGTGTGTGTGTGTGTGTGTGTGTTCCCAAGTAAGGAGAAGGGGAAGGTGTCCAGGTCTCATGCTCACCGGATCCTTTTATCTGTCTCTAGTGAGAAGGGCCTACATCATTACCACCTCAACATGACAGTGATGCTGGGGCAGGGGCTGCAGTGTATTGAGAATAAGGTTACAGAGGGAGAAGATGTAAGGCCTGTCCTGAGGCACTGGACTCAAACCGAGAAGGTAGAATGTAAAAAGGAAAATGAGCACCAGGGAGATAGCTCGGTCGGTTAAGTGCTTGTCACATAAGCCTGTACAGCACCTGTGTACAGAGCCTGGTGACACGTGTGACCTAAGCACTGGGGAAGCAGAGACAGGCTACACTGATCCTGGGCTGACTGGCCAGTCATTCTGGCCTAACTGGTGAGCTCTAGGGTCACTGAGAGACTGTCTCAAAAAGTATGGTGGAAGCAGGTGTTGAGGCACACGCCTTTAGCTCCAGCACTGGGAGGCAGAGGCAGAGGCAATTTCTGTGACTTCAAGGCCAGCCTGATCTATGGTGAGTTCCATACCCTTCAGAGCTACATAGTGATATCCTGTCTCAAAACAACAGTTGTCATCATCGTCATCATCGTCATCATCATCATCATCAACAACAACAATAACAATAAAGAAAGCAAAGAGTGATTGAGGAAGACATGGACTTTGACCTCTGGCCTCTATACTCAAGCACACAGCCAAACTCACAGAGAGAGAGAGAGAGAGAGAGAGAGAGGAGGAGAAGAGAGGAGGGGGGGAGAGAGAGAGAGAGAGAGAGAGAGAGAGAGAGAGAGAGAGAGAGAGAGAGAAAAGAAGAAGAAGAAGAAGAGGAGGAGGAGGAGGAGGGGAGAGAGGGAGGGAGGGAGGGTGGGTATAGACAGTTATAGTTTACACTGCATACTGAATGAGGGGTACAGGAGGTACAAGTTATCAGCATTAGGCTAGAGCTGGGAACTAGAAACCTGTTGTATAATTCTTCACTGAATTATCTAGCTCTGGTGACGCTGTCTGCTTTGCCTGAAGATCTCCAACTCCTCACCTTAAAAATTAAAGGATGGCGGGCCTAGACTAGTGTATTACTGGTTTCTTTCAGTTCTGTAATTACTAAGGTTCCTAATCTTTTTTTGTTAGCCAAATAATAGGTAAGAGCCTAGGCTTCAAAGCTAGAGTTCGGCTCAGGCTCTGTGACTTGCTGTTTATTAGCCATGTGACCATGGTAGGCCTGGTATGCATTGGCTTCCACATCAGTAAGTGTATAGAATAACAGTGGTTATGTCATCACTGTGATGGGAAACTTTAATGAGTTAATACTTATAGAAGCCATAAACATGCCTAGCACTAGAAAATGCCATAGAAGTGTTTGTTAAAAGTAAATACTACAACAACGACAACAACAACACACCTCGCTTACCTTTCCTGTTTTCCTACCAGGACTGAAAATCTTGAACTTGATTCCAGTATCTGACTGTTGTGTGAGGTATATGTGTATGTTCGTGTTTGTGCACAGGCATGTGTGTAGGTATATGTTCGTGTGTGTGTGTGTGTGTGTGTGTGTGTATACATGTACATGTGCACACACATGTGTATGGAGGCCAGAGGTAGAGATCAGGTGTCTTCCTCAATCACGTTGACCTTATTTTTTGAAGCAGGGTCTCTCACTGAACCTGAGGCTGATCAGTTGGGCTAGATCAGCTGCTGATGAGCTCCAGGCATCCGTCTGTCTATCAGGCATCTGTCTGTCTCTACCGTCACGGTGCTGGAGTCCTTAGACCTTCTCAGCCAGGCTATTCGGTAGGTGCCGGGATCAGAACCTAAGTCCTCATGCTTGTCCAGCAAGCAGTGTGCCGGCTGAGCCACTCCGCAGTCCTCCAATCCTGGGCTTCATTGCAAGTAAAACCAATCATCACTAAATACTAGTGATTCCAAGTAGAGTACCCTGGATCAGAAGCCACCTGCAGAGCTTGCTTGCCTCAAACCGGTCATGTTTGTTGTAGCTTGCAGTTAACTCTGAGGGAGTCAGAGAGAACCACTTCTGACTCAGCTCTCGCTCTGCTCCGGATGGTGGGTGAACTAGCGGTGATCGAGCAGTGGTGGCTTCCTAGGGAGCCGGTCCAGGTCCCAGATCTTTGCCCTGTGATAGCTCCCACCCTGTCTTAGCATCTCATATCCCTTGATTCTGGCTCCGCTGCCATGTCCTTGCTCTCCCAGTTAGCTGGGGCTAGCCCTTTTGTTGACCCCAGTCTGTCTTACACAGATCTCTTATGATGAGGGATTTCTCCTGTAAGCGGTGTTCGTCATGTACATGCTTAGAAAGTACAGGTTTTCTGGCAACCTCATTTAATACCACTATCTGAATAATCCTAGGTAAGACAGGTCTTTTGGACAGATAGACTCTGGTTTCTGTCTTGGCAAATGCCGACTTCTAAAAATGTATCTATTGTTATCGTGTGGGGGCATGTGCTTGTAGAAGTCTGAGGACAACTGTGCGGTCAGTTCTCTCCTGCTTTGATGGAGACTGTAAGGATCAAAACTCAGGTCTTTGGGAGTATATGGCTAGTGCTCGAAGCTGCCTGCCCGCCTTGCTGCTCTGAATATCAGGTTTTTAGTTGTTCTGAGTATACAAACTATTTTCCTCCTCTTCCTTCTCCTCCTCCTCTTCTTCTTCCCCCTATTCCTCCTCCTCCTCCTTTTCTTCTTCAAGACAGAGTCTCACTATAAGGCCTTAGTTGGCCTTCATTTCAGGGCAATTCTCCTGCCTTGCCTCGCAACTACATACCACTATGCCTAGCTCTAAATAAGCAATTTTCAGACTTATATCAATTAATAGTGAAAATTAATTTTCAAGGTCTTTGGCCATGAAGATGGCTTCTGTTAGCAGAAATAGTGAATTTTTCCTGCAGGGAATGCTATTATACATATGAAAACATAAAATATAAAATAAAAAATAACATTTAAATATAGACCTAGCCATTCTTATTAATGTTTTCACTGCTGCTGCTGTTGTTTTTTGAGACGTGGTATCCCTGTATGGCTCAGACTGGCTTTCAATTCACAATCATCTTGCTTTTGCCTCCCGAGTTATCTCTAGGACCACAGGTACACGCCACCACACCCAGCTGTAATGTTTAAAAAAAATGACCTTGAAGTAGAGTTTCCCCAAGTTATTTCTTTCTTAGATTTTATCATTTCATTTAGCAACTGGGATCTGAGTAAATCAGCGGTCTGGGCTGTATCCCTGTCTCCCAGGTGAGCAGTGTCATTTGCATTAATTCAAGGTGGGAAGTGCCCTGCCGGTAAGGAAATTGGCTTCCACAGGGAAGTAGAGCTCTCCTTGTTGCATAACATGTCACCAAGCTTCGAAGGAGTCCTACTCAGAAAAGTGGGGTTAAAGTGCAGAGGTCACCTCTTCTCTTTTCAGATGAGAGCTGCAGCTCACTGAGCATGCGCATCAGCCTGAGCTACCAAGCTGTAGCTCACTGAGCATGCGCATCTGCTGAGATGTAATGACTCATTATAGCGATGTCCAGATGCTACAGTAGCCATTGCTTGGTGCTGTGTTTACTAGCACATTCTAGAACATGTCACTGGCATTATTCAACATAGATCTTTAATCTTGTAGTGTGGAACTATGCTAAACTTCACTAACCCACACAGTAATAGTTTCTTGAGGTGGGACAGTGTGGACGCTGGAGTCTAAAGATAATATTTTTCTCCATCTCACTTAAAAGTTGTGATACTAACTTTCTGAAGCTCTTATCTGAGCTTAGGTTCTTACGCTTGCAGAGCTGTTACTTTACTGATCGAGCCATTCCTCAAGACCTTGTTGTGTGCTTTGATACAGGCTCTTTCTTTATAGCCCATAATATTGGCTTGGAACTCACTATGAAGTTCAAACTGGCCTTGAACATATAATAATCCTCTTGCTTCACCCTCCCTAGTCCTGGGTGAACAGGTATGCATCACCATACTTGGAAGAGAATATTATTATTATTATATAGAGATGTGTTGTTGAAGTTTTTCTGGCCAAAAATAAAGAAATATTTTGAATATTTTAATATTCCCCTAGAATATCGTGTAGTGTTTTGGAAACATTAAGTGTCTAAGTACTTTTAAAAAATATGGTCATTATTAAGCCCATTTGATGGTGGGGTAGACTGAGTCACCAAACATGTAAAATGTCCTTTGTGAAGCCACATAGGTAAATTAATTCAAGAGACTAAGATCAGCATACTTGAAATGCTCTGTCAAAGATCATCACCCTCAGTGGGGAGGATCTTTTGAGTGACATGAAAATGATCGGGAGACAGGGAGGGGCAGGTGACTCCACAGGGAAAGATCCTTGGCACTAGCCAAACCATGTGAGTTCGATCCCCGGGACCCCCCTGACGGAAGGAGAGGAGCCACTCCTCCCATGGAGTTGTCTTGTGACCCCACACACGCATGGTGACACATGCGAGTGCATGCATGTGAATACGGATCTGTGGTAAGCCTTTTCTACTGAGCCGGATGGTGCTTTAGAGAAGGCGGGCTGCAGAGGAAATCCCTGAGCTGGGAAGACTTGCCTGTTGCTGGTGACCTCAGACCTCACTTGTCATTCTCCCTCTTGTTTGTCAACTTCTTCCAGATAAAAACATTACTTAGGTCTATATGTGTCCCTTGTTTTGTGCTTCAACTTGACCAAACCCCTAAGAGTCTGTTTGCCTTAGAAGCTGTCATGCTGATTGTGTCTCTTCTCCCTGGCGGCTTGTGAGTTTGTTTGCTTTTTGTAAGGCCTTCCTGGCTGATACCTCCGCTCTGTGACTGTTAAGAATGTCCGCCCACAGGACAGTCACATCCACCCTTAGCCTCTAGCTACTTTGTGGCCGTGGTCTACCTTGGTGTTTCCTGTTCTCGACACCACCCTGCCTGATAATCCTTAAGCTAGTTCCTGGTCTGGTGTTTACTGGCTCCGTGATGACCTCATAGCTTTTATAAATTTTTCTTCTAGCAAGTAATTCTGAAAAATATTTGAGTCAAACATGAACTGAGAAGGATTCAGGAGTCACGTCAGGGACATATGAAAATCAGCTAAGCTGAAGCTCTGTGGAAGGAATTTTGTGAGTCTAGACTCTCGGGGCAAGAACGGTTGGTGGAGGAAAATAGAAAGCTGCTTCTAGAATCATGGCGCTTATGGCTTTGTTGGTGGGTCAGGATATTCCAAGGACTCAGCCAACATTAGAGATGCAGTCAAGTGCCCCGTGCTCAGAGCCTAGTAGCCCAAAGGGAAGCAGAGGCCTGGGCATAGAGTCTATCTAGACTCTAAGGGAGTAAGACAACAGAGAAGGCACTCAGCTAGAGAAGAAAGAGATGGCAGTCAGGATAGAGGAGTGTTTGGGGGTGAAGCTCGTTTCTAGGGTCAGGAAGAAGCCGATGTGTGGCAGTTCCTGCAGGTGGATTTCCAACGTGGAGAAAGGAAGGTAACGCGAGTCAAGGAGCATAAACAGTGCTCTTCCCCTCACCCTCTGCCTGGGTGAGCACCGGCTGCTGAGGGAATAGAACAGAGTTTGTAGAGTATGGCTTGCAGAACCCTGAGGGTGTCTATGACCTTTCGTGACCCTCAAACTCAAACCTGTTTTCCTAGCAAGATGCTCTCTGCCGTTTCTCCTGCTTTGGCCTTGATTGTGTAAAAGCAGCCATGGCAAAACTGCTTATGGCTTGGCAAGGGAGGATGCCACCTGCGTGGGAGTCTCGGTGTTCTGCACCAGAGCAGGGGAAGATGATGTCTTCATGAAATGATGAAAGTTACTTTTGGGGCTGAAGACATAGCTCAGTGGTTAAGAGCGCTGGCTGCTCTTCCAGAGGGCCCAGGTTCCATTCCGAGCACCCACATGATGGCTCACATCATTAACATGATCCTTCCTGTGCCAGAGACGTACGCATATTCTCACACTAAGTCTTTGAAATGCCACCAGTGGCGTGGGTAGTGATATCACCTTCTTGCGATGAGGAAATGAAATGTAGAGCAACATTATTGTGCACAGTGCATGGCTAGCTCTCTGGTGAGCACACTGGTAGCTCCCAGTCAATTCCCTAGCTTCCTCTTGACTGCTTCAGAACCCCTTTGGCCCACCCACCTGCCTTAGGCATGATGTTCATGGTACTGGTGCCATGATAGGTGTTCCCTGAAGTCATGGCGGCTTCTGCAACTGGAGGTTGTGCAATGGACCACCATGCCAGGCACATCTAGCCATACCTGTGATGAGCTGCCTCTCGAAGGGCTCGCTGATGCAGGAAGCCCTGTGTCTGCCTGGGATGGCTTTCTAGTGTCCTTGTCCTGAATGGGCAGACCCTCAGTTAACATCAATGAACATGTGTTTAATATTGTTGCAGATTGACTGTCATCTCATAGCTATCAGTGTGGAAAACAGATTGAAATTTTGAGAGTATTTAGGCGACAGTTTTCCCAGAGTGTCTGGCCAGACATGTCACTGGCTTGGGGCCTTAAGTATAGCAAGGGGAGAGTGAGGGCCCGGTAATTGAGTCCCTTTTCGTCCCTGGGTCTCTTGTTCTCACTTAGTCCCCAACAGCCTGATGGGGTTGTTAGACTGAACTCATTTTACAGAGGGGGAAGGGGACGCCGATGGCTGGGGAGTCTGTTCACGGTGGCTGTGCCATGCCCGGACCTGTCTGCCCTCCGGGTTGCCTCTGCAGGGATTGCTTTCCTTAAACAAGTAAGGCTCCTCACAAGTACAGACACCCCAGCAGAACCCTGGCTGCACCTGCACCACTCAGATCTCTGTTTCTTCAGCAGATGTGTTTCGGGCAGGAGAGGAAGGTGAGCCAGGCACGCTAGCCTCATTCTTAAGACCATCCTGCTTGTCAAGCTCTGCCTCCCTTGTAATCTCAGTGTAACCTGCTATCTGCAAAGGAGCAGGAGATGTCAGATAGGCGTCCACAGTGAGGAGCGGAAACACATTACAAAATATCATAGCTTATCCACTGAGAGTGAACCAGAGAGGAGGGCAGAGGGGTAGGTGAGCAAGAGGGGTGGTTTTATCCTGTAGGAGGTGAGGGTTCCTGGAAGTTGTGTTTATTTATGAATTTTCATTTCTTTATTTTGTCTGTGAGCACAGACGCATGCACATCACAGGGCATGTGTGGTCAGACGACAGCTTTTCCATCATGTTGAGGTGGGGTCTCTCTCGTTTTGTTCGTTGGTTTTTGCCTTTGCGAAGCCTGCTCGGGACCAGCTAGCTCGTGAGCTTTCGCAGGCTCTCCTGTCTCTGCTGCATCCCCCCTTAGGAGTAAGTGCAGGAACAGCGGGCCTGTGATCTGCGCCACATCTGGCTTATTTGTGGGTGTTAGGGGTTAAATTTAGGTCAAGCTTATGAAGCAAGTGCTTTCTCCACTGAGCCACCTCTGAGTGTGTGTATCTCATATGTGTGTATATATATATATGTGTGTGTGTATGTGTGTGTATATATATGTGTGTGTGTGTGTGTGTGTGTGTGTATGTGTATGTGTATGTGTGTATACACGAAACTTAAGACAGTCATTGAATACTGAGCTTGCGCCTGCTTGTCTGGGTGTGAACCATGCACAGAGCATGCAGGTACCCATGGGGGGAAGAAGAAGGTATCAGGTCTCCTAGCGCTGGAGATATGGCAAGGCAGTTATGAGCCACCCAGCATGGATACTTAGACTAAACATGGGTCCTCTGCAAGAGCAGCAAGTGTTCTTGGCCACTGAGCCAACTGTCTAGCCCTTGCTTTTGTTTTTGAGACAGGTCCTCACTGTATAACCCAGGCCCACATAGAGCTTTAAATCCTCCTGCCTCAGCTTCCCAAGTGCAGATGTGAGCACAGATGTGTGACAACACACCCAGTTTATGCCATTTTCTTTTTCACATGACAGACTAACAGGTGAGACATAGTTTTATTTTATGTAGGTCTTTTTTGTATTAAGGATTATTTTCTTGGAACAGATCATTAAGTATGAAGTTCTGGAACCCTTGAGCTGGTCTGTACATAGTAACCCTGCAAGGCCACTACCCTCTTGGTACTCAGTGCGCAGTAAGAAATAATAACAGGGCTTCTTCTAAGTGTTACTGCTCGACAACTCGAGAGGTGGAAATCTGTGTTTTGGGGATCATTGATGAGATACAGTGAGATACAGAACTGTGTTCTGTCCCATTTATCTCTTGTTATTTATGTTTCTCGTGGAGTACTAGCGATAGACACCTTAAACAGTGATGGCCATGAGCTCTGCTGTAAACTCCATAAGCACTGACTGAGTTAGTCATAGTTCTGTGAAGCTGTCACCCCCCTGTCCCCGAGAAGGAAAGGCTGCAGGAGTTAAATAAGTCACTCAAGGTTATATAACCAGCAAGACAGCCAGCTGGGACTTACCACTGAGGAATATGCCTCCAGGATGCTCACAAGTGCTGGTCAGGGTGTGTGCACTAACTCCAACACACACACACACGCACACACACACCTATATCAGCATTGCTCATGGACATAATTGTACACTTGTGGGCCTCTTACATGTGCCCTGCTCTTTATTTTCACTTTTTTGTTTTTGTTTTGTTCTTGAGACAGTGTTTCACCTAGGCTGGCCTGGAGCTCCTTTTGTAGCCCAGGCTGGACTCAAACAGTCATCCTCCTGCCTCTGCTTTTGCAGTGTGTGTTCCGCTCTTATATAAATGATGAAGAGGGGTGGATATCAGTGATTACATAATACTCAATAAGAATTTATACAGAGCTTCCCCTTCTTGGGCACATTTCTGTTTTCTAAAAATGTACAAGTAGGGCTGAAAACAACCTTCAGATTTCTCAAAAGGAACAGAGAAAATATACCACTGTATCATACACATCTGGGGTCCAGTTCACACCAGAAGGAAATAGTGTGACCCACCCAGGTTTTTCTCCTTGTTTTACCTTCCTGTGGTGCTGGGGGCCAAACCCAGGAACCTGTGCATGGCCAGCTAGTGCTTTCCCACTGAGGTACATGCAGCCGTCGACCACGGTGGTTGAGTTGTTAGATTCAAAGTAAGGTCATATTGTATATACTGTAGTAATTAATTAATGCCTCTTCTCCCTTCTCTGGCTGTTTAGTTGTGAACTGGGCAGATTTAGATGAGGATTTTCATAATATAAACTTTATTTAGTTGGTACCATAGTCAGTTGGTCTCACACTACTAAACCAGCAGGGAGGGCCTTGTCTTACACTTCAGTGATCCGAGTCCTGCTCTGCTGCGGTCATTACTCATAGTCACAAGTCGAGGGCTCACGAGCCTTAGTTTCCTCATCTGTAAATGGAGATGGGATGAGAGTACATATAAAACGCCTACCACGGTTCCTGATACATAATCGCAGCACGGCTGCGGGCTCCTGCAGCATTAGGCTTCATAAACATGACTCATAGACACTTAATGGCATGGGAAAATTTCTACACCATAAAATTTCACATTCTTTGTGAAAACAGGAAAAAATTTAAATCGATTTTTTTTGTGTGTGTGTGTGAAATCTCACGTCTTTCTTTAGCAAGCTAAAAACAAAGGAGGGCTGGAGAGACCTCAGTGGTTAAAAGCAGGAAGGTGGCTCTGCGGTTCAGAGCACTTGCTGTTGCAGAGGACCTGGATTGGTTGTCAGAGCACATCTGGCGGCTCATAATTCCAGTCCCAGGGGATCAGATGCCCTCTTCTGACTTCCACGGGCACCAGGCACACATGTGGTGCATATAAATATATCCAGGCAAATCACGCATATACCTGAAATTTAAAAATTGTTAAGAGCACAGAAAAGAGTTGAAAAATACTGGTATTTGTGTTCCCATCCTTCAGTGTGCTAGGCACTGGGAGATACAGACGGATAAGGTCTGATTGCTCTTGAAAAGAAACGTTTTATAAAATAATTTATTTAGTTAGGTTCTTTTTAGTTTTTGTTTTTTTTTTGAGACAGGGTTGTTCTGTGTAGCCCTGGCTACCCGGAAACTCACTCTGTAGACTAGCCTGGCCTCAAATGCACAGAGATCCACCTGCCTCTATCTCCTGAGTCCTGGGATTAAAGGTGTGCACCACCACCACCTAGCCTTATTTTAATGTTTTATAACTATGTGCATGCATGTGTGTCTGTATGGAGTAAGTGCATATGGATGCAGTTGCCTGTGGAAGCCAGAGGGATTGGATCTCCCTGGAGCTGGTGTTATACAGGCTGTCATGAACCACCTAAAGTACATGCTGGGAAACAGATCAGGCCCCTGCAGGAGCACCGAGCCATCTCTTTCCCCGGGGAGAAAACTCCCTAGTAGAAGACAGAATCATGAAGGGTGTGGCTGAGATTGCAGTCATGGAATTTGGGCTTGGTGCCATTCACCCAGACATGAATATGGTGAGACTTCTAATCAACACAGTGACTTTGTTGTAGCCGTGCTTGAGTGTCCGAGGTAGATAATAGCTGAGCATGTGCGTGCCTGATGCTGGGGGTGTCCGATGGAGAAAGTAGTCAGACATGGCATGTCTGGATGAGCTGGGGGTGCAGGCTGCAGAAGGCTTGATCTGTGGATAAGGCTCAAGCTTTGGGAACAGGCCAGAACTCTGGGAAAGTCTGTGCAGTAGACCAGAACCTCGGTCTTCTTTGGATGCAGAACCTGAGATCCAGCCTTCCTTTGAAGATTCCCTGTAGTGTAACACAAGTGATCTGGTTATGGTTCAGTTTGGCCACATATATCCTCCAACCCCAGACAAAAATGGCTTAAAGTAGTATAAGCATATTTTTCTTTCCTGAAGTAAGTCTAGGTATCAGTCGCCTGACACTGGAAATCTGATATCCTGTGTCCCTCAGTGGTTGTCTTCCCACTTGCTTTCGAAGGTGGGTGCCCAACCTAGCCATTGCTGAAAAGAGGGGTAAACATACCCCTTCCATGTAAGACTATCTCCTGGCAGTTACACATAACAACTTGTCTAGACTTATTGGCCAAAATGTCATCACTTAGCCATTATATGTACCTAGGGAGGCGGAAAAATGAAGTCTTCATTTTAGGATGCTGTATGCGTGGTGTCCAGATCGTGATGCTGGTAACATCTTGTATTTACCTGTGGAATGGTTCAGACTGGCTCATCTAAAAAGACAGCACAGCGGTTTCCGCACGGGTGGAGACATATATGCCTCCAGTTTAAATCACAAGTAGAAAGCAGGTGCGGAGGCCTGGGATCAAAAGCCACGGGAGCTCCAGTTGGAGACTGACTAACTCAGGCGACATGGTGAGCTCCTATCTCAAAAAACAGAAACCAAAAAAACCCCAAACAAATTCAAAACAAAACACAAATGTAGACGCTTTACAGAGCTGCCTGTATGTGAGCGTGTTTTGTCTTTAGAGAAGCCAGTGACTGCACTGCACACTGAACTGAAGCCTAGTACGTTTTTGTTTTTGTTTTTGTTTTCCTGCCAAAGGCGAAATCCACTGATTAACTTCGAGCCCTGTCTAGACCAGCAGCAGGTAGCTGAATCTCCTCTACAGCCACTGCCTTAGAGTTCCTGAGAGTTTCAAAGATTGAGTAAACATTTTCAGTCTGTGGATAAGTGACTTAAGAAGTCCTAGGTGGGAATATGCGCGGCTCTGCTGTTCGTGGGAAGGTCTGGAATCACACGCATGCCCGGCATGGGCTCTACCACTAAGCTACAGTCCGCAAAACTGATCGTGGTGTATTCTGTGCATTAGCTCAGTCTCCTAGCACGCAGGTCCAGCCTCATGCTGTACGTGGCCCCACTTCTTGAAACCATCTGGGACGCCCCGCTCCCCACTTTTTAAAGTTGCTTGTTTCTTCAGCTTGAGCTTCACAGATGACCACATCGTGTTGCCTTTGCCGGGTTACAGGGTTGGCCTAGCAGATTATTAGATGTCAGGAAGATCCTGGGCTCCTCTGGCTCCCTCCCCCTCCCCCTTTCTCCTCAGCAGGTGAGCATGGCAGTTTGGGCTTTTCAGGAGGAAGGAGCTGGAGGGAGATGTTCCTCAAGGTATCTAGTACCTTGTGATGCGTTTAAAGGACAATATGATACTTCTTTGATCTAGAGGGCCTAAAAGCTGGCTACCATTAGTAATTAGTACATGGCTGGCTGGCTGCGGGCGAGCGTGGCTGACCTCCAGTTTTATAAGACATCTGAGAGTTTACTGGAATGGAGCCCACGCCCCCTGAGGCTCTTCAGGCTAGGGGGTTTCCACATGAAGAACTTTTCTCTTCCGGCTGGGTGTCCCAACTGGTATGTGCCACCAGGAGCAAGAGATGAGCTCAGTGGGCGGGCACTATCTGGGGAAACCCTGTCTCAAAACAAGACAAAAAGCCATTTCCCTTCCTTTAAAACTAAAGTAGGGCAGTGAATAGCTCACGGGAGTATTTCTGCATGTTCCAGTAGTGTGAACACCTGAGTCTTGTATGTACGTGCAACACTTCCAGTCCTTCTAGAAAGTTGAGTGAGAAAAGCAGGCCTTTTCTTTTCCCAAGAAAGATAAGCTCAGAGGGCTGTGTGTGCTCTGTAGGAAACAGCTTGGGGCTGAGAGTCTAGATCAGTTGACAGAGTTCTTGCCCAAACTGCAGCAAACACTGGGTTTGTTCTCCAGCCCCTCATACCTGAAATCTCAATACTGCAGAGGCAAGGGCAGGAGAACCAAGATCATCATCAGCGACATAGCGAGTTCAAGGCCAGACTGGGCTATGTGAGACTGTCTCAAAAAAATTAAATAAAATGGCATGCTTCATATAGCCTGGGATTGTATCCTTTGGATTAGATCGTGGACAGGGTCTAGTGTGATATACTACACTGTTGATAGTTACTGTGAATGACTCATGAGAGGAGTATATGAAGACTTTCCGGCTTCAGACGATGTCAGAAGAACACCGTACAATGCAAATATCGATTACCCACCACATTCTTAGGCCTTCCGATACCTCATTCCACAACTGCCACATGAGGTATCAATATTATTTATCAGCACTTCACAGATGAGTAAACTGAGGCACAGAGATGTACCAGGATGTGCCCAAGGCCAGACTGTGGTCCCAAAGCTGGCTCTCCCTCTACTGCTGCCTGTCAGTAGGAAATTAAAGGAGACAGGGCAGGGGACTCAGCCTGGAGATTTGTGCAAGAGGGAACTGGGCCCCGTGAGAACAGGATATTGACTTCCAGGCACATTTGGAACTGGGATAGTGCAGCATGTTGGCAGGTTAAAGGTGAGCCTCGAGAGAGCAGTCTGCACCCGAGGATGCTGGGAGGTCAGAGTGCAGAGCTGCCAGAAGACACACAGAGGAGGACAGCTGGTACCCAAAGAGCTCCAGCCAGCTAGGAGAGCCACCGCTACACACTCAGGGGTTTTGTACCTAGGCTGGTAACTTGAAGTGTTTATGCCACAGACACTGGCAAGTGCTACAAGTCAGGGCTCCTTCACCCTTATCTACAAGGTTCTCTCACTGTCACCTAAAAGCACATATAATCCCAAAACACCAGATGCATTCAAACCTGGAGTGTGTCTCTGTGTGGAGTGTGCACTGCGTCAGGCATCAGGGAAACAAAGATGAGCCCTTCAAACAGACACTGCATGGTAGAGAGAGGTGACTCACTGTGAGATCTCAGGCCAGTCACCCAGCCTGGAGTTAGTCATCTGTGAATGGAGATGACACTAAGACTCTCCAGAGACTGTGGCCAGGCTGTCAAGGCCCTGCATGGAGACCCTCAGGTGGCGAGAGAAGTGAGAAATGCAACCTGATGGAAGAAATGAGGGGGACAGACTCAGACTGTGTTTGAGGGGAGAGGTCTTTGTGGGGTCATGGTCACCCCGTGGTCAGAGTTCCCAGGATGGATGCTATATGGACAAAATCTTCTCTGGCCCTTGTCAGAAAGCTACTGCTGTTTCTGTATCTTTAGCATGTTGCTTTTTATAATTTTTGTTCCTCTCTGTATATTCATTAACTTTGTTGTTTAAAGGAAAACTTTAAAAGTGTTTATGTGTGTGGCTGAGTGCCTGCATACATGCCCTATGTGTGTGCCTGGTGCCTATGGAGGCCAGAAGAGGGCATTAAATTCCCTGTAACTGGAGCTATAGACAGTTATGAACTTCTTTGTGGGTGCTGGGAATCAAAGCCGGGTCCTCTGGAAGAGCAGCCAGTGCTCTTAACTGCTGTATTCCTAGCCATGTTATTTTGGAGACAAGATCTTCACTATGTAGCCCTATCTGACCTGGAACTTACTGTAGCTCAGGCTGACCTAAAACTCATAGAGACCTTGAACTGTGCCCCGCAAGTGCTAGGATTAAAGGTATGCACCACCATGCCCAGTAAAACCCTGAATTCTTACCCCAACACTAGCATTACTTGCTTTTATAAACTCTTTTAACTTTCTGCAATACTCATTTCTAGAATCTCATGGGAACTCACTGAGCATATGCAGAAATGAGCCAAACGCTTTCTTGCTCTTGATCCACAGATGGAATCTAGTCTGTCTCTGTTTCCCCTCCCCTTATACAGAGATGTACGGTTTCCTTCCTAGGACCTCAACTCCTTTTTGCACACTGCTTGCTCTGCCTGGGACATTTTGCTCATGAGGTAGCTTAGGTGCTTGGGTAGTCTCTACCCTGTTCTTGTAGCTGGGTTGTCAACAAACCTACCTCCTTTTACCTCTGTTCTTTCCGTCTGTAAAATGGGAAAAACAAGACGATTTCCCTTATCAGACAGCTGGAAGGACTAACTAAATTAGTCATGTACAACCTGGGTTTACACAGGGCACATACCGAGTCCTGACGGTCCCCAGGCTTTGGGTTAAGGCCGTTGGGCTTAGGAGCCCTCTCCAGTGGTGACAGCAGCATCTGCTTCCCGTCCCTGTATTCAGTGGAGCTTTTGGACCACCACATTTGGGCATTCACCACAACAGGCAGGTTAAAGATGGGGTTCTAGTCAGACGAGCCCTCTCCAGTGGTGACAGCAGCATCTGCTTCCCGTCCCTGTATTCAGTGGAGCTTATGGACCACCACATTTGGGCATTCACCACAACAGGCAGGTTAAAGACGGGATTCTAGACGACCGCTACGTTTTCACTGATGTCCCAGCTTCCTCTCGAGATAAACCATGTTCTATCGCCCCTCTGGAACTGTAGGAGACCCCCTGACATTTGTCAGGTTAAAGACATTTTCCCCCATATGGAAAGGATACCATATATAAATTAACTAGTGATGTCCTCAATCTACAGATTTAACCTCTGGACAGACATTTACTGGATGGTTGCTATATGTGCACACTGTATTAGGTCTGGGCATATGGTGGTGAAAATAGTAATTGCAGCCCCTGATCGCTTGTGGTTGTTTACATTTAAATCAACTAGATTTAAATAAAATAATCAGACCCATACTCCTGTGAACTGTCTTTTAAGAGCTCAGTAATCACTTGTGCACTGAGTGGGGGGTGGGGGTGGGGGGAGCACAGATAAACATCTCTGTCACCAAGAAAGTTGACTGACCCTGCTATTCTAGAAGAAGCAGACATTGATCTAATAATCATAGATAAAATATAATCGCAGCTGTGTGAGCCCCAGGCAGAATGACTGCTTGGTACAGTGGCACATTTCATAGGACTTGGCTTCTTTGATGGCCTCCTCAGGGAAGACAGGTTGGAACTGGATTTGTGGAGCCCTTGGGAGTCAACAAAGCCAGGAAGCCTGGTAATTAAAGGGATGGAGGGCGGGCTAATGATGGGGTGGTGGGGATGAAGGGGAGGTTTGGGTTAGACAAGGAGGTGGGAGGACTACAGAGGACCCTGTGGAAAGGAGGGGAAAGAGCCGGGAAACTGAGGAACTGGCCTCTAGTTAGAGATAGAGCCTGGGTTTTACCTCAAAGTCCTACTGAGTAATAAGTCTCTGCAGTCACCTTGCCTTTTTCTTCGTGGGATCGGGCACATTACGCTGTCTGAATTACTCTCTCTGTTTGGTCAGTATGAACGCACTCTAATCACCCCCCTTCTTAGAGGAACAGATATACAAGACCCCAGCACTGTTGGTTCCATCCTGTGTCCCCACTCCCTGCTTCTCACTGAATGAAGGAGCACTGGACCCCCTCCTTAATCAGGAGCACCTTCCATTGGCTTCCGAGAGACTTTATCATCTTTGTCTTCTTCCTGCATCCTATGTAGCTCCTTCCCCTGGGCCAGTTCCTTTTTCTCACTGTAATTTGGTGTTCAGGGCTACCTCTGGGCCACCTTTACCTCCTTAAATATACTAACTCCCTGAGTGACCTCATCTAGTACCAGAGTGTGAGAATTAACTTTCTGTGTCAACTTGACCCAGCTATGGTCACCCACTCACTCACTTAAACACTAGATGTTGTGCGAAGGGAACTGAGAAGTGTAATTAACATTGAAATCAGTAGACGCAGAGTAAAGATTACCCCTCATAAGGCACGAATGTGAGTAGGCCTTATTCAGTTACGTCAAGGCTCCCAGAGAAAAGCCAGAGACCCACTGAAGCGGAAGCACTCTCCCTGCAGAGTGTCACTTGAGTCTCCAGCCTGTTGACCTTCTAAATTACTGAGCCTGTTCTTTTAGTGTGAGACAGGGTCTCCTGTAGTCTTGGCTGGCCTCAGACTTCCGGGCTAAGGATAACCTTGAACTCCTGATCTTTGGCTTTGCTTCTCAAGCATTAATACAGGCAAGAGCCTTAACTGTTAACGGATTCCCTTCTAAGCTCATGGCGCCTTTACACTCACACCCCACTGCTGGCTTCCTTTTCCCTAGAAAATCCCAATAGATGCAGTATTTTTATCCTATAGTTTGTTTATTTTTGAGACTTAGCTGCCTTCGAACTCTCTTTGTAAACCAGGCTTAGCCTCAAACTCATAGAGCTCTGCCTGTTTCCAGCTCCCGGGGGCTGGGAGCAAAGGCATGTGCTACCATGCCAGCTAGTGCATAGAGTGTATGCTGTTGTTCATATTGGACTCCCCTAATTTCTCTCTTCATTTTTACTTTTAGCTCTGACCTCTAGATCTGTATATCCAGTTGCCTATTGGAAATCTCTATCTAGAGAGAAAATTCAAAAACAGAACTCTCCAGTCAGACTGGGCTTTTACCAGGCTGACACTTTTCTTCCCCAATTGTCCCTGTCCCAGAGAGTGCCACCTCTGACCCAGTTGCCAAGGTGGACGTTTGTCGGGATCTGGATAGATTGCAGGTTCTTATCTTCCTTTGTCATCTCCCATTCCGACCGTTTGCAAACCTGTGTTTACCCTCAGATGTAGCTGCCGCCTCACTAGTCCAAGCCTTTATGGCTTCTGCCTTCAGACTTCCTCCTGGGCTTTCCCTTCCTTTCTGCCTTTTCTTTTCTTTTCTTTTCTTTTTTTTTTTTTTTTTGGTTTTTCGAGACAGGGTTTCTCTGTGTAGCCCTGGCTGTCCTGGAACTCACTTTGTAGACCAGGCTGGCCTCGAACTCAGAAATCCTCCTGCCTCTGCCTCCCAAGTGCTGGGATTAAAGGCGTGCGCCACCACTGCCCGGCTCCTTTCTGCCTTTTCTTCCTGGCTCTCTGGCTGCGTGCCTGGGTGAGCACAGCAAGCTCTCAGCTTGATGCTTCTGTTTCTTGGGTCATCTGGCACGCACGGGCCTCCTTCAGCCTCCTTCACAGGTACATCCTTAGGTATTTCCTACCTTTCTGTTCCTTTTCTTGTTCTTCAGAGTGCAAAGAGCTCTTCCAACACCCACCTCACTGCCATCGCCCCATGAAAGGATGCCGTGACGGCTTCTGTGGAATGAGAGGCACACAGTGTGTTTGTGTGACGACAGAAACAATCAAGTAAAGATCAGGAAGTCAGTCGATGGTGACCAAGGGGCGTCTTTCCCGCTGAAGGTGTTAATGGCGAAGGCAAGAGCTGGTGCCACGCCTTGCTTTTCTTCTCCTGAGAGCCACAGTGGAGACTTCAGCAGCCTGCTGACCACGGGCAAGTGCTGGAAGTCCTGTCTGGCCGATTCCGGTTTCTTAAGGTAGAAAGTAGGTCATGAGCAGAGGGAGGGCAGGATGAGGCAGTGCTGTTAGAAATTAGAGAAAAGAAGTCAAAAGAAAGGAAGAGTCACTGTGGCAGCTGGAGAAATATGACAGGGAGAAAGGATTGCTGGGCAGGGCTGCGGACAGACTTGAGGTGTTTCTCCAACAATGGTTGGCTGCCTAAGTAGGGTGCAGACTATGTGGACAGCTAGTACTAACAGGAGTGGTTCTTAGCCAGGTGTGTGTGTGTGTGTCAGCAGCACACACCTTTCTTAATCCCAGAACTTGAGAGGCATGAGGCAAGGAAATCTCTGAGTTTGAGGCCAGCCTGGTCTACAGAACAAGTTCTAGGACAGCCAGGGCTACACAGAGAAACCCTGTTTTGACAAAACAAAACAACCAAACTTCTCCATACAAGGGTGGGTCTTGCCTTGTCTGGACATTGAGAAACCTGGCCTTGATCTCAAGGGGCCCTAGAGAGATGAAGGTCTGAGTAGTGATTGTAACTGAGTGCGCTCTCTGTAGGTGGGCGTTTTATAGTGCTGTTGATGCAGTAGGACTCTATCATCTGTCTTAGTTGAGATGACAGTTCCGAAACAGAAGATTTTCCATCGTTTTCTGAGCTATGATACCACGTTCCAGGGAAATGAGAAATCAAACAAGGGTTTGCTTTTTGAAAGTTTTGATAGATTTAGAAATGTGCAATTAGTAGGTACTTGGGGCCTTGGAGAGGGAAGGGACAATTAATCCTCAGTGGGAACCCCACCCAGAGGAGGTGACTTCAAATGGGTATTGATGGACTACTACATTGGTTTTCAAGGAAGATAAGGACATGCACAGTCCAAGCAATTTAATGTGTTTGATTAGACAGAGAGCAGTTCTTGAGCTATGAGGACAGGTGAGGAGCCTCTTCCCTTAACCAGTAACTAAACTGGACCAGAATAGAGCTCTCTGCGTCTCCTCACAACAGGGAGAGCTGTTTTAGCCACTTGTACTATATACTCTGCTTATCTTAAGAGCAGTGGGGAGTTGAAGTGGCTTCCGTTGCCTTTTCTAATAAGCTGTTAGAAAAATCTCAACTGGGGCTGGAGGAGGTGGCTCAGTGGTTAAGAACACTGACTTCTCTTCCAGAGGTCCTGAGTTCAAATCCCAGCAACCACATGGTGGCTCACAACCATCTGTAATGGGACCCGATGCCCTCTTCTGGAGTGTCTGAAGACAGTGACAGTGTACTCGAATACATAAAACAAATAAATCTTAAAAAAAAAAAAGAAAGAAAAATCTCAACTGTGATCCCTCTCTGACCATGTAGGATATTTTCAGGGTCAGGCTATTGGAATCCTGTAATCATGGCATTAGTATATTATTGTAGCTTAGTGATCTGAGAGCCTCTCTCTACTCTGTCATACTCTTGAAATAAGTTGCGCTTGTCTGTATTTTTAAGAAGGAGGTGTTCATGACCTTCCTTTACGAACTGTCCCTCTATTGAGGTAAGGCAAACAGCTTGCAGAGCTCGCTCGGGAGCCAGGGGTGACTTCCATCCCTTGGGCCTTTAACCGCCTTTGCCCTGAACACTTTGGAGCTAGGCACTTTTGTGTCCAGGCCCGACATTTGAGAATCAGGGGCTGCTCGGGTTTAAGCACTGCTTGTCCACACACAAGTGAGCAGTGGGCAGTGTGGGTGAACTGTCGGGTCAGTGTGGGTGGACTGTCTGGTCAGTGTGTGTACGTTTACGAAAGTTTCTTACTTTCACCTTGGGAGAGCCTAGAAGGCATGTGAGGAGGTCACTCAGTTCTCAGGAGGCGTGGCTTCAGGCTGTTAGGAGCCAGCAACCCTCTCACCTAGTTTTTTTTTTTTTTTTTTTTGTCACCCAGCCAGTGGATTGGACAATTCATTCATTCATTCATTCCCCAAGCATTCTTAGTAGTCTAGGGGCAGGGAGGCAGGAGAGGACAAGACCTTCTTTGGTCGATGCTGGTGGTGGTGTGCCAAGTGCTAAATATACTGTTTTCCTTAATGTGAACCCCGAGGCCGATTGGGACGAGGAGGAAGTATTGTAAGGGGAAATAGTCATTTCTTTTCAGGGTTACTCAGGATGAAGTAGGCATAGCTTTAAAAAAACAGGGAACTTCCTTAAGAGAATCACCAGACTTGACTAAAGCATTACCTTAGGGCAGTGGGTCACTGACTTTGCAGTCAATTAGATTAACTCTTGGTTTTTTTGTTTTTTTTTTTTTTAAACCTATTGGCAGGGTCACAGCCAGCGCCAGGGGCATCAGAACTTGTGCTGTATGGGTGCCGGGCGTCAATATTATTAAAGTTCCTCATGTGACTAACGCAAGCTTGTGTAGACAGCAGCGCCTTAGGGCTGAGGCCCGCTTACTCACTCCACTCTCTTACCGGGTTCAGGTTCCCTTTGACTGGCAGCCGCGGCCTTTGGGTGTGGGTTGGGGGGGCCGTTCCGAGCAGCGAGGATGTTGTGCGGTCCAATTAGGAGCTGTCGCTCTGCGGGGACTTCAGGCACGGGTGGCCGGGGCTGCACGGGGACTGGATTTTTGCTTTGTCATTCTGACAAGGGCAGTTCGCCCGCCTACTAAGAGCAGGGCGTGGCTTCCCGGAGCCACTGGGAACCCGCAGCTCCTTATCCTCAGTTTGCTTCCGTCAGGCCTCGCATCCACGCGGGAGGCGCGGCACGCCGGCACCGCGGGGAGAGAGGAGGCTGGTGTTTTCGTCTTCCTTGCTCATGTAAGCTCTGCGTCAGCTTGGATGCTCCGGACGGTCGCAGGCCGGCCTGGGAGCATCGCTCCGGGGTGGTGGTTTGGAAATGTCCGGGAGGGGATCATTCAATGTGTGACTGAGAGGGCTGGGAACAAGCCAGGATAAGCTCTTAGAAGGGTGCAGAGGACAGCCCGGGCCACAAGCTTCAGTTATGTGGAGACTAGAGTTTGACCCTTGTCTGCTGGTGCCTGGCAAGCGACCAGAGAAAATGGGTATCCTCTGTAGAGCAGTGATCTTGAGATAGATGTGACACTGTGATGAATGTGTGTATAGATCCGTGGTACCATTACGACGTTTCATGCCTTTACAAATGTTTCTACTTCTTAAGCCCCATGAAGTTCCTTGGAATTGTCAGTCGCATATGTCTCCAAGTGGCTTGCCCTTCTTGACCCAGGCAGGTAAACCGGGCAGCTGGGACTTCAGCACAGCCCTTCCCTAACTGAAGGAGGCGGGGCAGGCTAGTGGTTAAGAGCAGAGACAAATCCTGCCTTGATTTGAGTCCCAGTGTTGACCGGCAGCTCGAACTTAGCCAAGTTGGTTGACTACATGTAGCCCGATTTCCCCTACCTGATAAATGGACATGGTAACATGGTAATACATCTAAAAGTACAGTTGTAAGACTAAATGTTTACATATAATGTTATAGCACTTTGTGTATAAATATCACTGATGGTACTAGTACTGAATAACTATGCTTTTAAGTGCTGGTGTCAGTATATTATATAGGATTATATATTTATCTATGGGCTACATTTTTAATAGTTCCAGACTTTTCTGAGTTCACTCCTTTGTGAAATAGGATCATCCTCCCCTGATGTCATCCAGAGCGTGGATGCATGGTGTCTTTGTGAGCCTTCGTTTTGCCCGCGGTTTCAGATTCCAGGAAGCTCTGGGTGTTGCTTTCCCCGGCGCAGTGATCAAAAGCCAGATGAGGCTGTGGCCGTGTTAGCGTTAGGTGGCCGTGAGGCTGGTGTCTTCAGCCGCCCTGCAGAGCGTTTCTGAGTTCCTGGCGGTCCCGGAGTCTTGCTGGCCCGGCTGCTTGCGGGTCGGACTCCACTGGCGGGAGTGACCGAGGGCGCGTGGCGTCCCGGAAGCCCCGCCCGCAGGAAGGCTCACTGCCGCTCTGCTTTGTGCCACAGAGGGCGGCGGGGCCTCGCAAGCGGCGCGGGCGAGCGGAGAGACCGCGGGAGGCGGCGAGCCGGCGGGAGGCGCGACTGGCAGAGGGCGGCCATGGTCCAGCCCTGAAGGTAGGAGCCGTGCACGGTCCCCGGTCCCCGGCTTCCGGCCACTGCTCAGGCTGGCGACCCACGTGCTCAGATCCCTGAACCGGGAGGAGCCAAGCCAAGCCATTTTTCCTTTTAAAACGATCGACCGTTCAAAGTACACTTTCCTAGGGTTTTTCCCTCTTACAGTCTTCAGCGTCAGGGTGAATAACATGGGGGAAGTCTTGAGAAAAAGGCATCAGGAAATGCTTACCCCTTCCTCATCAGGCCGCCCCGGCACCTTCCTCTTAATTCTCTGAGGCATGGGGTACCAAGAAACACAGGCTCCGCCCGGGAAACAACCAGGAATCCCCTGGGTTGTATTTGTTTCCCGTCAGGCATTTCTGTCTTTAGCTCAGAGTTCAGGGGCTATAAAGGAATCTAGATCTACCCTTCCGTCCGTCCGCTTGGGCGGAGGGGGTGACAGCCTGCAAAATTGCAAAAATGTGTGATGAGACACTAGGCTGTGACATCATGGAGTCTGTTCTTAACTTCCCCTGTGGATCCTGGGGATCAAACCCCAGTCTCCACACTTGGCAGCAAAGCGCCTTTCCTCAGTGAGCCATCTCGCCAGCCCTTCTGTGATTTTTCAAAGTAAAATATACTGAAATATTTGCTTTCTTAGTAAACCTGTTAGGTGTAAAAACACTTAGATGGATGTGTCATTAAGAAGGACATTAACAATTACTTTGTATTTTTATTTAGTCTTCTACCAGAAACATTTTTGAAGAGTGAATATAGGGAATGGAACTAGACTTAAAAGGCAAATAGCAAATGGATGGAAACTAATTAAGGGAGATAAAAGGCTTTACCTTTAGTTAAAGTACTTGAGCCACTTAGACCTTCAGTTCTCACGTTAAATACCTGGGACCTGACAATGGTGGTGTGGGGGGCTCCACCTGCGTTGTAAATGTGTATTGAGAAGTTACAATCATTTGTTTCTACATAATCTTATCCGCACTCACGATTTTTAACATCAGTGGGGTGGGAGTAAAAAATGCCTTTATAAGTTTTGGGATGAACTTTATTGTCCTGTTTCTCCGACCTTTTCAATTTCCTATGACAGTTAGCTTTGGAGCCACAGTGAAGTTTGTAACCTGTACTCCCATTCGCTCCATATATATAAGCAGACCAACTGCTCTGTTCCCCCTTTCCCCTGGTTTGAGTGAGTGCTAAAAGAAATGGAAGGAGACAGACCAGGAAAGATGGGCTGACTGACTGGCTTGAGAATCTTGAGCTAGCCACAGTGAGTAAGTTATAGATGTGAGAGGGAGATCTTTGGAAGGACTGGTAGGCACCGGTGACTTCTTAACAGGGGAGTTTGAATAAATGTTTCCTCTCCCTCTTCCCCCCCCCCCCCCTTTGGTGCCTGTGCCAGGATTGAACAGGGCTGTAAACCTTCTAGGTAAGCGCTCTACAGCAGAGATACATCCCCAGGGCAGCGTCTAGTGTGCTTGTGTTTGTAATCCTGGGGAAATGCCCAGGGCTTCGCACACAGGCAGGTACTCTACCACTGCGGGTTCGAGCCCTTTTTCTTGTTGTTCTTTCTTTCTTTTGCTCTTTTTTTTTGGGAGGCAGTCTCCCTATGTAGATCAAGCTGGCTTTGAACTTACTGCATAGCCTAGGCTGGCCGTGGAATTACTGATCATCTGCCTTTTTGAGTGCTAGGATTACAAGCAGGCGCCACCAGGCCCAGCAGCATTTTATCTTTAAGGCAATATTACAAGGATCAGAGTTTATAGGATTCCGAAGGGTTTTAATTTTTTTTTTTATTGTGTTTATTTGTGCACGAGTGTGTCGTTCCATGGTCTCTTTCTCTCCTTCTACCATGTGTTATCTTGGGGATTGAACTTGAATTGTTAGGCTTGGCAACTGGTGCCTTTCCACACTGAGCCCTCTCCCTCCACGGCCCTGACTCCAGAGTTTTGAACTTGCCTGTGTGAATGCGTCTCTTGGTGGCTGTGAGAAGAACAGGGCGCAGTGAGGGGAAAGGTAGGTAGGTACCACTGGAACAACCATAGTTAAGCCTTCAGGAGTACGGTGGACGAGTCTTGGGCTGGAAGGTTAACAACTGGCTGCATGAGACTCCTTTAAGGCAGTGACAGAAGAGGTAACGGGCAGGCGGTGAGTATCTGGAGACTCACATCTAAGCAGACGGAGCCCAGGGGTGCTCAGTCCCGGGGAGGCAGCCTCAAGCCCACCCTGTCAGGCCAGTCGCGGCCTCTTCCCGATAGATAGCCTCAGCGAAGGATGCTCATTTCTTCTTGCCTGCATCACTTCGGGCTTCTCACGCCTCCCGCACCCGCCCAGGGCCGTCGTCCTCAGGCCTGCTTCTCCGCCTGGTCTGCCTCCAGGATAAAGGGCTCACTCGCTCTTCAGTTCTTTGTTTTGTGCCTACTTAGGCCAGGGCCAGCCTGGTTTTCTTTTCATCATCTCTACTCCCAAGCCGCTGGAAGCTCCTGGGAATAGTGACACCTGCAGTCTGTAGATTTTCCCTGTCTGCTAGGTTCCCTTCAGTTGTGTCCAGACCCACCTCTCCAGGTGATCACCTCTTTAGAGAAATGCATCGTTTGGCCAAACTACATGTGTGTTCCCACAGCAACCCTAAAGATTCTTCTTTTCTGGAAAAGGAGGGATCTTGCCAAAGATAATTTTCTGGCTTGCTTCTGAAGGTGGGGATGTCGGCTCACTATGTGCTTGTGTTCACAAGGGTGTGTTAGTAGCCGTAGCTAAATGGATAGGCCTAGTACTGACGGTAACAGCTGTGTGTGTGTGTGTGTGTGTATGTGTGTGTGTGTTGGATTCTAAGTTCTCACAACTGCCTGGTGAAGGACATGGTGCCATCCAGTATTGAGGGTAAGAAAATGAACCTTCACAGTTACCTACCAGGCCGGGGCGGGCGGGGCTGCGTGCCAGACCACCTGCCTGCAGAGTCACTGTGTGCTCTGCTCACACCTCTGGCTTTGCGTCACTACTTCTGAGACACACGCCTGCTCCCGGTCTGATTCTTGTGAGTCAGGATGGAGCCCGTGCAAATCCCAGTATTCCTAGCATACTTCTAGCATGGAGCTGTCGGCCATTCATTTGAAGCTTACTGGATGAGACTTCATTCCACTGTGCCGACTCCATCGGAAGGATGAAAGGCTTGTTCATCTTTCATTTGTCCTTTAGCTCTTCATATGCATTCCATAAATTAGCAGCGCTTCATTCATATCCTCATTCCTCAAATAATTCATTAAGTGTCTGGGACATAAGGATTCACTTAAAGGGAGTTAACTTTGAAGGCTCTGGTTTCATTGGAGATGGGTTGTCAGACATGAAACTCTTGAGCTGTTCAGAACTGGTTCTGAGTAGCACCTTGGGAAACAACTTAGAGTTTTACATCTGACAGTCACAGTGCTTTGTTTGACATGCAGGTGAGCCTTTGTCAGTCAGAAAGAAAGAGGTCACTTTAATTAGTCAGGTAACTGCGCTGTCCTAGGCTAGGCGTTGCCCTGTTTTCTCTAACACAGATCTGTATGATAATATATACACTTAAAAATACTTTTGTTAGGACTTAAGGGTAGCTTAGTGGTGTAGAGGGATTGCCTGGCTTGCCATGGCCCTGGGTTCAATCCACAACACTATTAGAAAATGTATGCTGTCTTAATTAGGGTTTCCTTGTTGTGAAGGGACAACATGACCGTGGCGAACTCTTAGAAAGGAAAACATTTAATTGGAACTGGCTTGCAGTTTCAGAGGTTTAGTCCATTATCATCACAGCAGGAAGAATGGCAGCGTGCAGGCAGACGTGGTGCTGGAGGAGCCCAGAGTTCTATATCTTGATCTGCAGGTAACAGGGGAAGGAGACTGTGTGCTACACTGGGCATAGCTTGAGCATAGGAAACTTCAAAAGCTTGTCCCCTACAGTGTCACATTTCCTTCAACAAGGCCACACCTCCTAATAGTGCCACTCCCTATGGGCCAAGCATTCAAATACATGAGTCTATGGGGGCCAGACCCATACAAACCACCATGTTTGCCAACAAATGTTTTTCTATTTTTTCTTTTTTTGTTTTTTTTTTGTTTTTTTTTTTTTGAGGCAGGGTTTCTCTGTGTAGCCCTGGCTGTCCTGGAGCTCACTCTGTAGACCAGGCTGGCCTCGAACTCAGAAATCCGCCTGCCTCTGCCTCCCAAGTGCTGGGATTAAAGGCGTGCGCCACCACCGCCCGGCTCTTTTTTTTTTTTTTAAAGGGAGGTCAGTAATAGTTTTTAAGGTATAGTGGAATATGCAGAAGACTGATTTTGCAAATGAGGAAACTCAAATACTCCTAGAGAGAAAATATATGGAAGTTACAGAAGCATTTTTTTTCTTTTAGAGATGTGTGCATTTAAATGTGGATATGTGCACGTTGAGTACAGAGGCCTGTACAGCCTCAGTCTAAAAATAATTTTCTTTTCCTAAAACCTAAAACAATGAAATCATTGCTTTGTATGTAAAAGTATTTTTGAGATGCTTTGAAATGTAGTATGTACTCAGTAGTTAAAACCACTGATTATATAATTTTCATTCCATATGTTATAATTCCCATCATACAAATGAGGAACAGTGGTGGCTTGTAGGGTTAGCTGCCTATGTTAGGTTAATACTAAGTAGGGTAGATTAAGACTGGGACACAGGCTTTCTTCAGTCCATTCTGAAATTTTAAATTATCTGTATGTCTGTATCCATGCTTGTATGAATGTATCCCAAGTGTGTGCACTCGCCTGCAAAGGCCAGAAGAGGTTGGATTCCTTGAGGCAGAGTTAAAGGAAGTTGGGAGCCTCAGTCCTCTGACAGAGCTGCAAGTGTTCTTAACCTCTGAATCACGTCTCCATCCACTTCAGTCCTTTAAAAACCGTTAAAGATTAGTATGGTGATATATGTATGATGTATGTTTAGGCATGACTTCCATGGTCTGTATGTATAGTTTAAAAGACAATGTACCATAACAACACAGTACCATGGTCTGTGTGTGGAGTTCAGAGGACAATGTGTGTTGGCATGAATACCACGGTTTATGTGTGGAGTTAGAAGACAACATGTGTGTAGGTATGAGTACCATGGTCTGTGTGTGGAGTTCAGAGGACAACATGTGTATAGGCATGAATACCATGGTTTGTGTGTGGAGTTCAGAGGACAACTGTATGTAGGTGTGAGTACCAAGGTTTGTGTGTGGAGTTCAGAGGACAACATGTGTGTAGGTATGAATACCATGGTTTGTATGTGGAGTTCAGAGGACAACATGTGTGTAGGTGTGAGTACCACAGTCTGTGTGTGGAGTCAGAGGACAGTGTATATGTGGATGTGAGTACCATGGCCTGTGGAGTCGGAGGACAGTGTATATGTAGATGTATCATGGACTGTGGAGCTCAGAGGACAGTGTATATGTAGATGTGAGTACCATGGCCTGTGGAGTCAGAGGACAGTGTATATGTAGATGTGAGTACCATGGACTCAGAGTTCAGAGGACAGTGTATATGTAGATGTGAGTACCATGGACTGTTGGAGCTCAGAGGACAGTGTATATGTAGATGTGAGTACCATGGACTGTGGAGTCAGAGGACAGTGTATATGTGGATGTGAGTACCATGGACTGTGGAGCTCAGAGGACAGTGTATATGTAGATGTGAGTACCATGAACTGTGGAGCTCAGAGGACAGTGTATATGTAGATGTGAGTACCATGAACTGTTGGAGCTCAGAGGACAGTGTATATGTGGATGTGAGTACCATGGACTGTGGAGTCAGAGGACAGTGTATATGTAGATGTGAGTACCATGGACTGTGGAGTCAGAGGACAGTGTATATGTAGATGTGAGTACCATGGACTGTGGAGTCAGAGGACAGTGTATATGTAGATGTGAGTACCATGAACTGTTGGAGCTCAGAGGACAGTGTATATGTGGATGTGAGTACCATGGACTGTGGAGTCAGAGGACAGTGTATATGTAGATGTGAGTACCATGGACTGTGGAGCTCAGAGGACAGTGTATATGTGGATGTGAGTACCATGGACTGTGGAGCTCAGAGGACAGTGTATATGTGGATGTGAGTACCATGGCCTGTGGAGTCAGAGGACAGTGTATATGTAGATGTGAGTACCATGGACTGTGGAGCTCAGAGGACAGTGTATATGTAGATGTGAGTACCATGAACTGTTGGAGCTCAGAGGACAGTGTATATGTGGATGTGAGTACCATGGACTGTGGAGTCAGAGGACAGTGTATATGTAGATGTGAGTACCATGGACTGTGGAGTCAGAGGACAGTGTATATGTAGATGTGAGTACCATGGACTGTGGAGTCAGAGGACAGTGTATATGTAGATGTGAGTACCATGAACTGTTGGAGCTCAGAGGACAGTGTATATGTGGATGTGAGTACCATGGACTGTGGAGTCAGAGGACAGTGTATATGTAGATGTGAGTACCATGGACTGTGGAGCTCAGAGGACAGTGTATATGTGGATGTGAGTACCATGGACTGTGGAGCTCAGAGGACAGTGTATATGTGGATGTGAGTACCATGGCCTGTGGAGTCAGAGGACAGTGTATATGTAGATGTGAGTACCATGGACTGTGGAGCTCAGAGGACAGTGTATATGTAGATGTGAGTACCATGGACTGTGGAGTCAGAGGACAGTGTATATGTAGATGTGAGTACCATGGACTGTGGAGCTCAGAGGACAGTGTATATGTGGATGTGAGTACCATGGACTGTGGAGCTCAGAGGACGAGTTGGTTCTTTCCCTCACTTTGAGTGGCTTGTCCTTTTTGAAGGTTCATTTTTGAAAGTGTGTCCGTGTACACATGGTTGCCAGTGGAGGCTAGAAGAAAGTATTGGAACTGGAGTTACAGGCAGTGGTTGCGAACTACCCCATAGGGTACTGAACTCCCTGTCACGGACCGAGTGTGCCCCCCAGGTCAAGCTTTCTGTGGTGTGAGTTGGGTATGCACGCCTGTTAACTTAGAAACAAATCACTCCTCACATTGTTAAATCTCAGGGTACTGATAACTCCAGCCACTTAACTGTTCCGTGTGAGCTGGTGTGTGTGTTTCCCAAAGCTTATTATTCACCCGGTGGGTGATGACACAGATGGTACTAAAAATCCTCCTCATAGCTTGCTCATCTTCTAGGGTTCAGGTTAACCCCTTCTGTAGAGTATAAAAAACCTTTACTTAGCCTTTGGCAGGCATCCAGATGAACAGCTCCCCTGCAGAATCCTGCCTGCCTACTATTCTTCCACCCTTGAGTGGAGATGCTTCGAAGATCGCCTTTGTGTATCAGGGGTGGGGAGGGTGGGGGTTGGAAAGCGTGAAATAGCGCGTACTTCCCTCTAGGCAGAAAAAGAAGGCTGGGCTGAGCCTGACCCAGGCTTGTGCTGGAGCCTGGGCTGGAGGTGTGGTCTCGGTGAGCTGGGGGCGGGGTCTTTTGCGCATGAGCACGAGGACTCTCTGGTCCAACGGCATTCAGGCTTTCAGTTGCCATTGCATCACTACCGTTGGTAGTAGCCCTTGGAGAGCTGTTACCAGCGCACCACCATGTCTGAAGAAAAATGTTCCCTTACTGGAGGCAAAAAGAAAAGAGAGGAGTTGGTCAGGACCCTGGCATGGCAGCAACTGGTGAGGCAGAAGGAGGAGGAAGAGGAGGAAGAGGCACTGAAGAAGGAAGAAGAGGAAGACGAGGAGGAAGACGAGGAAGAGGAGGAGGAAGAGGAAGAAGAGGAAGGGCCAGACAGTAGCTCCGATGACCCGAGCTCCGAGACCCCCTGCATGCACCCCTATCTCCTGGAGCTGGCGGTGGACCGAGAGAAGTGCCGCAACATCCGCAGGCAGTACCGGCAGCTCATCTACACTGTGCAGCAGAACCGCGAGGACATCGTGAACACGGCCAGCGACTCGCTGACTGAGGCCCTGGAGGAAGCCAATGTGCTGTTTGACGGGGTGAGCCGAACCAGAGAGGCAGCCCTCGACTCCCAGTTCCTGGTTTTGGCCTCTGATCTGGGTAAAGAAAAGGCAAAGCAATTGAACTCCAATATGAGCGGTTTTAATCACATCACCTTCTGTGACTTGCTGCTGGTGTTTGTGGGCCTCAACTGGGTGGAAGAGGAGTGTAAAGAATTGAGCAACTGCGACGATAGCTTAGCTCTTTCCTTCTGGGGCATGTTGCACAAGGAAGCAAAGTCCTGGATGCTGCAAGCTGAAATGTTCCACTTCATTTTTGGTTCTTTTAAGGCAGAACGTTCTGCACGAAAGCCCCGGCTTGAACATCACAAAAGAGCTTGCAAAATGGAAGGAAATGGGGATATGCCTACAAAGCTGAAGAGGCTGGATGTGCACGCTAATCAGGAGACGACAGAAAAAGAAGTAGAGAGAATCTTGGGATTGCTGCAAACCTACTTTCAAGAGTACCCCGATACTCCAGTGTCGTATTTTGAGTTTGTGATTGATCCAAACTCATTCTCTCGCACTGTGGAGAATATCTTCTATGTTTCTTTTATTATTAGGGATGGCTTTGCAAGAATAAGGCTTGACCAAGACAGATTGCCAATTCTGGAACCAACTGATGTTAACCAGGTGAATGAAGAAAATGATTCCTGTTCTTATGGCAGGAAACAAGGAGTTATATCTTTGAGTTTACAGGACTGGAAAAATATTGTCTCCACTTTTGAAATTTCAGAGGCTATGATCAAAACCTCGTACTAAAGTTTTATTTATAGTGTTTGACTCCATCTTGAACTAACATCGCAAAATGGAATCGAAGCAGAAGCATATACTCTAGTAAACTATTTTCAAGAACAAACGAAATTGTCTACTGTGCTGACTTGATAACTTAATAAGGTTGTTCATTATCAGGCTTATGGGAATTTTTTTTTGAAATCCATAGGACACTCAGTAAGCTGAGTTTCTTAGAAGGTATTAGCCAACTTGCTAAAAACAAAAACCAGGACTCACTGTGATACTGAATTGCTTTCTGTGACATGATAAACTAAGGGTAAGGGGACTTTTCACCAAATTGGGGAAAGAGTGAGGAAAAAAAACAAGAAAAATCAGTAGTACTAAGACTTAAAAATTCCTGAGTATATGGTTTTTTTTTTTTTCAAAAAGTGGATTGTATTCTGAACTTTGTTTTTGATAAATGAATTTAATAAAAGTGCGTGTGTGTGTTGTGTATACTGACAGACTGAAGTTAAGACTTGAAAGGTCGAGCCACCTTAGACAACAAGGAAGGCATTCTGGGTTGTTTTGAGACCTTGGAGTTCTGACTGTCCTGGAACTCACAGTAATCTCTCTGCCTGCACCACCTTCTGCCTCCCAGCACACTGAGTGAGAAGGCCTTCTAGGTAAGGTCAAATGTGCGCAGTTGAGACAAGTCAGGACATGAGAGGATGTGCAGATTTATAGAAAACTTCCACTTGAACGTGAAGCTGGCAGGAATTGCTATGACCTCACCAGTGTTCTGGGGCAGACTAATTTTTATCACTCCTAGTTGCAAGCCTTACCTGACTAATCTGTCACCAGTGTCCTCATGATTTCCTACTAGCAGAGTATCCCTGAGAGTTCGTGATGTTTCGGTATATAACGACTCTGATTGTCCCAGTTAACCTCACTTTAAAAACCAAAAGCCCAAGGGTTTTGCTCTGTATCTGGCCTCTATGTAGTGAGAATTCTCCGCCTACCTCTGGTGCTGGTGCCCAGTTTCTTGTGGGCCAAAGTTGGAAACAAGGTGCTGATTTGAGTAGTCGGGCTGACAGTGTAGCCTTTTGCTTCTGGAAGATCGCATCAGAGGAAGCAGTCCTGTGGATATTGCAAGTCGGGAACTCCTGTGGCAGATGTTTGTGTGAATTCTTTTCTTTCTCTTGGTACCTTGCAGTTTTAAGAGTGTAAATCACAGGACATCTGGGGATGTGTGGCTCAGTGGTTAAGTGCTTTCTTAGCGTGAGTCCTGCTTTAGCTTCTGTCCCCAACCTGAGTGGGGCGTCTCTGTGTGTGCAAATTAACTGATGGTCAATGTAGAAAATTCTAGAAGAGACAGTGGACATGCCCTGAATATAAGTCTTATGAATGTAAGTCTTTGTTGGTGGAAAAGTGCTGCCACTCATGTGGTTAGTGGTATTTTTGTTCCGATTAATAGTAAGTTTTCCTACTAAATCTGTAGCGGTTCAGGGGAGGGAAATTCAAAGTCTAAGTGGATAGCAGCATCTTTGTGTGGAGAGAGTTCATTACACCAGTAGTGCATAGAGAAGTCAAGAAGAAAACAAAAGCACTTTCCAATGCAAACTACTTTCCGTAGTAAGTAGCAGTCTTTCCCCTTCACACCAAGAAGTGCTAACCCTGGCGGGCCGGCCACCCTTGAGGATAAAGAGCATCCCTGGCCCTGCTGCCGCTCTTCCCACATCTCAGCAGTGCTCTGGGTTCCAGGAAACGTCCTTTGGAAAGAGAACTGGGCGATAGGAGATGAGTTGAGTTGTAGAAAGAAATGGGATTGCAGATCTGCTTGTCGACACCTTAAAATGAGAAGATGTGGTAAGAGAAGTGGGGGAACTTACGGGCTTTGTTTTAAAGTCAGAATTTTATTGAATAAAAAGGGCACTTTATGATCCATATCAGCCCTAACCTGGAAACCTCAGCTGTTGGTTTGCCAGGTGAAAATCCCTCCTGCTGTAGAGGGCTTTAATCCCAATCTGGAGCTCCTACCCTGCCTTGATCATTCAGTGCCCAGATGAAAGACATGCAGCCTTTATGTTTACAATAAGCCTTACACAGCGCAAGAGCTGGGCAGATGTCTACCCTCCATGCCATTAGAATCTACTTTCCTATCAATAACCCCGAGTTATTACTTGCTATGTTTTTTATCTGGGCTGCTCTTAACTCAAATTGACCAGCCCTCAGGGCCACGTTCTCTTGAACTCACCTAACATGTGGTGGCTTCTCTTCCACCCTCCTAAGTTTACAGTAAAAAGAAAAGGTGCTTTCAGAGTCTTGCTGCTCTCGCAGAAGATCTTATTTTAGTCCCAGTACTCATGTTGTAGCTCAGTAACTACACTTCTACTGTATCTGAAAGCATCTTCTGATGGCACCAGGTACACACATGCACACAGAACCCTCGACACCTAAGAAAACATTAGAAGAGCAAGAGATTCAATGTAAAAAGATGTGTTTGAGTGTGATGTATCTGAATGTATGTACATGTGTGTACATACATTCAGGTCACAGTCACTCCTCTAGCATTCAGAATACTGTGGGTCTGTCTGTGGGATGTGCCACTGTGCTCGGATGCAAGCATCTGTGTGCAGCAAGACGGGATCTCATGTCCCACATCCCGGGATAGTCATCCAGTGAGTGAAAATGGGAATGCTGGTGTTCTCGCAGTTCTCTTCAGTGCCCCAGCATCTCTGCGCTGTCTTCCGCGTCTGTAGGCTGGTCGGTCACACCTCACACTCAGTGGTCCTGGGACACAGACGAGGATTCACTTTGTGCCTGTGTTCTGTGCTTCTGTCCACCGTTTGAAGAAAAGCACATAAGTGCTACCAGTTAGTTTTGTTTCATGTGTGTGGGTGTTCGTCTGCATGTGTGTCTTTGCCACTTGTGTGCCCAGTGACTGTCGAGTTTTAGGCAGTTATGAGCTGCTGTATGGTGCTTGGGAATTGAACCCAGGTCCTCTGGAATAGCAGCTAGTGGTTTTTTTGTTTGTTTGTTTACCACTGAGCCATACCTATCCCCCTCATTTAAAGGAGATTTGTATGCATGCAAATGCTGGTATCTGGGAACCAGAGTCTTCAAGAACACCGCGCTCAATGGCTGACTTATTGCCTCAGCCCCACAATGGTTATTATTATTAATTATTATTACTACTATTTTAAGAACATCTGTTTAAAGTTTTTTTTTTTTTTAACATCCTTTACGACTGACAGATTTCTTGCTCTTGGTCACTCCGTAGGGAGGAGCCCCACTGGTTGTCTGACCACATTTACCTAATACTGTGATCTGAGTGGCCGTTATTACCAGCCTGTTTCCCCCCCACAGTGCCCTGCATTGAAGGAGAAGCCCTGGTCATCATGCCAGTTGATGAGTGCTGGCTGTATTTCCCAACTTCTTGGGGTAGAGCCTCTGTGCAGACTGTCTGGGTGATGCCCACTTGCCCCAACTGTTGCTGGTTTCCAGGTTTTCTCCCTCCAGTCCCCCAGCCACCGTGTGTGCCCCGAGTGCTGCTGAGGGGCCCTCGTGGGGCTGTGCTTCCTGCGTCACTTCCCTCCAGGACACGCCCCTCCACATCCCAGACGCCCAGTTCTACTGACCCCTGTCTCTGCCGTCCACCCTCCACATCTGATAGTAGGCAGGAAAAAGATACGCAGTCTGGGCTGGTAAGTTCATGGCTTTTTAGATATTGAAGCTAAAACTGGATTTAAAATGTTTTTACTGGACTTGCTGGCTTCTGTCATTATCCTCACTAGCCCAGGGCTATATTATAAGGTAAAAAGAACAGTGCTCCAACCCAGCGTTGAATGTAGCTAGCTGTATATAAAACCATATACGCTAGTATACACTAGAATGAAAAGATGTTTTAAAAATATTTAAGTTCTTTTCTTAATACCTATCTTTAAAAGTCCTGTACATATAAATACTGAAACAAAAACTAAACATAGCTTTAGACCATAGGGTAAAGCAAAGAGCTTAATAGAGTCCCATGTGTCCTGCCTATGTAAAGTCTCTTGCAAGGGCTGTGTGGTAGAAAACACATATGGGTTGGAAGCGGGGCCTGGTGCCCCACATATTTTTAGTTCCTGTGCTTGGGAGGCAGAGGCAGGTCTACATATTGGACTCCAGGACAGCCAGAGCTACATAGTAAGACCCTATCTCAAAAACAAAACCCTGTAAAGTACCTTGTAGAGGCCTAGACTTCTAAGTTTACCTGTAGATCAATATGGGTTGGTGATTTTTCTGCGATTTTAGATTTTGCCTTTCAACTACACAGTGTAATAAACTCTTAAATACTCGGCCAACTGTACAATTGCTGTCTTAACTTACTGTGTTTGTCGTTGATCAAACTCCTCCTTAGCTTACGACCTTAGCCCACTGCTCTGTCTCTGACAAGAAGATAAAGGTGACTGCTAAGTCGTATTGCTGACACTGTTAAACCATGCTGAACAGTTCCATCTAATAGCCTCACGTTGTGCAACTGGGAGAATTTCAGTAGAAGTTCTGTGTTTCTGTGTTTTGTTTCCCCAAAATTAGGGAGGCTTGATTTTAAAACCTAGTTTAAAAACTCTAGGAAGGGGGGCTGGTGAGATGTCTCAGCAGACAAAAGTGCCTGTTACCAAGGTGATAACTAACTCCTGATTTCCCTCTGATATTTACAACCATGCTAGGACAGGTGTCCTCCCCTACAGACAGACAGACAGATTTAAAAAAATCAGGTAAGGGAAAAAAAATAAGTCCCTGGGTGGTCAGTACAAAAATATCACCGTGAAAAAACCATTATGGATAATTAATATGTGCCCGTTAAATACTAAGTTCTGGGAGAGAGTGTGTTATCAAACTTAGTTTAGCTGTAAGTCAGTTTGGATGGGCTGTCTGTGTAGAATGGGCTAATCCGTGAGAGTAGGGAGCCGGCATGGGAGGGGCGCTGGGATGCAGTTCTCTTTGATACTGGCCTAGATGTATTGGTTTCCCTTCAGGAAGCCTGGATGTTTCCATCCATAGCTGAAGTGAGAGTCTTACCATTTCCCCTTTGAACATGGCCTGTGATTTCCTTTAAAAAAAAATTGCCAAAGCTTTTCAGACATTGCTGCTTTTCAGTTAAATTCTTTTAATTTCTGTTGTTTTCCTGTAGCCGCACAAAAAAGGCCAACTTCAAAAGCTGCCAACAATGAACGGCTCCAAAGATCCCCCTGAGTCCTATGACTTCGACCTGATCATCATCGGAGGAGGCTCGGGAGGACTGGCAGCAGCTAAGGCAAGACCATCTGCTGTGGTGTCTGGTGGCAGTTAGGGTGCAGCGCTCCCTCCCCGGGCAGCTCTCTGCATCCTCTGGGTTTGTCCATCCAGGCTTGTGTGTTCATTCTGTTAACTTCAGCAGGGCTTACAAAGGGACAACCTCGGTACAACCTCCTAAGTCACTTTTCAACACTGAAATCTTTCCTCTTGTAAAAGTTCGGAGCCTAGTGATTTAGGGTATACTTTGTTTCATTTTAAGGTTGCATGATTTGTCTTGTCTTGTCTGTTTCAAGTGTAGTAAGGGTGTGTAGAAATGGTTTGAAGTTACATACTTTTTTAAAAACTAACATTTGATTTTTTTCAGTTTGTTGATTTCTATAATTACTATTCTCCAATGAACAGTTAGATTTCTTAAACTTGATTAAAACTGATTTGCCTCCAGTGTTTATGGCATGATTTAAGAATGACCAGTCAGTCCTGGGTCTGACTGGGAAGAGACTCTACCAATAGGAAAGTCACTTGTGAGTTAGGCTTCTGGTTGCCAACACCCTTCCCCTTTGTGAATGGCCCTCAGGCCTGCCAACCTTTCCAGCACTCCACTAAGGGGGGGGGGGGCTTCCTCAGCCAGTAAAGGCTGGAGCCTTCAGTTGACTCTGCAGTAGCACGTGGCGGGTCACACTGTCACAGTGGCATGTTTGAAGGACTCTGTCGTTGCTCCCCAGTAACCTTTGCAGGTCCAGCATCCAGTATCCCATGCTTCCTCTGTGAGAAAGAAATAGTCTTCACATGAAAGACAATTTCAGAAAAAGAAAACAACCCCTGTCCCATATTCTGGCTTAGATAGAACTAGGTAAACTGAGAACGTTCCTTTAAAGATGTCGCTTCACAAGATGCAGGGTGAGACGGGGGCTTTGGGCTTTGTCAATCAGATGGCCTTACCAGGGTGGTTATTACCACTTGCTTGGAAATGGGGGAAAAAAGGTTTTTCAGATTTGTGTGGCATCTGTTGATGTTTGAGGAGTTAGCCAGGGCCAGCCAGCTGTTGGTAACAATTTTGCAGCTGTAATCGTGTAATCGTTGGTGCTGTCAGTGGCTTTTGTCCTAGAGCCAAACTAATCAATAGGTGTGTTAGGTTCCCAGACTTCGATCTGTGACTAGTAGAGCTTAATACAAACAGCGTGGGTGCTAGCCCTCGTTCCCACTCTATGGTTGGCTCATTTGAATAATTTTGTTTCCCAGGAGGCAGCCAAATTTGACAAGAAGGTGCTGGTCTTGGATTTTGTCACACCAACTCCTCTTGGAACTAGATGGGGTGAGTTTCTGAGATCCTGCACTTGGTTTCCTCTGGTGGGGATGCTGATGGCTCCTGAAAGCCGACTTAAAAAAAAAAAAAGATTAAAAATGACACAGCCCAGCTCTCCCCGTGATCTGAGTTAAAGGGATCCAGTTAAGTGCTGCAGTTTAGGTTCAGCAGAAACCTTGACCGCAGGCTGGCTCACAGCTCGATCTGTTATCCAGCAGAGTTGACGCTTCCTAAGCCTTCCCCCGCTTTCAGATAGTTAAGTAAGCCAGCAGTAGCCATCTGAGTCTTGCTGAACTGCATGTTGCCTGCTCATTCAGTGAATGTGTGTCCGTGACCTGTGAACCAGGAGCACGGGACTGAGGCACTCCGTGAAGATGTTCCTACCCTGTGGAACATACACTTTAGTGGGAAGCAGAAGTAAGGACTTGACTGGGGGTGGGGTGAGTGGTAGGGAAGGGGGGGGCTCCTGGGTAGAGGAGAGCTTTAGCTGAGTCGGAAGGCAGGGTTTCTGAAGAGACGCCCACTAGAGGCACTGCAGGAGAAGATAGGGCAGATGTACGAAAGCTGGAGCAGAACTTTAGGCAGTATTTGCTATGGTTCCCACAGAGTAGACTCACAGGCCCTGGAGGCGGGTGAGAGTCAGAGCTGGGCGTGACAAGAAGTAAAAGTGGAAAGAAAGGCCAGTCAAAGTGTACTGCTCTTTACAGGCCACCAGGAGGACTTTGGACCAGTGAAGGCAGATAATGAGGGCCTGTGAGGCGTTTAAGGCAAGAGAAATGATTAGTACATTTTATAAAGAGCGTTTGCTGCTCACATTAGCACTGGGCGGTGGCTGTCCAGCCAGGAAGACGACAGCAGTCTAGGACCTCGAGTATCTGCAAGTGACTAATGTCACTCTCTGTTCCTGGCCCTGACCTGTGGAGTCTGCACTTCATGGTGACACTGCTGTTTTCAGAGGACAGGCCTTGAGCTCTGAACTCCGGAGCCACCTCCCTCCCTGCCTGAGTTTCCTTCTGATAGAAAGCAGCAATCCCGGTGTCCTTAGGGATTACTGTTTTGGGAGAGATGAGTTTTAACATGGGAGTTCTTTGGAGAATCAGGGAAAACGCTTGGCTGCTTCCCCCAAAATTCACGTAAACATCAAATTTCATATGTATTTTCAGACCATGTGTTTGTTTCAGAATGACTACTTTGCTCTGTACGTTAGGCTCCATGACCTTAGAAACGCTACGATGCTTGGGAATAAACCTTAACAGTATTGGCTACGTTAGACTAGTGATGATGATGATATCTCATTGCATCTTAATAGTCTTTGGCTACTATGAAGGCCCTGCAGTGGGCTGCGAACTGACTTCTCTGTTGTTGCAGGTCTCGGAGGAACATGTGTGAACGTGGGCTGCATACCTAAAAAGCTGATGCACCAGGCAGCTTTGTTAGGACAAGCTCTGAAAGACTCGCGCAACTATGGCTGGAAAGTGGAGGACACAGGTGTGTGGGAGAAGGAGGGGCTCAAAGGCTGTGGTCGTGGCAGGGTGCCATCTAGATACCGGACCTAGGTGAGGCCTGCCTATCTCAGGTCAGCCCAGGTGAGCCTCAGTGACCACCGGCACTCAGTGCTGTGGGTGGTACTGAGTCCTAACAACGCATCGCGCATGAGTTGGAACTGTTAGCTCTGGGCATGAAGAGACAGCCGCAGTTCTACATCATTGTGACTCAGATGACTTACCTGGATGTCAGGCTTGTCACTTGCCAGCATTGTGACAAGTCTGCTATCTACTGATAAACTACAGTGCTTTAATTTAAAATAAAGCAATCAAAACTAAACTCAACCCGCATAGGAATAGATACTGGTAAAATATTGGTGATTATTATAGATGATTGGCCTGTGGGGCAGGGTGTGTACTGTCCTTTTCATTCCTGGAGGACAGTGGGTTCTGCTCTTCTGGTGAACAGAGGCCAGCCAGGCGGGCTTTTCTAGGCTCCCTACCGAAGCCCTGCCCTCAGGCTCCTGGGCTCCACAGCCCCTACAGTGAGCTGATCTCTTACAGAGGGCTCTAGTTCATGATGTGTGAATCAAATGTCTGTAGTTTATTCTCTGCAAAGCCACAGGCCAGCTCTTGTGAAGTCCTGCTAATTCAGGACACAGACTTAGCTAAATACCATGGGCCTGGTTCCATTCGCGCTCAGTGGCCGGCTCCTTGCTCAGTATGTTGGAGACTTCGTTTTCATGAGAGAAGCCTGATTGTGTTGTTTCCTCTTCAGCCATGGCTGACTTGTCTTCTCCATGTCTCCTGAGTGTATTTGATCTATGCCGTTTTCTTCAAGTCATTGTAACAATGATTAACTAGTGACTAAAGGTGGATGATGTTGGTGGCTGTTATTTTGTTTTTTATTTTGGGGGTGGGGTAGGGTTTTGTTTTTGAAACAACGTTTCTCTGTGTATCTCTGGCTGTCCTGGAACTCACTCTGTAGACCAGACTGGCCTCAAACACAGATCCCCCTGCCTCTGCCTCCTGAGTGCTGGGATTAGACACACACTGTTTCTAAGCCTGAAGTGTTCTCCATAGTCCACACTGGTCTGGAAGGCTGAGGGGCTCCACTGCCCTCTCAAGTGCTGTTGTAGACATGTGCCTGTCAAAAAAAGACTGATTTTTATCAGCTGAAAATTTGAAATGTTGTATGTACTGTCTTGACCCTAAGGATTAATTTATAGAACGGAAATCTTCCTTTTTACCAAGTAAGGGTTTGGGGACAATGAGATGCAAGCTCTGTCTGAGGAGCCTGCAAACTTGCACACAAAGCAAGTGTTTGAGATGCTGGGGGCCTGACATGCAGTTTCTGTGGATCACTCAGCTCTGTTTTTATATTGCAAAAACAGCTTCAGATGACATGCAAATGAATTTGGCTATATTTCAGTCAGAGTTCATTGACCGAGATGATGCCAGGCTGGCGGTACCAGTCTGCCCACATTGAGCATGCCCGGTGACGGTGCAGTAACCCACACCTGGCTAGAGCCGAAGTCTTTGACTTTGTTAAGGTGCAGTCCTAAGTCTTAATGGTATCCTGTTCCTATAGTCAGTGCTTATAATCCAAAGTAAACTACCAGTTCACTTCTTGATAAAGGAGGAAAGAATGTGTGTTGTGGTATTGAATCCTGGACACAAGAAAGTGGCATCTGTGCTCCAAGAGAACTTGTTCTTCTGGGTTGAAGCTGCCTAGCTCTGGGTGAGAGTTACTGCAGCGCTTGTCAGGCAGCGTAAAGGACTAAGCATTCTCTCTGCTCGCGCAGTTAATCATGACTGGGAGGAGATGACAAAATCTGTGCAGAATCATATCGGCTCGCTCAACTGGGGCTACCGCATAGCTCTCCGGGAGAAAAAGGTCATCTATGAGAATGCGTACGGGAAATTCATTGGTCCGCACAGGATTATGGTAATTGCAAAGCTATAATCTATGCTCCTCCCCTGCCTTTTCAAAATAGCTTCTATTGGTGTTAGCAGAGAAAATCATTTCAGATGTGTTTTAGGAAATCAAATAAGGTGCAGAAAGTAAGGCCACTGTAACCTTAATTGTCTAGTTTGGTCACTTTGCTGCTACGCTTCTTGGGGCCTTCTATGGGACTGGGGAGTGTCACTGTCCTGGGCTGGATTACCTGGATGTGAGGCTTGCTCTTCTCACTCACTGTGTAGCACTATTCCTCAAGGAAGTCCTTCCTCTGCTCAGCCTTTAGTTTCTCTTACTGTTCTGGGAACCAGGGGAGACATTGTAAGTGCCCTCTACCAATTGTAGGCTCTAGGGGATAGTCCTGCATTGGGATTGACATTGTTTCCTTTGCAGGCAACAAATAACAAAGGTAAAGAAAAAATCTATTCAGCGGAGCGGTTCCTCATTGCCACCGGTGAAAGGCCTCGCTACCTGGGCATCCCTGGAGACAAAGAGTACTGCATCAGCAGGTGGGAGAAACAGGCCTTCTGCTTCATTCTTTAAACCCATGGGGTTCATTTCCTGGATGTAGGAAAGATTTCTTTGCCATGATTGTCTTTGGGGATTGAAAGAAAGAGAATCAGGGACTAACAACGTCTTACCACACAGAGTGAGCACATTACCCTGGCAACAACGTAGTTAGACTGGCATTTCTCTTTGCACTTGATGTGTATTTGTAAAGCAGGTGGATATTTTGTAACATAAAAGTGGCCTCCTGTAGGCAAGTCTATTTTGTGCAGAGAGCAAGGACCATTTTCTTAGTCAGGGTTTCTGTTCCTGCACAAACATGACCAAGAAGCAAGTTGGGGAGGAAAGGGTTTATTCAGCTTACACTTCTGCATTGCTGTTCATCACTAAAGGAAGTCAGGACTGGAACTCAAGCAGGTCAGGAAGCAGGAGCTGATGCAGAGGCCGTGGAGGGATGTTTCTTACTGGCTTGCTTCCCCTGGCTTGCTCAGCCTGCTTTCTTATAGAACCCAGGACTACCAGCCCAGAGATGGCACCACCCACAAGGGGCCCTCCCCACTTGATCACTAGTTGAGAAAATGCCCCACAGCTGGATCTCATGGAGGCACTTCCCCAACTGAAGCTCCTTTCTCTGTGATAACTCCAGCTTGTGTCAAGTTGACACACAAAACCAGCCAGTACAACCATGTTCCTTGTTAACACTAGGGGACTGGAAACAGGTTTAACTTGAGTGGCTATGCATCGAGGCTTATGAGGCCTTGGCCCCACTGCATGTCAGTACCCTGTAGAGGAGCCTTCTAAAACATGTCAAGAAAAAAGATGTTTTTCATCAAGGGATAACACTACCACTACTATTTTTGTGGAGTTTTCAGTGATGAAGTCGTTAAGATGTATTGACAGTCCTTGCTGTTTTGGATGCTTTTTCACCTGGGAATCTCTGGATTCCTTCTCCTAGGAGTAGGACTCGCTGACGCCTGGTACAGGGCCACTCTGGTGCTTCCTCCCTACTGCCTGGGATGTGTGCTCTTGTCTAGTCTTTGGGCTGTTGTAACACAGTGACCACCTCGGGGGCCCTGCCCATAGTTCTGGAGGTTCAGATGTAAGCTTGAGGCACTGGCCATGGCTGAACCCCAGTTCATAGGTAGCATCTTTTTTTAGTTGAAAGGACGGTAGCATCTCTGTCGGGTTCTTTTATAGACTCTGGTCCCATTTGTGAGAGCCAGATTGTTTTTATGCCCTACTAAATCATCTACTAAAAACCTACTAAACTGGGCCATGGTGGTACATGCCTTTAATCCCAGCACTTGGGAAGCAAAGGTAGGCAGATTTCTGAGTTTGAGCCAGCCTGATCTACAGAGTGAATTCCAGGACAGCCAGGGCTATACAGAGAAACCCTGCCTTGAAAAACCAAAAAAGAAAAAGGAGGAGGAGGGAAGGAACGAAGGAAGAAAACCTATTAACACCATCACACTTAGGGTAGAGAGCACTATGAGGAATTTTAATATTTGGGCACACAGACATTCAGATCGTATCAAGGTCTCTTCCTGTTTTTTATTTTCTTAGAAGTAAGGTTTCCCTATGTGGCCCAGATGATCTTGAATCCCTGGGCTCAAGTGATCTTCCTGCCTCAGCATCCTGAGAAGCTGAGTCCCCAAGCATTCTACCACCACTATGCCCAACAACTTGTTATTTTGGTGGTGATAGGCTGGAGGGCACCGTACCGACCAGGCAAGCCTCAAACTCAGTACACAGCCGAGGACAACCTTGAATCCATGGTCCTCTGCCTCTACCTCCCAAGTGCTCAGTCTGTAATAATGCACTCCCTTATCCAGCTATCCTGACATGTGATTTTTAATTTTGTTTTGTTTTCCTTCTTTTTTGGTTTTTTGAAAAAGGGGCTTTTCTATGTAGACCAGGCTGGCATCAAACTACGACCTGCCCGCGTTTCTCTGAGGTCCTGCGTTTCTCTGAGGGCAGGGATTAACAGCATGTGCCACTACACCTGGGCATTTTTAATGGTCTCTTACTTCTAAACTCAACTACAAAATTTTTGTTGAGTTAAAATTTACTTTAACTTCTTATATTACAAGGATTAGATTTTCAAAGCCTCCCCACCCCCATTCTTGCTACTGGATGTTCCAGGGAAGAAGGAAAACAGTTTCCATCCAGGAAAGCAACTAAGTGTAGGCCAGTGGAGTTTGGGTTTACAAATGGGTCGTGTTTCCACACAATACAAAATGGCTGTGGGTCTGATTGACGCTAGAAGTTACGTTGTCAGCTGTATTTAGCCACTAGCATATTTTAAAGACCAGCTGGGTCTTTAAAAAAGACTAGTATCTAAGACCTTTTAGAATTTTTGTCATATGTATAGTATCCTATTAAATGTTTATAATATTAAAAGTTCTCATTCTTAGGAAAGTGGAAGATGCTTGCATCTTTATTCATATGTCAACATTTCCTTTTTTTTTCTTTTCTTCCCCCTTAACTTTTCCAGTGACGATCTTTTCTCCTTGCCTTACTGCCCGGGGAAGACCCTAGTGGTTGGCGCATCCTATGTTGCCTTGGAATGTGCAGGATTTCTGGCTGGTATCGGCCTAGATGTCACTATAATGGTGCGGTCCATTCTCCTTAGAGGATTTGACCAAGACATGGCCAACAAAATTGGTGAACACATGGAAGAACATGGTATCAAGTTTGTAAGGCAGTTCATCCCAATTAAAGTAAGTGGGTTTTCTGTGCCGTGGCTGGTTTTATGATCATGGTGAAAGGCAAAATGACAGGATGGCAGTAGAAGCGGACAGACCCTTGAGCATTAGGGACTGTCAGGAGCGCTGTGCTGGTGCAGGAGCATGCCCTGACTGCTACCTCATATCATGTGCTGTATCCGAGCCATTTACTGCATCCGTTTACGGTGGTACCCCTGGTCCGCTGTAGTCGGGACTATTCCCATCACTAGAACTCAGAATGCACACACCCACACCCCTCTCTGCCTTCTGCAGGAAAACATTTTCCTTGGACACACAGTTATAGACACTATATAATCCTGTTTCCTCGGAAATAATTGTTCGTGGGCTGGCTTCCCACTCCTTTTCATCTTTGTCGTAAAGGATCAAAAATGCACCACATTATGTCTATGACTTTTACCATTACCTGAGAAGAGTGGTGGCACTGGGCTGGGGACATAGCTCAGTGGGAGAACGCATGTCTAACAAGCAGAAGGCTCTAGGTTCCCTCTACACTGGTGTGCAAACACATGCTACAAGGTCGAGTCCGTCACTTAGCATCTCAGACCAGCAGTTTTCTCTAGAGTGGCTGAAAGGGGCTCGGTTTTAGCAAACTTTAGAAATGCTAGGCTGACTGGGCCAACTGTTTTTCTCTCAGTAAATTAGATTTGTGTGAGTGAATCTCTTAGTGCTGGCAAGATCCAGTTTTGGGATGAGACTCACTTGTTAAATGCTGCCGGTTTGCTGCCGAATGACTTAGGGAGAATTATGTAGCCTCACCAGACCTTCGTTTCTTCTGTACATTGAGAATGATGGAAGCAGTTCTGTATCTCCTGAGGCGCTAGCTAGTGTGTCTAAGGAGCTAGAGCAGAGCATGACTAGCTGCCTGTCTGACCGTATTGTCAGAGCTGAGCTTTGGATTTCTTGGGAGTTACCAGTACTTCATCTCTGTAGTTCACTGGTTCTCAGCCTGAGTCGTGACCCCTTTGGGGGCCAACGATTCTTTCATGAGGGTCCCCTACAACCATCAGAAAACACAGCTACTTACATTATGGTTCATAGCAGTAGCAACATTACAGTTAGGAAATAGAAATAATTTTATGGTTGGGGGTCACCAGAATGTAAGGAACTGTGTTTAAAAATGTAACTCTTCCTGAAGAGTGTCAGCATTCAAGGAGTGGTGGACTGTTGTGGTGGCTGGTGCCCATAGCCTGTCAGTACGCTGTCACAAATGTGTGTACAGTAGTTTGTCGTGAACATCTGTGTGCTGTAGGATGTCACAGACATCTGTGTGCAGTAGGATGTCGTGAACATCCGTGTGCTGTAGGATGGGATGTTCTTTCTCCTAATTCAGGAGCCTGCTCTCTCCTTTCTTGCATCTGCAGCAACTGTTGAACTTGTAATTAAACACATCTTTCCCGCTCTGATTCTTAGGTCTTTCTAACTCACATTTAAGTCCTTACACACTCGACTACTTTGTCAGTGAAAGCCAACATTTGTAGTCAAAAAAGGATGCTCTGAAGTTGAGTAGCTGTGCCTCTCATCAGTAATTCCCCTGGAGACAGCAGCAGGTGATGGGTCCACCTTAGAGAGTGTGCTCTGACGATCTGCCTTAGGGAGCGCCTTGTGATGCGTCTGTCTTAGGGATCATCTATGACGGGTCCATCTTAGGGAGGTGCTACGTGTTCTCTACTTTCTTTCCCACTTTTTTCTCTGTTCAAGAATTCTTTGAGAAAAAGTCTCTCAAGAAAGCAGGGTTGGTGAGGTTGGTGAAGTTGCTTCTCCTAATGTTGCTACATGAGGGAGATGATGTAAAGACCTTTCAGGGCTGAGTTCTGGGAGATGATGTAAAGACCTTTCGGGGCTGAGTTCTGTGTCCTGAGGACTGAGCAGATGGGAATAGAAGCAGCAGTTGACCCTCCTTGTCTGTGTTTTTGTTTCCTTTTGTAGATTGAACAGATTGAAGCAGGGACACCAGGCCGACTCAGGGTGACCGCTCAGTCCACAAACAGCGAGGAGACCATGGAAGGCGAATTTAACACAGTAAGGAGTGGGTCCAGGTCAGGCTGGGCGTCAGCTATGTGCTTTGGGTGACTTTCCTCTTTCTAAAATATGTGTCCCCGCCCCACCCCACCCCGTTCTTTGCACATTCTAAGACATTTCAGTTACTCTGATATTAGGATGACTTCAGCTTTCAGTAACTTAAATATCCTGTGTGCCAAGTTTCCCAAATAGGCAGAAGTTGCTAATGAGCTAGACTCTGCCCATACGTTCCCGTTTTGTCTTCCTGAACTGTCATTTAGAGATAATTCAGCCACGGACCGTGCACTTTGCTTTTAAGTTCATCTGACTCAATTAAGGTAGCAACTCCTTTTCGTGTAAAAAATACCAAGAGATGTTTGCATTGTCTGTTCAAAAGACTTTAAAACACAAAAGGTTTTAGTTTACTCAAACCCTTGGCTTTTATTAATGAAAGGTGTTTTTCAGGTCTGTGTTTAAGAAGTTTATGCAGTGATTTTGTTAATACTTCATTATTTTTTTTCAGGTGTTGCTGGCGGTAGGAAGAGATTCTTGTACAAGAACTATTGGCTTAGAAACCGTGGGCGTGAAGATAAACGAAAAGTAAGGAGACCGCACAGTGTGGTTCCATACTGCGTCCCTGTGCCTTTGCTAGTAAAGCTAGTCTCCCCAGGACTGGGCGTTGGGCTCAGCGCTACCAAATCGGGGTGTGCATGGGGCTGCTCTTATTTAGGGCTGACAGTCTAACCACTCTGTGAAAGGAGTTTTTCTTTCATTTTTTTAGATATGTTTCATATTTGATTTTTAAAGTAGTAGCCAGGATTTTTGCTAAGCATTTTGAGTCCTGTGCACTGTTTGTTGTTTTAGTAATTGGAGCACTATTCTCCTGGGGAGGAAGAGGATGTAGTTTTACTTCACTAATAGCAGCAATTGATGGTTGCAGGACCGGAAAGATACCTGTCACGGATGAAGAGCAGACCAATGTGCCTTACATCTATGCCATCGGCGACATTCTAGAGGGGAAGTTGGAGCTGACTCCCGTAGCCATCCAGGCGGGGAGATTGCTGGCTCAGAGGCTGTATGGGGGTTCCACTGTCAAAGTGAGTTTCGTGTTGTCACCCGCTGAGACAATGGTTTCTATCATCATTTTGCCTCTCAATTATTCTTTTTCTCCATTTTACACAGTGTGACTATGACAATGTCCCAACGACTGTATTTACTCCTTTGGAGTATGGCTGTTGTGGCCTCTCTGAAGAAAAAGCTGTGGAGAAATTTGGGGAAGAAAATATTGAAGTAAGTTCTTTTCCTCTTTTTATATTGCATTTTTCAAAGTCAAGGTGGTTTCCAGTGTGCAGAAAAGTGCGGTTATAAACAGATGAGTGAGCATACCTACTGGTTTTTTAATTTATCTTCTTTTTAAAAGTTTACTTTTATTTTATGTAGATGGGTGTTTTGTCTGCATGTTTATCTGTCCCACATGTTCACTGGGAGGGGCCTTGAAGGCCAGAGGGCATCAGATAGATCCCTCCGGACAAGATTTACAAATGGTTGTGACCTATCAGGTGCCCACAAAGATGGCTTCAGGCATCCACAAATAGGCAGAAGTTGCTAATGAGCTAAATGAGCTAAAGAGAAGCTGGGAATTGAGCCCTGGTCTTTTTAACTGCCGAGCATTGTCTCTGGTCTGTGGCCATGGTTATAATCCATGGTCCACTTTTATAATTACTCTTTGAGGACGCACTGTCTATCAAAAGTATTTAGCAGCTGGATGATGTAAGAGCACTTGAGTGCAAGAGTAGGGACCTGAGTTCAGATCCCAGTACTCACCCAGAATGCTGGGTCTGGGTGTATCAGCGGGCGGGGCGGGGCGGGGCGGGCAGGCAGTATGGACAGGAAGAATGCTGGGCCTTTCTGGCTGCATCACCAAAGAATGGTGCTTTCCAGGTTCAGGGGAATAAGGCAGAGAGTAAAAATAGTACCCTATTTAGTAATAATATATATTATACATATAATAGTAGTCTTTAGTCTTCCTCATGGGACACACAGACCTACACAAATGTTACCTCTCAGAGTTGTATTTTTATCTTAAGGTTATTAGTAAGCAAGTCGTATTCACGCAACTAGACTTTGAATTTTCTACTTTCGTTACAAAAGTGATAGATTTGCACTGAAGAAGTTTTGAACAACCCAATTAAAGAAATAGGACTCAAGTACTCCCAGATGCTGTCTGTAATGTAGCCGTTTGGGAGGGTTTCCTTCGTTTTTCCGTGTGTGATTTTACGACGTGTTGCATCTTGGCGTGTCAGGTCACTGGTCAGGTTCCCCAGCTTACACCAAGGCTAGAGGTTAGAGGAAGAACAGTCCTGGACTGTTTATCATGCCCAAGACATCAAACAGAGCCTGCATCTTCCGGCCACCCTGCATCTCCCTCCGTCCTCCTGTGCTGTCCAGTAGTCCATGGAGGCTTCTGGAAGCAGGAAGAAGCGTCGGCTAGGCAGTTGCTAGGGATGTCTCTGCCATCTGGCTGGCTTTTATTTACGGCTGTCAGTCCTCTGAGCCAATGACTCCCAGCCTTCCTAGTGCTGTGACCCTTCAATATAGTTCCCCATGTTGTGGGGACCCCCACACACACACCATAACATTATTTCAATGCTACTTCATAACTGTAATTTTGCTACTGTTACAAATCGTAATGTAAATGTCTGATGTACAGGACATCTGATAGTCAACCCCCAAAGGGGATGCAACCTACAGGTTGAGAACCACTGATCCACTGATCTACATTAACCAGGAGGTCTCTTTGTATTTTTTTCTTTTCTTTTTCTGAAACATTAATATGTCTATTATGTTACTCTGGCCATCTTAGAACTCCCTACGTAGACCAGTTTAGCCTCAAACTTAGATCCACCTGCTTCCGCTTCCCAAGTGTTGGGATTTAAAGGCACACACCACTGTGCCTGGCTTGTATTCTTATGTAAGACAGTAGTTTCGTGGCTTCTTTCTTGATTTTCTTGATCATTTTGTTATATTACTTAAGGTTTACTAATTATGTTGAAATAAGCAAGATTAGTCAAAGGGCTTTTGACAACAAAGTTCGAAGTTAGTTGCCTTTTGACCAAGTCAGTTTATTCTGTGAATTTACTAACAGCGGTATTTAAGTACCTCCACACCTATTGCTGGACATTTTACATAAGGAAACAAGTCTGAATTGTGCTTGTGTCTTCCAGGTTTATCACAGTTTCTTTTGGCCATTGGAATGGACAGTTCCAGCCCGGGATAACAACAAATGTTATGCAAAAGTAATCTGTAACCTTAAAGACAACGTAAGTGCTATGGTGGTTGACGGTCTTTGTGGAGATGTGTAGCTTTTGAGACAGCTCAGTTTGGACCGTGAGATGTGTTAGGATTCCACCCGCTGGTGCCTGCAGCCCATTCATCTTTCTAGGTTCAGGACCCCACTGCAGGGAGTCAGAACACACCTGAGTGAAGGAAGTCAGGCGACACTTGGAGCTTCTCGGTGTTGATGAGGGGAGAGTTGTGAAGTCCTCAGCTACCTTAAAAAACAATAACAAAAAAAAAAAAACCCTAAAACCCCAGTGCCCTGAGGGGAAGCTGTGGTGGGAAGATCTGGGACTTGGCTGGGCTCCAGATCGGGATGTGGCCCACTGCTGCACTAGTGACCGTGGCTGGGCTCCAGATCATCGGGATGTGGCCCAGTGCTTCACTAGTGACCGTGGCTGGGCCCCAGATCATCGGGATGTAGCCCAGTGCTGCACTAGTGACCAAGCCTGAGGGCAGAGTCCTCCGCCTCCTGGGTATTCCAGACCCATAGTGAGAGAGATTGAATACATTTGTGGTTTTTAAACTTTCTGACTGTTAACCATACAGTAAGAAATAAATTTTATAGCCGGGCAGTGGTGGCGCATGCCTTTAATCTCAGTACTTGGGAGGCAGAGGCAGGTGGATTTCTGAGTTCGAGGCCAGCCTGGTCTACAGCGCGAGATCCAGGACAGCCAGAGCTATACAGAGAAACCCTGTCTCAAAAAACCAAAAAAAAAAAAACAAAGAAATTTTATATTATATCCCAGAACACATGCGTGCGTGCACACATATTCTCTTTCAATATTGTACCAGAAACTGAATTTTTTCTCAACATATTCAGCACTTGACCTTAAAAATCCCTTCAGGAAAAATATGAACAAAGCCTTACGTCAAACATCCAAGGAACTTGTTTAGATTATTAAAATCTTAGGGTTTGTCTGTAATGGCATACTGTTTTAGATGAGACAGATTTTTTTTTTTTTTTTTTTTTTAGAATCCAGAAGGTTTCAGGACGTCACCTTGGATGCAGAAGTCATTAGTGAGGCAGATGTTCAGTAAATGAATAGACAAGGGTGACCCCTAATGAACTGTGCACTGACAGAGGGACCGATTTCATGTCACTTTCTTTATCTCTTTAGACATAAACTTTATTTAAGCATGATGTGTTATCTGACCTCACAGTGACTCGGCGTCTTTGGTTCTAAACAAAGCTTAGTGCTCCACGTGTGAAACGTGGAAATGCACGCTCACGGACAGAAGTGCTCACCACTCTTCTGTGTAAGAGGTCAGCAGTGCACATACAGTTCACAGCACTCGGGTCCCTGGACACGTGCACCATGCAGGATCCCCATTAATCTGTGCTGAGACAGTGCGGCTACAACTACTGATGAGTCTTATCTGCTAGTTCTGCCCATTCTGGGGCTGAGGAAACTGAGTCCAGACCTTTACCTAGCAGAGCTATTAGCTCCCAGCCCTGTCCCAGCCATCCAGTGACAGTAGCTCCCTGCTCATGCTTTTTACTGTCTTATTTTTTTATTCCTTCTTCTTTGGACGTTGGCGTCTCTCCTGCGTGTTCATGGTTTTTGCTTGCTGTGTATCTCCCCACATATAAACATTGCACAGCGCTTTGTGACTTAGTTAAGAGAGTCATGTCATCCTCAGTAAGTGCAGGTGGGCACCTTCTACTTCTAGTGTCGTCTTTTGAGAGGACGGGATGTAGGTCAGTGGCGAAGGGTTTGTTTAGTACACCGACAGCTCTGGGTTCACTCCCTGGCACTGCACAAATAAAACCCTGACTAGATTTCTTATGTTCTCCTACAGTATGATATACATTATGATATTCTCAATGGTTTTAGGTATATAGCACATGGGTGTACCTTATTCACACCCCCAGACCTCCAGTTGCCTGATGTAGATTATGTACCAAGACTGACCACAAAGATGTCTTCGACTGTTTTAAAATATTTACAAACAACTAACTTTTTTATAGTTTCTTTCTTTTATTTCATGTGCATTGATGTTTTGCCTGCATTTATGTCTGTAAAAGGGTGTCATAGTCTCTAGCACTGAAGCTACAGCAAGTTGTGAGCTGCCGTGTGGGTGCTGGGAATTGAACCTGGGCCTTTGGAAGTGCTATTAACCACCGCGTCATCTCTGCAGCCCCGAGGTTCCAGTTTCACACCATTTCCTTTTTTTTTTCTTTTTTTAAATTTTTTTTTTTTATTTATCCTTTGTTTCTAAGGAAGTCTCTGCACGTTGGCTTGTAGCCCGTGGGCCTGCGTTGCTTCATGTATAAGCAGAGTGGCTGGTCTAGTCTGTCAGCTCCGCCGATGTACCCGCTGAACCGTCAAAACAGTGACGGGCACGAGCTTTGTCTTCTTGGCAGAGATAATCTGGGCTTGGGATTTAGATTTTCCTCCATAACCAATAATCCCCACACAGGTATTTCAGTTTCTAGGCATTTCCCATCTGTGCCTGTGGATGGGTCTGGACAGTATCTGAGTTGCTCTTCCTGTGCCCAGAACGTCAGCTAAATGATCTTGAAAGTTGAGTGACTTCCCTTTAAGCCATAGTCACCACAGAAAATAGTCAGGCTCTGAGAGAACCTGAGAGACTGCCCTGTTAGCGTTGTCTAAGGAGCTGCAGGCCTACACTTTTCCTCAAGTTTGTGTGTTCCCTGGTTTGATTCTCACATCCCTGTACCCCTGACAGAGTCATCACCCCCTGACTCTGTAGCACACAGTGGGTCTTTATCTGCACAAGGCAGCCATTTCCATCAGAAGCTTCTTAGAACAGTCTGGAAGTACCAGGGCTGTAGGGAGAGACCAGCTGACCCACGTCCCTCTATTTTGCATCTTAGGAACGTGTCGTGGGCTTCCATGTACTGGGTCCAAACGCTGGAGAGGTGACGCAGGGCTTTGCAGCCGCGCTCAAGTGTGGGCTGACCAAGCAGCAGCTGGACAGCACCATTGGCATCCACCCGGTCTGTGCAGAGGTGAGTCTCGGGCACTTCCCAGCGCCACTGAAAAAGACCTCTTTGACTTTTATTACGGTATGTCCTAAAGTACTTCTGTGGTGAGTATTTACCTTCTATGTTAGTGGCTTGGGAAAGCCTCAAGACTGGTTATGGCGTCTGCCTCTTGAGCTGTGGACATCCAAGAACGATCCTGGAAAGTGATGCTTCTAAAATACTGAGCAGAGGATAGTGAACTGGAAACTGCCAGGTCCGTGCCTCTGGGTACCAGTGCCGTTGCTGGCTGTCCCCATCATCCAGGCCTGAGTACTGTGACCAGATCAGGAGCTAAGCCTTAGAAGACATGGAAGGACGGGGTGGGTTAATAATGGCAGCTTTTATCTGTGTGCCATAGCCACATGTTTTACTTGTGTGTGTACATTCTTACTGGATCTGTGTGTGTGTGCACATAGGTTTGTGTGTGCAAATAGCGGTGTGTGTGTGTGCGCGCGCGCATTCTTACTGGATCCTATTCTGCAGCTCATAACTGGTTGGTTTCTGTTTCCAGTTGTGTTGTACAACTGACCTCTTGTTGAACAGATGTCAGCTTTCAAAAGACACAGGAAGGAAGGGGGCTAAGGAAATGGCCCAATGGGTAAAGTGTTTTTTGCACAAAAGAGGACCCGAGCACTCTGGTGTGGTGGCGTGCCTCTGTAACCCCAGTATGGGCGTGGTGGGAAGTGGGAGAGGGGTGGGGGGGGCACAGGTCAAAGGTCAGGGAATGAAGATAGATGGATCCTGGAAGCAGGTTTAGTGAGAGACTCAAAATGTAAAGTAGAAATCAACAGAAGGTCTAGAGATGGCTCAGCGGTTAAGAGCACTGACTGCTCTTCCGGAGGTCCTGAGTTCAAATCTTAGCAACCACATGGTAGCTCACAACCATCTGTAATGAGACCTGATGCCCTCTTCTGGTGTGTCTGAAGACAGCTACAGTGTACTTATATATAATAATAAATAAATCTTAAAAGAAAACAGAAGAAGACATTTAAAGTTTCATGACTCTGGCCTCCATACAACCATGAGTTGCATGCATATACACACACACACACACAGCTTAGTGGGAGGTGCTAGAGTGCTTGCCTCAGCATGCATAAAGCTGTGGGCTTAGTCCCAGCGCTATATAAATGGGGCATGGCAGCAACACCTGCAATCCTAGCCGAGGTGGAGGCAGGAGGATCAGAAGTTCACTTGTACAATGTACACTGTGGCATACGCCACAGACCCCGTGTTTTAAACAAACAGAAGCACAGCCGTGGGAAAGCGCTGCCTGTGTGCTTTGCACTTCTGTCATTAGGAATGATGTCCCCTCCAGATTGACATGCGCTAACCTGATCGGAAACAGGCACAGCCGAGAGGTGGGGGAGCGTGAGTCATAGAAGCTGCTGCTTTTGACATTTAAAAATGTCAAAATAAAAAGTATTCTCATTAATACTGTTTTTCATTAATTAATTAATAAATAATTGAGACAGGGTTTCTTTGTGTACCCTTGGCTGTCCATCCTGGAACTTCCTTTCTCTACCAGACTGGCCTCAGACCCAGAGATCCACCTGCCTCTGTCTCCTGCCTCCCCAGGGCAGGGGTAAAGGCAGGTGCACCATACCCTGCTTAGATTCATCGTCTTGGGCCATATCAGTTTTTCAGTAACGTGCCACAGATTGCCTGCATGGGAAAGGCGCCAGTGATTTTTGTTTTTTTAGAGTATATTAACAGTATCACAAGCAGGCTTAATGTGAGAAAACAGAAGTTAGGCTGGCAATACCCCGCAGCAGTTAAGAGTCTATACCCCGCAGCAGTTAAGAGTCTATACCCCGCAGCAGTTAAGAGTCTATACCCCTTTTGCAGAGAACTAGAATTCAGTTCACAGCCCCAAGTAACTCTAGCTCCAGGGGAACTCGGGTTCCTGCACACACTTGGCATTTGGCCGCATAGACACATAAATAATTTTTAAGGTCATAAAAATAAATAATTAAATCTTCTTAACAGAAAATCTCTTCTCCCCATTCTGGCTATGTTTTCCCCACTTCTGGCCTCTCCACCTCAGCTTCCTGAAATGTCTCCAGACTGCTTCAGTACGTCCTACCATGGGCAGGGAACTGAGGGGAGCTCGGGTATAGTGGAGACACTGAAGACAAACTTGAGTCAATGTTGGCAAGACCTCTGACTGACTGGCTACATGAGGGGCCTGCTGTGTGCACCAGGCACTGTGTTCTCCTTGTGTCAGCTTCTCCATTTTCTTTCCTGAGGAACCTGAAGGCAGCATCTCCAGATGACAGACAAGGAGGTTGAGGACAAATTGCAAGGACTTGGCTTGTGTCGAGTTCTTATTCAGCAACTGCTTTTTTTTCTTTTTTTGTATAAAACAACTCTGACTAGCTTTATTGTTAGGAAGGGTCAGAAACTGGAGCCATTTGACAGTTTTAGTTAATAGAAAACTGGCAACTAGTTTACATACCTTTGAAATTCTCACGTTCCTCATACGTTTTATCGAATTTCACAAGTGTCAATCCATTTTGATGTATTAGAAATAATTGTAGTTAGGAACGGGCCCTGAGCTAGTGTGGAGTAGCTGGGCCATCTGTCACTTTGAAGCGGAACCTGGAATGAGCTCTCCCTGCTGCTGCCTAGAGGAACTCAGGAAACAGCACAGTCCATTGTCCACCTCCCTGGAGTGATTACCGCAGACTCCCGAGCTGCAAGTTCATCTCTCCGCAGTGCAGCTTCCCTCTGGGATTTCTCTAAGAAACTGCACTCTTGATCTGGCCTGGAGGATTGGTGATACCCAGGGGGGTTCCAGCTAATCTTCCCTCTTGAGGGCAAAAGCGAACACAGAAAGAGCATCCTAAGAGATCCCTTCAAAATGTCTAATGCTTTAAAGCACAGGCTACATCCTAGTTGGAGAAGGAAGTTGGGGATTCCAAGCTGAATCCTGCTTGAACTGCACAGTGAGACTTTGTCTCCAGAAAAGCCTGCCTTAAATGCATCAAGAGCTTCTGTTTTGCTTTTTTAACTCTTCAGTCCTTTTCCATTCTAAAGAGGGTGGGAACCTCCTAGGGCACCTAGAGCCTGGGGCAAGACTGGAAGGTCCTAGGCAGAAGCTTTCAGCAGCTCCTGAGCCCCGTCTCTGTCCTGGGTTTGCGCGCTGCCTGCCCTCAGGGTTGCTGTTTACAGACAAATATTTTTACAAACATTCTAAAGCAGGGGAAGGATATGTGTGTGTGTGTGTGTGTGTGTGTGTGTGTGTGTGTGTGTGTGTGTGTGTGTGTGTGTGTGTGTGTGTGTGATGTGTAAAATCAACCCTACAGTCTTTTCACTGGTCTGTCATCAGCCATCGTTCAGTTTCCTCTTTTCAACCGGGAGCCTCCAGTGCAACCCATAGATAACAGCTCTTTTTTAAAAATTCTCCCACTTCTTTGGGGGCTAGTTCTTATCCAAATCTCTTTCTAAATCTTTCTAAACCCTAAGAAACAAAACAAACTTGCCTGCTTCAGGAGCCAGGAGTCTGTTTAAACAGACTTTTGCTTCTTGCTCGTTCCCCTTCTTCCATCATCAACACTTGAGAAGAGTGTGTTGGATGATGTCCTCAGTTATACACACTACTGCTGTCCTGACAGCTATTTTCAGAGTCCCACGTTGTCATGTGCCCCATCCCCACCCCCGCCCCCCCATCCATAACGCCCATCTTTTTTTAAACAAAGGAATTGTTCCTTTTCAGAAACAGTTGGGCTGGCTCACTGTGAGAGCACGAGTGGTAGTGTTGGCTGTTGAGTGCTAATGAGCTGGTGGGACTGGGTGGGAATGTGCTTTTCTGCAGTTACAGAAGGGGTTTTACATCCTTACTAACAAAGATGAACTCCCTATCATAGTCTCTTGGTTTTGAATGTGAATTAGTCATATTTTAAGATTTGCCCATAAGTACTCAGTGTTGTGATCATAAAAAGAGAAAGAGGCTGTGAGAATGTGGTATATGGTGGTGTGAGGGAAGGGGGTGCCTCAGCAGGCCCACCCCTCCCACCCCCCCACCCCTCCCCGGAACCAGACACACACTGGTATAGTATAGAATAGAGTTTATTCAGGGCATGGGGAGGGGAGTTAAGGGGGTAGTAGAGGCAGAGAAAGGCAGAGAGGAGAGAGAGAAGCAGAGGCCAGCCATGACCACGTTGGGGGGGGGGGGAGGAGAGCCCAAGAGGGGTCAAGAGAGAGGCTGGGAGAGAACAAGAGAGGGAGGAAGGGCAAGAAGCCCCTTTTATAGTGAGCCAGACCACCTGGCTGTTGCCAGGTAACTGTGGTGTGGAGCTTAGACAGAAGTATTTGCAATGGTACTCTGTGTTGTTAGAGGAAAGGCCCCGATCCCACTGAAGGCAGAGCCAGAGCAAAGGCTTTTCTGGGATTGGAATCCCTTTCGTTCAAAGGATGCTTGCTTATTCCGATTGCTCTGCTCAATGCACATCAAGATGGCCTTGATTTCTTGGTCTTTTCTTCTTGTCTTACATACTGGTGTTCATCTGTGAACACTGGTACTTGGAAGGCTAAGACGGAAGGAAGAATTGCCATGAGCTTGAAATCAGTCTGGGCTCCAGAGACAGATCCTGTCTCAGATAAATGGACCAATAAATAAGTTAGTGTTCTAAGAAACTATTACTTTTTTTTTGAGAACAGTAAAGGTATATTATTTGGCAAAAAAAAATGTTCCAGTGTATCAGCAGAGATCTATGTAGCCTGTACCTGCTTCCTCCAGGAGACCATTGCCTTCCACATGCACGGGGGCCTTGGGTTAAGGAGACTCTGCCTGGCAGGGTAGGTAGAGCCTCCTGGAAATGGTGGGAAGGTCCCCAGGCCTTGCTGACATTTGATCTACTTAGAGGATGGAAATAGTTGCACTGTTGATAGATGTATAAGCTTTGTGGTAAAGTCATTAGGGAATGACCTGGTGAGCGAATCCTGGAACTCTACCAACCCCCCGCCCCAAATAAAATAGCCCAGGGTAGCTCAGCAGTGGCCATGTTCAACTCAGTTTGTAGGAAAGTGTCATCTGAGGAGGAGGGTGTTCTGTGTGTGGGTGGCTCTGAGGTTGCACACGTCCTGTGTCCTCAAGGAGCGGCTGTCAGGAGCCGCCCTGAGGACCTGACAGCTAAGGTGGATCCCAGCAGAGCCTTCTGGCCATTGTCATGTTGTCTGTGTTAGAGCAGGGCAGCTTGTAAGGGGGTGACTGTGGTCTGCAGGGTTTCAGTGCATCTCTGCTATGACCAGATAGCTACAGAACAAATGGGCACGGGAGCCCTGTGGAGGAAGCCAGAAGGGGAGAGAGCGTGTGAGACCAACAAGAAATGCTACGGAACAAGGTGGTCAGTCGGTCCCCCAACTCCCCCATAGTACAGCAGGCGTCCTTCGCGTGGGCCTGTCTGTGTGGGTTGGGTTAGCTTCCAGTGTGTGCAAACAAGGGTAGACAATGCCTCTAACCACCAGATGGTTGCACGCAGAGGCATCAGCTCATTTTAATGCAGCTCCTCCTTTTAGCCTCTGGAGAACTAGAGGACGTCTTTGGTTGTCTTGGTCCTAATAATTGGGAATTCTGATTATTTTTCATGTCACTAAGTCATTTTAATGCATGTAGTGCTATCTGTGAACCTGTTCGCTCAGGAGTTTGAAATGCTCTGCCTTCCTCTTCCCTGCAGATATTCACAACGCTGTCGGTCACTAAGCGTTCTGGGGGAGACATCCTCCAGTCGGGCTGCTGAGGTTAAGCCCCAGTGTGGATGCTGTCGCCAAGACTACAGACCGCTGTCTTGCTTCCTTGCCCACGCCCAGGTGAAGTTCAGGAAGGCTCTTGGGTGCTGTCCTGAGGCCACCAGGTCTCCGGGATCTCGTGGGTAGGAGGTGGCAGGCAGGTCTGAAGAGGCTGAAGCATTGCACTGGGGTCACCACGACAGACTCAGACTTAGATTCGTCAGCGCGTCCCAGGGATGCGTCCATGAAGTCACCAGCCTCAAGCCCAAGTGGTGGGCAGTGACAGAAGAGCTGCCGGATCTGTCGAGCTCAACTTTCTCTGTAGACTGTCTTAGTCTCATTTTCAAGCTGTCTATGTCTATTCTGTTTTTCTTTTTTCCTCCATGGGGTTAATGATACTAGAGATAGAGAATGTTAGCTAGCAACCAGTCTTTTTCTTGGCTGGAGTATCCACATCAGTCTTTACTGTGTGGAAGGGGGTGAGATGGCTTATGAGAGCCAAACCAATTTATCCTGAGAAAAACGAATTACCCTGTGACTAAAATACACTGTTTTTGCTAAGCTGTGTAGCATTGCCTCCTTTAATAAACCTTATGTCCAAAACGAGAAAAACCATGGTCCACTTGTGCAAGTTTCCCGCAGTGTGTGTCACTGTCACAGCTTAGCAAGGGAGGTGGCGACTTGGCTAATCTACGTAATCTCCATTGCAAGGCTCTTAGCCATGGCTCTTAGAGCCTCGCAGCTAGAGGCTGACCAGCAGTAAATGTCTCTCCTGGTACAATTATTGTCTGTTGATCTAAGTGTGCTGAGACAGTTCTCAGTGGAAAATGCATAACTTGCTTTAAACTTCGTGTTTTTGTGAGGTGGATCTAGTTTTAAGCTTGTGTCCCATACATTCACAGGCAAGTAGTTCTTCCTCCACACAGCATATATCCATCTTCTGAGGTCATTACTTTCATAAGGACTGTTCATAACCTAAGTTATTATTATAATTGAACACAGGTGGATGTGAAGGATTTTTCATGGAAAAACCAAATGGTTTTTCTTTTTTCTGTTCAATGAGCCCACAGGAACTCTGCCAGCATTGCTGCTGGGGCTTTCACGGTGTAGTTTAGCTCCTAGGTTACGTGACTGTGAGCACGCTGGCCGGGGACTATGCAGACAGGTCTCCCACCAGTCACAGCCGTCAGGCCACCCGCCCTGGCCCTCCCCTCTGCCCTTCTCCACCTGTAGTACTGAGTGGCATTTCACAGTTCCCTTTGGGGCCACCTCAGGGAATGGGTTTGCCTGGTGTCCAGCCAGCAGCATGTACCCTGCCCCACGAGGCTCCCTCACATCCGTCCGCACCCCCCAACCCCCCACCCCCACCCCTACCGTCCATGTGTTGAAAACAGTGGGAAGAGGAGAAAGGACCAGGGAACCAGGGGAGAGTTGACTTGTTCAGTTTTATTTATTTATCTTTTTAAGTTTTTTTTTTCTTTCTCCCAAGTCTGCCAGTCTCTGAGATCAGAACAACAGACTGTGTAGGGTAACTGCCTAATCATGTGATTCTCTTAGTGGAATGAAATGTTCTGCCCCCACAAGAAGGAGTATACTTTGTTGTTTATAGTCTATAATTGCACAGTGTACTGTAATGCAAATTCCAATTTCATGTATTTTTATTACAATTTTTCTGGAAAATGTGAAGCAATAAAAGGTGTTGATGCGCATGCGTGCCTTCTGACTGAGTGGTGCTTGGGGCTTCTTTGACACTGCAGAGGGCTGAGTCAGGCTTCGTATCGAAGGCTGAAGTCTTGTCAAGTACCATACCTCTGTGGTGCCGTGCTTGTCCAGGCAACATCATCAGAGGGTATCCTTGCAGGCTGGGGCTCTTCAGTTCTGACTGGTCCATCCACCCTGGTCTTCCAGGAAGCAAAGCCACCCACACCATTAAGTCACATTCTGGGTGTCCCAGCAGCGTGTACACGGAGAGCTGATGCGTCTTGGCTGTGAGGGTGTGAGGTCTTCTTGTCCACCCTGCTGAATGTTTCTCCAGCCCCTGGGAAAGCAACCTCTGGGATTTCAGTTGCGTTCACAGCAGTGCTGACGTCACAGACCCTTTGCTCGCGTGGACTGTGCTGTAGTAGCATCGGTCGTGATAAGCAGAAGCCCTACTCTGTGTTAGTTCTTAGCCAGTGTCTTCCCAAAATGCATTTGCTTTTTCCCCTGAGTAGCTGCAGGCTGCCAGCAGTAACCTCCACGAAAGCCCCTGAAGCACGTGCCCAGCGCAGGGCTGGACACCCCAGCCTTATCCTCAGTGCCCTGACTGAACGTGATGGATAGCTTGATCTTCAGCACCCTGACAGGAGATGGGCGTCAGGATTTTAGTCAGTTTTTGGTATACCGACTAAGAGGCCAGAGTCAAGCCTGTGGCCCCAAAACCCAGCCTCAGTTCCCTTGGTACATTTTGACAGGTGTAACTTTAATTTTTTTTAATCCTTATTTAATGATGGTTCTTAAACACATTAACCTCCCTTTTAGCCTATCACCCACCAGAGGTAGTGGGAGAAAAAAGGATAAGGGCTAAGTGGACCGACAGGGGCTGGCTTATGCTTTCCTCCAAAGGTTCTTTGGAGCAACTCCCACCTGCATCGTCTGGAAATCAGCAGCAGTTCAGTTAACAAGTCAGCAGGCAGCGACACCTCATCCACTCGCAAACACGTCACAGATACACCAGCCGCTCAACTCAGTAGAGTCAGGATGGCAAACAAATCCGCAGCGGTGGCACGACCTAGCAGAGACAGCCAGGCCTCAGCCTCTCGGGACCCCCTCGCATTACCCAGCCAGCTCTGTGAGCAAGCCTAGCTCCGCCTCCTTCACTGTCCATCGAGTCCTATTTATACTCCCTCCAAACATGCGCCCTCCACGGGTCTTGTCTCAGCTGATGTCACTCTGCCAGTCGGCCCGAGTCCTTGGAAGCAGTGAAAAGCTGCACACATTAAAACCAGCAGAAATGTTTTGATGAGTTTCTCTCTGTGGAGTCCTGACAAATGCAGCTCAACTATGCAACGTAAGGCAGACCAATACATGAATGTCATAAGCAAAGAATCCTCCATCATTCGTTCTTTCACGTGCTTGCTTTACAGAACATTCTCTCCTGTGTCTGCTTCAGCTAAATGTTCCCTCGTGAATCTGCCTGAGCCTTTCACACCTGTGTCCACTTCAGGAAAACACTGTCATGTGTTTGCCCCAGTAAAACACCATCCACCTGACTTTCCAAAGAACTCTTTTAAAAGTTTTCACTTCATAACTCAGTGGGAGTGCTATGAGGGAGGGGAAGCAGCCTGGGAGATACACAGGGAGTCTCACTGCTGCCTGGGTTGGGAGTCACCTCCTGCCTCACCCCATCCCTGACCTGGGGGTCTTAGTTCAGGTTTGCTGTGAAGAGTCCCTGTGACCCATTCGATTCTGATAAAGGAAAACATTTAATTGGGGCTGGCTTATGATTTCAGAGGTTCAGTCTATTACCGTCATGGCAGGGAGAACAGCAATGTCCCAGTAGACATGGTGCTGGAAGGGCTGAGAGGTCTACCTCCTGATCCAAAGATCGGGTTGTAGATCCGAAGATCGGGTTGTAGCTTGAGCGTAGGAAATCTGGAAACCTGCCTCCCCAGTAGCATGCTTCCTCCAAACAAGGCCACACCCACTTCAGCAAGGCCACACCTCTAAATAGGTCACTGCCCATGAGCCCATGGGGATCATTTTTATTCAAACCACCTCACTGGATAACCACTGCTTTGTGTTTATTGTCAACTGGACACAAACTAGAGTCGTCTGGGGAGAGAGGGGACCATTGAGGATCTGTCCAGATCAGAAGGGCCTGTGGGTTTGTCAGTGGGGCAGCGCTTGGACAAATGATTGATGTCGCACGGCCCCAGCCCACTGCGGGTGGTGCCATCCCTGAACTGGTAGCCCAGGAACCAGATAGAGTAAGCAGCAATTCCTCCATGGTGCTGGTTCTCAACCTTCCTAAGGCTGCGGCCCTTACATAGTTCCTCATGTTGTGGTGACCTCCGACCGTAGAGCTGTTGGTATTCACAATGTAATTCTGCCACTGTTGTGACTCGCTATGCAAATGTCTGATGTGGGTCTCAACCCACAGGCTGAGAACCCCTACTCTCTGGTCCCTGTTTGAGTTCATGTCTGTAGGTCCCTGCGCTGACTTCTCTTAGTAAGGGGCTGATATCTGGAAGTAAACACTTTCCTCCCCAGGTTAGTTTTAGTCAGCATTTTATCACAGCAACAAAAGAGCAGAGTAGGGCAGTAACTGACAGGTAGCCAGCTCTGGGTGCGTTGCATTTCTACCTCATTCCTGACCACCTAGGTCTGGACCCTAGCTCTGCCTACTAGTGGACTGCCGCTGATGGAGACTCTGTTCAGTGTCATCGCACCTCGGGTCCCTCATCTCTAAAATGTGAGCGCGGACTATGGAAGCTGGCAGACAGATCAGTAATAGGCCGGAAGCTGAAAGACCCAAGTGTGGTCCCCGGGCCTCTTACTCTTACCCTCTCCTCCATGAGGCCCTTTCATAGATGCTTGAATTCCCCCATGCTCCCCACCAACCAATTCTCACGAAGGATTTTTACATTTCCTTTGAACTGAGAAAGCACACTGTGACTTACCGTAGATTGTAATGCTCCTTTCCCTTGTTTCCATGGCAACTACCCCTCTTCGATTTTCCTGCATCTCTCGCTGATTTATATGGCCTGTATCAATCTTTCCAATACCCCTTCACATTTTTAATTCTGATCAAATTGCTTAACAACCCAATCCGTGCTACTCCTTAATCTTCAGAGGGTCCGGAGGGGGTGGGGCTCGGCAGGGTCTGCCTGTGAGGAGAGAAAGTGGGTATCAGGGGGCTGTCAGTCACCCATGAGCATTGTTGATGTTGCTAAGACAGTAACTGCTGGGTCATCCCAACCACTAAGTACCACGAACAAAGGCCCAGCATTTGCCAAAACCTTAATTTAAAAAAAAATGCTTCTGAAGGTGAAGACACAAAGGGGACATAAAGGAGTGCAGTGGCCTGCTTTTTCAATGTCTACATAACAGGATCTCAGCCTTGAGCCAGTTGGATCTGGTTCCCATCCACCTGAAACTGAGCTCCCTTTACTGTGGGCAGTGTTTGGGGTGCTGCAAGGCAGCAGTTCAGAAATACACATGTGCGGGAGAGTGAAGACTTTCATATAGGCCTGCGGGGCTGTGGAGAGAAGCAGCGTTATGCATGGGAACCATGGGCACTCAGCCACACCCTGGAGCTCCACGAGCAAGCATGTATGTGGCACAGGTGACCCCTGAGCCTGAGATGGCCTGCCCCCTGGTGTCTACCCAAGGAACAACAGGTTAGCTCCTACCAGCCTACTGGGGAGTTTTATAGGGATGGACAATTGAGTGAACAGGGACGCCGAGCCACTAGTCCACGGTTGGATGACTTGTTCGTGAGGATTGAGCCCTCATCCCCTACCCCCAGCCCCCCCTCAAAGGTCCCACCAAGGGACAGGCAAGAAGGCTTGGCTGGTAAATGCACCTGCTACCAAGCCTGTGACCCCAGGAGGGAAGGAAAGAACTAACTCCTTCAAGTCTAAACTCCTTCACACACTTACCTCTCCCCACCCCACTGAGCACACACGAAAAATAAATGACTATTAAAAATGCAAATGTCCCGCAATTCCACTTTGTTACTTTCCCCCCATTAACATAAGCATACATGTATAAACACATATATAGTAATCTGTGTGCGCATGCACATACATGCACACACACACATTCACATATCCGGCATTCGAGTGGTCGTGAGTTTATGAATTCTGTTCCACACATGCCATGCACATGTACCACAGCATGTCTGTGAGAGTCAGAGGACGGCTTTGGGTGGCGGCTCTTGCCTTCTACCTTGTTTGACAACAGGGCTTCCTGTGGTCTGCTGCTGTGAACACCAAGCTAACTGGTCCTTGAGCTTCCTGGCACTCTCCTGCCTCAGCCTCACATCTTGCCATAGGAGTTCTGGAATTACAGGTACGTACTACTATGCGTGCCTAGCTTTTAAGTGGGCTCTAAGAATACGTATCCTCGTGTCGCATGACAAGCGTTTAGCTACTGAGCCATTCCCCAGCTTGAGGACAGAATTCTATCTGAGCTTCAGAGGTAACGGTGTCCAACCGTGACAGCACACCCAGAGGCGGTCTCTCCGTGGCCGCCGCTTACCCACACAGATGTATGTGTAACATGCCACGCTAGATTTCAACTTTTGCTGTCTCGAAGGAGACCCTTTAGTGCTTTCTAAACAGCTAGTCAGTTGTTTACTGTTTGCAGGAGTCTGTTGGGTGAGTCGTAAAAGGTCCCGTTACGTAGGGGACTTCTGGAACTTTCCATCTCCCCACCTCTGAGTGAAAAGCTATTCTGACCTGGCAGTTATTTTTGGCAAACACCAGCTGCCCTCAGAAAGGGCCCTCAGTCCAGAGCACCCTTGGCAAGCCAGTCGCTGGATGCCGTGGGTGAAGCTATAAACTGTGGACCCCAGGCAGCTCCAGCAGTTTCTGTTGCCCTCTCTCTTCCTTCCCACTTCCTCTCTCCCAAGTCTCGACTAACAGCCGGGGTGGGATGGGGCGAGGTGTGCTTCCCTGGGACTGTGGAGACTGGGGCACAGGTCTGTGCGGTTGCATCTCTAACAGTGTTCTGCCTCTGCAGACCTGAGCTGCTGTCCCCTCCCCAGGACCCTACTCTGGCTGACACACACAACCTTTGCCTGTTCCCACCCTGCCCCTTCCAGGAGGCCTCTGTCCTGCATGAGAGATTGGCTTTCTGTGGGAGCTGTGGGTATCCCATCTGAGGTTTTGTTGGTTGCCTGTGGGCTTGTCCCTTCATTTACCACACAGACATAAATCTCATGGGAGGTCCAAGCAGAGCTAATTGGGTACTTGCCCTGCCCACCTAGGTTACGAAGGACCAGGGTGTCCAGGCCACCGTGACGGACAAGCCATTTCAGGCCCCTGAGAAAAACACCACTGTAGCTCTTGTCAACTAACCTTCCATCCAGATCCCCGGGTCTTCTGTGCTGGCTTTGGTGGTTCAGAAGATTCTGGGTGTTGGTTCTCTAGGTTCCCTTGGTCCATCCTGGCCTGGCAGGCAAAGCTGTGATATTCTAGTCTTCAGCACCAGGCGGGGACAGTCTCAGCATCACGTGCGTGTCATCCTGCGTCATCTCGGCCGCTCGGGGTTGTATGTGCGCCTTACCCGGGAGAACACAAGGACCCGCAAAGAACAAGCCACTGGCTGGGGTCACCTAGCCTGTCAGAGGTCGTCAAGACTCAGACACAGATCCAGCTTTCCTCCAGAGTAGGTGACTTTGTCCTTATCCTGTGCCTGCCTTCTCTGTTCCCCTAAGCCACTGTCCCTTGCAAGGAGCTGACACTTTCTAGGGTCCACATCTCCATAAATCCTAACTGTAAGCATTCAGGAAACAGCAGTCCGGGTCTCTCTCTCTCTCTCTCGTGTGGGTGAGTGCTGGGTGTGTATGTGTGTTATGTATATGTTGTGTGTTATATGTATATGTGTGTGTTGTGTAGGTGAGTGCTGTGTGTGTATTATGTGTGGGTATGTTATGTGTATGTTGTGTGTGTGTTATATGTATTTGTGTGTTATGTGTGTGATGTGGGTGGGTGCTGGGTGTGTGTGTGTGTGTGTGTGGTGCATGTGCTTGTGTGTTTGTGTGTGTTCCAGGCTATTGAGCACCCAAAGCAGAGAAAATGGATCTACGAATCCCACTGGGTCTGCAGACAAAGGGGCTGTCTTGTTAGCTCTCTAAAAAGGATGGTGATGGGGGCTGGAGGGATGGCTCAGGGGTTACGAGCACCGGCTGCTCTTCCAAATGGACCTGGGTTCAATTCTCAACAACCACATGACAATTCACAACTGTCTGGATTCTAGCTCCAAGTGATTTGAGACCCTCACACAGACATACACGCAGGCAAAACATCGACACACATAAAACAAAAATAAATCATTAAAAAAAGCAGATAGATGGTGATAAGGATGAGTTAGACGGTGGATCTGAGTCAGCGTGCTCTGGTTCCTCTCCCGTCTCCCCGGTCAGCGGCCGGAGGACAGCACAGGGCTGGAAGGCAGAGCCACTTTGTGTGCGGACATTCTGTTTCCTGGCTTGTGACCCAGCCAACCGGAAGAACATAGCTGGGAGTGCCTTAATCAGCACAGGTCTGGAGATGAGGATGTGAGGCACTTATGGACAACAGGGACCAAAAGGACACTTACTCTCCCTGCAAGAGTCACTGCCCCCCTCAAGTAGCAAGGTGTGCAGAAGTGTAGTTGTAGGCGGGAGCCTAGAGGTCCTCAGGGGCCACAGGCCTGCATTGTCTCTATGGGAGTGAATGGGCACATAAAGGGCACATAAAGGGACATTTGTGGTGATCTGCGGCCTCTTGCTCCATCCTTCCCTTGACCTTTAGATTTGTCAGAAACCACTGTCTGCTTACCTCCAAAGTGTGCAGCCACCTGCAGCTTCAGGTCACTGTGCGGGCTACTCTCAGCCTCTCTCCTGTGGTTTTAGATCTGTCTGCCTTTACTATAAGTCCAGCTAACATCACCGAGCACTCTGTTATCCAGGTGTTGCTCTAAACAGCTTCCAAGTAGCAACTCGTGTCAAAGTCTCACACTAATTAATCCCTTGTGGCAGAGGCTGTGAGTGTGTGTGTGTTGAGTGTGTGTGCATTGCATGCACATGTGTGTATGTGTGTGACTGTGTATGTGTGTATGAGTGTGTATATGTGTGCGTATGTGAATGTGTATATGTGTGTGTGTGAGTGTGCTTATGTGAGTGTGTATGTTGAGTGTGTGTGCATTGCATACACATGTGTGTATGTGTATGACTGTGTGTATGTGTGTATATGTGTCTGCATGTATATGAGTGTGTATATGTGTGTAAGTGTGTTTGCATATGTGAGTGTGTATGAGTGTGTATGTGAATGTGTATATGTGTATAAGTGTATGTGAGTATACATATGTGTGTATGTGTATGACTGTGTATGTGTGTATAGTGTATATGAGTGTGTATGTATATGCACGTCTATGAGTGTGTATATGTGTGTATGTGTATATGTGTATGACTATGTATATGTGCGTGTATGTGTATGAGTGTATATGTGTATAATTATGTATGTGTATGCATGTCTATGAGTGTGTATATGTGTGTAAGTGTGTGTGTGTGTGAGTATGCGTGTGTGACTGTCTATATGTGTGTGGAGGACATATGCTGACTGTCTTTCTGTCTGCATTGTATGTGTTCCTGTGAGTCACACCTCTCACTGGATCGGAAGCTCAGCCATCTAGGGAGACTGGCTGACTAGCACACTCTAGCATGCCCCTGCCTCCACTCTGGCCCAGTTAGAGTTGCAGATGTACACCTCAGATTGTGAATTTTATTCAGGTGCCAGTGGTCCAGACTCCGTCAGACATTTGTACAGCAAGTACTTTATCCACTGTGCCATCTCCCCAGCACAGATCCTGTATTATTTTTAATTAATTTTATTGATTGATTGTGTGTGTGTGTGTGTGTGTGTGTGTGTGTGTGTGTGTGTGTATGTGTATACATGTGCATGTGTTGGGCACACATGTAAGCATATCACAATGCATGTATGGATGTCAGAGGACATTGCAGGAGTTCGTTCTCTCCCTTCACCACGTGAGTCCCAGGGATTGAACCCAGGTCACCCGGTTCTGTGGCAGGTGCCTTTAACCGCTGAGCCATATTACTGACCCTGATCCTGAATCATTCCTAAGGCCATCATAGGTGAAGAAACTGAGACAGAAAACATCAATAGGGTGTCCAAGGTCCCACAGCAGGTAGCCCACAGAGCTGGGACTTGACTTTAGACTGTGCCCAGGGCCCATTCTGTTCACACCTGGGCTCCCACACTTCAATTATGTTCCATGTGCAGGACAGTCATACACAGGGCCAGCCCACGGTGTGCCGGGAGAAACCCTACAGACAAAAGCGTGGGCTGATTGAGAGGTCGTCACAGGCCGTGTGCCTTTCTGCAGGCAGCCAGGCGAGGAGCTCTGCACAGGGTCTGAAAGTCAAAATGAGAAAGTCGTTTGGAAATCCTGAAGACTGGGTGATTGCCACTCGACTTCTTCCTTCATTCCTTCAATCTCTAGATCCATGTTGAGCATCCAACACATGAAGACTGACGGTAAGGCTGCCGCACAAAGCAGGGTTGTGCCTTCCAGGATATTGCCTAGCAGAAACCAGAGAGGACACAGTGATGACGCAGAGATGAGAGGCCTCTGGTACAGGGAACTATGCCCGACTTGCCACGGACTTTCCTAGTTTTAGCACAGAAAGTCCCGAATTCCGAGAAGGCCCTCATGCCCTGGCAAAACAAACAAATGAAAACAAAACAAACAAACAAAAAACTGATTCGGGTTGGAGAGATGGCTCAGCGGTTAAGAGCACTGACTGCACTTCTGAAGGTCCTGAGTTCAAATCCCAGCAACCACGTGGTGGCTCACAACCATCTGTGTAATGAGATCTCATGCCCTCTTCTGGAGTGTCTGAAGACAGCTACTGTGGACTTACATGTAATAATAAATAAACCTTTGGGCTGCCACAAGCAGGACCTGAGCAAACAGAGGTCCTGAGTTCAATTCCCAGCAATGACACGATGGCTCACAACCATCTATACAGCTACAGTGCACTCATATACATAAAACAAATAAAATAAATCTTTAAAAAAACAACTGATTTGTTAACTCAGTGGCTGAAGCGGGGAAAGTTACAAGGATGGGGACATGTTATAGCTGGAAAGTGCTTGTCTAGCCTGTGTGTGGTCCTAGGTTCAGTCTCTCTGTCTCTCTGTCTCTGTCTCTGTCTCTGTCTCTGTCTCTCTCTCTCTCTCTCTCTCACACACACACACACACACACACACACACACACACACACACTTTTTAATCTTCCTAATTGAATGAAAGTGAGGACATGACCGCTCCTAGGCGTGGTTGAGGAGAAGGATGTCTAGCTGAGCCAGAGATGTCTATTGGAAAGGTCTTCTTCCCTGCATCGACTCAATTTTGTGCCTCTCGGAACTTGGCTGCGAGCGTAGGGCAAGGGGTGGGGTGGGGTTGGGGGGACAGGCAGGTAGATCTCTGTGATTTGGAGGCTAGCCTTGTCTACACAGTGAGTTCCAGGCCATCCAGGGCTACGTAGTAAGACCCTGACTCAAACAAACACCCTGTTGAGTGTATTCTTAGGTCCCCTTTTGGGTTCGAGATTCCATCCCATTGCTTTGCCAGCCTCACGCACATTTGATCACATGGACTTTGTAATGCCTCTCGAAATGGGGAAACGGATTCCTCTGGTTTTGTTCTTCTTTTCAAAGCTGTCTGAGTTATTCCGGCTTCCCTTCCTTTCCACATAGAGTTTAGAATAATCTTATTCACTGCTAAACACTTCTTACTGGCAACTTAACACGGAATCAACGTTTTTTACTACGATGGGCCTGTCAATCATGAGTGCGGGGTGTCTCTTTACATATTTAGAGCTTCTTGAATTCCTTTCATAAATATTTTATAGTTGGCAGCATAGAAGATCCGTATATGGGCTAGGGATGGAATTCCGTTGCTTGCCTGGGATGCCCAGACTCCTGGGTTTGATCCCTGCCCTGTGTAAGCTGGCTTGGTCTTAGCACTCAGGAGACGAGGATCACAAGTTCAAGGTCTTTTTGCGCTATGTAAGAGAGCAGAGAGGTCTGAGACCAGTCTGGGATAAGAAAACTCACAGACTGTATGTTGGTAGGTTGACACCTAAGTACTTCATTTTGCTGTGCAATTACAAGCAACACTGTATTTAACAATTTGGCATTCAATGTGTGCTCCTTGCTTGAATACACAATTACAGTTATTGTGTACCCTTACATACTGTGTCCCTCCCAAACCTGATTGTTAGTTTGAGAGTTTCTTTTGCTGTGGCGGTTTTGAAGATGGCAGTGCCAGCCTGCCATCTGCAGGGACACCTTTTCCTTCTGGTCTCTGACCTTGTTCTTATTTTTCCTGCCTTATTTCATCCAAATACTACACTGTGTAGAAGTGCGAGAGTGAGCCCGTTCCCTCCTCATCTATGGGGAAAGCCCCCAGCCTTTCTCCATTAAGTATGTCAACTAAGACAATTTTCTTCTATATATTTCTTTATTAAATTGAGAAAATGCTCCTCTATTCTCATTTTTCTGGGAGTTATTTATTTTTGTTTCCTGAGATGGGCTCTCAACCTGTAGTCTTGGCTGGCTTGGAACTCACAGTGTAGACGAGATGGGCCACAAATTCACAGAGATCTGCTTGTCTTTGCCTCCTAGTGCTGGGATTAAAGACATAAGCTACCTCATTCAGCTCTGAGAATTCTCTTTAAAATCCTGGATGGGCAGGGCATTTTGTCCAAGCACACCACTGCGTGGATACGCTCATTTATATGGTCATGTGCTTTCTCCTTTCCAGCGTGTACACATGGAGAGTTGCTCTGGCTGGTTTTAAAGTTTTCTGCTCTCCTGGTGTCTCAGTCTCTGATCTGGGGCTGTGAAGAGACACCCAAGGCGACCCTTAGAAATGAAAGTATTTCATTGGGAGCTTGCTTACCGTTTCAGAGGCTAGCCCATGATCATCGTGGCAGGAGACTGGCGCGGGAGTAGAAGCTGAGAGTTATATTCTGATCCTCACCCACGGAGAGACACTGCACCTGGCAGAAGCTTTCGAAACCTCAAAGCCTACCACGAGTGACACACTTCCTCTAACAAAACCACACCTACTTCAACCAGACTGTACCTATATGAGCCCACGGGGACCATTCTTATTAAAACCACTACACCTGGCATCCCAGGAACAAATCCCACTGGCAATAAAGTATAACTTTTCTTCATATTTCTGAACACTTCATTAAGGATATTTGTGTCCATATTCAATCCTGACCTACAGTCCTCTCCACCCAAGTACTGGCCAAGCCCCACCCTACTTAGCTTTCAAAGTCCGTTGAGACTGGGCTCGGGTGCTGTAGCCGTGGCGCTTTGTGGATCTTTGTACTGTCTCTCGCTTTACCATCACAGGCACGCTAGTTCTATAAAATGAACCACAAGCGTCTCCCTCTCTTCTATATTCTGAAAGAGAGTGTGTAAGAGATTCTCTTTCAACATTTGGTAAATTCTCCAGTGAAACCATCTGCAATTGGAGACTTCATTCCTGTGAGTTTTTAAAATTATAAACTCAATTTCCTTAACAGTTGTGGCTATATTTAAATTCATAGTCCATACGGGATGAATTGTATTCTTCGAGAATTTGGAGTATTTTAAGTTATCAATCATACATTCTCAGCTTTTAACTTCGCTCTCCTCTTTTCCTCTCACACCAAAGCAAATGCTGATTTCCCCAGAGCCTGACCAGGGGATGCCCCACAACAGACCAGGTCAGTCTGGATCTCAAACAGGACACCATTCTGAGCATCCAGGCAGAAACTCAGGGAGGGGAGTGTTTCACAGAACTGATGAGCCTTGGAGATTACTGAAGTGTCCTGGGACCAGGTAGGGCTTGTGACTTTCCACTTAACCCCTCCCTTAACCATCAGAAGGAGTCAGTAGGAGCCTCCTTTTCCAGACAAGGTTTAAATCAAAAAAATAGAATTCTAGCTGAGCGGTGGTGGCACACACCTTTAATCCCAGCACTCAGGAAACAGAGGCAGGTGGATCTCTATGAATTCGAAGCCAGCCTGGTCTACATAGTAAGTTCCAAGACAGCCAGGGCTAAACAGAGAAACCCTGTCTCAGGAAAAAAACCAATCAACCAACCAACCAACCAACCCATAAAACTCTAGGTACCACCACTAGGTGGCACTAGGGACATGCACTTGCCTCCTGTGGTTCAGCGCGCTCCTGTTGAGCCAGGAAGGTCTGTGGGGCATTCTGCTCCTTCTGTGAGGTGCACTTCGGAGATGCGCTACGACCCCTGGAACTCTGAGCTTGCACTTGATTCCTGCAGTTAAAGAGAGGAAACTGGAGAGGCAGTGCTGGCTGGAGGCCCCTGTAGAGGTCAGCACTGCTCAGACGAGAGTCCGCCCACTGAGCCTCTCTGGTCACGTGGCGGCCGGCAGCAGCCTGACATATCTCGAATTGGTAAACTGTCATGCGCTGCTTGAACTTTGGAAGTTGGATTCCTCCGCTGCCTCCATTTCAGACCCACGCATGTGTGTGTGTCTCAAAGTGCCCCCCAAGGCCTCCTAGCTGGCTAGCTACAGATTAGCTGCTCCGCCCCCTCCCCCAACTCTGCAACAAGACGGAAGAGAATATCAAAATAGCTCAACAGTCAAAACATCATCCTTAAAAGCAGCTAGAAGGTGGGGCTGGAGAGATGGCATCAGTGAAGAGCATTGACTGTATTCAGTTCCCAGCGCCCGCACAGCGGCTCACAGCCCCAGCTTCAGATGCATTGCTGGCCTCTGGCTTCTGCAGGCATCAAGCACACATGCACATACGCTCGTCCATGCAGGCAAAACATTCATAAAAAAACCATAAAAATAATAAATAGATCTTTACCAAAACCAAAACAAAAAAACCAAACAGCTATAAGGAAACTATTTCCAAGAGGCATCATTAATGTTTAATCCCTGGCTATAAAGCACCCGCAGTGGGAAAGAGAAGCCAGAAATTTAGCTGTGATAAGTCTAGCCATGGAGAGAAAGCTAAATTGGGACCCCCCCCCCGACTGCCTCAACTTCCCCAGTCAGTTTCTGCTGTGTACCTTGGGCAAGAAGCATTTGGAATCACTGCCAGATTCTGACTTGTGTTCAAATCCCCGCCCCCGCTCGGACTATTTACCACCCTGTCAAAGGGGCACTGTCCCTTTCACCCACCTGTAAGAGGAAGGTAAGGCTAGCCTCCCCCAAAGGGCTGTGGGGTTCCTGCCCAGGCAAGCAGAGGAAAAGCTAAGCATTTGGTGGGTGTTTGGGTGGCATTTCCACTCCTATTCATTTTTTTGACCACCCAGGGTAGCCCACGCTTATAGCATAAAAGCCCAGACTCTGACTTCCTCAACCATGCCGACGTATAAATTAAAGAAAGGGGTAAGGAAAGGCGGAGAGAAAGGGAGAGGGGGAGGGAGAGGGAGGGGGAGGGAGAGGAGGAGGGGAGGGAGAGAGGAGGAAGAGAGGGATGGGGAGGGGTAAGGAGAGGGAGAGAGGAGGGAAGGGGAGGAAGAGGGGGAGGGGGAGGAGAAGAGGGAGAGGGAGAATGAGGGAGAGGGAGAGGGAGATAGAGCACCTCGGGAGAGGGGCATATAGAGTCCAGGGACTACAGATCCTCCGGGGACCACCATGAACTTTGGATCTAATTTTGAGGAGGAGGAGTTGGGACTGGGGAGCTGGCGTGTGTTCTTGCCTACCATCGACTCTGCTCAGGACCTGTGGGAACATCAGATAAAGATCACAGGAGGGAACAAATCTGGTTCCTGGAGAAAATCTGCTTTAAAGTTAAACCTTTGCACCATGGGGGATGGTGCTCGTGGTCTGTCCTGCTCCAGTGTGGCTTCAGTCTCTTGTCACAAAGACTTTCATCTTGTTGTTCCTAGATTCCAAGATGATCCAAAAGTACGATGAAAGCAAGATACAAGGACAGGGCAAGTTCTCCTCCAGTTCAGATGCTGAAATCTTGACCCCCAAGGTTATGATAAGAGGTGCGGCTTTGGGGGAGTATAATGAAGTTTAACTAAGGCCATGGAGAGCTAATAGACAGTGTGGCAGTTAGTTCTGATCATCAGCTCCTGAGGGGGGCAAGCCTTCGGGGGTGTGCATGAGGACATTTCCGGGGAGATTTTTATGGACGAGGGAAGATTGACCCTCAGTGTGGGAGGCACCATCCAAGGACTGGAATTCAAGGTTGAAAGAAAAGAGAGAAATGAGGCAGCCAGCCCTGGACCAGCATTGCCTGCCCCCGCCCCCCCCCACCACTGCCCAATCACTTTCCAGCCCTGGTCCAGCAACCCTTCACTGCTCACTCACTTCCTGAATCCCTCCACCCCCCCTCACCCCCACCCCCCACACCCCAAGATGGGACGAGTCCCTGCTGAGTTCCTGCTGCCATGATGGTCTTCCCTGCCTTGGTGCACTTTCTTAAACTGAGACCCCAAAGAAATCCTCCCTCTCTTAAGCTGCTCTGCCTGTCACAGCAGGGAGGAAAGTAATTGCACAGTGCAGTGACCTTAAAAGTGCCTCAGAGAGATCCTCACCTCCTCCACTCTGAGGAAACCACCAGAGGAACCAGAAAATAGGCAGCAAATCACCCTGTGTTTTGGTTCCGGACTTCTTGTTTGCTGAGTGTGGACAAATCTTTCTGCCGTTTGTCAGCCATTTAGCTTTTGTATTGTAATACAAAAGCCCAAGTGAGCTAAAGTGTCAAAAGCATGTTGACTTTGACCCTAGAAAGTACTTACTGAAGGAATAAACTCACTCACGAGTATAATATGGTAGACATGACTGGGGTTCAGTCATTCCCATTTCTTCCCTCCTCCGTTGATGGGAGCACATGGCTGTTTCTGATCAATGACAGTGAGCAGAGACATTGTGGCAAGTTTCCCATGGGGTAGATTCAAGCAGCTTGGATTGAGAGTCACTGAGTGACGGACAGCTGCCCCGGATTGTCAACTGAATCTATCTGCTCTTAAAAACAGGAAAGAACTTGGGAAAGTTTTGACGAAGCCTGTTACTGTAGGTGTCCCATCCTATCCTAACGGAGACAAGTGACTTAATGGACATGGCAGTGAAAAATCATAGTCCTGACCCCTAGTCCCTGTGTGACTCAGTGAGTCAGTAATTCCCTCTGCTTTCAGGTTTCTCCCGTTGCCTCAAACCGTGAAACCCCTTTGACTTCAGTATTCGCCCTGTAAAATCAGAACAGCAGTGCTTACATCATTGGACTGTTGGGAGTTGCGGGCCAATGCATTTGAAGGGTTAGGGGCATAGAATGACAACATGTTTCCATATGTGTGTGCTACGGTCATCATCATCCTCATCATCATCATCATTACCCTCATCACCACGTCCCTCGTATTCATCCCTCCTACTCTCACAGCAGCAGCAGCACCATCACGACCAACACAAACCATTGACACCACTGCCACTCCAACATCACCATCAGCACCATCAGCACCGCCTCCAGGAGCTTCGCCTCCTTCATAAGCTCCGCCTCCATGAGTTCCGCCTCCATGAGCTCCGCCTCCATGAGCTCCGCCTCCATGAGCTCCGCCTCCATGAGCTCCGTCTTCATCAGCACCGCCTTCATCAGCACCGCCTTCAGTCACTGTCCCCACCCTCAGCATCCATACAGCCACCGCAGCTGTCAAAAGGAGGAGCAGGATAGGAGGATTATTTGTACTGACATCCAGTGTGCAAGCAGTGATCAAACTAATTTGATTAAACCTGATAAGGGCAAAAACCAACAGTAGCAGCGGATGTGTTGTTAATTAATGAAACCAGTTTTTAAAAAATCCAAACAGTGTTTTGCACATTCATAATTTTCCTTCCTCAGGGACCATCAGGGCCCCTCCCTCTCCTTCTCTTCCTTTCGTCCCCTTTCACTTCTGCATCCTTAATGGACCATGACTAACTGGAATTCTTTCTGGGATGAGTAAAAGACGCTGAGGAGAGATCACATAATGAGACTTTAGAAATGCATTTCCACGTAGTTGAAATAGGTCAGTAGCTTCGCAGAGAGGCGAGCTTCTCTGCTATACCACAGCAGTCGGCACAACCGTGGGTATGCAGAGACGCAGAACCCCAGGATTCCCAGATGCTCTGGCATGCTTGCCCACTGGTGCATGATGGGCTGCCATTCACTCATGTCTTCATTCATTTTATGTATGGAGTGGCTGCTGAAGGATAGGTAGGCCCTATCCTGTTCTCCCTCAGGTTCACTAATAAACATAAGACTTTGTCTCTAAAAGCAACCCAGAGGCAGCTCAAAAAAAAAAATTCTCTCTTTCACAGGACCAGAAAGAAGATGGAAATCGCGTCTAGCAGTCAGTGTCTACGAATGCTGTGGAAAAGATTTTCACCAGAGTCAGTACTGGTGAAGATCTGGAAGAAGCCATAGCATTTTGTGACGTAAGCTGTGGTGTGCCAAGGAGAAGCAAAGTGCTGCTGTTACTTAAAAATGACACAGCAATCGTAAAATGTATCAAAGGTTCACAGAATCGTAAGAGGAAGAGAAGCACGTATAAAACTCTACACATTGTGACTATGGCCATGTGAATATTATGCAAGTTTATAAATATCACTTTTCAGGCTGGGTAACAGTGGCACACACTTTTAATCCCAGCACTTGGGAGAAAGAGGCAGATGGCACTCTGAGGCCAGCCTGGTCTACAGATGGAGTTCTAGGACAGGGATACACAGAGAAACCCTGTCTCATAAAACCTTAAAAAAAGAGTTATATTTAGAAAACTATAATTAATAAATGAAAAGGGTCACTTTGTAAGGTTGCCTGGACTATGAGTAGTTAAAATATATTCCTAAGGCTGTTCCACAGTGGGCTCTCTATTTCAAGTCTTCTAAAGAACACTGTGCTTTCTGAAGTGTTTCGGCGGACTGCCATGTCTCAAAGTCTGCCTAGCAGGATGCTACTCTGATCTCCCTAACAGCTGCTTTCAACCTTGAGGCGAAGTAGATGCTGCATGTGGAGAGAGATAGACGGGCACCTCAAGATTTGGGCGAGCTACTGGATGGTTCCCCCCCTGCTCTCTCCTTGGTGAGACATCGCCCTTCCTAATTGCTTCTTCTGTCAGAGATCAGACTTTGGACTGAGCCTCATGCTCCAAGCTCCACACATACCACCCTCTTCCTAAATATCTCCTAGGACATATTTTTATTTAGCCCAGGCTGGCCTTGAACTCTCTATACAGCCAAGGTTAACCATGATCTGATCCTCCTGCCTCCACCTCCCAAGTTTTGAGATTACAGGTATGTACCGCCACATCTGTTTTATATGGTGTTGGGGATGCTACCCAGGACTTCATGCTTTCTAGGTAAGCACTTCACCAACTGAGTTCCATGCCCAAGCCCTCTCATGGCATCTTAATAGCATTATGAAATCATCAACTCCTTTTAAGAAGGAGCCATTATTTAAGAATAAGTTCCTCAGAGACAGCCATACCTTCACCCACCGTGTCCACAGTCCATGTTCCATCCTTGGACATACACCTCTGTGTTGCTCTTTTCTCTTTTACTGTTATATTTTTTCAGAAGCATTATGGGTAAACTCTGTTTGTCAGAACCACCATAAAAAGCCAGTTCTTACAAACACATTCCTAGCTGGACATGATAGCATGTGTCTTTAATTTCAGGACTCAGTAGGCAAAGACAGATGAATCTATGTGAGTTCAAGGTCAGCCTGATCTACATATGAAGTTCTAGGACTGCATAGTGAGACCCTCCCCCCCAAAAACAAGCCCCCCCCATCTCTCCAATTCTTATTTCCAGAGTCAAACCAAAGTTTACTCCAGTCTTCTAGGATCTTTGGTTTTGATTTTTCACTAGTTCACCTGGTGAAGGCATGGCCACCAGCTTGGGGACCTTGGGATACAACACCATATGGGGTGAGAGTCTGGAATCACCAGAAAGAAAGATAGAAAGAGAGAGAGAGAGAGAGGGAGGGAGGGAGGGAGGGAGAGAGAGAGAGAGAGAGAGAGAGAGAGAGAGAGAGAGAGAGAGAGAGAGAGAGAGAGAGAGAGAGAGATCAGGGAGGTGCTGACCCAAGAGTGACTAAGACTTACTTCCTCTCCCTTCAAATTCATCATTAAACAAACCTGGGGAAAACAACTTGATTTCTCCCTACAACTTTTTGTAGGGTGGCCTCGGTGGAGGCATCCATGAACCTAATTTCAGTGAACAGTCAGCAACCAGTCTGCACTGTAACCCAGCGAATGGCAAGTTTGTGAATTTGGACAACTGGCTAGGTTTGCTGTTGCTGTTACCGTTATTTTTAAAAGATTTATTCATTTTGTCTTATGCATAGTGTTTTGCCTGCATGTATGTATGCGTACTGCATGCATTCAGTGCCTGTGGAATCCAGAATGCAGGTTGAGATCCCCTGGAACCAGAGTTGCAGACCGTGGTGAGTGCCGTGTAGGTGCTGGGAACTCCCCTGGAAGAGCCGCCAGTGCTCTTGACCACCAGGCCATCTCTCCCAGACCTAGGCAGGGTTCTTTATCTTACAGCTAGATGCCATCTTGGACCCTGCGTTGCTGTGTATGAAGATGTCATAACAATAAGTCATGACTTATTTGGTGACTCTAAGAAGCACACAACGCACACACGCCCACACCCACATCTTCAGCATCCACGCTTTCAAATGCCTCACAACCTTTGTCACAGTCAGTGACACAGGTCATAACATGGTTGTCATTGCTTCATACCTTCTGTCAAGCTCTGGAAAACTCCCATAACAAACTTTAATTTAATTTGAGACAAGGTCTCTCTATGTAGTCGTGGCTGCCCTTGCTACATAGACCAGGCTGACCTTGAACTCACAGAGATCCTACTGCCTCTGCCTCCCATGTGCTAGGATTAAAGGTATCTCACAGGGTCCAGGGAGCCCCAGGCATCTGTGAGAAACCTCCTATGCCAGATAACACAGGTGGGTAGAAAAGCATCCTTCAACGTCACGGATGGCAAGAGGATGACTTTGCATGGAAAAATCACCAGCACCAGCAGGACAGAGCTGAAAGTCACTAAGAGTTGGGGGATCACATAGTTAATTTATTTCAGTCATACTTCCCTCCTTAGATGCACCCCCAAATAACAGGTGATATGGCTAGGTAAGTGATTATAAATGAGGGCTTTCAGTACATCTAAAGTAAATTCTTGAAGAATAAAGGAGCTCTGGGTCCCAGTTCCACCGAAGAGAACACGCTGTCACCAACACCAACCTCACCCAAATTCCCTGAAAAGGGGGGGGGGGGAAGGAAGGGGGAGGGGAGGGGAGGGGAAGGGGAGGAGGGTCATAGAAACTTTCAAGAAGTTCGTATGAAGAATTTGAAACATTATTTGGGGATTGGGTATGTGGCACAGGCCTTAATCCCAATACCCAGGAGGCAGAGGCAGAAGGATCAAATGTTTAAAGCCAGCCTGGGGGCCCGGCATAAAGGTGCTTTGTTGCTCAACCTGACAACATGAGCTTGTTCCCCAGGACCACTTCTGGCAGGAGAAAATTGATTCTTGCAAATGGTCTTCTGACCTCCACGCGTGTGCTGTGGCATGAACACACACACACACACACAAATAAATAAATAAATAAATAAATAAATAAATAAATAAATAAAAGACAATTCAAAGCCAACCCAGTCCACATAGTAGGCTCTCTCAAGACAAACAAAACATCATTTTTCAGCTGAACCAAATGCAGCTATGTTACCATGGGGTTTTAAAATACAATTTGAGCAAGAGGACATATTTTTGGCTTCCTGGCCAACCTCAGACACAACGATTCTGGTCCCTAGAGTTGAGTGGTCATTTTTGTCTGCTCCAAGGCTGCTGCTGTGGAAAAGTTTGACTAGCTCCTTTCACAAAGAGCCCCTTGATTCTCTCTGCCATTGGTCATTACGCAGAAAAACACACCCAGTTCCTTCTGTCCTGGGCTGCCGTCCATGACTGTTCATCATGACCATCGTCTGTCTGTTGATGGACAATGTCTTCAGAGCCGCAGGCTTCTTGGCAGAGTGGTCCCTGTAGCTTCAACCAAGGAGACTCAGGTAGTGTGGTTTCCAAGGTAAGTCAGAGACCACCCTCGACTTGGAGCGTGAATATCTGGCTTTGGGATTGGGATGAATGCTTAGACCTGTGGTGCTCTAGGTATGGAGCCCTGTGGAGTCAGTTAAGTCCATGTTTATGGAATGGAGAGAGAGAGAGAGAGAGAGAGAGAGAGAGAGAGAGAGAGAGAACATTTCCATGATTGTACTTCTCCCAGCAGCATTCTCTCAAGTGTGGCGCACAGCAGTACACAAAATAGGTAAAACCTGTGTCTGTAAGAACTTATGTGCAAGCCAGGAGAAACTCTGTTTTTTAAAACAAACAAACACACACAAACCAGGGAGCTGGAGAGATGACTCAGTGGTTAAGAGCACTGACTGCTCTTCCAAAGGTCCTGAGTTCAATTCCCAGCAACCACAGGGTGGCTCACAACCATCTGTAATGGGACCCGATCCTCTCTTCTGGTGTGTCTGAAGACAGCGACAGTGCACTCACATACATAAAATTAGTAAATCTTGAAAAAACAACAACCATAAAAACCCAACCCAAACACACACACACACACACACACACACACACACACACACCCCTTCAGAAAAAAAGAGAAACCCCTCGAATGCTAAGATGAGAAGTCAGGCACCAAGACAGAATGTCTAGACCATGAATGGATGATGATGGGCGCTATAAAATACGAGAAAGTGAAGAGGTAGGTAAGGTAAGGGGCAGATGTGACTTTAAATATGGCGGCCAAGTGGCAATGACAGGATCGAAGGAGTAACAGCCAGAGGTGCTAGCTCAGCAGGTTTTGAAGATGCCACAAGAAGAGAAGAGAGGGCAAGGCCGTCCAAGCATGGTGACATGACTTGAGGCTTCTCGGACTGCTGAGTTGGCGATGGACCCAGCCACTTGCTTGTGATGATCAACCAGGTGGCACTATCTTCTCAGTGGCAAGTTCAGTTACTTTCTTGGCTTGCCCTTCTCCCCATCCTAAGATTTATTTTTATTCATGTACACATGTGTGAGTGCAGCCACATGTGTTCAGGTGCGTGGAGAGGCAGAAGAGGGTATAGGTGATTGTGAATACCCAGCTCAGGTGCTGGGAACAGAGCTTGAGTTTCCGGAAGAGCCGCAAGTGCTATCTCTCCAGCCCAGCTTGGACTGTTCAAAGAAGCAAGCTGCCTTAGGGTAGTCTGCGTGTCAGGGAATGGAGGTGGGCGGCTCCCGGCCAAGAGCCTGGGAGGAACTGAGGCTTTCAGTGCAATAATAGGAAGAATGGAGTCCTGTCGATGATGGGTGAGCTGACTGCAGCTCTGCCCCTGGGTGAGCCTTGAGATGAGTCCTTGAACCTGCTAAATGTGGGACTGCAGCCAGAGAGGGTCCTAAAGAAGTGGGGCCAGTTAGACCAGGTCCACCCAAGGAGCCAGGAGTTGATACATACGTTTTCAAGATGTGCAGTCATAGGTGAATTGTCGTGTGACAGTTCATAATTGATATACAAGGGTTTGGGGCCTGGGCACCTGGGATGGAGTTGCCATTTACCACAGTGGATGAATGTAGGTGACATAGGTGGGAGGGGAGGGTCCTGAAAGATTGGTTTACCATGTGTGCAATGTGCGCTTAGCTCTGTTTTGTGGTTGTGTCTTTCATGCGTTTTTTTTTTGTTGTTGTTGTTGTTCTCCAAGTAGCAATTAGTTACTAACATCCGTGATCTGTATCTCCCAAGAATCACTTTAAGCCAAAGTTAATTAAGGCAGCTTCAAAAAATCAGAATCTGTAATAATTTGAGTCATTATTATTTCTAGAGACCAAGAACATTGGATACGGCGCCAACAAACCTAAACCCTGACATTTCACTTTAAAAATTAAAAAAAAAGTGATTTTTCTTTTTTTCAGGAAAAACTGGGATGAAACTGATCGTTGTGTATCTAGAAGGGAAATGTTTGGGGGTGACCTGACGGCACAACCATTAGAGAGAAAGAACATTACATTTCAGCATCTGAGAAGGAGCATGTTGTTAGGATGCTATGTAAGTACGTCCAACCTATTGAGGTTTTGAATTAAGTGGTCCAGTGGCCTTCCTGGAGCTCAGAAGTCAAGTGTGGAAATAAAGGGGAGGAGATAGGGCCCACAAGGCATGGAAGAGGGGGAAGAGGGGGAAGGAAGGAGGAGGCTGCTGAGGGAGGCTGCTGACATCAGGCAGGGCCCACAACAGCTTCTAAAATGGCACTCTTTTGCATTTGGTTCTGGAATCAAACCAGAATCCCAAGATCACCCAAACCCAGAGGAAACTCAAATCACCCGGCAACTCTGGTGATCCCACCGGAAGTCCTCGCCTGTGACGGGTTTAGCAACAGCATTCCACATGGTTGTGGTCATTAGATATGAAAGAGGTCTCCACTGCGGTATCTCCGGGAGGACTTTCTCCTTTGAGACCATTGAGTGAATGCTTTGCTTTGGACATTGCTGTCTGCGTGTGAAATGGAGCTAGGGCAGCCATCTTGGGACCACAAGTGTCGGTGATGGTAATTCTGCCAACCTGGTATGCTCTAGGCAACGTCTGTGATGATGTTGCTAGACTGACTTATAATTGAGGTAGGATGCTCCATTCCGTGGGCTGGAGTCCTGGACTGAACACAGGAGACAGCAAGCGGAGCGCTGGCGTGCTCTGTCTGTTTCCTGACAGTAGACACAGCATAACCAGATGTGTCACTTCCTGCTGTGACGGCTTCCCTACCACGAAAGGCTAGGCCCTTGAGCTCCGAGCCTCCCTTCAGTAAGGTGCTTTTGCCTGGTATTTTGCTACAGCAAGGAGAAAAGTAAGATACAGGTGGAATCAGGTGGCCAAAGAGAAGCAGAGAGACTTTAATACTAAGTTGAGTTGCCATGATTTCTGGATTTAGAGTTGATTTTGTAGACTTATTTTTATAGGCAAGGGGTCACTTTCCAGTGGTTCCAGCTATTTTTGAGATGGATTTTATGTTGCTGGCAGCCAGGACCAGGAGAAGGTCCAGTTGTTGGGCATGGTCAATGGACTCATTGTATACCGTAGGAAATACAGGAGGAGGTTATGGGGCCTGAGGAGGTGAGAGATGAAGAGCTCGGCTTGAGACGCTCACAGTTAGCCTGTCTGAGGGACGCCCTGGTTCACTTCTAAAGGGTGTGCGGAGCCTTACAGCAGGGGTAAACGGGCGGCTGCCAAGCTGGGCTGACCTGGGTTTGGATCCCAGCTCTGCCTAGTAACACCTGCGTCCCTGGGGCAGGAGACCACCAGCTTTAGACTTCATTTCACCCAGTAGGAATTCCTGCGGGGTGATAGACAGTCTCAGCTCTTGCTTTCCTGTCCTCCAAACCAGCGACATACCTCAGCACCGCCACTCTCAGAGGGTGTCGCACGGATAGGCTCTGAGCAATGGGATGTGTTAGCTGTTTTGTTTCTCACTTGTCAGCTGATGGAGAGAATCCAGGGGCAGCAAGACAGCTTATCCTGCTTGTCAACAAAGTCTCGAGCTCTTCCTCTCCTTCTCCTCCTCATTCTCCTCTTCTTCCTCCTCTTCCTCCTCCTCCTCCTCTCCCTCCTTCTTTTTCTGGAGACAGGGCTTCTCTGTGTAGCCCTGGCTATCCTTGAACTCAGAGATTGCCTACCTCTGCCTCCACAGTGCTGGGATTAAAGGTGTGTTGCCACCATCACCCAGTGGGACATTTTCTTGATTGCTAATTGGTGTAGGATGGCTCAGTCTTTGTGGAGGGTTCCAGCTGGCTTGAAAGCAAACTGAATGTGACCCTGGGCTTGTCAGCATTCCTGCGAGGTTTCTGTGTTAAGTCCCTGCCTTACGCTCTGACCTTGGCTTCTCTTGATGATGTAAACTGTAAGATGAAACAAAGCCTTTCCTCCTGAAGCATTTTTTTTTTAGTCATGTTGTTGAACACAGCAACAAAAAATCCAAATAGAGTGTTTACCTCTCTAAAGGTGGTGGGACCTGGAAGAACGGAGCCGGTGCATGAGGTAGACTAAAGTCTCATGCAATAGCCAACTTTATCCAGTCAGTTTATACTGCGAGTGTTAAGAGGAGTCACGTAAGTAAAGTTCACAATCACAGGGGTATGCCACTCGGGGTGGACAAGTCACATGTAAGCTGCATGTGGCATAGCCATGTCTTTTCCATAAGGCACATAAACAAATCAGAATAGCCAGCTGTAACGAGTAATCCCAAGGAGACCCACTCTTATCTGCTGCACCCGGGAGGAGCACAAGCACATTCCAAGAACCCTTTCATGGTTTTGAAGAAACTGAGATCACGAGGCTCGTGACTTGGTCTCTTGGAGTGTTCTCACAAGCACTCAGAAACGTCCTCGCACAACTCCATTCCTGGTCCGTGTTCTGACATCTCCCCATGTTTAATTAGATGCGCAGGATACCCAGAGAAGTTTTGATTTGAGGTGTTGTAGATAAATCTAGCTGTCGTTTGATGCAGTAGCATCCTATCTGCAAGAAAATTATAATTTGAATGTCTAAGAGTGGAGCAGTTGTGTGTAACACTCTGACGCCAAGAATAGGGACTTAAACTGTATCAGTACTTTCCATCACACTGTTATACCGATCAGAAAAATCTAGAGAAAAGCTTTGAAGAGACCCATATGGTTAGTAGTTCTGGTCTCTGTAGAATGTAAGCCCATACTTGGTATAAATAGGTCCATTCCAAAGGTTTATTCTCTTGTGCTGTAATACCTGTTGGAAACAATTTAATGGGGGGGGGGAGAAAGAATGAGTAAGTTTAAAGGAAGCAAAGGATCCACATGGTAAATGAATGGTTCTTTCAGTCTGGATTCAAATAGCTGTCCCACTATGCAGCTGCCCAGCCTCCCTAGCATGATGGTGGCACACTGTCTGAAACTGTGAGGTGTAGTGTCTTCCCTCCCGTCAGTTGCTTCTGTTGAGCATTAAGTCACAAGGATGAGAGCAGAAGCCAATATAGGCACTGATCTCATCCCCGAGATGGTCATGGTCCAGTTTCCTCCCAAAGCCGTAACCTAGCATCTCTTACCATCAGAGTGGGAGTTAGGATTTCAACAGATGAAGTTTTGAAATGACAGTGGTATAAAAACCCACAAACCTACCTCCAACTCCTATGATGTTAGAGATTACTTAAGACAAAGACCGGCTTAGTGACTCCAAATAGGCTAAATAAAAATGTCAAGTAGCCAGACATGTTGCTGATGCTCCAGCAGAGGCAGGAGGACAGTGAGTTTGAAGCCAGCCTGGGCTACCTATTGAGACCCTGTCTCTAAAAGCAAATGGCAGCCACAGCAAGCGAGGTTTCCAGTAGAATAGGTATTAGGTAGAAATGGTGGCACAGGGGCTCCTTGACATGACATCACGTATGTGCAGTGCCATCTCCAGGCGAGCACATGGCATGATGAGGGCAGCTCTTACAGTGCAGGATGTAAACTTGCATTACTGGGTTTATTCCTCTATTATCAGGACTCTTGGTCATAGTCCTTGCCTGAGTCCTGAGCGGTGGCTTAGAGCCTGGTCCCCCGTGGTTCCTATTGGTACAAGCAGGTTTTACAGTGTGTGCGTGTGCGTGCGTGCGTGAGTGCGTGAGTGCGTGTGTGTGTGTGTGTGTGTGTGTGTGTGTGTGTGAGACATCTTCAGGTCTGTGCACCACATGTGTGCAGTGTGCACAGAAGTCAGAAGAGGGTATCATATCCCCTTGGGACTTGAGTTACAGATGGTTGGTGCTGGGAATTGAACTCATGTCTTCCGGAAAGACAGCCTGTAACTTTAACCATTAAGCCATCTCTTCAGCCCCTGTAGGCAGGTTTTAAACTTCAAGATAGTGCAATATTAATGTTTTTTTTTTGTTGTTGTTCTAGAAACACAGACTTGAATCTACTAGGCCTTGAATTCCCATGCTGTCTGACTTTATGATGCATGCCCAAAGCCAGCCTACTACCTGGTATGTGGTACATATTCAAGAACTGTTGGAAGTGTGTGTGTATGTTTGTGTGTGTGTGGGGGACCTCATTGTATATCCCTAATTGACCTAGAACTTGCTTTTAATACTAGGTTGGGTTTGTACTATCAGGGATCTGCCTGGGTGCTGGGAATAAAGATACGTACCACTGTGCCTGCAACATTTTTATTTTAATCTTTCACATAGACTCCTTCCCTGTCCAAACCACCTCAAGACTTGAGAGCAATACTTGGTCAAGGATGAAAGTACAGTGACTTTGGAGGGTGACAAGAATAGGTACTGGGATGTCTGGGTCACTAAGGTGGACGGGTCACTGTGCAAAGCTGCCTGAGCTGTGTAAGACATTAGTGTTCACACATGCCAGCATCTCTAGCTATTATGAGCATCCAAGATGGTCCTGAGGCCCTCCACACACCACTGTGCACCCCAGTGTGAACCCATCATATGACACAAGGAAAAACTATGTCCCAGAGAGGGAGGGAGACTGGTCAGAATACCAGAGCCAGGATTTGGACACAGATCTCTGTAGTTACCCAATAATCTTACCTCAACTGTTGATATGAGTTGAGCATCTGTAACCCCAAGTCCAAAGCTGCTTAAATGTCAATATCGTGGTGCAGATAAAAACGTTTTGATTCGACAACACTTTGTTTCATGTTCCAAATTATTAGAAAACTATATATATGTATAAAACTACTTTCTGGCTATGTATATAGAAGTGTGTAGAATTTGCATGAATTCCGTGTTTGGTCTTGACTCCCATCTCCAAGATGTCTCATTTTATATATATGCAAATATTTCAAGGTCTGAAAATGTTCAAATCCAGAAACTCCTTTGGTCCCAAGCATTTTAGATGGGGGTTGTCGGTCTGTAATCTGTGTTCAAATCAGGAAGCAAGGGGACCACAAGAGGACCAAGAATCTGTGTGCTGCCCGGGATGTGGCACCGGATGCCGTGAAGGGCCTCTCACTGGCCATTGTAAATGCTCACTTTTGTTACTGGTTCCTGTGCATCTCTTCTTCCCAGGAGCTCAGCCCTGGCTAGGGAGGAGGGCAGCTCAGCGGCGGCATCTAAGGAGACTGGGCAGAGATAAGCACTCCCAGGCAGAGCTAGCTTGGCTTTCCAACAGAACAGAGATGAGTGTGTGAGCTTTAAGGCAAATAAATCTTTCAGGAGCTGAGGAGGGAGTCGTAAATGGCTCTATTGGGATCCAGAGGAATTTATTTTCCATTAGGGGCAGACTTCTTGGTTCAGTCAAGGTTGAATTTGGAAAACACAGTAGCAGAGGCGGGTGGAGCTTATCCAACCCGTGCGTTTACCAGTTTCTCTCCAAACTGCCTGTGGCCGGAACACCGAAAACACACTTGCCTCCCCTTGCTCTTCTCATTTTTTCCACATTGGGTAAGATTGTCTTCTGTGACTTGTCACAGTCAGTACAGAGATGTCCAGCTTCCTGGGAACCCCGGCATCTCCATCCCTCCTTGTAAGCTGTGCCCGTCAGCGGGGAATGAGACATTTCCCTCCCCCTTCCTAGTGATTATTTCAAACAATAGATGATGTTTGCAGAAGTGAAACTGGGAAAAGAGATTTCTAATGAGTAGTTCTGGCAATAATTAGTTATTTTCTATATTTATTGAAAAACGACTGCGTCCAGCATTGCTGTTTTCTCTGAAGAGAAACATGGGATGATTGTTACAGCTATTTATGTGCTTCCCGATTTTAATGACTAGTGGTTGCCATTTTTTAATTACGAGGACTAAAAAAATGCCGTCCCTTAGCTGAGGTGGCCCTGGAGTCATTAGTAATGCATTTGTACATTTGTATCGAAATGTAGCTAGCACAAGGAGAATAAAAAGATTTTTGGCTAGACTGTGTGCCTCTCAGAGGACCTGCTAGGTCCGAAATAAAGCAAGTTTCTTTTTCTTGAGAACCAGCTCTATGAGAAAGGAGATCTTCTCATATTCAGGAATGTACTAGGAAATGCTTACTGCTTGAATCCCAGGGGAATGTTTCCTATCTGAGTAGGTCAGTTTCCATGATGTGGCAGACTGTAAGATTCTTTTCGTTGTTGTTGTTTTTTGTTTTTTGGCTTTTTGAGACAGGGTTTCTCTGTGTAGCCCTGGCTGTCATGGAACTCACTCTGTAGACCAGGCTGGCTTCGAACTTAGAAATCTGCCTGCCTCTGCCTCCCAAGTTCTGGGATTAAAGGCGTGTGCCCCCACTGCCCGGCCTGTAAGATTCTAACACAGCATCATGGAACCGGCTTCTGGGGTCAGATACTGTGTCGTGGACCACATGAGTTAGTTCTGGGATGTAACTAGACTTTTTTTTTTAAATGACATCTTAAACATGTATGTTAGCTGGGTGCAATCCAGTGCTTGGAAGGTGGAGACCAAAGAATTAGGAGTTCAAGTCTAGCCTGGGCTATGTAGAAGGTTTGAGGTCAGTCTGAGCTTTGTGAAACTCTAACTCAACAAACAAACAAATAAACAAACAAACTGTAAATGTAACTTTTATTCACTTGATTGTCTTGGAGGTTCACTGCTAAATAAACTCAGCCTTTCTAGTTCTTTCTAAACTCTGACTGGTTGGTTCAACTTAGCTGTTCTGGATCAAACTCCTCTCCCAGCTGCCTGATTCAAACTGGCTTCTCTCAGCTTCTGACTGAATTGCTCTGCTTGGCCTCAAACTAACTCTAGCAATCTGTTTTAATCTTCTGGCTCTTTCTCACTCTCTGGCTTGTTCTGTCTTCACCTGTGTCTAGCTTGTTCTTTCTCTACAACTTGTATCTGTAACATTATCCCTGTAAAATCTGCCTCTGAGCTCCACTCCACTGCCCTGGCTCTCAACCCACTGACTCAACCGAACTGACTGACTAGAACTCAGAGTTCTTCGTGCCTCTGTCTCCTGAGTGCTGAGATTAAAAGCATTTCCCTTTACCTAAGCTTTCCTTTACCTGAAACTTGCCCTATACCAGGCTGGTCTTGAACTCAGAAATCTGTTTGCTTCTATCTCCTGGGATTAAAGGCATGTTTGTATTCCAACTGGATCACACAGACTTAGAAGGTCTTTGGATGTGATCTTTTGCCAGAGCAGCCATGTTGCTGGATTAAAATTCCTCTACAACAAACAAACAAACAAACAAAATGGCACTACCACAGCAATAAGACTACATGTATTGAGGGCTTACATCTCAGGAGGTTCCCTGGATGCAGAGGCAGGAACGCAGAGGTACCATCAAGGGGTAAAGAGAAAGGTAGGGGTAAAGCCAGACGGGAAGGGCACTGGCACAGTGGACAGGGCTGTGTCCTCTGAGGAGTGTCATCAGCAGGAATATGAGGGAAGGGATAAGTCCATACAATGCCCAGGCACGGAACATTCTAGAGAGAGAGGCTGTCCTACAGCGGGGTCAGAGGTGACAACCCTGGGAGTGGGTTCTCGTCTCTGCTTCGGAAGGTCCTGAGATCTGAGGAGGGTTGAGGGCATCTTCTGAGCCAGCTCGGGAAGAAGCGGGTGCAGCCTGGGAGAGATCCCTCCCTCTGTGTCTTAGGGGTGTGTGATAGCCTCATTTTTATTCTTGGGTCTCCACATACCCCCAGCTCCTCCAGTTCCTCAGACAGTGCCTGAAAGCCTCACTCCTCGGGTGTTTCCTGCAGTCCTGCCTGGGACAATTTTACAGGGAAGGGATTTGTCCCCTCTGGACTTCCCATCCTGAGAACCGAACCCGACCCAGCCTCACTAGTAAATATTTATGGAATTCATCAAATCAATGAAATGCAAGCACCTGATTATTTCATTAAGACTTCCAGACAGGCCTGGCCTGAGCTGTTCCCCTGCCCTCAGGTTGTGTGAGCGCCCCCGCCCCCGCCCCCCCTTTACTGTTCCTGTTTGCTGCTAGACCCCTACCCCTGTGCCTGGTTGGATGTGCTCAGAAACATTTCTGGGATGATTGAATGCACAGGTATTATTTTATTCTAAATTACTGTTATTTTCATTCCAAATTACTTTTATTTTTTCTTCACATTACAGGGAAGACATTTTATTGATTCGTTTGAGATTGTATGTGAATGGAGGTGAAATTATCTATGAATTTCATTCTGGCACCTCTCAGAAGCCCTGGGGTCTCTTATTTAGGCGTGGGGATGGGGACATCAGAACAGTCCCATTCAAGAAGGACAGGGCATGTCAGAATTTTCTGGTATACATTTTTTTTGTTTGTTTTCAAATATTTATCTATTGTGCATGCGTGTGTGTGTGTGTGTGTGTGTGTGTGTGTGTGTGAGAGAGAGAGAGAGAGAGAGAAAGAGAGAGAGAGAGAGAGAGAGATATCTAATAGGTCCATAGGGTGAATGTGGACAATTTGAGGGCGTTGGTCACCTTTCACAGTGTGGGCTCCCAATGGTTAATTAAATCCAGGCCTTCGGACTTGGCGGCAAGCACCCTTACTTACTGCATTCTTTGCCTTAGTTTAATTTCTCAGATAGCATCTTGCTGTGCATCTCCCGGGTGCTGAGTGTCCACTCACTGCCGGCCACCCCCCCCCACTCTCCCGTTCCAACAGCCCCTTTGAGTCTCCGCCCATACAAGAGTGGTGCTGCCTCCTCAGAATGGGCCAGGAGCACAGGCTGGAGTGGTAGAGCCACGGGGCTTACAGTGAACAGCAGGTCATGTCGTGGTGGGCATTCAGTGCACGAAGGACGAAGGCAGCCAGGTGTGGTGGAACACGCCCGTAATCACTCAAGAGGCCGAGGCAGATGGATCTCTGTGCGTTTGAGGCTAGCCCAGTCTACAGAGTGAGGCCATGTCTCAAAACAACCCAACCAACCCAACCCAACCCAACCCAACCCAACCCAACCCAACCTAGCCCAGCTCAGCCAACCAACAACACCAAAAACAAAGGGCAGAGAAACAATCCCAGAGGGAGGCCCCTCATTGTCAGAGCCAAGCCTGCTGGCTTTCACCCCAGCTCTACAGTAACCGTGGCTAGGAGCTCTGCACACACTTCGCGTGCCTCAGTGTATGGATGAAGCAGGCATTGCTTTTCATCTCTGCATCTGTGGCGAAGGCTCTGGGCTTGAATTTATTTATTTATTTATTTATTTATTTATTTATTTATTTATTTATGACAGATTTCTCATGCAGAAAAATTGACAGCAAGGCTTTACCTCCAGAAGCAGCCGGCGGCTCAGCAGGACAACAAGCTGAGGAGCATTGAGCAGGGACATAGCATAGGCTCCGACGCCCTCATCCACGTTAGAGACGAGGGATCCAGCCTCAGGAATGAATGAGTGCGCCTGATTTAAGGCTGCCTGGTTAGGGCGGCCAGGGCTTACTTAAATGCAGGCCTCTGGTTCTATGTGTACAGAAACTCCTTCAGTATAGCAGGGACTACATGAGGGTCTCAGAGAAATGAAGGCGATGGGATATATGGATGGTGTATGGATATGTGTGGGGCCAGGAGATTGTGTGTGTGTGTGTGTGTGTGTGTGTGTGTGTGTGTGTGTGTAGCCAGGGGAGTGTGTGTGTGTAGCCAGGGGAGTGTGTGTGTGTAGCCAGGGGAGTGTGTGTGTGTGTGTGTGTGTGTGGCCAGGGGAGTGTGTGTGTGTGTGTGTGTGTGTGTGTGTGTGTGTGTGGCCAGGGGAGTGTGTGTGTGTGTGTGTGTGTGTGTGGCCAGGGGAGTGTGTGTGTGTGTGTGTGTGTGTGTGTGTGGCCAGGGGAGTGTGTGTGTGTGTGTGTGTGTGTGTGTGTGTGTGTAGCCAGGGGAGTGTGTGTGTGTGTGTGTGTGTGTGTGTGTGTGTGTGTAGCCAGGGGAGTGTGTGTGTGTGTGTGTGTGTGTGTGTGTGTTGCTCATAGGATTGTAAGTGCTTGACAAAGCTCCAATCTAAGGGAGACCCAGGGAAAAATTACAGCTTGAGTTTCTTTTTTTTTTTTTTGGTTTTTTTTTTCGAGACAGGGTTTCTCTGTATAGCCCTGGCTGTCCTGGAACTCACTTTGTAGACCAGGCTGGCCTCGAACTCAGAAATCCTCCTGCCTCCGCCTCCCAAGTGCTGGTATTAAAGGCGTGCGCCACCACCGCCCAACAGCTTGAGTTTCAAAGGCAGCCTGTTGGCAGAGTTCCTTCTCACTCAGGGACTTTGTTCTGTCAGGCCTTCGGGAGATTCTGTGAGGTTCACCTGAAGTTAGGAGAGCCATCTGCTTCACTCAGAGTACATCCACTTGAGTGTTAATATCACGATCAACAATAACAACAAAAATTTGTCACAGAAGCATCCAGAATCATGTCGTGCCAAGCAGGTGGGCGCTCTGGCACACTCAAGCTGACACAGAAAAACCTTATGTGCTATCCTTTTACTTATAATTCAAAAATAGTAAAGGCCATTCATTCTTAGTGTAGAAATTTGAATGCTGGATTAGTATTGTCTTTCTAGGCACATAAGCATCATAGAAAATGTGTGTCTGTCCCCAAGTGGAATCATTACACCCAATGCTCCGAAGTCACTGTTTCCACACAGGGCTTCAGGAAATTTCCCAGGGTAAGCGCTGTCTATAGTCTGCCTGCTGAGACTGGCACAAGGAAGGTGGCGAAGGTTTTCTCCTCCTGCTCAGGGCCCTGTCTCCTCTCCTTCTGATGACATCTTTGCTCCCTCTACTCCCAGCCTGTTTGGGGAAGGTGAAGTTAAGGCCTTCCTTTAGACCTGCATGGAAAGCTGTGAGGGTTTCTTACCTCAGGTTGGGAGTGTGTCACACTCTAGGTCTGGACTGCTGGAGACTGTTGCTTCGAATGTGTGGAATGAATTGGAAAATGAAACTGGGCCAAGTGGAAGAACAGAAATAGATTTTCGATCACATCGTCGGAGACCCTGAATCCAGCCATACCTGAAGTTATTTAGTTACTTAACTCTCCTATACTTTTACACTATGGAAAGTGACAAATTGCTCTTTCTCCTAGGCTCAAGCAGTTGAGTTTGGTTGTCACTTTACCCTGAAAGGCCTCATCGTTCTGTCTGATGTGACATTCTTCTGTATAACATAGACCGTCTGTCTGATGTGACATTCTTCTGTATAACGTAGACCGTCTGTCTGATGTGACATTCTTCTGTATAACGTAGACTGGCGCATAACTATGTTATGTTTTTTGTTTTGTTTTCTGATCACCTAATTGTTCTAGTTAAGATGTCACAAGGAGGGTTGGAGATTTCGAAGATGGCTAAGATACATTCCCCGACATCAAGGAGCTCGTCATCAGGAAGGCCAAGTGCATTGTGGGTATGCACAGGGCTATAAAGCCTTGAAACTTATGTGGATCCTCACAGGCGTCCTGGAAGAATAAGCATTTGACATGATCTAAGAGTGGGTGAACCAATTTCAGCTTCTTTTCACAGTCTGAAAGGCCTTTGCAGGTAGGGCTAAACTTGGCCCGTGTGTGTGTGTGTGTGTGTGTGTGTGTGTGTGTGTGTGTGTGTATGTGTGAGGATCTTATGTAGGTAGCCATGGCTAGTGAGGCTTGCTATACAAGCCAGGCTGAGCTTGAACTCCTGATCTGTGTGACTCTACTTCCCAAGTGCTAGGATTACAGGCACCAAGTGCCCTGGATGGGGCTGGGGGGATGACCATGTTAATTTGCATGCTCTCATTCAGCTGGTCTGAGGGAGGGAAACTCTTAGGTGAGCTGAGGCAGGCTGGGTGGGTGAAGCCGGGTGCACTCCTGCCCTGCCTCACACCCCATCTCTCCTTGACCTTCTGCCCTCTCGGTCAATGTCAAACTCCAGGTAGGTCCCAACACCCACTGTCTCACAGAGGATGTTCCCAGCATTCATTTCCCTCAAGAAGCAGAGGCTGCCCTTGGCCTCCTGAGCCAATGAGGTGAGAGGTGGAACAGGAAGCTGTCCAGGTGTGCACATCTGTAACGTATTTCCCCTCATGGCAGGAGCTTTGCCAAGAGGCCCCAACCTGTTTCCCACAGCCCTCACGATGCCTCAAGAGAATTCATTCCTGTGTGTTCTGGGGGAAGGGCAGAACGTCTGTGCCCTTCTTCAGTCACCATCCCTGTCACGGGTACTCATCAGTCACCCCTGGTATAAATGGAGGTGAGCTGTGTGAGTGCCAATGTGCGTGTCTGGTGTGTGCGTGAGTGTGTGTGTGTGTACATGTGTGCCTGTGTGCGTGTGTGTGCGCATGTGTGTCTGTGTGCCTGTGCGTGTGTGTGTGCCTGTGTGCCTGTGTGCCTGTGTGCCTGTGTGCCTGTGTGTGTGTGCGTGTGTGTGCCTGTGTGTGTGTGTGTGCCTGTGTGTGTGCATGTGTGTGTGTGCCTGTGTGCGTGTGTGTGTGTGCATGTGTGTGTGTGTGTGTGTGCCTGTGTGTGTGCGTGTGTGTGTGCCTGTGTGTGTGCCTGTGTGTGTGTGTGTGCCTGTGTGTGTGCCTGTGTGTGTGTGTGCCTGTGTGTGTGTGTGCCTGTGTGTGTGTGCCTGTGTGCCTGTGTGCGTGTGTGTGTGTATGCCTGTGTGCCTGTGTGCGTGTGTGTGCACATGTGTGCCTGTGTGCGTGTGTGTGTGTGTGCCTGTGTGCCTGTGTGTGTGTGCCTGTGTGCCTGTGTGCATGTGTATGTGTGTGTGTGCGTGTGTATGTGTGTGTGTGTGCACGTGTGTGTGCCTGTGTGCGTGTGTGTGTGTGTGCCTGCGTGCCTGTGTACCTGTGTGTGTGTGTGCTTGTGTGCGTGTGTGTTTGTCCAGTGAGATGGAGCAGAAGGAAGAACGATCAGGAGCAAAAATAGGAGAATAACGTGAGTCTTGAGCAGACAGCATCGAAGGCACTATCTGTGAGGACCACACCCCAAGGCCTCAGCGGAAGCCTGAAGCTGAGTCAGCGCCGACCCCTGTATAGAGATGTTTCCTAGTCACACAAACCCAGTGAAGTCTACTTTACAGAGCAGGTGCAGAAGAAACGAACCACAACTGCTGTTAAAGCAACAATTGAAAAAGTTCGGGCAATATGGCCGGCGATGCAGTTCAGTTAGGAGAGGGGTCACCTATAGCATCATGGGGCCCCGGGCTCAGTACTCAGTATTGCTTAAACCAGTTTAAGTCTGAGATCCCGGCTCTTGGGAGGTGAACTCACAGAGGATGTTCCCAGCATTCATTTCCCTCAAGAAGCAGAGGCTGCCCAGAAGTTCAAGGTCAGCTTCAGTTACTTGGTGAGTTCAAGGCCAGTCAGGCGTACATTAGACCCCGTCTCTAAAACAACAGTCAGTGAGGTGTGTCTCAGCAGGTAAAGACGCCTATGGAGTAAGCCTGTCAACCCGAGTTCAATCCTCAGATATCACATAAAGGTGAGAGGAGAGAACTGACCCTTGGCAAGTTGTCCTCTGATCTCTACATGGTCACTATGGTACATGCGCCCCCATACACATCATCCTCCCCCCCCACACACAAATAATAAATAGAATTTTAAAACAAACAAGGGCCGGCCAGATGGATCATCAGATAACGGGGCAGCAGGTAAAGCATTGCTTTGCAAGCCGAATGACCTGAATTAGATCCTGGGAAGATGGAAGGAGGGAATCAGCTCTACAACGCTGTCCTCTGATGGCCACATGTGTTCTGTGGGACAGGTGCCTCTCCCCCACCTCCATCACACGTGCACGCACAAACACGCAGTCATTTTAAATAAAAATGTAATAAACAAAATATATGTGCTCTCTCTCTTTCTCCTCCCCCACCCCTGTTCCTGTGCTACACTCACCCTACCTGTTATTAGATGATGCCAGTACCATGTGTCACACTGTATCAGGCCACTACAAAAGAGTATGAAACACTGTGACCTTCGGTATGCTGGAAGAGATGGCTACTAAGTGACGAAGTGGCAGATAGGGTAGGGGTACCCTGCATGGGGGTGGAAGCATGATTCCATCCCATGAGGTGTGAAGAGAGACTTCATAAGACTCCATCACACGGCCCAGAGTGGCAGTCAACTTAGCTCTGGAATTTTCCATGTGGTGCTTGCAAATCGCTGCAGAGCTCAGGTAATGGAAAGTATAAGAAGTGAAATCATGGCGAAGTGAAACCCTGGGCAGGAAGGAGATGGTGTAGAAGCTTGGGCTGCCTCCCAGGGAGCTGTTGGGGGAGGAACTGGTACTTGATCCAGCAGGTGACAGTGTGTCTACCTGACCAGTGGGGACAGGAGAAAGAGGGAGAAGGCAGCCGGTGGGTCACAGTAAACAGGGTGTGAGGGATGTGACAGTGGTAAAGAACCAGGAGGGAATAGATGTGAAGACTGTGAGATGATGCAGCGATATGGGGTTGGGTGGGAGGGGCCGAGTGGGTGGGAGGGGCCGAGTGGGTGGGAGGGGCCAAGTGGGTTGAACTGAGTATCTGTGGTGCCAGACAAAGGGAAATGCTCCAGTCGGAAATGGGAAGTGAAATTGAGGAGTAGATTCTGAGAAGAAAAGGTGTGAGAATAGAGAAAGGTCTTGCTTCAGTGAGTCTGATGTCGAGACCAGGTGAAGCTTTTGCTCTGTAGCTTGAGGTGTGAGGGAAGCGTCAGCCTGGTTGTGACGGTCACGTGCAGGTGTCAGGAAGAGAACAGAACATCTTGGGGGAAACCCCAGACCTCAGCTGTCCCGGCTAGCACCCGGAGCTGGGCTTGGCTGTGGCGTCTCACATTTGCTGCGTGGTTGGGTAGGAAGTCTAGATGGAGAATGGACAGGAAGGCCAGCAGAGAGCTAATGGGAGTGAGTTAGCCGTTCACAGGACGCAGAGGCAGGCATCAGGGTATGAGACCGCAAAGACCCCATTGGATTAACACATTTGTCCATCAGTGGGTTTGCTGGAGGCTGAAACCTACAGACCCATGCTTCACCCCAGGATACCTTCTTCCCAGGGGTTTGCAGCAGGGCAAGAGCTGAGCTGTGACTGCAGACCATCTCTCTCCTCCAATCCCATGTCATGCCCTGGATCCTGCCCGTTACAGGAGATTCTCTCCAAACTTCCTGAACGCGATCTCCATCTTTAAATCTGCATCTCCCAATTCAATATTGGCAGGATGGCTTAAGCCATGAGAAGATCAGGTGTTGCTGGTGGGCCAAAATTTTAAACACTAATACTGTAAATTCTCAACCCAGAAACTTGGAAAGAACGCAGTGTGCTTAAGGGTGAGCCGTGGGTCATGCGGATTCTCAGGCCTGTCAGAGAGCCTTTCCTGGGCAATATATGCTTAATGATGACACACACACACACACACACACACACACACACACACACACACGCACACATGGGATTGCATAGAGAGCCCAAGCTATTGAAGCCTAGCTATCAAGCTATTAATAAATCAGGATGGTACTGACATAGGCTGCAGAGAGACTGTGATAGAGTTAGTGAAAGACAGGTAGGTCAGTGAGTTCAATAACATAGAAGCAGTGAGTGCCGGTGCTGTCTCAAGACACACGGCAGTTGCAATATGATGCAGGACACGGGGGAGAAAGTCAGAGGCATTGCAGATATGAAAGTCAGTGAAAGAGAGATGTAATTTTTCTTCACTTCAAATCGCAGACCCCCGAATTCTATGCACGGACTCCCAGAAGTCTGAAAAGGGGTCTTGATCTTACAAAATCTGTATTCTGTCCCTAGGCCATTCAGTTTAGATGGTGTGAAATAAATGAAAATAAGTGAAAAGTATCTACTTGAAATTCAAATGTTGAAGCCTGAGCCTCAAGGACATGGTATTGTCCTTGAATGAGGACTTCGGGAGGAGCCAGCTGGGCAAGGTTAGTGCCTTTGGAGAAGGGGGCACATCATCTGAAATGTGCCTAGTCTTAGAAGCTAAGCAGGTTCAGACCTGGTTAGTACTTGGGTGGTAGGAGAGGGATTTGTTCATTTGTTGTGTGGGAATAGAAGATTTTAATGTACAAGTCATCAAGGAGGCATTCACCAGCGATCGGATCTACTGTCCTCCAGCCTTGACCTCGACGGGTAAGTGTTTGCTGTTTACAACGTACAGACTACGGTTGCTGTTGTTACAGCCACTGCAGCAGGCTAAGCCAGGTAGAGTCCAGGGGTGGATGATGAGTGTTCAGCCAGATGGGTTGGGTCACACGTGGAGATGCTGGCTGAAAGTTCTTGTTCACTGTGCCCTTGGTCACCACCAATTGGCCCAGAGAGTAGCAGCAATGAATTTATTAGTGATACATGTGGCTAATACCTACTTGTCATTAGAAATAGGCTCTTGTTTATACAGCTAGTGATACCCAAAGTGAGTTGGCTGGCACTTTTAAAGTTTTAATTTTTTTTTAAATTATGTATATTGTGTTTGTGCACCCAGAAGAGGGTGTCGGGTCCCCTGGAGCTTCTTGGTATGGGTGTGGGAGTGAGGGGGAAACCAAACTTCTCTGGAAAGCAAGAAGTGCTCTTGACTGCTGACCCATGTCTCCAGCTCTGGCTGAACCTTTTGAAGCACTGCATGCTTCTATGAGTAGCTACCAAAAACCCATAAAGCCTTCCCCTCCCCTACAGAGCTGGTACCTGGGACTTCATTCATGTCTCGTATGAGTCCAGCTACAGAGCTGGAGAGAATCTTGTTTTCCAATACCCACCCTACGCAAAACAAAGGCATCTTTCAATGCTGTCTAACACTTAAGAAAACGTTCCCTGTACCATGCATGAGTGGATCATCTAAAAATTCAGAGACCCGAAGCCTTGAGGGACGTATAATTATATGTTGTGAACTGCTTATTAATGGTGTGCTTGTCAATAAATAAGTCTGTGCCGTCTGGGAGAACTGTGACTCTCAATGACAGGCAGTAAAACAACAGAAGAGTAGCTAACTGTTGCCCTCAGCGAACATTCTAGAAAACCAAGATGTTGCACACTGCTGTATTAAGTCCGATTGTATTACAATGGCAGTTAAGTGTCTAAAACACTTCTTTAGGTCTAAAATTGTTTCTATAAAAAACAACAAACAGAAACAAAAACAAAAGCAAAAAACTGAACAGATTTAGAGGAAGGCAAAAGACTGTGAAACGGTTCAGGGAAAGTTGGGCAGAGTTAGGAGGGCAATTGCCGAACGCACAGATGGATAGTTAGCCTGGAGGGGGATCATGGGAGAGCAGAATCTTGCCCAAATTGCACCCCTTCCCCAGACACAGGGTCTGTTGACATTGTTTCTATCTGGCCGACATGAACAGATCTTATTTTGGGGGAGTCCAGTCTTAGCAAGTGAGGGCAGGGGTCCACTCAGACTGGACTCAGGCAGGAGATGCTGTCTCCTTGCTCCTTGCTTTGCTGTGCAAGGATGAAGAGAACTCTTAGCTTCAGGGAATGACTAGGGACGGGTCAGAGTCTGCCTCTTCCTATGAAACCAAGTGGCAGGAAATGGGAGTGTGACCCAAGGGTGGGTTGACCTGTAACCCAGACTAGGTAGTCACGGAAGGATTCCAGAAGAGTTGATGTCTAAACAGACATCTGAAATGGAACATCAGGCATACGTATATGATATTCTATAGGTTCTATATGCGCAATGTATGCATTCTAAGCAGCAGTGTAAGTTCTCTAGAGAGCAATAAAGTTGGAAATGGGTTGAGAAACAGTCATGTAGGGAGATCGGTACTGTGATATTTGAGTGGCCAGGGAAGACCCCCTGAACAGAGGACCTTGAACCAAGACCGAAGGACAGCAGGGAGAGAGGCATGCAGATCCTGAGGAAAAGAGAACAGTGAGTGCGAAGGCCTGAAGTGGGTTGTTCTACAACTGTTCAAGACCTCAAGAGGACCCACGTGGGTGACACAGGGTTAGCAGAGGCTGGCGATGGGGGAGGGGTTGATCATCCAGCAGACAGTCCACAGGACCAAGATTTTCATTTGAGAAAGTTGAAAATACGTAGAGCTTTCTTTTCTTTTCTCTTTTCTTTTTTCTTTCCTTCCTTCCTTCCTTCCTTCCTTCCTTCCTTCCTTCCTTCCTTCCTTCCTTCCTTTTCTATTTTTACAGAGGAGAAACACAATCTACTGTGGTTTAAAGAGATAATTTTGCCTGCTCCACTGAGATTTGATTGTGGAGGGGGAGGCAGACTCTGAAGACCACAGGCTTGACTGCAGTCATCTCAGGGAGAGGCCATGAATAGCCTGGTCAGAGCAGGCACCTGTGAATGGTGAGGCTTTGTTGGTTAGTAGGCTTTGCTGAGGGATCACATGTGGGAGAACAAGCAAAGATCCAAGCAGATGCAGAGGCTGTTGACTGTCCCCACAGAGTGACGGCATTGCCGTGAACCAGAGGAGCTGATGATTAGACCCAGGAGCCTAGTTTTAGAATCTTAAGATGGCAAATGCACTGTTAAGAATATAAGATGAAAATCTGTATCTCAGGGTCCCTTACACATTCTTGTAGTCATCTTCTGTCAGATGTGGGCATTGTAGATTTATTCTCCCACCACAGTTAGGTTTTCACTGTTTTTAGGTGAAAAGACATTCTTTTTTTTGAATATTTATAGTGCTTTTAAAAAATTAATTATTTTGGCTGGAGAGATGGCTCAGTAGTTAAGAGCACTGACTGCTCTTCCAGAGGTCCTGAGTTCAATTCCCAGCAACCATGTGGTGGCTCACAACCATCTGTAATAGGATGCTCTCTTCAGAAGTGTCTGAAGACCAACTACAGTGTAATCACATAAATGAAATAAATAAATCTTTGAAAAAATTAATTATTTTATTTATTTACATTCTAGACATTGTCTCTCCCCCCTCCTTTATCCTCCCTCCCACAGTTCTTCATCCCTTCCCTTTCCCCCTCCCCTTTGCCTCTGAGAGGGTGCTCCGCAACCCAGGCATCCCCCTTCCCTGGGGCCTCAAGTCTCTATAGGATTAGGGCCATTCTCTTCCACTGAGGCTAGTCAAGGCAGCCCTTCCCATGTAGGTGTGATGTTTTCTTAAAGAAAAATCTTTTCCTTTCCTGAAATCAGGATTGAGTTAACCTAAAATTTTTCCTGAAAATCTCAAGTATTTTTTTTAAATGCTTAAATTCTTAATACTAAAATAATGGGCTAGAGAGATGGCCCAGGGGTTTAGACACTGGTTATTTTTCCAGAGGACCCCAGTTCAATTCCCATCACCCACACGGCAGCTCACAACTATCTGTAACTCCAATTCCTGGGTGATCTGACACCCTCAAACAGACATACATATAGGCAAAACACAGATACACATAAAAGAAGTAGAAAATCTTTAACATAAGTAAAAGTGACTTTGGCGGGTTCGTGATAGAGCCCCCAAACCAAGCACCCTGTGCCCTGAGGCTGGGGAAAATCGCCTACTGAATAAAAGGAAAGTTACTGGCCATCCGCTCACTCTTCCCCTAGCATGCCACCCTCCCCTTGGTCAGGTCTGTCTGAAACGGTGTCTTTGTGTTTCTACCCCAGGGCAGAGCATTTGTCCAATCACCTCCTCTGTTCGATAAACCCCTGTTGACTGATAAGAAAAGGCAAGCCAGGTGCAGGAAGTGAAAGTTATCAGATGGACACCACCTTTTCTAGCGTCTTCTTTAGATCTTCTAAGGTCTTGGTTTTCTGGGTGTGGCCTTTGGCTAGCCACCGAGATAGGCTCCCACTGGGACTTCATTTAAAAAGGAATGTCCCTGAATCTCAGCCCCATCCACTGGATGAGGCTTTTGTGAACTCAAGCCTGCTGATTTATTTATCTCCCATCTTCCATAACAACAATAATAATCTTTAATGTCTATAGTTTACATACAACAAAGTATACCCTCACCATGGCTTCATGAATGTTTACGAGTATATACAGCCATGTAGTCCTATCCCCAGAGAATAAAACGTTTCCTATGTCCCCAGATTCCCTTTTATCCATGTAGACTCGTCCCCAGAAAGCCCTCCTGTGACTATTGATCTGTTTAAGTCCTAGCCACCCTATTCAGCCAGCTGTTTGTTTACTGAGTCAAGATTTACTTAGCACTCTCTGGAGGCATCTATGTGGCAATACAGATTTGAGACACAGTCACAGTCACAGGCTGGTACAGAGAGTGGTCTGACCTAGCTTTAAAAGGGTGGCTGCCTGGGGGGAGGTTTTCTGGAGGAGGCGGGTGTGACTTTAATTTTGTCAAAGTCTACTTTTAATGATTGTTTGTAAACGCTTTAACTTCCCCTGTAGCCCACCACCCACCAGAGGTAGTGGAAAGAAAGGATGGGGGTGGGGGAGTGGGGGTGGGTGGGAGTGAACCTGTTTAGAAAGGGTCTTTGGAGCAACTCCCGTAATGGCTGGAAATCTGCAGTTCAGTTCACAGGTTAGCAGGCCGTGGCAGCTTGATCCACTCACAAACCCCTCATGGATACACCAGCAGAAGGAACCAGGAGGAACACCAGGAGAAGTTCTTGGCTGTGTCTGTCCCAGGGAAGTGAAGATCAGCATTGCACAGCTAGCTCTAGAAGCAAACAGAGCTCTGTCTTCGGCACTGCCTGTCCTATTTATACCCTCCAAACATCATGCGTCCTCCGCCGGTCTTGCCTCAGTATCTGCATCTGTCTCAGCTGACATCGCTGCCAATCAGCCTGAGTCCACAGAAGCAACAAGACACTGCAGCACACCGCCAGAAGATTTTTTGATGCATTTCTCTCTATGGAGTCCCGACGAATGCAGCTCAACTATGCAATGTAAGGCGGACCAATACATGCGTGTTGTTAGCGAAGAATCCTTCATCACATGTCCTTTCACATGCTGCATTGCCTGAGCATCCTTTCTCCTGTGTCTGCTTCAGCGAAACGATCCTTCACGAATCCACCTTGTTCCTTCACCTGTGCCCACTTCAGAGAAATGTTCCCTCTCGTGTTTACACCGTCCAGCCGACTTTCCAAAGAACCCTCAAGTTTCCACTTCCATGGGGAGCGAGGGAATGAGGTGGAGAAAAGCAGCCTTGATCCAAGTTAACGAGTGGGGAAAATGAAGGACGTGGAAGGGGAAGCAAAATGGTACCTCCTTATTTCTGAGGAGGACAGAGTCAGAGGCTAAAGTCTCCATCCCAGAGTCAGAGAAGTGTGCTGGTTGGTCCTGGACCCATTTTTCTCCCTTCCTCCCTCCCTCCTTCTCTGTCTCCCTTCCTTCCTTTTGTCCTTCCTTCCTTCTTTCGTCCTTTCTTTTCTTCTTCTTTCTTTTTATGATTTTTGAGATAGGGTTTCTCTCTATAGCCCCAAGTGTCCCGGAACTCACTCTGTAGACCAGGCTGGCCTGCAACTTAGAGATCTGTCTGTTCCTGCTTCCCGAGTGTGCCACCACCATCTGGCCCTGGAACCATGTTCTAAGGTTGTGCTGCCCCTCTGACATCACCAAGGGCAACATCTGCAGAGGGCAGCCTGCTGTGTCTCAGGGACAGATATCTGTCCTACCCACTTAGAGCAGAGGAACAGGAGGTCCATGTAAACAGTACCCGGTAGTCCATGAGCATCTAAAAGGAACTTCATGGGTGTTCTGGACAGTCTTATCAGCTTGACACACAAACTAGGGTTATCTAAAAGGAGGTAATATCCATTGAGAAAATGTTTTCTTAAGACCTAGTCATAGGGCATTTTCCTAATTAGTTATTGTGGGTGGTGCCATCCCTGGGCTGGTGGTCCTGGGTTCTATATGAAAAACAGGCTGAGCAAGCCAGTAAGCAGCACCCCTCCATGGCCTCTGCATCAGCTCCTGCCTCCAGGTTCCTGTCCTGTGTGAGTTCCTGTCCTGACTTCCTTTGGTGATGAACAGTGATATGGAAGTATAAGCAGAATAAATCCATTTTCCCCCAACTTAGTTTTTGGTCATGGTGTTTCACTGAAGCAATAGAAATCGTAAGACACTGGGTCACTTAGAAACCCATACCCTTTTGCTCCTGGGCAACCTCTCTAGAGTCACCCCCCGTCCCCAGGCTTATCAATACATTTGCTTATATTTCATTCTCTCCAGTGAGGTGGTAAATGGTGTGAACTGAGTCTGGTCTGCTCTGTAGTGTGTACAGACATGCTCTACATATCCGCTCTGTAGAATTCTCTAGAACATTTGGTGTGGTTTTGACGAGCTGCTCTGTTTTAAGTGAGACATGTAAAATAGCAAACTCCCCTGGGAGAGGCTTAATTGGCAGGTTAGAGATTTTTACAATTCGGGGTACGAGCCCGTTATACCTCTTTTGGGGGGGTGGGAGGGGGCTGAGCACCTGCTGGAAATCGGCAGGTTCTCCCTTAGTCACACAGAGTAAGTGACAAGGAGGGCTGTGACTTGTCAGCTCAGTAATAAAAGCTTTCCTTTCACACCAAGTGTTGGCTGAAGGAAGGAGAGACCATCCCAGACCAGCAGTCAGAGCCCGCAGGCTCTGAGACCCAACAGGAGCATATGGTTCCTGCATCACACCGAGCCTTGGCCCTCTGATTTTAAACACTGTGGCAGCATGGCCACAATCCTTGTCCTCTGGGCTTCTAGGTGGGTTGAATTCTCCTGCCTTGTTGTGGGGGAAGCTTTATAGTGACCCCCAAAGTGCAGGCACGCAAGTATAAGTGCCTTTAAAATAGGTATCTTCTTACAAATGTATTCTGGACCAGCCTATCTCGGGTCTCTGCTATTTGTATAACTCAGGTCTGACATTGATGGCACTTTAAGGTCCTGACATTTTTCCATTTGGAGATGTGGTGAATTTTAGAGGTAGTTTTAATTGTGTCCTTAAAACCCTCCAGTTGCACACATACATTATTATTACTATTATCATTATTATTATTATTATTATTATTATTATTATCCATGAACTAACTTATCAGCCCATGACTTGTGGAATAATTCAGCATATCCACTTTCCAGTCTAACATGCCTAGTCTTCTCTTTCCAGTCATTGGAATCCTAATTGTTGTGGCTGAATGTTAGCACTTCCATCCCACTAGACTCTAGCTATGCCAGTGTTGTGATGGTTAATGACACATGAGTCATGACAGCTCCAGTTGGTTTCTCCACTGTTGAGATTCCCATTGTTCTGACTTCCAAGTTCCCCTTACCGATGAATGGACTCAAAGCAATCAGAACCTGAATGACCTCCTCCAGGTGTGTGTGTGTGTGTGTGTGTGTGTGTGTGTGTGTGTGTGTGTGTGTGTGAGAGAGAGAGAGAGAGAGAGAGAGAGAGAGAGAGAGATCAATACAGTGGGAGCCTGAGCCAGACCATGAGGCATGCACTCAGTTAAAAAATGGTTGTTATTGCTGTTATAACTTGTAAATAACTCAGTCTCCATCAGTTAATTACATGTTCCCATCAAACCACCAAAATATCAGCTTTGATCATCTGTTAAGTTCGTGAATATCTCTACAAGTTGCTAAATAGATCTTGGATAGAATTGTATTTGCTTCCATTTAACAGGGGCCAGCTCTGTGACCGTCCTTGTGCAAGACTGGACTCACACGACTTTGTTATCTATATTCTTTTTATTATTTTTTTAGACAGGTCTCATGAAACTCACTGTGTACCCCATTCTGACTTAGGACTCACAGGGATTCTCCTGCCTCAGCTTTCCAAGGGCTGGGATTATAGGCATCACTATGTCTATCTTCTTGATTGCCTTTAAAAAAGTAAAACAATCCAAAACATTAAAATTATTTTTGTTAACTTGTATCAAAACAAAAAATTGTCTGAAAAAATAAAACAAAACCCCAAACAACAAAAAAACCATTTTTGTTTACATCAAAACAAACAAAACAGCAACAAAATAATCCAGGGCTGGTGAGATGGCTCAGTGGTTAAGAGTCCTGGCTGCTTTTCCAGAGGACCCAGGTTCTAATCCCAGTACCCACACAATTGCTTACAAGTGTAACTCTTCTGGCTTCTGTGGGTACCAGGCACACATGTAGTGTACGGACATACATGCAGGAAAAACACCCAAACACATACAACACAAATAAGCAAATCTTAAAAACAAAACAAAACTTTGGAGAACTTGAAAAAAAATCTCTCATGTAACATTTTTCTTTAATATCCCCCAAATAACTAAATTGTACCACATTCCTTTGGGTACTGCAGAGGGAATAGTACCCAGTCAGTGATATAGTGAGTGTATATACCTTCTGTCAGAGGGTGTGTGGCTTGTCAAGGGTAGACACAGATGCCAGGCCTACCTACACAGGGAGCGGTGATGGATAGTGGCTGGACGAATCCTGGCAGCAGGGACTTCTGGGATAATGGTGTTGGCGAGGACGTCTGGAGAAGATCTTGTGAGGCTTAAGGACAGACTTTCATCTTGAATCTGCAGAGACCCATGTCAGATTTCTAACTTAGCCATAAGGATCAAAGAAAAACAGCATTTTCTCAAAGCCTCTAAATGTTGCTGGTGACCAGGCACAGCAGCTGTAAGAACCCGATGCACACTGTCGTCCTGTTTCTCAGAGGAGGTGCTAGCACTTGGGAGCATTCACACCAGGAAATGGCAGCGATGCCGAGCCCACGCTCAGAGCACCCACAAGCCCTGGGCTACAAGGACACGCACAACCCAGCAGAGCGTGGCCCCAGGCAAACCGGAGATGGCAGGCCTGGTTTGCCTTTGGTCAGTAGACTCAAGGTGAAGGCTGGGCCTCTCTCCATCAGGAAGTTGAGTCCCAGGACTCTTGCTGGAGCAGCAGACCAAAACCCAACTGACTGAGGGGCCCATAAGCACCAGGTCTAGGAAATGCAAGTCCTCTGGGGTGAGTTGTAGATGAGTCACGCCTGGAATCAGGCTGTTGAGCAACACCCAAGCCTCTCATGTCTGATCCGCACACCTCTTAGCTGAGGCAGCTCTCCCTTGAGATGGCCAAAGTCATGGTTTGTCGACATGGGGGACTGTGTGGCCATGCATGGAGTAGTCCCTCTCAGGAGATGATCAACCGGGCCCCCAAACATCAGATGGCACGTAGGTGATGTGTATGTGATTATGTGCGGCACATCTTTGTCCTCTCTTCTGTCCGAATTCTTTGCTAACAGAACATGGAAACTGAATTGCTCCAGTAGAGTTCTTGGGTTCAAGGACAGTGGACCCTTCCCCAACCCAGGTTTAAACTGTGATTGGGCTAAACTAAGCAGGGAGCTTTGCCTAGCAGTGTATTTCCCATCTCCCCTTGCTGTTAGGACAGAGTTCGGACAGGGAGATTCTATTTGGGGCAAATGTTTGCATCCAGACAAAGGCTATGAATTTTCTATTCCCATCTCTTCCTTATCTCTTTCTTAGAATGTGGTTGCCTGAGGACAAGATGCTTGGAGCTACAGCAGCCATCTTGCTACCATGAAGCAACATGCTGAGGGTGACTGAGGTGACTTCCTGTCTCTCCAGGCTTCCGCCTTGAGCTGCCACTGGACATCTCCTTGTACCAGATAATTAGATGACTTTATTGTTTCGGTCAGCTTTAGGTATTTTTCAGACATGCAGCCAGACACATTCTGACAGGACTGTAAAAGCGGAGGCCTGCTACTTCCCCAGGCTGTGAGGAGAAGCCTCGAAAGGCAGCATGTTGGCTCATATGCCTCCTTCTCTATCTTCAGCCAGAATGGGTCAAGTTGTTCTTTCTCTATCAGAGGTCACCATGACCCCGCTTCCATGGTCACAGGCATTCTTCTGCCTCTTCCTACTCCAGATAATCCTCCTGTCTCAAGGAGAGCCAACCTAGACTCTGTCTGCAACATTTTTTTTAAATAAAAAAATGTATTTATTTTATATGTGTGTGTGTGTGTGGTACATGCATATGGAAGTCAGTGGAAAACGTGTGGGTAGGTTCTTATCTTCTGCTATGTGGGTCCCAGGGACCTAACTTAGGTCATCCGGTTTGACAGCAACTACCCCTCCTTGTTGAGATGTCCCACAAGCTCTGCAACTGTAAAAATATAATTTATTTACCACGTGTCTTTGAGTGTGCATTTATGCAGTGGTCAGAAGGCGATTTGATTTTTTTTAACTCTTTATTGATTCTTTGTGAATTTCACATCATGCACCCCAACCCACTCATTTCTCTGTCTCTTCGTATCCATCCTCCATCCTTTCTAACTCCCCGCCTAAAAGAAAATAAAATAAGACAGAATAAAAGAGAAAGTCATTGTGGAAGTTGAGGTGTGTGACAGTGTGTCCCACAGTACACCCTTTTGTCCACACTTCTTTACTTGCAAATGCTCATTGCAATGAGTCAGGGGTTTGGTCTGAGGCCTCCGGCTTCTGCTACACTATCAACACTGGGTCCTCACTGAGACTCCCCTCCCATATCCTGTTGTTGCCCTGTGTCATGGAGACCTTGCAGCTTTGGGGTCTGCAGGACCTGCTTTTACACATGCTCCAGCAGATCAGAGATTGGATAGATGTTGGGGTAAGAACTCAAAGCCCTGGATCTGGGCCTGGGAGATTGCTGTGCCTGCATCACCAGGGCGAGCTCTCCAGCACTGTCCAGGCTAGCTCACCCAATGTCGCAGGCAGCTAGGGGCGGGATCAGCTTTCCTGCTTTCAGGTCCTTGGGAAGGAGGGTGGTTAGCTCACACCTCCCCATCCCTCACGCCCCTACCTTTTCCACCAGGGTCAGCTCTACTGTGCTGCCCGGGTGAGGAGCAGAACTTGCTCTCCTGAGTGCTATAGTCAGTGAGGGGCGGAGCCAGCTCCCCCACTTCCATTGCAGTTCACCCGCCTGCCAAAGGTGGTGAGGGACAGGAGGTGGGAGGTGGAGGGTGGGCATCTCTCCCTTGCCTGTGTAGGGCTGTCAAGGTCAGCTCTCCTGGGCCACCCAGGCAAGGGGCTGTGTCAGCTTAGCCCAGATGGTGGTCCAGACCAGGAACATCTGCATGACCTTTGGTGCTAAAACAGGTCTGGAACATCAAAGTGCACCCCGGTTGTCATAGGACCCCAGACCCAGACACGGCTTCCAATAGCGCCCTGGGCCCCTGATGTCCTCAGGGCATTCAGTGGCAGCGCGGGCAACTGAGATCAGCCTGTACCCCCACCGCAGCACAGCCTGCAGATCTTCACACAGCCTCTGGTGGCAGCCCAGACCTTCAGAGGTGACTTGGGCCACAGACATCGACACAGACCCGAGCTGCAGCAGGACCACATGACATGGCCCTTCGTGGTGGCCCAGGCCAGGACCTCAACATGGCCTCCTCACATCCGCCTGATCCTCACCCCTGTTGAGTCTTCAGTTCACCTTTCCCACAGTGTGTGAACCCCTCTGCTTCACACCTCATCTCTCCCCTATGTGCTCTCTCGTTCCCAACTCTCCATCACACATTTGTCCATTGTGCCCTCGGCAGGAGCTTGGGGAGAGGAACTTGGGTGTCTTACTTCTAGACAGGCTGCCAGAGTGGCCACGGTGGGCAATTGGGTATTTTTTTCTGGCCACCACAGGCTGACTGGCCAGCCCCTGTTGTTGTTGTTTTGTTGGCTTGTTTTTGTTGTTTTGTTGTTTTTGAGACAGGTTCTCTCTATGTAGTCCTGTGTAGACCAGGCTGGCCTCAAACTCACAGAGATACGCCTACCTCTGCCTCCTGAATGCTCCGTTTAAGACACGCACCATTCCTGACCTTCAGAGAACAACTTGTGAGAGTAGGTTCTTTTTCCTGCTGCCTGGCATGGTCTCTCTCACTATTGTGCTACTGTGCCATGTCTGTGAGACTCTGGCCCTCTCCCCATCTCTAGCCATATCAATGCTGGGGCTATAGACTCGAACCTCTGAATCCAGAATCATTTTTTTTTTAAACACGGTGTCTTTGTCGCTGACCCATTGCAGTGAAGACACACCATCACCAAGGTAACTCTTCTAAGAAAAAGCATTTAATGGGCCTTGCTTACAGTTCCAGAGGTTAGCCCACTATCATCCTGGTTGGGAGCACAGTGGTAGGCATGGCAGGCAGGTGTTGGAGCCGTAGTTGAGAGCTACATCCTGATCCACACGCAGGGAGAGTGTGCACAGGCTTTTGAACCTCAAAGCCCGCCCCCCAGTGACACACTTCCTCCCCCAAAGCCACAGTCCTCATCCTTGTAAACCTTTTAAACAATTCCACTCCCTGGTGAGCAAGCATTTAAACATACGAGCCTTTGGGGACCTTTCTCGTTCAAACCACCACATGTGAATTCCAGGGCTTGGACTCAGGTTGTCTTGGTTATACGACAAATGCTTTGACCCACCGAGCTATCTCACACACCCCCTGCAACTTAATTCCCATGGCTAGCCAAACATAACATCTTCACAAATAGTGGGTCCTGGCCACAGGTCCCAGGAAGCTGGGCGTGAGCATCTTTGAGGTCTAGCCTCCCATATGCTACACACATGTCTAAGGTTTAGATGAGATCATGCACACATGCCGGTCCGTAGCTGGGGCCCAACTGGTGCTTTCTATCCTCCCCTCTCCCCGAGCCTGACACACAGCAGATACTTGCAGTAGCTATTCATTCTATGAAGAACTGGCCCCAATGTCTCCTTTGTTGAATCTGTTCTACATGGTTGTTCAACCAGGACATTCATGATCCTTCTGCAGTGGCCTTCAGAGTTCTGGGATTACAGGCATGCACCACCATTTCAGCCAAAATCAAGGTATGGAAGCTTTCAACAAAATTTCTGCTTTTTAAAATCCAGTTTTATTTTTATTTTGATTTATAATTGTGTGTGTGTGTGTGTGTGTGTGTGTGTGTGTAGGTGTCTCTGTGTGTGTGTATGGGTGTATGTGTGTGTGGGTGTGTGTGCATGTGTGTGCGCGTGTACGTGTGTGAATGAATGTGGGTCTGGGCATATGAGTGCTCTTGGAGGCAGGAAGAGGGTGTCTTATCCTCTGGAACTGGAGTTACAGCTGACTGTGACTCACCCAGTGTCAGTGCTGAAAACTAAACTCAGATTCTGCAAGAACATCACAGGCTCTTAACCACTGAGCCATCTCCCTGGTCCCCAAACTACCAAACTTTAATACATCCAAATTTTGTAGGGAAAGGATGAGCTTGTGCTATTTGGATGTCAACGTAGAAAGGTTAGCTATGATATTGGAGACCAAGTTTAAACATTCAAATGAATACACACCAAGTAAGATTAAAAAATAATTAGCAGATACTGAGTTGGTATCTAGGCTTATGCTGTGGATCTCACTCCCCAACTCTTGGGTTACTCACTCTTCAAACGCACATCGCTGCAACCTGAAGGGCTCACACTGCCTACAACCCGAAGGGCTCACACTGCCTGCAACCCGAAGGGCTCACACTGCCTACAACCCGAAGGGCTCACACTGCCTGCAACCCAAAGGGCTCACACTGCCTGCAACCTGAAGGGCTCACACTGCCTGCAGCCCTAAGCGCTCACACTGCCTGCAACCCGAAGGGCTCACACTGTCTGCAGACAGGCCAGCACGGAGAGGGCGAACAAACTTGGATCTGTGTCATCTTCCAAGCGTTCGAACCATCCTGACACAGCATGGAGCAGAGTCAAGCCCGGTGGGGCAGGTATAATTGTCGCCAAGTTAGCCTAAGAGCAACAAGGTTAGTTGCTAATGTGTCTCAAGCGTCTCACCTTGAGATGACTTTGGAGCTCATGTGAGGTCCCTGCACAAGACAGCCAAGCAGAGACTGAAAGGGACGACACCCCAGGGAGTACAAGCAGGATGGGAGGGGCACTGCCTCTAAATCAGGCAGACAGCAGCTGGTGTATGTGGCTTTTAAAAAGGAAAGGGGAACTGGTAAGCCCTGATGGGACATGTGAGTCCTGTGGCTAAAACATGAACTTTGATAGCTAGACCGTGCTGATCAGCTGCAGGAATGAGTCAACCATAAGGAAGTGGCCAAATAAGGGGATGGACCCCCCCCCCCCGTGACTAGGTTCAGGAATGTGGAAGTACCTAAATAAGGGAATCTAATGGCTAAGCAAGGGAGAGGGGTTGAGGGGGAGGGCAAGACCTTTGGGTGCCATGTTTGTCATGCTTGGGCCTGTTAAGGAGCCCTTCAGAGACATTGTCACCAAGGGCCAGCACCTCAGCTGGCTCTTAAATTGGTGTGTCATAGAGAAGTATAATGTTTGGTACCAAATGGACACTTTACAGGTGTGTCTGAGTTGGCCACAGGCATTGACTGGCTTTGTGAAGGGGAAAGAAAGTAAAGTTCCAGAGAGTATTCTTTTGCGGTACATATATACAGATAACAGACAGACAGAGACAGACAGACAGACAGACACACACACACACACACACACACACACACACACACACACACACACACCAGGCTAATTCCTACCAAGCAGGAAGCCCAGATAGGGATTTCTAGGCCAGGAGATTTATTTCTCACCTATTCTGAATTCATGTGGGGTGATAATGTCATTCAGCTGCCACCCTGAGGACACCCTTAATAGGTCTACAGAGTAGAGCGCACAGAAGCCCCTTGAGGCAGGCATTAGGAATGCAGGGTATGGTGGTTTGGATAGGTTTGGCCTCCATAGACTCATGTGTTTGAATCTTTGGCCCCATAGGGAGTGGCACTATAAGGAGATGTTGCCTTGTTGGAGGAAGTGCGCCACTGTGGGCTTTGAGGGCTTCTATACTCAAGCTACATCTAGGTTCAGTCCCCTTCTGCTGCCTGCAGATCAAAATGTAGAACTTTAGCTCCTTCTCCAGCACCATGTCTGCCTGGACACTGCCATAAGTTCCACCATAATGAACTAAACCTCTGAAACCATAAGCCAGTCCCAATGAAATGTTTTCCTTTTTAAGAGTTGCCTTGGTCATGGTATCTCTTCATAGCAGTGGAACCCTAACTAGGACAGCAGTTGGTACCAAGGACTGGGATATTGCCATGATAGGCCTGACCATGCTTTTATTTGGAGGAATGTTGACTTTGGGACTCCAGATGAGGAAAGCAGTGGAATGCTTTAAGCACTGTTTAATGGGCCATCCTAGTAGAAACATGGAAGACAGTGGTGCTAAGGGTGATTTGAACTGTGGGGGCCTGGCTCAAGAGGTTTCAGAGGAGAAGAATTTTAGTATGTTGCCTAGAGCTAGTTATGGTGATATTTTGGTGAAGAATGTAACTGCTTTTGGCCCCTGTCCAAAGAGTCTGCTAAGACTAAGGTAAAGAGATTTAGATTAATAGCATTAGAAAAGGAACTCTCAAAACTCTGACCTAGTATAGTCTCTGACCTGTGGTTCACTCTTATGAGGAATATTTTGATGAAATGAAGAAAGCTGAGCAATGAAAAATACAAAATGTATGATTCTAGTGTAGGCTGATTGTTTTCAAAACCTACTTTAATAAGGGTTCTCAAGTGCTATGATCTCCTTCTAGCCCACCATCCGAAGGGAGGGGAGAAAAGATGGTAAATAGGACGAGGGGGTGTGGACCTGTCCAGAAGTAGTTCTTTGGGGCAATTCCAATCTCCATTTGTCAGGATACCAGCAGTCCAGTTCAGTAGTGTATGATACCAACAGTCCAGCTTAAAAGCGTCACCAAACACAAATTAGCAATGGCGGCATGATACAGCAGAAACTAGCAGGCCTCAACCAAAACTGGTGTGAGTCAGCTGGAGCGACCAGAACCAGCTCTGTGTGCCTCTCTCAAGGAAGTGAAGATCGTCAAAGACAAGAGACCAATGAAGAGTTGGACAGCTAGCTATGCAAACACCCCATCACTGTCTGGTGAGTCCTACATATACCCTCTCCAAACATCAAGTGTTCTCTCTCAGGTCTTGCCTTAGCAAAATATCACATGAGTCTGCATCACATGACACAACCAGAAATTCCCACTTCATTCAAGGATTAAAGGGGTACGAGGAAGTGCAATGGAGTTAAATCCTGTGTTCAAGGAGATAAACAGATTAAAGATATTGAATGGAATTAAGGGAGTGGTGACCTCAGGAAAATAACCCACCCAGCTAAGCTTCCATTTTATGAAATGGAATTGTTAAAAATAGCTTAGGTCCAGGCTTGATAGTACATGCCTGACCTCAGGAACAGAGGCCTGCAGATCTCTGAGTTCAAGGCCAGCTTGGTCTAAAGCTATTGAAGATATAATTGAACAGGAGGGTTGTGTTCTAGCCCCAACAAGCAGCAGAACCTGGCAGCTTCATCCATGTGGTTCTGGGTTTAGAGTCAAGGATAGAAGAAAGGGGTTATGGAATCTCCCTCTGTGACTAAGGAAAGTCAGAGACCAGGCGTGTAGCAGGGGCACCCCCTGCAATAGAGGCCCAGAGAGACCATTGTGTCAAGCTTTGAAGGTGAAGCCTGGATGTCCCTGAGATGCTGGAGATGTCAAAGTTGTGGGAAGCTAGCCAAGGTGAGCTGCTTACAGGGAGTGGAACCAGCCCAAGAGGAAGAAGTGTGTTATAGTCAACAAAACAGAGGAGAGCTGGTGATCTCAAGAGCTTTGACTTCGGACATGGAGATGCAGAGCTTGAGGTCTTCCCAGCTGGTTTTCCATCTTGCTTCCATCCAGTTTGTTCTTGATGTGCTCTGTTTTCTCCTTTACAGGATGGTGATGTATATCCTTTGCCATTATATATGTTGGAAGTGTGTAATCTGTTTTTCCATTTTGAGTTTATAAGGGATTACAGTTAAGAATTTGCATGAATCTCAGAAAAGACTTTGAAGTTTTAAACATTGTTGAAACTGTGATGGACTATGGGGACTTTTGAAGTAGGACTGAATGCATTTTACTTTATGTTATGACTACAAGCCTATTGGGGCCAGGGAGTGAACTGTGATGGTTTAAATAGGAATGGTCCCCATAGACTCATGTGTTTGAATGCTTGGCCAATGGAAAGCGGGACTATTAGGAGGTGTGGCCTTGTTGGAGGAAGTGTGTCACTGTGGGGTGGGCTTTGAAGGCTCCAACACTCAAGCTACATCCAGACACAGCCCCCTTCTGCTGCCTGAGGATGAAGATGTAGAACCCTTAGCTCCTCCAGCACTATGTCTGCCTGGACACTGCCATGGCTCCCACCATGATAACTAAACCTCTGAAACTGTAAGCCAGACCCAATTTAGCGTTTTCCTTTTTCAGAGTTGCTTTTGGGGGGTGGAACATGCTGGGGTCACAGGCTGCTCTGCCAGAGGACCCGGGTTCAATTCCCAGCACCCACATGATGGCTCACAGCTGTCTGCAACTCGTGTTCCAGGGAATCTGACACCCTTGCACATGCAGGCAAATACCAATGCACATAAAAGAAAAATAAATTAATTTAAAAAGAGTTGCTTTGGTCATGACGTCTCTTCATAGAAATGACACCCTTACTAAGACACAAGTGCCCATGTTTACCTGGGTATGCCTCAGGATTTTAAAGCTGAGACTTCAACTGGAATTCCTCTCATGAGCAGTGTTGAGGGCATAAAGTACATAAAGGAAGCTGGAGAAGGTTGCAGAATCTCAGGTGGACCTAGGGGAGCACCTGAGAGTTGCAGGCCTGGAAGGGACCACAAAGGGACCATCCCCATTTTTTCTTATGTAGCATATGGGTTTGCTGCCTGCTGCACACAGCCTTGGTCAGGGTCTTCTCTGACTCTGCTTACTGTTGAAGCCACGCTGGCCGAATGACCTAGGTCACTTGCTACACTCTTGCCTGACCCCGTTGGTTATCCTCTCAAGCTTGGGACATCAGACTTCTCACTGTCTTGGCAACCACGGAGGCAGGAATGAAGCTGTTTGAAAGAGACACTGTGTCCCTCCCTTTGGCGATCAGAGTATTGAAAAGGAAGTAGAATTTCCCCCAGAAACTCATTCTGGGAAAAGGAATATGCTGGGTGCTGTGCCAGCCAGAGGGAGAACTTTTCTCTCAAAAAGGACCACACAGCTCTGACTCATCAGGCTGCTGTGCAGGAAAGACTGGCGCCCAGACGGTGAGTGTAACGATGGTGTATACAGCATTTTGACCGCTTATTCATGCTTTTTACCCTCTATTTGAACCCTAACCTTATGTTAGGACCCAGAAGATGGAGTTAGGACTGGAGACCTTTTCCCAGTGAGACCACATTGAATAAATCTCTCTTCTCTAATGTCTCACTATTTCGTGTTGGCTATTGTCTGAACCTAGCTTGGCAGGGCTGCCAGGGCCAGGCTCTGACCCTAACAACTTGGGTAGCATCATAGATTATCATGTCCCTTCAAATTCATGCCCACCCGGGGCCATAGAGTATGATTATAATTGGAATGAGGCCAACCAGTGGTGGAGTACGCCTTTAATTCCAGCACTTGGGAGGCAGAGACAGGCTGATCTCTTTGAGTTCCAGGAGAGGTTACGCAGAGAAACCCTGTCTTGAAAAACCAAAGAAGGACAGAGGAGGAAGGAGGGGGGAGGGAGGGAGGGAGGAAGGGAGGGAGGGAGAGGGAGAGGGAGAGGGAGAGGGAGAGGGAGAGGGAGAGGGAGAGGGAGAGGGAGAGAGAGAGAGAGAGAGAGAGAGAGAGAGAGAGAGAGAGAGAAAGAGAATAAGGTCTTTGTTCATATTCTTAATGAAGTAATGAAGTCAGTTGGGGTCGGGTTGGGTCTCACTGAGCCTCATATATTGAGAATACTGGCTGAGGACACATCAGTGGACACAAAGAAGGTCACATGACCACGGAAGCTGATGGAGGGATGCAGCCAAGGAAAGGCCAGCATTGCCAAAATTTGGGAGTAGAGCATGCATCAGTCCCTGACCCCCTTAGAGCCTCTAGAAGGAACCAGTCCTGCCAACAACCTTGGCTTTGGGCATCTGGTCTTGCGATCTCTGTTGTTTTAAGTCATGTGGCTTGTGGCCATTTGTCTCAATGGCCCTATGACAGCAATAGAACTCTCAAGGGCGAGGATGCAGGAAGCATCCACTGGCTGATTGACTAGAAAAGACAAGGTCAAGGAAGCTCTGGAAAGAGACACCCATGGGGGGCACTGGAGAAGAGACCCGGGAGCTCACCTGCACAAGAAGGGTCTCCTGTAAAGCACCCCCATAATACCATATCTGCACAGTGCTGTTATAGTTGAAGCTTCCGTTCTAAGGTGGAACCCTGTTGTGACGATCTTCCATCCTGCCCTCCAGACCCCTTGATCTCAAAACCTTAATCAAAGCATGGCCATACATTCAGGCAGAGTGGTACACATCTGTAATCCAAGCTCTCAGAGGTCGAAGCAAGAGAACTGAGAGTTCTGAGGGCAGGAGGGACTACATATGGAGTCTTTGTCTCAAATTTAACCAAAGGAAAGACTACACCCAACCCGGGTGTTTTGTCCTCCTGGTATTTTCATCTGTATGTTTCATGTGTGGATACTGAGACTCAAAACCCTCGTCTCCATGTTTCACTGATTGAACCATTTCTGTTTCTTAACTCAATGTGGCTGGATTTTCTAAAGCTGACAACCCATGGAGCCAAAATAAAATAAAATAAAATCTTCAAAGATTCTGCTGTGGGATTACAGCCAGGTCTTGGAGAATCCAGAATATTCTGTTACCCCTGCACTATTTGGCACAGATGGTGTTGTGGAGGAAGAGGAATTTTCATGGGGGTGTGTGCAACAAGAAGGTCATAGTAGGTGGGCTCAGTAGAGTCAGATCAGCAATTAAGGTAACTACGAAGATGGTGAAGACCCACCTGTCTTTCTCACTTCACGTTTCTCGGGAACCCTGTATGACATTAGATTCACAGTGAGGTTGGATTACAAAAGGATCGTTAGCTGGGTGGCAGTGGCAGTGGTGGCAGTGACCCACGACTTTAATCCCAGCACTCTGGAGGCAGAGGCAGGAGGATCTCTGAGTTCAATTTTGAGGCCAGTCCGGTTTACAGAGCTAGTTCCAGGACATCCACAGACATGCAGAGAACCCCTGTTATGAAAAATAAGACAACAACAAAGATCATTAGCTTTATTTTTCCCACAAGTGAAAAAGATGTGGATTTCCTAGATGAATATAGTATGAACAGCTCTTTGGAGATCAGCTTTTAAGGCCGGGGACACAGGATTCTAGAACTATGCTAGCCTGATATCTTGGGGGTTTATTGCTGTGAAGAGACACCATGACCAAGGCAATTCTCTCTCTTTCTCTCTCTCTCTCTTTTTTTTTGGTTTTTCGAGACAAGGTTTCTCTGTCCTGGAACTCACTCTGTAGACCAGGTTGGCCTCAAACTCAGAAATCTGCCTGCCTCTGCCTCCCAAGTACTGGGATTAAAGGCGTGCATCACCACTGCCCAGCAAGGCAACTCTTATAACTGTAAACATTGAATTGGGGCTGGCTTACAATTTCAAAGGTTCAGTCCATTATCATCAAGGTGGGAAGCATGGCAGCATCCAGGCAGACATGGTGCTGGAGAAGGAGCTGAGAGTTCTACATCTTGATCCTGCAGAAGGAAATGCTCTTCCACACTGAGAGGAGTCTAAGCATGAGTCTCAAGGCCCACCCTCACAGTCATGCACTTCCAACAAGGCCACACCTCTTTCAGTAAGGTCACACCTCCTAATAGTGCCAACTCACTGTGGACCAAGCATTCACTGAGTCTGTGGGGGCCAAACCCATTCAAACCACCACACTTGGTGAAGTTGTTTATTTTAAACTACCCGAGTGGCACAGCTCAGTAGAGTAGTGTGTGGTGGGACTCTCTGAGTCAGTCAGCCACCATCATCTGGAGTTCTGCTGAGTCTGTTCATGGAAAAACATCACAACTGGGCCCCCTGACTTTTTGCCTCTCCTCAGAGTTCATAAGACGCTCTCTGAGTGCTCAACTACCTTCTCAGTCTGTTGTACAGAATTCTGCCCTAACTGCACGTGATCTTTGGAGAAGTGGTAGAAGGTATAGGTGTCAAAGGATGCCTTGAAGGGGGATTCTGTCTACACAACCCCAGGGGAAGCCATTATCCTGAAGTGAGAAAAACCTTTTTGCTAAACCCTGACCTGACCTGACCTCACCTGACCTCACCTGACCTCAGGCTAAAACTGAGGTCAGCCTGACCCTCAGGCACATATGGTACTTATAGGAGAACTTTTGCTCACCTGTGTTCTTCTGCTTCTGGAACCATAAGACTTTCTGTTCCCCAATCAGAGACACCGTGGTGACGCACTTGTGCCCTGTTCTTATTAAAAATTCATATCCTGTCACGCCTGCTGACAGCTGTCACAGATACATCAATGGTGTGTGCCAAACTTGTGGGTTTTTATCTTTATCACCCTCCTGCCCCCTCAGCTCAGGACCACCTCTAGACTTGTAATCACAAGAGGGCGTGCCTGCAGCTGGGTCTGCGTAACTCCATATAAACCTCAAATCCATAAAGAGCTCATCCTGATCTCCTTCCCTTGGGTGAGAATAGCCCAGCTACAACAATCTCCGCTGGGTATAGACCTTCCAGTGTGGCTCATGTGAGGATGTGTGCTCTTCCCCATAATCCCTTGCACATTGCTCTGTGAGTAAGGCTAAGGATGTCATTTGTTCCCCCAATCAAGCTTTGGTGGAATCATGCCTGAGCCTTGGTTTGAAACTGGGGCCCTGGGAAGAGGGGTAGGTGTTGTTTTCATATCTCCCAAGAAAGGAATTTTAGCAACACCATGAGAGGGTGAGCAATGCCCCAAGAACCCTGGGTCTGAAGAAGAAGGCCCGTGGGAGCATTCAAACAAGGCTTTGAACAACCGACCATGTGAGGGACAGTCACCCTTACTCAGAGGGGTCTGTCCAACTGCTGATGACTAATGAGTTCCCTCTTCCTGGAGGGGGTGTGGTGGGTTGACACAGCCTTCTCCCTCCTAAATAGTCTCAACTGCCCCTTAGATGCTGCTAACTCGCAGAGAGGGTCAAGGAATTCATGGGTGTGATGTGAAATAGGAGAGACATGTTAAAGTTGAGAAGGAATTGCCCACTGTGACTCTGCTGTCCTCACTGGTCTTCCTGCGGTCACTCTAAGTGCTGTGAAGCAGAGCATAGGTTAGGAGAGAGGCGCTGGGAGCGCAGATTGTCTCGTTCTCCTGAAACTTACCCAGGCCCGTCTGCTTCGCGTTCTGTTAACACTTGTGTCTGACAGATGCTTCTGAGGGTCATGTGGGGAGAGCTGAAGAGGAGTGTGAAGAGAAGAGTCTCATTATGCTTATTTATTTAGTAGAATGCACACATACACACACAGAGAGAAACATGCACACACAGGCACACACACATACACAGAGACATAGATACACATGCACACACAGGCACACACATATACACACACAGACATAGATATACCTACACACACAGGCACACACACGTACACACAGACATGGATACTCATACACACATGCACAGTCACACACAGACACAGGCATACACACATATACATACATATACATGAACATAGATACACAGACATGGACATGGATACACACAGACATGGACACACACAGACATGGACACACAGGCACACATACACATACACACACAGACATAGATACACATACACAAACACACAGGCACACATATACAGGCACACACAGACACACCTACACAAACACACACAGATACATATATACACATATACAAACACATACATACACAGACACACACATACATAGGTACACACAGAGACACAGACACAAACACACACAGACACAAATGCACATCGTGATGGCTACTCCTGGTTGTCAACTAGACTACATCTGGAATGAACCACAATCCAGAAGGAAGACACTTCTGTGATCCAGATCTTGAAGCTGGAAGACACAGGCTTCAGATCTGGATCTTGACATGGGATGACACAGGCTTTTGATCTAGATCTTGAGGCATAGTGGTCATGAAAAGCTGAGGCCCAGGCAAGGTGGTGCACGCCTTTAATCCCAGGAGACTGAGGTAAACAGATCTCTGAGTTCAAGGTCAGCCTGGGTCAAAGCTAGTCCCAGATCCAGGCGTGGTGGTGCACACCTTTAATCGGGGCCACACCTTTGGCTGGAGGCCTACATAAGGACAATAGAAGAAGGAAGACTCCCTCTTCTTCATTTTGCCTGCACTTACTTGCCAGCACACCTATTGGAACCTACTTCTTCAGGATTCCAGCTTATACAGAAGACCAGGTGAAACACCTACCCTCCTGGGACTTCTCAAGTACTAGATTCTTGGACTTCCCATTTACAGCTGCCCATTGTTGGGTCAGTTGGACTGCAGTCTGTAAATCATTATAATAAATTCCCTTAATATATAGAGACATTCCATAAGTTCTGTGACTCTAACCCTAACATACACACATATACACAAGCGCGCACGCGCACACACACACACACACACACACACACACACACACACACACACACCATGGTGGAGCATATTGGGCAGTTTGGGGGAGCTGGTTCTTTCCTTCCACTGTGTGGGTTTCAGAGACTGAACCCATCAGGAAAGACAAGTGACTTTCCCCAGAGTCATTTTCTCATCCTCACAGGAAAGTCTGGCCTTGAAGAAAATTCTAGATCTAAGCAGCCAGACCATTCTGAAGGGCTAATGATAAATCTTCACACATAAGGCCTGAATCCAGGCAATGATACGTAATGAAATTGCCATGGACTGAGTGTTTGGGTCCCACCCTGAAGGGGTTTATTGAAGTCCTTGTTCCTAGTGTGATGGTAGCATAGGTAGAGCCTTTGGGTAGATACTGTTGGAAGGTGGAGTCCTTGTGACTGGGATTAATATCTTTATATGAAGGAGACAAAACCTCCCCAGAACCCATCACGCTGGTTCCCTGGTTTTGGGGTTTCCGTCTTCAGTGTGACGTGAAGTGCCGAGGCTGGGGATGGAAACCAATCGGTATCATGCTTGCCTAGCAGACAAGAAGCCTGGGGTTGATCCCCGGTGTCACACAAATGGGGCACAGTGGTGCACATCTGTAATCCCGTGGGAGGTAGGGGCAGGAAGGTCACAAGTTCAAAGTTATCCTTGGCTGCACGGCAAGCTCAAGACAATACTGTTGGGTGGATAAGGTTGTTTAAGCCATTCAGACAGCCGATGATTTTGTTTTATGTGTCTGTGTTTGTGGGGGATAGTGTGTGTGTGTGTGTGTGTGTGTGTGTGTGTGTGCGTGCGTGCTTACAGGAGTGCATTTGAATGAACAGGCTTTCTTTCTTTCTTTTTTTCTTTCTTTCTTCTTGAGACAAGGTCTCCCTCTAAACCTGAGATTCAGTATTTCAGACAGATTGCTGGTCATGCAGCCCCTGAGATCTTCCTATCTCCATTCCCCAGCACTGGGGTGTCAAATGCACGTTGCCACACCTGGATTTTTATTCGATTGCTGTAGATCCAAACACAGATTGCTCTGTGCACAGCAAGCGCACTTCCCTCTGCGCCATCTCCCAGTCCCCAGCTCATGGCTTGCTCACATAGCAGGTGGAGAATACAGGCACCTCCTGGATCTTCCTGGAAGAAACTGCTTTCTATAACTGAGCTTCACACAGTCGGTGATGTATTTTATCCCAGCGATGGCCCTGTGTGTCTCTAGTGGAAGACAATGAACGGCAGGTCGTGGGCATGTGCGAAGGAGGGTTTCTTCTAAGCGGCTAGAGTCTCAAAACTGGCCATGCCAAAGCTACCTTGCTGCAGAATCAGAACAATGCTAGGAAAAAGAGAGGTTCCCCCCCCACCCCTGCCCAGGAGCCAGGAGTGTCTAACTATAACATTGTAGCAAGCGATGGGATGAGAGCGGTGTGAGGAACTGAAAAGGTATTATTCTCAAGAATAACAGAAAGTCCATATGGCGTTGATGACAGTCACGTGATGACTGAGGAAGATTGCCGGATAAACTCCAAAGACGGCTTCTGGTGGACTGGTTGGTTTTGCCAACCATAGGGTAGCATCTGTAAGATTTGTAAAAGATTAAATTAAAAACAAACAAACAAAAAACAAAACAACAACAAAAAAAAACCTCTTTAGGACTCGGGATGTGGCTTCGTTGGTAGAGCTTCCGTGATGCCGAAGGTCCTGGACTCTCCAGCACGTGACTGTACATGTGGAGGTCTTAGTCCCAGCCCTGGAGAGGTGGAGACAGAAGTGTAAAAATTCAGTGTCCTCTTTCAGTAAATCTCAAGTCAGTTGTGGACGCTAGAAACTCTCAAAACCACAGACAAACAAAAAGAGAAAAAAAAAAAAGAGGAAAGATGATTATACATTTGTAGCCGGGCGGTGGTGGCACACGCCTTTAATCCCAGCACTCGGGAGGCAGAGGCAGGAGGATCTAGGAGTTTAAGGTCAGCCTGGTCTACAGAGTGAGTTCCAGGACAGCCAGGGCTACACAGAGAAATGTTGCCTTGAAAAAAACAAAACAAAAACAAACAAACAAAAATATACATTTGTGCTATAAGAAGCTGCTTCAAGTAAACAAAAGCGGATGTATATTTATTTTTTTCTGTGTAATTTTCATTTTGATCAGTGTTTTATTGAGGAATTACTGTATGCTATAAAACACATGTTGGGTGAATTTTGATAGTTTTGTATGCTTATGAAATTGTCAGCACTATTCATGGTGGGATAATGAATACACTCACTTCTTCCAAACATCTTCCCCAGGCTCATATTAGTTACTTCTCGCTTTCCCATTCCAACAGCAGTCAGCCATTGCTGTTCTCTGCTTTAGAGAGTGTCTAGCATTTACACAAGGTGGTGGTGTGCTTTCTTTTGTATCGGGATTGAGGAAGAGCTGCTCTTCTGTGGAATACTCCCTTTTGTGGCCCAGTCACCACAAAGCCCTCCCAGCTAGCTCTGAGGACAGGCCCCACGGAGAGAGGCCCAGACTCTCAGCCCTTCCCCACCATCCAATCAGAAACCAGTGTGTTGCCAGTGTTAATGTCCCAGGCCCCACCCCCTGCCTACTGAGGTCACAGAGTCGCTTAGAAAGATGTACAGAAATGAGCCAGTGTTGACCGTTGACCATAGAGTGGTAAGAAGTGATCCAGGGTCCGCCGTTTCAGTCTCTCCGTCTTGGGACATTACATCATAGAAAACAATGGGGGGGATCTAGGTTCAACCCCTCAGAAAGAAGATCAGGGCAGTTACCTGTTAGAGTGTGACTTCTGCCCTTGTAAGCTTTGGTAACGAATCTCTCCTTTTACTGAGGAAGAGGAAACACTCATTAAGTATCTGAGCCCCATGACTGGTCCCACATATCTCCAACCTCATCTGTGCCTTGTGCATCTGTGTGCGAGGGATGGCAGGGTGTGAACTCTTGACACTGTAGCACCTACCTCACAAACATTGCAGTCTGAACCCTCATCTCTTCCTGCCTTTTCTCTAGAAAGGTCCTTAGCTCTCAGGTTTGCTGTGGATAAAGACTCCCACGATGTGGTAAAACTCAGTTCCCAGCTGCATGGCCAGACTCTGCTCTAGGGTCAAGGACAATGGTCCTCAACCTGTAGGCCTTGACTCCTTGGGGTGGGTGGGGTGTTGAATGACTCTTTCACAGCGGTCACAGATCAGATATCCTGCACATCAGATATTTATATTATGATTCACAATGGTAGCAAGATGACAGATATGAAGTAGCACCGAAAATAACTTTATGGTTGGGGGGGATCAGCACAACATGAGGAACTGTACTAAAGGGTCAGAGCATTAGGAAAATTGAGGACCACGTTTCTAGGGTTTGCTTAGGAGGATGCAGAATATAACGGGGCTGATGACGGTGACACAGAATCATATGGGGTCATATTTGAGGAACTGTGTGGCTTCTCAAGGTTCTTCTGGAAGATGGAGACAGGCTCCTGCATCATAAGCTGCTCCTGGTCAGAGAGGGTGAGCCGGCTGAGGAGTGTGGGACTGTCTGTGTGAGTGCATGCTCACATGCCTGTGGTACCACAACGGGGTAGAATGGGGTTGGGTTCTAGACCCTGGGCAGAGCTCACGGTAGCTGGTCTGGAAGGAGACCCAGGCCCAGGAAGAGACGGAGTTGTCCTGAGAGGAAGTGCAGGACAGGGGCGGGCTCTCACTGAGTGACAGAGGTTTTGCTGTGGGACAGGGTGAGCTTGGTGGCAATGTGCTCTGGCATTTGTGCCTGCTTTTCGGGGCAGCTGACCTGCTTTCCCTAAAACCCCACATGCCTGGTCTGTATCCGGAGCCAAAAGTTACAAAAAGGTGTCCTGTGTTTGTAGTGGGGGAAAAAAAAACCATGCAGAGCAGGGGGCGGGGTGGGGGAGGGTGGGGCAGGGGAGGGCGGGGCGGGGGAGGACGGGGCAGGGGAGGCCTTGCAGGAGCTTGCCCAGGCTCCAGGCTCCAGGCTCCCTCCCATGGGGGATTAACTCTGGCTTTGACAATAGGCAGGTCTGGGTAGCAGTAGGGGTTCACCTTGTTCCTGTATGCCTCCCTCACCCCTGCCTTCTTAAGATGGACTCCTGGTGCATGAGTCCTGGTATCCTTTAAAAATTCTCCCGTGACAAATGGAAGTGTCCTGACACGATCACAGTAGCGGTAACAAGTATTTATTGAGAGTCTCCTCTGCTCCAGGCGAAAGGCTTTAGTGACATCAGCTCATGTCATTACAACTTGTGGGACTCATTGGAATCTTCTGGAATATTGATACCGAGACTAATGTTTAAAATAAACTTATGTACCTGAGTAGGGTGACTCATACCTAGAATCTTAGCACTTGAGAGGCCGAGGCAGAAGGGAAATTGGTGTAGGTTCAGTGCCTGCCTGGGCTACATAGTGAGTACCAGGCCGTCCATGGCAACATAGCAAATTATACCTCAAGAAGCCAAATCAAAACCAAAATGAATGAATTTGTGGGCATCTTCACTTAAAACATAAAAATTCTAAATAAAAATTAATGTAGGAAAATGTACAAACACAGGCTGTCTGTTCAGTGAGTTATCACAAATGTTCGGACTTGTGCACCAGTTCCTAGGTAGAAGCATGACCTTCCTGGGTCCTCAGGAGTCCCTGGGAACCTGACCTCTGACCTCTGACCTCCATCATTTTTCTCCAGTGTACCTGCTGTGGATCTTGAATACCATGACTTACACTCAAGTTTGTGTGATGAGCCACACACCACGTGCCTTTGTGACTGACTGGCTTCTTACCTAACCTACCACTGTGCAAGACATATCCAACAGGGTATACGTGGAAATGATGCCCTGACTGACCTTGCTGCCTGGCATTCCCACACTTGACTGTAGAGCATCTAAAACAGTTTCTTCATGTAGGGCTGACAAGATGGCTCAGTGGGTAGAAACACTTGCCACCAAACCTGACCTGAGTTCAATCCCCAGGACCCATATGGTGGAAAGAGAGGACAATAAATAAATGTAACTAAATTTTAAAAGGGTATTGATTTACTTATTTCATGTGTGTGGCCACATATATGCATACATACATATATACATACATATATACATATACAGACAATAAATAAATGTAACTGGAAAAATTTTAAAGTATTTCTTTTTATTCATTCATTTAGCAGTGTGTGTGTGTGTGTGTGTGTGTGTATTTGTGCCATAACTCAGGTATGGAGGGAGAGGACAATCTGAAGGAGTCAGTCTGTCTTTCTGCCCTACCATGTGGGTCCTGGGGTCAAAGGTTGTTAGTCTCAGCAGCAAACATCTTTACCAGCTGAGCCATCTCCCTGGCCCAACCATCCTGTGTTTTCTGTAACTAATCTACTATTGATAAAGTTACTCTATCTACTGTCAAAATTCTTCCTTCTAATCCTGGACACGAGTCTTGCTAGCTGTGCCCATGACTTACTTGTGTCTGCTTCTGGAAGCGATCATGCCCAATTCCTCTCAGTTCCCATCTGATTAACAAGTATTTTTTAAAAAGCCCTACTATGTGCCAGTCATGGCTTCAGAGTGGTTAAGAGAGAGTAACCTGGAGCCCCAGGAGCGTATCTGTGGGTGGCCCTTCCATTCCCTCAGTCCTCTCTCCACAGCCATTTTAGTGTAACCATCTCACCTCAGCCTGATGCCCTTCCTTCTAGGGATCTGTCTGTAGCCCCTGGGAACACAGGCCACTGCTCGCTGAAAGAGGGCTGTGCTATACACTGACCCTTCTCCTTTGAGCTCCTGCAGGACCAAGACTCTTCCTATCCTTAGTGGCCATCTTGGCTCTGGTACATTCTCAGAACAAATTAAAAAAACCTTTGTCAGAAGATGGAAGGAGAGACCCCTGGTCCTGGAAAGACTGGATGTAGGGGAACACCAGGACAGAGAAACGAGAGGGGGTTGAATGGGGAACAGAGGGAGGGAAGGGGGCTTATGGAACTTTCAGAGAGGGAGGAAACGGGAAAGGGGAAATCATTTGGAATGTAAATGAAATAAAACTTAGAAAATAATAAAAAAATAAATTAAACAAGTATATTAAAAAAAACCAAACCTTTGTCAAATGTGATCTTTCAGGCCTGTACCCCCAGCACTTGGGAGACTGAGTGGGACTATTGCTAATGAATTTGAGGCATAGCCTGGGCTACATAGTTAGCTGTGGGGTGGCAGAGAGAGGGGAAGGGGGAGGGAGAGGGGAAGGGGAAGTGAGGGAGAGAGAGAGAGAGAGACAGAGACAGAGACAGAGACAGAGACAGAGACAGAGACTCAGACTGGCAGCAAGTAGCTGCACAGTTAGCATGCCGAGCACAGCAGAACCATTCCGGTTAGCTGTTGGGGGCACTTGGGCAGGTGAGCAGATGTAAGGGCTAAGACTCCATTGCACTGTCTGAGCCTCTGCTCCCTTCTCAGTTAAATGGGAAGAGCGAGGATTGAGGGTGCTTGGAATCCGTCAAGGAAAACACAGGAAGTGGCTGGTGCTTTGTAATCAGCTTAGGAAGTGGGTTTTCCCCTTCTACCAGATGTCATCGGTGCTGCACCTGGGGAGGGAATGGTGGCCAGTCTGGTCAATCTGCAGTTGAGGAAATGTAGCACTCAGGGCGTCAGGAACCTGCCTGTATCAACAGATACAAAAGGTCAGTGATGGGGCTAGGATGGAGGTTGTAAGGGTGACCTTTTCAGACCACTCCGCCGAGCTGTTACCCTAATAGACATGGGTCAGAACCTTCCATACGCTGTTTGCAGAAGCCACAAGTGCCCGGCTTTGTCATCTGCTATTTCTGGCCAGTTCCTGGTTCTGGAAGAGAGTCAGTTGAATCCAACTTCCTTTGAAGTCCAAACTCTGTTCTCTGGCTATGCTGATGGGACCTCAGGGAAGAATTCTTTTCTTATCTCGAAGCAGAGAACAACTGCTCAAGACAGCAGCTCCTAGGCTGGGGACATACTGACGGCCAATGAACTGAGGAATTCAACTTCAAGTGTGCTGACGAGAAAAGGAACTGCTAGGTTCATTCATCTGTTTTCTTGACTAATATGGTCTGAGTATCTAGACTGTGTTCATGCGGGGCTGGCACTCTGAACGGGACAATGAAATCGTTGGAGACATAGGCAGAAATACTAGGCTCAAAGGGTCCCCAAGGGACTTGGAGAAAATAGAACTGGGTTCTGTGATTGAGGCTGCGGGGTTGGAAGGCACTGCCTCAGAAAGGCTGAGGGGTTCACCCCTTACCGTGCACCTCTCCCACTCTCCAGAACCCCCAGCCTGTCCATCCCCTAGTGAGGACCTAAGACTTGGAAAGACCTGAACAGTAAAAAGTCAGCCATTGTGTGATCCAGCGCATCCCAGGGGAGGGACATGTGGGGGACCCAGAACCCTACAAAAGGCTGGCCTTGCACTTTAATGGCAAGACTGGGATTGGGAGGGTCAAGTAAGCAGGTAGGGGCTCAATAACATCAGATTCTGTTGGCCATGTGCTCTCGCCCTGGGGTGTGGCCCATGCGTATTCCGTGGTAATAAATATCTCAACTCTTCTGTGGCTGTCTGTAATACAGATTACAGTGAAGCTAGATGAGGTGGGATCTGCAAGTTCAGGACTGGGGAGGCTGAGGTGGGAGAATTGTGATTTCTAAGGCCAGCCTGGGCTACATAGTGAAACTGATGGAAAAACCCAAAACTTAACCAACCTCAGTTCCAGCTTCTCTCACAGCAAGCTCTTTCTCTCTTAGCCCTGACTTTCAATGCCACTTCAGTATCCTGGGTTGAACTTCTGCTCTGCACTCAGTCCTTGCTTTCTTCTGTTTTCAGAGAGAGATAGAGCGAGAAGGAGGAGAGGCTGCTTGCCCTGGCCTTGTTGTGGATCATGACAAGGGTGAGTAAAAGTTAACAGCCCCTATCATTTCCTTAAAAAGAAATTAAAAATTCATTCTGGGTGCTGCTGGTGCACACCTTTAATCCCAGCACTCAGGAGGCAGGGGCAGGGGCAGGGGCAGGGGCAGGGGCAGACAGATGTCTTGAGTTCAAGGCCAGCCTGGTCTACAGAGTGAGTTCCAAGACAGCTGGGGCTACACAGAGAATTCTTGTCTCAAAAACATCAAAAAAAATCATATTTGTGTAAAGCCTTAAAATATAATGTAAATGTGCCATGACTCAGAGGAGAGAAGGAATGACGAACTCAGACTTGAGGTCAGCATGGTGCTTCTTGCTCTAACAGTTGTCTGTTAGAGTCGAAATGTGGACGCTGTACAGACCGTGTTTTCACCTGTTCTTCGTGGCAGGCTGAAGAATGGTCCCTAAAGATGTTCATGGCCTAACCTGGGGGAAGCCTGTGGCCAGGCAACCTTGACAGGCAGAAGAAACAGTACAGGCAAAGGGGACGAAGGATATTGAGCAGAGGGGTTTACTCGGGACCTAATGGGGCTGTTGGTGTAAGTGTTTTTTTATAAGAGGGGCAACAAGAAGAAAGGGGGGAGGAGGAGGAGGGGAAGGAGGAGGAGGGGGAGGAGGAGGAGGAGCAGGAAGAACAGGAGGGGGAGGAGGAGGAGGGGGAGGAGGAGGAGCGTAGCAGCAGCAGAGGGAAAGAGGTATTTATTGGAAGATGATATGCTGTGGCTTTTGGGACAGTAGAGGGACCATGAGCCAAAACAATCAGGTGGCCCTCAGTAAACACAAGAGGCAAGGGAACAAATACTTCCCTTGACCTCCAGAAGGGGCCCAGACTGGTGACATTTTGATGTCAGCCTTAGTAGATTGATTTTGGATCTCTGACTCCTAGGACTGTAAGATGATTCATTTGTGTCATTTAAACCTCCCCCTTGTGAGAATTTGTTAGAGCAGTCATAAGAAATGAATGCTCCCAGCATGTCTTCTTTTTTTTTCTATTATATTTATTTATTTATTTTATGTATATGAATAAACTATAGCTGTCTTCAGACACACCAGAAGTGGGCATTGGATCCCATTACAGATGGTTATGAGCCACCATGTGGTTGCTGGGAATTGAACTCAGGACCTCTGGAAGAGCAGTCAGTGCTCTTAACCACTGAGCCATCTCTCCAGCCCAGCATGTCTTCTTACAACAGGTTCTATCTCGGTCTCTAAGGGCGGACCCCAGGGTGAGATCCCAGCATCTTTCACTTGGGCTTCTCAGCATTATTCTCCCTTCACGATGCAGATGGGATGTCCCCACTTCTGGGTTCAGCATAGGGCATGTCACCTAGGCATATTATGTAGGGTCCTTTAATGGATCGGACTGATGGAATGAAAGATATTACAAAAGGGACTTATTAGCTTGGCTCTCGTGATGAATGGTGGGTGTTCCCATCCATACACCAGAGCTGCTAAAGACCCATAACTTCTCAGTCCATGAGGGTGGCTGCCTCAGCCGTCTCCATCTAATGCTGACAGCTGGGAAATTCCGGAAGAATTTGGTCCACCCCGGAAGTGATTGGAGGCAACAGCACTTCTTTTTCTTGGGATCTCTTTGTATCTGGAAATGCCCTCACAGACCAACTCAGAGGACAGTCTCTTAGTTGATTCCAGACCTCATCTGGTTGTCAGTCAATACTAACCACCACGCCAGGAGTGAGCAAGGGGAATACCAGAGTCTCTGGCCACCGTGGTAGGTACTGAGTAGGCAGGTGACCATAGCTGGGCCAATCAGAATGCAGCAGAAGCCTTGAGCTGTTAGGAGGTAGGGTGGGTGCCCAGCTGAAGAAGGGAAGCCTGGGGCTTGGGGAACAAACAGCACCTCACCATGGGGAAAAATACAAGGACCAGCAGAGTGCACGGCAGGAGAGAGTCACGGAGCCCAACACACAGCTTGAGGCCTGAGCCCAGCAATGTCTCAGTTTAGCCTCACCTCAGAAGGTCCCAATACCTGAAACCGAGAGAGAAAGCACATCTTGGGTCTGTGCTCTGGGCTAATGCAGCTGCACGGTTAGAAATCTGTCATGCAGGATGATTTCATGATTGGCTTGGTTAAAATTCAACACTCCGAGCATAAGCTAGTTGTAAAAATGCGTCTTCTCATCTACATAGCATTGACTGAGCAATTAAATCTTGGCAGAAAGAGTGAGTCCCTTCCTGCTGAGAGGTCACCACATCAGGTCCCTACGCAGGCCTAGCCAACCCTTGTCTGTCAGCATGTTGCTTTCTTGGGGTGCATCTCAGGTAGGTGCTGACCCCGTGAAGGGGAGAGATTTGCTCAAGACAACTGGCTGGTGCCAGGTGGGACGGAACTCTGAGCCTAGTGCTATTGGCTTACTCACTCAGAGGTATATAAGGCAAACTCTCCCTGAGCAGGATCACTCCCAGCTGGGTATGCTGCGACTCTACAAGTTCACATCCTGCTGCTTGGAATTAGCATCCACTGCTCTCCTGTGGTTGACCAGCATTCTTAATTTTATTTTCAGAGACCAGATTAGTCATTATCATAAAGAGAGTACTTAACCTCTTGAATATTTGAGATCTAAACTCCTAGAATAAGATTTTTATGCCAGATACCTGTCATTCAACTCAACAATATTTCTAGGAAATATCATTTTGAGGGGCCAGAGACATCCCCTCACTAACCCTGATAGAGGTCATATTAAGAAGGCCCCTTTGAGGGAGCTGGAGAGATGGCTCAGTGGTTAAGAGCACCGGCTGCTCTTCCAGAGGACCCAGGTTCAATTCCCAGGACCCCCATGGCAGATCACAACCGTTGTCTGTAACTCCAAGATCTGAAACCCTCTGAAGTCCTCCAGACATACATGCAGGCAAAACACCAATATATATTTTTAAAAAAAAGGTTCTTTGAGTTCATAAAATCACATTTACAATAACCAAGCTTCGCCTGGTGCAGTAGTACACACCTTTAATCCTCAGCACTGCTCTACAGAATGAGTTCTAGGACAGCCAAGGGTACACAGAGAAACCCTGTCTCGAGGAAACAAACAAACAAAACCAACAGCCCAATAACCAAGCTCAGCTGGTAATTCTACAGTCAGATCAAGGACAGGTACCAGAGCCTGCCGTATCCAGATTGAACAATCAAATATGTAGTGTCAGAGTTCTTGGCTCAAGGGCTACTACCTTAAGATCGTTACATCCAGACATGGTAGCACACACTACAATCTAACCACTGGGGAGACTGGGCAAAGAGGATAGCTTTGGCTACATAGCAAGTTCAAAGCCAGGCAGATTTATTGACTTCATTTTAAAAAATAATGACCATGAGTGTTTCAAGGGTTCCTCGTAGTTCATAGAAATTCCAGGAAGGCCAGAGAAGCAGGTGTGTGCCTACTGACAGGGGAATAAGAGTCTGGGGTTTGTTCTGGGAACAGCGTTTTGATTTCCTGTCTGTAGTGAGCTGAAGGGTAGCCACTGAGAAGACGCCCACACCATAAGCCTGGGAACCGTGGCAATGTTTCAGCAGGTATGTTAGATGATCTTTATTACCCAGGATTATCTGAGTCGGTCCTAAATCCAGCAACAGGGGTCTTTTTAAGAGTCAGAATATGAAGAAACACAAACACAAAGAAAGCCATAGACAGGGGTCAGAGCAGTGTGCCCACAAGCTTGAGAATTCCTGGAGTCATCAAAGGCTGGAATTGCCCAGGGAGGACTCTCATAGAGTGTCTCCAGGGAGCACTGCTCTGCCGACACCCTGATTTTGGACTCGATTTTGGACTCGTGGCTCCCAGGGGTGTGTCGGACTAAACGTTTGTTTTGAGTCATCAAGTTCATGATGATTTGTAACACTACTCCTTGGCACCACTCCATGGTTCACCTACAGGAACCTGGGATTGGCCTCCACAAACTTCCCAGCTGCTCCAGGCCAGACTTCTACCACCATGTTGGGCTAGCGGAGCCTGCAGACTGCTGGGAGCGCAAGGCTGCCTTTCCTGCTGTTTTAGGGATGGTAGAGTGTGTTTGGAAGCGCTGAACATGACAGACATCCTCTGTAAATGATGAACCCACGTCACTGCGTCACTGCGAGTCACCCAGGCTACCGTAACAAAATGCCATCAACGTAAACAACATGTTCGTGTGGCTCTGAAAGTCAAAGTACAAGGTAAAGTAGTCAGTAAAGTCCGTTCCTGGGGAGACTTGCAGTTTACTGTTCTCTCAGTATTCTCACATGGCCTTCCCTCTGCGCATGAGCACAAAACAGTTTTTTTTCCCTTATGACTTCAGTCCCATTGGATTAGGACCCATCTTCATAGCTTTATTTAATGCTGATTTCTACCATAAGGGCCTTTATTAGTTACTGTTCACTAGTTGTGACAAAATGCCTGACGAAGAAGCTTAAGGAAGGGTTTGTTTTTGCTCACAGTTGGAAGGTACAGTTCATCGGGGTTGGGAAGGCTTGACACCGCGCACATTGGGAGCTGTTCACCGCCTGTTTGCAGTCAGGAGCACAGACTGATGCACAGTGGTACCCAACTCAGCTCCTCCCTTTTGTTCAGTGTGGTACCCTAGCCTGTGGGATGGAGCTACTCACATTCAGGATGGGAGCCCCTTCCATTAAGACTTTACGATGGAGACAATCTGGTCAAACCAACAGTGAAGATTAACCATCCCAGGGTCCTGTCTCCAAACACATTCACACTGATAATCAGGACATCAGTATTCAAATGGTGTGGGATGTAGCTCAGTCCACACAGCTGCAGCTAGTTCAGGATGTGTGGAGACCCGATTTCTGGCCTGCCCCCTCTTCCTTCTCTCAGTTTGTCCCAGGTCAGATCTGAACACTGTCTCAGTTCTTTCTCTATCGCTGTGATAAAAATGCTCTGATGAGAGTGATGTGAGGAAGGAAGGGCTTATTTAGTTCACAATCCAGGTAACATCTGTCAGAGCAAGGAGGTCACGTCGGTGGGAATACAAGAGGACTGGTGACAGTACATCCACAGTCAAGAACTGAGAGCAAAGGATTAATGCAGGCAGGCTAGCGCACATCTTACCTTTTCTACTCTTATGTAGTCCGAGATCTCTGACCTAGGGAATGTTGCCACCCACAGTGTAACAGGCTCCCAGTCCTTAGCGCGAATGACTCCATAATGGAAGTGCCATTCAGGCTGTAAAACGTGGTCTGTAGACAACGCCATCTGCCAAAAATGAAAACGAAAGAGCGAATCCATCAAAGTCCACAGCTCTGGGAAAGTCTCTACTAATCTTGCTTTTTAGCTTCTGTAGTTCTGCTAACTGTTCTTGTTCACTGTAGTATGTCAACCCTGAACATGGTTTTTGTGCTTAAAAGCTCACTCTGAGAAAGGTTTGGGGTTACACTGGGATCCCGTATACCCAGTGTAGTCACTGGCTGACTGGTGAAGACTCTTGGCTTAAATCCACGCCTGAGCAGTCTTCTCTGGTGAATACTCAACACCAACAGTAAGAGGTCTTCTCATTCGTCACGATGAGCCTCCTCAGACGTTCCCACAGGCCAGCCTAGACAGTACCTCACTGGGGCCCCTTTCCAAGGTGACTAGATTGTGTCAAATTGACAGTTCAAATATCAAAACAAAACCCAACCAGGAAAACAAACCACAAAAAGATAAAACTAACATTCACAGACATTTTTATCACAACACATGGAGAAAATAGAACACATTTAAATAATAGAATACACTTCGCCTTGACTGACCTTTGGAATCCTTTGTTCTGGTGTACTGCATGGGAGGAAGGGGCCATCGATGGCGAGAGATGGGACAAATCCCCTTCTACACTTGTGTCCCTGCTGCTGTGTGGGCCTCTCCATCTCGATCTGCAATGTGTAACAGCCTGGGATCTGGGTACGAGCTGCAGCAGGAGCTGTGATACAGGCAGAAAAGGAGTCTGGGAAAGATGTTCCCAGCTGACACGTGATAAAACTGAGTTTAATAATGGCACGTGCTGATTCTCCAAAAGCAAATGCGTATCTGCTGGAGTCCAGAGTCTGAGACACCGTAGTGTGGTGCGTCTGCCCCATTGCTGGGAGAAAGGACTTCCCAGGAGAAGGGAAAGGGATCTGGCTACCAGCAGTGGATGGATATCTGTCTCCTTATTGTATCTCTTCCAAGGTAACTGGGAAAGCATTATTTACAAAAACCCTTCCTTCTCAGATAGGCTAAAATGGTGCCGTTCATCTTTGGTGCAACAGTAACCATTGAACTTAAAATGCTTATTCACAGTCAATTATCCGACTGCTTCCTTTTGTGTGTGACAGAGGAATTATCTCCTGCACACTTTTTATTCTCATGTTACTGAACTAGGCGAAGTCATCTCAGCTGCTTGTACTCACTCTTTAGCAGCGAAGTTAAAGCTTCTTTCTTTCATTTTTCACATAAGTTTTTTTTAGCTCCAATTTCATCTACTTCGTATTGCTGCTCCTTTTTCTTGAATACCCAGGAGTCTTTGCATTTCAGGGGTAAAATATTCAACGGTCCCTTCTCAGGCCGCCTGCACCCCAGAGCCCAAGAGATTGTCCAGAGAAATCTTTAACACTGAATGTTTGGGTGATTCCTATTTTTGAACTTCACCATGCTTGGGGGCGGGGCACGGGGTTAGAGGAGATCCTTTCATCCTGAGAGAGGGTCATAAACCACCCAGAAAGACCTGCTCCTTCACACCACGGGGCACAAGGAGGGACAGAAGGGAGGAACTGTATCCCCAGCTGCTTTCCGGGGCATCTCCTACCATCTTCTTTCAAGAATTGTTTGCAGGGAAGGAAGAGGGGCAGGCTGAGGCCTTCATCCAGGAGATTGGGTAAACTTGAAGCACCACAGGGGAGTCTGAGGGTGAGCAAGACTGTGGGCACAAAGGTGGCAGCCTGATGGCCAGAGAAGTCCCAGCCCCGTATTGCCTGTCTCTTCCTCTGTTGTCTCAGCCCTTTGCAGTCGTGAGAGCGGATCTCACTGTGCTGACGCAGAAAGACACAGGAGACACAGAAACATGCTAGATCCACTCTAAAGTGTGGGTCGTGGTGCTGTAAAACCTTGGTTCAAATCCCATCTTTGACACTTAACCGCTGTCTGTTGGTCCTTTGATATTTGCAAGGCTCTGTTTGTTTTCTGTGTGACACACGTGCTCATGGATGCTTGCATGGCTTTGGGTGTAACATTAGTGATACTCTGCATGGCAGTAAAATGTACCATAAAGGACTGAAAAGGGACTAAATTAAAATGAATTTCAGGGGCCAGAGAGATGCTCTGTGGCTAATGGCTTGCCTTAAATCTGGACATGGGGGCTTGCTCTTATGGTCTCAGTGCTGGGAAGATGGACCCCAGGATCCCTCAGTCTTCCTGGCCAGACAGCATAGACTACCTCACGTTAGCAAGAGACCCTGTCACACAGGGTGGGTGGTGCAGAAGGAAGGACACCCAAGGTTGATCTCTGACCTTGCACACATAGGAACACACACTTGAACACACATACACACGTGTGCACATGCACACACACACACATGAACATATATGCATACATGCACACACACAGACACAAACACACACACACAAACACACATGCATACATATGAACATACATGCACACGCACAAACACAAACACATATATACAGAGATTCGTAAATTTTGAAATATTTTTTTAAAGTTTCTCTAAGTGAAGAAATCGACCTGATGGGCTCTATACAGTAAGATTTCATTCCTGTGAAACTCTTGAAAAGGCAGAACCCCACGGAGAGCAAGATGATTGGTTGGTGGCTGTCTAGGCCGGAGTCTAGGTTGGAGTCAGTTGTTAGGGTACTGTGGGACAGTCTCATTATATAGCACAGGCTAGCCTCCAACTTGAAGCAGTCCTCTGCCTCAGTCTTTTGAGTGCTGGGATTTCTAAGGATGTACCACTGTGCCAGCCTTCTCAGCATCTTGTTATGTGTTTTGTTTTCTGAGACAGGGTTTATTAATAATAAATAACCTGGCTGTCCTGGAACTCACTCGGTAGGTTGACCAGGCTGGCTTTGAACTTAGATCCATCCACCTCTGCATCCTGAGTGCTGGGATTAACGCAGTTTTAATAAATAAATAAATAAATAAATTAATTAATTAATTAATTAGTGCCACCACTGCCTAGGGCCTCCTCAGCATCTTTATCTGGCACCAAATCACAGAAAGTTCTCTTGGTCATGCATTGATCACGTAATTCACACAAACGCATCTGATTGGTTCGGTCTTTGAAGTTCCCTCAGGCCAGTGGACTAGAAACTTCTGAACCATACATAGGGCACTGTAATCCTCGTGACAATGAAGCCACTATGGCCGGTCCCTTGGCTTTCCTGGCACCTAGGAGAGCTGCTTTTCCAAGCAAAGGGTGGGAGGGCACTCAAGTTCTCAAGCCCCACCCAAACCCCACATTCTTTCCCTGGCACTCCTGGGTTTCAAGGTTCTCTCACTGAAAGGCTTTATCAAATCCCCAGGGCAGGTCAAGGCAGTTCAAAGCCCACGTGGAACAGAGTGGAGGACCTGGAGAGGGTGAAAAAAATGGAGGTTGGGGAAAACAAATGCAGATGAGTACTTCAATAAATTACCAATAAATACATGAATATCACAGTGAGCTCCACAAAGGCTATGGCTGTATCATTACAGCAGGAGGGCAGGGGTGTGTGTGTGGGAGGGTCCTGGAGGGCTGATCTGGTAGGCTGAGAAGACAGTGAAGGGACCCAGCAGTCACCAGGTAGAGAGAGTCAGGCTTAGAGAGATGATGTAGCTGGGCGGTGGTGGCACACACCTTTAATCCCAGGACTTGGGGAGGGAGGGGGGCAGAGGCAGGTGGATCTCTGAGTTCGAAGTGCTGGTTTACAGAGCAAGTTCCAGGACAGCCAGAGCAACACAGAGAATCCCTGTCTTGGAAAAACAACAACAAACAAACAAACAAATCCAGAGCTGGGGGTGGTATCACCTTCCTCCTGCCTCCCGTCTGCACAGGAGGCGGAGGGCGACTGTGGAGGACGGGCGCTGCTTCTAGCTTTGTGATCTTGGATCTGCTTATCCTAGCTCTGAGGCCCTGGAGCATGATGTTATTTTTCTCTGCCTCAATTTCCTCCTCTGTAAAAAGAGGGTGTGAATAGGAAAAGGAAGAGCATAAAAGCTTGTGGGACACGGGGTAGCTCCTCCGACTGAGACAGGACCGGACGCAAGGCCTACGAGGCATAGAATGGAGCGTGCAGACTTGGATGGGCGTTGGAGGGCTTCCAAGGTTCAAGGAATGAATGTAAGGAAGGAAATGATTTCTGGGCCGTTCGAGAGATGAAACAGTTACAATGGGCTTGGGTAGAGCCTGAGTGTCCAAAAGACCTGGAAGGTCACTGGGGGATCTTGGGGTCTAAGCTGGGGAGAGGGGTGAAGGAGCATTTGGAGTGAGACAGGGTAGGCAGGCATGTCTTCCCACAATCCTCTCCTTACTGATTCGGTCTTCCTGATCATTTCCTAGTCTTTGTCCCTCTTTATATCTCTTTCCTTTCTATTTTCTCTCCTCTCTCTCCCTTCCTTCCATCCCTTCCTCTGTCCAGATGTCTCTTGTTCCCCCCCACCTTTTCTCTCTCCCCTTCTTTCTTTCCAGTCTGGTTCTGAGAAGCTGGCAAGGTGAGGAAGAGCTTGCTCTCAGAGCCGTGTTGTGAGTGACCCGCTTGTGTATTTGCGGTTTACCTACCTGTAGAAAATTTATACCCCAAATCTCCCGGTGCTGCGGGCAAATGGTTTTAAATTCAGCTCCACAAATATTGACTGTGTTCAGGCTAACTGAGTGTACCTTGTTTTGAGAGGTGTTGGGGAGATGCAAATGGGAAAAACCGATCCTTGGAGGAGCCAGAGGGAGGCCCCCCGGCCCATGTCGGTATGAGACACATTCACCGTCTTCCTGGAAGAAGCTGAAGGGCTCTCTGTCTTCCCTGTACTCTGGGTCCATTTCTTACTCCAACAAAGTGCAGAAAGGGGCACTGTGCCAATTTTGGAAGACCATAACAGGACAGTACATTGTGGGCAGAATCCACAGGCATGAGACGGAGCTTGGCCTGTTGGAACTGGAGGAACTGGGTATACACCTTGTCTGTTTGCAGTTCTCCAAAGGCGCCACCTTGAGCTATGAAGTTTTGCATCTATTTCATTCTTTTTAAAATCAGTTTAACAAGGGCCGTGGCATACGTAGGACTTTCTACTCCATCAGCTCCCCTCCCTCGAGGCCATGCTAGGCTTTCTTCAATCCTGCAAGTGCATTTTTGTTTTTAGAAAGTGATCAAGGCAGGTCCCAGCACAGAACTGAGCTCAGTACCATCCTCCCCGGTACTAGCCCGGGGCAAAAGGGAGTCTAGAGAAATGATAGAAACAAGGTTTGAAGAGTGGGCCGAGTCAGTGAGCAGGAAGGCAGCAACCCACACACGTTCCATTTGTGGTTCCTAGGACCACACTTCCTGACCTAGGTGTGATGCCAGGCAGCCTTGTGACAGGTCCTGGCCAATAAATGAAGCTCAGAAACCCCATGTACCCCTTGAGGGCTAAGATGACTTAGTTATTTGGTGAGACGTTCGCTCTTCTCAAGCCTTGCAAAGGGCACCATTCTAGAACAACATCTTTCAGCCTGTGAGTTGCAACCCCTTTGGGGGTCGCTTGGGGATACTGGAAGACACAGATATTTACATTGTGATTTATACCGGTAGCAAAATTATAATTATGAAGTTCCAACAGAAATAATGTTATGGTTGGGGCTCACCACAACATGAGGAGCTGTATTAAAGGGCTGCGGCGTTAAGAAAGCAGAGAACCACTGCTCTGGAGGTAGTGCTTTACCTCATCTGGGAAACATCCAAGGTACAACCCCTCTGCCCATCCACAGTAGATAAGTGGCAGCTGTCGGTGTAGCCCAGTTGCTTTAAACTATCGAGAGCAGGGATTCTCTGCCATTGCCATACAACTTTGCCAGTCTTAACATGTACATTGGGAAAACAAGGCCGATTTATTTTAGTTTGCTGGACCAGAGACTGAACCCAGGACGTCCTGCATGTTAGCCAAGGGTTCTACTACTGAACTACCTCCCAGCTCCCAAAGTCTCGCTTTAGAAAGTCTTACTTTGGGTCAGCACTGAAAAGATACAATCTTCTTTTTTCCTCCACATCTTAGCAGTTGATTGTCCTTTTTCTTGTCACTATCAGTAAGGTAGCACAGGCAAAGGGACAATAAGGTTTTGTTAGGTCAGGGACAGAAAGAAAGTGGAGACTTCCTTCACAGTTGGTGTGTTTACAGCTCGACATGGGGATAAGAATGCCAGTGTGTTGCGGACAACAGGGTCATAGCCTGTTGCCATTGTCCATAACCGCACACTTCAGTGGCTTCTACCTTAACTTTCTAGTCTAAGAGACAAATACCTCACCATCTGACTTCCATCTACTGTGTGCCAGTTGTTGAACTGGGCATCAGAGTGGGGCGGAGGGAGAGGAAGACAACTTGATCCTTCAGGAGAGCGTTCTGTCTATAGGGCACAGTGGCTGGAGACGGGGTTGGATCTGGAGTTCAGAGCACAGAGGAGGAAAGAGAATCCCAGTGAGAAATTGGAGGACACTTCCCGGAAGAGGTGGCAAGTCACCAGCACAGCCTCATCCCATTCTGTATGTCGGACCAACCCCGATTTTGAGGAAGCAAGCACGGATAGCTGGCAAGGCTTACCATCCTTCTCCAGTACATGGTCCAACTCAAGCTTCCAAAACCCAAAAGGCATCACATTTCTCATGTCTTCCTTGGGCACGTGACCAGCTTATTACAACGTCCAGACTCGACAGTGCGGGTTTTCTGCCCTGGGCAGAAAGATGATGGAATGAAAGGCTTGCAAATCCCTCTTCGCTATGCTTTGGTTAAAGAAGATACTGGCACCCTGGTAATGAACTGCCCTGCAGGCACTCTCTGGGACATGCTCTGCCCCCCACCCCCCAAGAAGCCCATCCTCCCACTAGGAGGAGATGCTACAGTGTCTACTCACATCATATGGGGGACTCCCTGGGGAGTGGTGGCTTGTATTGGAGCATGTGTATCTCGGCCACCTTCAGCAAGCAACTCATTCATAAGCAAAATAATACCGGGCGACGTAAATATCTCGCTGTAATTGACTGTCTTTTGAATCACAGGAAAGCTGCCTACTTTCTCTGCTGAGGGGAAACTTCAGGAGAAGGCAAAGGAAGTTTGGGAGGCATTTCTGGACACATGTATCAGAAAGCAAGTTGTGAGTCTGTCAAATTTGAGGGGAGGATACGGCCCATTACATTCAGATTTAACAAGAATTTACCAGTGCCTCTGTGAAGAGCCACTTTCAAAGGTATAACGTCTTATGGAATCGAGTTTTCTGTAAATTCATTTAATGGTAAAGCAGAAAGGTTAGGCTTTACAATAACCCTGCTTTCCTGGTGTAAAAGTGATCTCCTTATCATTGACCTGCGTCCACCTTATTGATCCAAGGCCACCCAACTGCATGGAGCTGAACATTTAAAAACATTTTACACAATGCAGGAAAGCAGCGCCATCTTTCTCTCTACCTGCCAAGGCTAAGCTGGCTTGGTGCTCCCCTCTGCCCCCCACTCCCACCCCTCCCAGCACTTTGTTGGACTTTTAGGGGCATCTTTTCACATATGCCCGACTGATTCTCATGCACTTCGGATAAAGTACAGAAAGCTGTACCCTTTGGTGAAACATTCTCAAAAGCTAGAAACACCCTTTGCCTCCAGGGATGCGGGTGAGGGCACGTGTCAGAAAGGCGTAGCTGCTGTCGCCAGACCCTGGGATGCCCTGCAGTTTCCCTAACCTTGACTTTTAAGTCCGCTCTCTTTAACCTCTTTGCAAAAAAAGCAGCCCTCAAGCTGAACTGTCCTTTGAAAGAAAAACGAAACTGCCCAGTTTTGATCATTGTGAGAAGGGCACCCGCTCTTAGGGGAGCGTGGGGCAACTTCCCCTGCTAAATCGCCCAGGGATTTTTTAAACGATCGCGTGCCACTAGGGCCCCCGTTTGCCTCTGTCATTTAACCAGCTTCTCGTCACACCGGAGAACGGGTGGCAGCCCTACGGCATCTTACTCATGTTCCCCCCCGCCCCCCAGTTGTGTCATGGAAACGTTCACGCAACCTCGAGACAGCGGCCCAGCTCCGCCCAGGGACTGAGGGCTTTTGGGACCCTGCGGGAGCGAGCTGCGCACTCCGGACTCCTCGGGAAACAGCTGGACGCGACCACGTCTCGGGTAGGGGCGGGGGGAGGCGACGCTCCGCCCCGGCGCGGCCCCGCCCTCCCCGCTCGCCCGCGCCCTCCCCTCGCCGGGGGCTGCGAGTTGCGTTTGGTAAAACCCAGCCCTGGAATATATAGATCACTGGAGCGCAATGAAGTAGCTTTTGGCGAGGGAGGGAGGGAGGGGGGCCTGGACAGTCACAGAGGCCGGTGCACGGCGGCGGCGGCACCTTCCTTCTCGCATCCCGGTCGCCCAGCCCGCGAGGAGGCAGAGGCGGCCGCAGGCGCCAGCAGAGGAGGCGGCGGAGCATCGAGCAGAGGCGAGGCGGACCGGCAGGAGCGCGCGGCCGGGGCCACGCATCCCCACACTTGCACACCAACTCCCGCGCCTTGCACCCCCGAGACCGGAGTCGGGGGTTCGGAGAGCCTCGGTGAAGCTCGTGGGAGCCAGCTCCGGAGCCCAGCCTGCTCCGTTCTGAGCCTTCCGGGCGCTGGTTCCCCCGCGGCGGGGTCCCCGCTTCTGCGCTCCGGACGCGCCTCCCGGACAGCCGGGTCCCCGCGGCCAGGACAAAGCCATGAAGCCGGCGCTGCTGGAAGTGATGAGGATGAACAGAATTTGCCGGATGGTGCTGGCCACTTGCTTGGGATCCTTTATCTTGGTCATCTTCTATTTCCAAAGTATGTTGCACCCAGGTAGGGGGCGCGTTAGCGTGGTTTTGTTGGATATTTTCTTTTCTCTCGCTCTGCTTTCTGCTTCTTCCAACCTCACCTCTTCCCTTCGGCCTCTTCGGGGCTCTTTACTGCCGGGATCCGCGGGTCACGGAGTTGGGATGGGAAGAGAAGGTGCGCTTCCTCTTCCTCCCAGCTCCAGGCTAGAGGTTGAGACCGCAAGGAGAAACAGTGGCGTGTGTTGCCTCCTCCTTCTTTTTTATTTTTTCGTTTCTCTTCTTTTTTTCTTTGTGTCTTGTCTATTGGCTAAGTGGCAGAGAAAGGTAGAAAGCTGCCCGTGTCGAGGGTTGATGGGAAGACTACAAAACTCGGTCCGGGTTGCTGGCGAGGGCTGAGATGAAGCAGGCGCTGGCAGCCGGCTGCCCCGCGCCGGGCAGCTCTGTCTCTTCCTGGTTGGGGACCCCCGGGCGAGCGGTGCACGCCCCGGCGAGGTTGTGAGTCCCTGCAGCCGCCTGGGAAGCCCCAAGCCGAGCTACCACGTGTTCCAAGCTCAGCAGCAAAGCAGGTGTGGGGACAGGGTGGATAGGTCCCGCTTTTCTCTCCATCGGGTGAGATATTTTGCGAAAACACCCCAGGGTCTAGCTCGGCGGTGACCTTGCAGCTGTTGCTCCGGGGCCTGGTCTACCATCTCCCGGCCCCAGACTAGTGATTTTTGGGCCACTTTTTGACCATCAAAGCTCTCGGAGATACTTTATGCTGTTTCTGGGCTCATCTCTTCTTCTTGGGTTTAGAGACTTCTGCAGCACAGGAACGAATCCTTCCTCATGTTCTCTCTGGCTTAGGCTAAATACCAAGTCTCCTATCAGGATAGGCAGGGCCTAGGCACCCCTCATCCCGGGGAGTCCAGAAGGAAAGTTTGGGGCTGGAGAAGAAAGGGGCGCCTTGGAGTGCCCTGGCCCGGCTGGGCTGCACGGTTTAGAAATCCAACAGGTCTGACTTTCTGAGAAGGTTCTGTATGTTGCCACCCAGCCTTAACTCGGGAAGCCCTTTCCCCATTTCTTGGATCAGCAGACCAGTGCTGGGCCACCTTGGCATCGAAATCCATTTCTTTTTGACGCCTCAGAGTCGCTACAATAATCATTTACTTTCCTAATTGCAGGGAGGAGGGGGTGGAAACACGTTTCTTAACAGGGAAATAAGGTTGGTTTTTGCCTCCCGCGTATAGCTAACACTTTCGGTAGACTCAGCCGCCAATTCATCAAGCCTGTTTCTTGGTGGATGGCAGAGCCATAAAGCTGTTCCTTGCATCAAACAGGCAGGAATTCCTTGACAGCACAGGGACAGACTGGCCTCTCTTCCTTTTGGGGCTCACAACAGTTGTTAAGGAGGCCTGGCTGCCTGGCTGTCTTGTACTACCACACGGAACCCCGGGACACCCCAGCCAGTCCTGGTAAAAGATGGCTTTTGTTTGCAGCTCATATTTTTAGTTTAATGTCAGCAAACTCCTTACTCAAACCTGTGGTTGTGAAACTTCTGAGAGAATTTAAAAATGGACTTTGCTGGCATTCTGGGTTGCAAGAGGGTGGGACCAGACAGACGGGCATCTCAAGAGTGCCAAACTCCTGGGGCCACCCAGGACCAAGCCAGAGGGCTAGAGGACAGACTGGTATGCAGATATAATGAAGGTCATGCTGTTTAAACAAAGGGCCCAATGATTGGGTCTAGACTTCTGAGCTGTGTTCAGGCCTCTTCAAGTTTGCTTGGGATGGTGCATGCCGGGTAATTCTGAGCAGAGATGCACAGACCTGAGTGTACCGCAGGAATGTACCTGAACCTCTCTGCATCTGTGAATTGTCCATCAGAATTCCCTGTGCGTGGGTCCTGTGGTGAGCTAGGACAAGCTTTACTGGAGACACGGGGGAAGAAGCTCACAACCTGTAACCAGCGACTTGGCGTTTCCAGTTCTCATCAGAATTTATTAATTTATTAATTTAATTGACTTGGAAGAGGCTGTTGGGTTTTTTTCAGTGTAGCCTTTCTGGAACCACGGCCTTGTTCAAGCCTGTGGGTCACTGAATACTCGTCTTTGATCCTGCCTGGCTCTTCCCTTTCTGGTCTCCTTTCTTTCACTAAATGACATTTGTTTATAATTCATATCACGAGGAGCCTGCTTTTCCTGAGTCCTCTTTCAGTGCCGGGCAAATGCTACTTTCAAAATATCGAACTGGATACGAACCTGCAGATGTTTGATTGAAAGTTCTTACTGGAAATTATACACAGTGCCGCAGAACCCCCTGCCAGTACTATTATGTGGGGCATAAAAATATGATTTGGAAACAGTTATTTTTTATCTCTTGTTTTTTCATTTTGTTAATATCTACTGTTGATAGCTGAGACCATATTGGTTTTTTTTTCTGCTTTGAATTTTTTAAAAAGATTCTAAGAGGTTTATTTTAAATTACCCCCTCCCTTCCAAGTGTGTGTGTGTGTGTGTGTGTGTGTGTGTGTGTGTGTGTCCTTAACTTCAAGTTGTTTCTCTAGTCCCTGAAGAATTTTTATTTTTATGTGTGGGGGTGGGGTTAAACCCACATGTGTGTGCATGCTATATGTGTGCAGGTGCCTGCAGAGGCAAGAAGAGGGTTTGAATCCCCTAGAGCTGGAGTTACGGGTTGTTATGAGCACCCACCTAATATGGGTGCTGGGAGCCAAATCTTGGTCCTTGACAATAACAGCAAACTCTCTTATTTGGAAAGCCATCTCTCTAACCTGCTGCATTGAATTTTAAAGTGATGGAGTCTCTGTAGTCTCCCGATACAGTCAATCAATCAATCTTTCTTTCTTTCTTTTCTTTTTTTTTTTCTTTTTTGGTTTTTTGAGACAGGCTTTCTCTGTATAGCCCTGGCTGTCCTGGAACTCACTCTGTGGACCAGGCTGGCCTCGAACTCAGAAATCCGCCTGTCTCTGCCTCCCAAGTGCTGGGATTAAAGGCGTGCGCCACCACTGCCCAGCAATACAGTCAATCTTTTTGCCTGGGAAATCTCTCGGGATCAGCCTGGCAGAGGCAGAAGGAACACAGCCCAGACTAAGTCCCCCAGATCTGAAGCCTTCTGGCAGGAGTTCTCTGGATTCCTGTCTGTGAGACAGAAAAGTAGTTCTGTGAAGGAGATGGACTCTTAAGTTTCCTTGCTGGCTGGAGGGTATGCGGGAGTGGAAAACAAACAAACAAAAACAAAAAACAAGCCGGGCAGTGGTGGCGCACGCCTTTAATTTCAGCACTTGGGAGGCACAGGCAGGCGGATTTCTGAGTTCGAGGCCAGCCTGGTCTACAGATTGAGTTTCAGAGCATCCAGGGCTACACAGAGAAACCCTGTCTTGAAATGGCCCCCCCCAAAAAAAACAAAAACAAAAACAAAAAACAAGAAACAAACCCAAAGCAAAACTGCCTGACTGTCAGGCTGGCAAATGCCCCCTGCTGTTCTAGTCTGAAGCCCACTGTCTTTTGCATTTTTCTAGTTCATAAACTTGGGTAATTGTGAACTTGAGTAATTGGCCATCAGATAATTGGCCATCGGTTACACCACTGAGAGTTTAGAAGGGGTGGGCTCCAGTCAGTTAGGCAATTTTCTTTTGAAAACCTCAACTTCCTGAGTTAATAGTCTACACGAAGTGTGTGTGTGTTTGTTTGTTTATTTATTTATTTATTTATATGTTTTCGGTCAGGAACAGGGTTTTAGGCTCCTCTCTAGTCTGGGTGTTTTATACAGGGCCTGACAAATAGAAGGCTTTCCATAAAAGATTTGCTAGCTGAATGGATGAAGTAGCTGACCCTTGTTTCTAGCTTCAGGAAGGTGGTGGCTTCAGGGCTTGTCAACAGCACTTAGCTTCTACCTCCAGCTCTGCTGGAAGGCATGCCTGGGCATTCTCAGACTCATGGTTCTCAGGTGACTGGGCCCAGTTTAAACTTAAGATCAGGGCTGACTGGACTTCTCCCGAGGCACCAGCCCCTGAAGATCCTTCTCTGTGTCCTGGATGCCAGGGAAGGGGGGTCTCAGTTAGCCACTGACTTAGAGAAATCCGTGCTCAGGACGGACGCCTCCGTAGGTGTAAACTACTGAGTTGGAGATCAGAATCACAAGCCTGCTTCTTCATCTGAGTGAGCCGCTCATGAATACAGCCTGTGGAACTCCCTCCTCTCCCATCCAAATGTCTCCCATACCTGCCCAAGACAGCAGGGCTATCCTTTGATGGAGCTGTGTCAGGTCTTGCAAAGCTGGGCGCCCCGGGCTTCTTCAACCCTCCCTCTGTGTTTCTCACTAGGATTGTGGTTTTTACTTAAATGCTACTGTACCCGGAGAAGCCTGCCAGAGAGAGAGCCTCAGTTTCATTTTCTTCCTCTTCTGCAGTGTATTTATTTTCCCTGTCACCTGGGTCGAATGTATTGGAAGAGTATAGCTTTTATTTAAAGACGCCATTGGGTCAGGTTGAGCATAGAATGCATCTGGAAGCATGACTTTAATCTCTGATCTGTACATTAGAGATGTATAGAAGGGAAAGCAAGTCTCCACTACCCGATACCCAGAGGCACCTGGATTTTTTTCTCTCCACAGTATAGAATGTATACACAGGCCGAACATGCCTTCCAGAGATTATGAAACCCAAGAGGTACTGACATTTGCAAGTTTTGAGAGCCAACATGGCAACACGAGTGGAAAATTCCACACCTGGCTTCACATGACAGGTCATAAGTCACAACAGGTGACTGAGATGTGTGGGGTCACCTCGGGCTGTGTGTTTAAGGGGTCTGCAGCACACAGATGAATGGCTTGGTTAGTCTTGGGTACAGTCCCCAAAGATACCTCATTTTACATATGTAGATCTCCCAGAATTCAAAAACTGTCTGAAATCCAACAAGCTTCTGGTCCCAGTCATTTCAGATAAGGGGAATGTAACGTACACACACACACACACACACACACACATACAGTTTAGATCCCATCATTTATTTTATATCTCATTCAGTAAATCTGTTTAATACAAATATACCATTCTGGTGAGTCATTATTGAAGTATGAGACAGAAGTTTATCCACAGCCTTTTAAGTTTATAGACCTTCATGTGTGTCTGCCCTTACCTACCCCATGCAAAGCCCTAGCTCACTATCATTTATCTCCATGCTGTTACACATGGCTAATTTTACATTAGGCAATCTTTTTGCTTATACATGGAGTATGTTTGGAATCATGCCAACACTCAGGACCGCTCTTGTCTTATCTGTTCAAACTTCCTTTGAAAAGCTGCCAGGTTGGTCTCAACACTGGGGCCGTTAGGTCTCTGAAAACAACGTTTAATAATTGACGGGTGAGACCTTCTGAGCCCAGGCTCTTCTCCCCACCCCTCACCCCCGGAGCTGAAGTGTCTGTACCTTCACAGGATTTCAGAGCAGTCCCCAGATGAGGCAGTTTCCTTCCCTGGTGAGCCCGGTGGATTCCAGCCAGGACCTTCACTTCCTTGTCCCCTGAAAGGCCAGGGTGACCAAGAGCCACAGAAAGGCTGGCTAGGGACTTTCTGAGAGTAGAGGTGATGGCTAAGGAATTTCGCCCTCCACCAGGGGCAAGTGCTGTCTGTATTTATCTGACTCAAAATCGCTGTGCTTATGATGGGCTGAATCCATCCAGTTATTTAAAAACAGGAAATCAAAGGCTCCAGGCACAGGTACCCACCCCTTCCCTCCTTAGACTCAGACAGACAGACCTCTTTTTACTCTGGTGGTCATGGGACGCATGTCTTGGCTAGCAGGCATCTTCTGAGGGAAGATTCAGAGAAATAAAACAGAAGTCCCTCTGCGGACTTACTTTATTTTTATTTATTTTTTTCTTCTCCTGAATCACGGGGCCCCATCTGATCTGTTAATTAAATTATCCTGGAATTTATTATAATTTTTACTCTTGGGGAGGGGGAATCAAATGCGATCGAGTGACATTTACAAGTGCAATTGGAGTGCACTTTCTCTGCCGGGACTGTTTCATGTTCAGGACTCTACCACACACTTGAGACCACATGGAACCTGTAGCAGGGCCAGACCTCAGGCCAGTGGAGATGCAAATACCGTATGTAGTATGTCAGAGGGAAAGAAGAAAAATGGCGGAGAAGACAACACTGCGATATGGAAGGCAAAGAGACTCTCCAGAAGCGAAGTCGCCAGCCGGGTGTCCATCTGATTCAGTATACTCCAGTTAGGGGGTGGACAGAAGCCAATCTTGTTCCACGTGGGAACACGCCAGGCAGGGAGCTCAGGGTACCCAGAGGGAGGCAGCTGAAGACCACAGCATGCTCCATGTGTGGTGACTTGGCCTTGACTGTGGGAGGGAGGGGCAGTCTGAGCAGGAACTGGGGGAGGGCTGGCAGTAAGGCCTCGGGATTGCATCCTTTGTTTATCTTGAAGTACCAGTGCACTTCATTAGGGTGCTCACATTAGGGTCAACACCCCCCCCATCATCTCCATCTTTCAGTTTTTGAAGAACATATGAGGTTCGATCTATAGAGCAAAACACCCCCACACAGCTTGAGGCAAGTGATATAAACATAATCTGAATGAGCTAATGATTTGGGAGTGGAGACCTGGATCTGAGGCTGGGTACCGCAGTCCCTCCCCTGTGAATTTCTGTTCTTTATGACACTTGGTTCCCCTCTACCCCCCCCCCCACATTTTAGTCCAGATGACATTTGACTGTGCAGCAACAGATGACATCTTGGCATCGTGCTGACCTTTAGTGAGCAGCCCTTTTCCTTCTTAATAGGACATAAAATAGCAGTGTACCTCCTCAGCTGATACCCTCTGAGTCCCTTTTTAAATCCCGAAAGGACTTTTTGTAAACCACAGCGCGCTCTGTGACCTCAATAAGGGGATGGGTAAGGGCACTTCTGGTAGGCTCCGGCTCTGACTGGGTGACAGAAATGCTGGGTTGGCCTGACCACTGGCCCCTTCACACCTGCACAGCTTGCTGCCTGCCTCGCCCTCTCTACCCTTTGTTTTACCCTGGACTTGATGCTCTCTGTGTCTGCATGTTCACATGTTCAGGTGCACATATATGTGCAGGTTCATGTGTGTGTGGGTACATGGGCAGACCAGAGGTGATCCTCTGGAGTCAGTTGTCATCCTTCGGGCACAGTCCTTTTATGTTGGGGGGATGAGGGGCAGGGTCTTTCACTGACCCGGAACTTGCTGAGTAGGCTGGGCTGGCCGGTCAGGGAGCCTGTCTTTGCTTTCCAAGGCTGGGATTTCAAAGGTAGCACCACATCCAGTTTTGTTTTATTTTGTCTCTTTACCTAGCTTCTAAGGATTGTGCTTGTGTCTTGCCTGCAAGGCCTCTCCCAAGCCCCAGGATCTTTTGAAAATTCTTATAACTATTACTGATAAGGTTGGTTAAGAGCCAGAATGGGAAGGGAAGGGGGAATAATTTATTTAACTTGGAGCTTGAACTTGAAGTTCAAATAGATATATAATAGACAGATTTCCTGGGAAGAGCACAGCCATGAGCTCCGGACCTGGGCCACTCCTCCAGCCCTTTTGGAAAGGTACTGCGGTCATGACTTGACTTGTGCCTTGGTCTTCCGACTTGTCAGGGCAGAGATCTTGTAATGGGTATCCTTATATCCCAGCGGGGTTTAGGAAACGTTTAGAGTAGGTAGGTGAGTCTCAGATGGCTTTCTCTTCTAAGCCATCTCTGCCAATCACATAACTCAGAACAAGAGAGACCAGCGGGCTGGGTAAACAGAACAAACAGGTGCTAGTGTTATCGCTTCTATAATCTTCCAAATCTCTCTGCCCTTGTTCTGTTACAGCCCAAGGCAGACAGTAGTAAGTGGCCTAGATAATTTAAGGAGAAAGGTATTTACTGAAGGGAATTAGGTGTATTTAAAGTTGTTGGATAGCTAGAGGCACCGAATATCTGGAATAACTTCCAGCCAGCAGAAGTAGTATATGTGTAATAACATAAACTGGTGCACATTGGCGTGACTATTTCACAGGGGTAGTCATCTCAGGCTGGGTCTGGAACCACTTACTGAGGGCAAGACCAAACCAGTGACAAATTGGAAATCGACTCTATGATGCGATTGCAAACCTCTCGTGTTACCCCAGTGATGTTTTGCCAGGATCTAAAGAGCGTCACAGGCAGGTACGGGGCCTCTGTTTGTTCTGGGTAGATTTTCACATTTTGAGTGAGCATCGTTTGAGGGACCCAAATAGATATCTGTAGCTTCAACTTCAAACAGCACCGGAAACACAGCTTTAAATCTGCAACCTCTACAGCTTAGTTTACAAAATAATTTACACACAATACTGTATGATCATGTAAATATCCAGGATTGGGTCCCTTCTAGTCACGGTGACATATAATCACTTTTTCTTTGTGTTCTGGATAATTCCACTGATTGGCTCTGTGATTCTGTTGTTCTTTTTTTCCCCACTGAAATGTGGCTTGCGAAAAGTGGATGGTCCCCAGAAAGGATTCTATTCTCTTGTGAGTCTGGTTTACGCTGAGGTCTTACGCCTGCCTTTTATCTGTGATGGGAGGTTTGTTCAAGCTGATCACAGCCTGTAATCATGTTTGAGCTTTTCCCGTACACATTCCATCCAGTGAAATATGTCCAGAGCAGGAGAATTACAAGACGGGCACTGTGGCTCCCACTTTCTGGTTACCCGTCTGTCCCAACCCTCAGGATATCTGCCCAGCATGTTGCAAATGTCGTGTAACCTCAGGTGACAGGTTTGAGGGGGCGTGGCTGTTTCTGATTGTGTTCCTTATACCTGCTTATGTTTTTCATTTTTGGGACAGCTTTGTAGACCACTCTGACCTTGAACTTGTGATCTTCTTGCTTCTTCCTCCCAAGCGTTGAGATTGTAGGCACCCCTGACCAGGCCTGGTTGTATTTTCATTTTCTCGGTGCTTGTGTGTGCATACACGAATCAGTGTGCACATAGGAGCATGTGCTTGTGGTAGCCAGAGGTTGATGTCGAGTGTTCTACTTGCCGGCTCTCAGTCTTTTCTTTTGAGACAGGCTCTCTTCCTGAACTTGGAGCTCTTGGATCCGGCTAGGCTGCCTGGCTGGTGAAGTCTAGGCATCCCTCTGCCTCTGCCCCTCAGTGCTGGAGTTACAGCATGTACTGTTTGTGCCTGTGTTTTCAGGTGGGTTCTGGAGATTTGAACTCAGGTCCTCATGCTTATGCACAGACACTGTGCCTACTTAGCCATCTCCTTAGCTCCAGCTTCATTATTTGAATATTAAATAATAAATGGAAGGTCTAGTGATTCCTTCCCAGACCTGTGTTTTTTTTTTTTAGACTCAGGGTCATCTGGACTTGTCTTGAGGATAATCATCAATCATCAGAAGAAGTGCCTGGTCCCTTCGGGTCACAGTCTAGTGTGAAGCCAGCATTGTAGAGGGTCATTTTGAGTTTAGTTAAGCAAGGGTTGCTGTGAATGTTACCCCCTCGTGTGTCTCAGAGAGACACAGATAGAGACTGAGAAACGGGTGCTGTCAGCACGGGAGGGGGTCCTACCCGTGGCCCAGCTTGACTGTGGTTAACCGAAGCAGCTTTGGGGAAGAAAGCCCACTGAGAAGGCCCCTCAGTTCAGAGGGCCTATGGCTGGATTTCAGTTCAAAGCTGTTTACTTGAAGGAATCCCAGAAGATGGATCATGTTTCTTGCTGGTCCACGCATTAGCTCACTGGGTATGGTCACTGCCCATAGCGCACATGCACCGAATTTAGAGCCCAGAGAGCAGCATGCAGGCCCTGGCTGTCCACTGTGCCCATTCTGTGTTTTTCAAGATATTCTTGTTGAATGCCTATTAAGAGTGAGCCTCAGTTTGATGTCCTGGAGACGGAACAAGAATCTGGATCCTCGTAGATAATAAACTTATACGGGCAGGCATCGCGGATATGCGTCTCTTGGGTCTGTTTGCCAGTGACAAATACTGAGCAGAAAACAATTAAAAAAAAAAGAAAAAAAAAGGGGGCTTTGAGATGACAGCCTGGGGAGTGGCTTGGGGTTTGATAGGCAGGCCAGGGCAGCCTCTCAGATAAAGGGCCTTGAAAATGGAAGGAGATGAGATTCTGGATGATGAGGATATGAAATAGTGAAGGCATTTATCCACAGAGGCCAACTTGGCCCAGGCCTTTCCTACACGTTCATTAATCCTCACAGGACTTGTGAGGCACACCTTAGTATTTCCACGGCTTTCAAGGGACAAGGAAGGCTCCAGAATCTCCCTTCCTAAGATCTCAAGTACAGCCACCTGTGGAGTTAGAGCTACACCAAACCTGTCTGATCTCACGTCTGTTGCTCTGAACACCTAGCTGGGGGTCCTCACTGCCGAGGGAGACGTGTCTCTCCTCATGCTGACTCCCAGGATTGGAAAGAAGAATCAGAACTTAGACGTGGGGGCCTTCCTGCCCATTGTCATCCTGCTGAATGGTTCCGCATAAATGGCATCAGGCTTAGTACCTGCTGACCCCAGGATCTGGGCAAGTACCAGCCAATTGTAAGGTGTCAATGAAATGTATGACTGAATGCAGGTGACACATGGAGATCTGGCCACCTCGTTTGTTTGTCCTCCGGGTGGTGTGGCGAGGCTTACACAGGGGTGGTGGTGGTCGTGGTGGTGAGGGGGGGACGACGCATGGCTAGAGGGTTATTATGAACATTGCCATGGGTGTAGAATGTTGCTCCTTTGCTTTTCCTCTTGCCCTTGCAACAGTGGTGACATTTCATCCCGAAACCTGAGTCGGTTCTATCCACATCACACATGCACTGTAAGATTTACCGACCAGTTCTGCTATGTAGACTCCTAGGAAGCCCTTCCCGGGTGCTAACTGGTTCACCTCCCTGACAGTGCTTATAGCTTTGCCTTTGTGCAGCATTTTACAAAAGTATGAATATTTGGTAGAGATATTGAATATTTTGTGGTCTCCAATTGCATGCAAAGACCATAAGTCTTTCCCCCCAATTGTGTACATAATTACTGCCCAGGTTGCCATTAACTGTAAAACAGTGGCACTTGAGAAATAATCTGCATGGGGCCCTGGTCCCTGCACCATTCCAAAGTCCTCTGAGGAGGGTGAAAGCAGCCGTATGTATCATGGTGTCTCTTGTCCTGGTGGCTCGTAAGTGGGTCCTTGTGGCTCAGGTTGAGGGCAGAGCTGGCTGGCCTTAGTTCCACTTTGTGCTGTGGTGTGCTCAGAAGGACTTTAAGGGACAGTCACCCCCTTGTTTCACTGTAGGGTCACAGGGCTTGCTCTATGAATGGCATTTGTGGCTGAGACGGGGGTCCAATCTGTCACTGTCACCAAACCAAGGATGTGAAAGTTGGTTAAAAGACTGTAACAATGATTCGAGCCTGTCCCTGTGTTCTTTACCTGGAGGTTAAGGGCACATTTGCCATACACACTGCCGGGCGTTAGGCTTTTCATGGTGGCTGGGGACTTCACATTCTCTTACAGGCCAGAAAAGGTGTCTGTCTTTTCAGGCATGGGTCCACTTGGTGCTCTGAGATCCCTCCCACGCCACAATAAAAAACAATCTAGCTCAAAAATATGAGTAGTTGTGGTGGATGGGGACACAGCTGAGTGAGTGAGTTCTTGCTGTGCAGGTGTGAGGACCTGAATTTGGTTCCCCATCTCCAACGCCCTCCTAAGAAGGCAGGTGTGGGTATGCTGTAATCCCAGTGCACTGGGGAGGTGGAGACAGGGGAACTCCTGGAGCTTACTGGCCAGCCAGTCTAACTGAATTAATTGGTGAACTCCAACTTTGGTGAGAGAGACCTTGTCTCAGAATAATAAGACGCAGACAAGGGAGATGGCTTGGTGGGTAAGGGTGCTTGTTGGGCAAGCCTGGAGATCTGAGTTCAATACCCAGGACCCATGTAAAAGCGAAAGGAGGGAACCAATTCCACAAAGTTGCACTCTGACCTCTAGATCTGTGCTGTGGCACATGTGCACAAACGCAAGAACATGCCTGTGCACATAGTAATAATGAAAATGAAAACTAAGTACAGTGGATGATACCAAGAAAGGTGTCTGATATCGATCGACCTCTGGATTTCACACACACGTATGGTATTGGTAGTTGAGAAACCCTTTTATATTTTTCTGATGCTTAATAACACTGGGGAAATTGGCAGTGCGTTAAGTGTGACAGCCAGTGTGTCCTTGGGCTACCCCATTTCCTCTCTCCTGTACCCGTATGAAGTAGGCAACTGGCAGTCCCATTGTGCAGATGGAGACACTGAGGATTTGTGGATCGGGGACCTTCCTGCCTGGGAAGTTGGTCCAGGATCTGGACTTACTACCACCAAAGCCTATAAATTTCTTACCTCACCCCAGGCCCCATCTTCCTGGTCTTGGTTTCAGCTAATTAGGTCAAGAGCTAATTATTTCACAAGAGCCTTGAGCTCAGCTGTGGGCTAAGTAGATGGGCCATGCAGTGATAGCTCTTCTCCTCTTACTTTACACTCTATCCTCGCTGAGCCCAGCCCTCTGGGGACAGGAGCTGTCCTCTGTGTTCAGATGTCCCCCATCTGTCTTCAGTTTGGATGTGTTCTGAGGTCAAAATCCAGTCCACATGTTACTTCAGAATGAAATCTCATCTGCCTGCTCTTGGTTGGGACACAGTAGATGGTCTTCTTATTGCATTCCTGCAATGTTAAGATGCTATGGACTGATGGGCAGTGGCCTTTAATCCCAGTACTTGGGAGGCAGAGGCAGGCGGATTTCTGAGTTTGAGGCCAGCCTGGTCTATAGAGTGAGTTCCAGGACAGTCAGGGCTACACAGAGAAATCCTGTTTCAAAAAACAAAACAAAACAAAAAAAAAGATGCCATGTGGACTGCCTCCCGTAGACCAGGTGCCATGTTTCCTGCAGGAGCCCCACTTCTAGACCAGACCCTACACAATATGTGGCAGCTCACACCTCTGAGTCCAGCATTCTGGAGGCCAAGGCAAGAGAATGGCTATGAGCTCTCCTAGTATCTTGGGCTGTATAGTTCCAGAACAGCTTAGGCCAGAATGGGGCGTGTGGTGCTCATGTATAATTCTAGCACTTGTGAAATGGAGATAGGAAGTTCACAAGTTCAAGGTCGTTCTTCAGTGGTGGTTTAATGGGAATGGCCCTGTAGGCACATTTTTTTGAATGATCCAAAGTTTAGTGGAACTGTTTGGGAGGGATTAGGAGGTGTGGTCTTGTTGGAGAAGGTGTGTCTCGAGGTAGACTTGGAGGTTTCAAAAGTCCACACCATTCCCAGTTAGCTCTCTCTCTGCCTCCTGCTTGTGGATTAGGTGTGAGATCTTAGCTACTGCTCCGGCACCATGCCTGCCTGCCTGATGCTGTTGTGTGTAGTTTTTGCTGCCCCACTTTAAGCTCTGGGCAGACCTCACCAACAGCCCTGTCCAGGTTCCCTTGGATCCTCAGATGAAAGACACACACACGCACGCGCACGCGCACGCACGCGCACACTAGCTTATTTTTCAGCCTGCCCCTTATTGGCTCATTTTCTGGGTGCTTCTAATCTCCCGTGACTAGTGTCCCCTTCCTAGTACTCGTAGCTCAGAACACTAAATCTGCCCTCAACTTTAGTTCCTTGTTCAGCAACCCAAAACTGCCTTCAGCTTAGTGAGTTTCTCATCTCCCGCCTGGGGAAGCGACCTATGGGCCTACCCGAGATCTCACATGGCAGTTGCCTTTTCTTCCTCCAAAGCATGGCGAAAATCTCTTTCTCCTCTTCCTGTGTCTCTTAGCCGGCTCTTTCCTTCTGCCCGGTAATTGACCCCTGATCTTTATTGATGGATCAAGAACCAATTGGGGAACAGGACCTTAGCATCAGAACCACCCCTACATCATGCCATTCTCCTCACCATGATGGTCATGGCCTCTAAACTCCTGGAATCATAAGCCCCCAAATTAAATGCTTTATATAGCTTTAAATGCTATATGACAATAGGCAAGTAACTTAAGTCACTTGACTACATAGTGAATTTGAGGTCAGCTTGGGCTACACGAGATCCTGTCTCAAAAAAGAAAAAATTATAATCTTTTCTATTTTTTAATCACTGTCTTCCGAATTCTACTGTGTCCTTGGGCACCTCTCTGTCTGTTCAGTGTAGCCCCTTTCTAGTAATCAGTTACCTCTGTGAGTGATGGCTGCTGGACCCTGTTAGAGTAGCTAAAAAGATGGGGAAAATTTCCTGGTGTTCCCCCCACCCCATTTTGTGAACTGATGTTCTCTCTTGGGTTTGAGCTCCATCCTTGGGGACGTACTGAGTAAGAGATGCCTGGGAGGTGGGGAGAACTGTGTGTGTGTGCCCAAGCCACAGCCTGGAAGGTACCTAGTTAGTTCATTGGTGAACTAACTCTAGTTAGTTCAAGCGTCTAGGGAGTTCATTAGTGAACTCCTGAGGCTTGCTTTGTTCAGGGATCCTAACAAACTGCACCATTTCAGCCCATCTCCAGACGAGGCAGCAGAACAGAGCACTCTAGGAGAGACTTACATTTCCTTTATGATGTCCAGCACAAAGCCTGGTCCCAGGAGGATGTGTTGTACTGAGATGGACAGAAATATGCAGGATGAGCTGGTTTAGGGGACCAGACATGATGGGGGTTACAGAGTACCAAGGGAGGGAGAGAATAGCATGGTTGATTTTGATTGTAGCATCAATCAACAAGGGAAGAATTTCCAGGCTCAGAGCCTGAGAGAGAGGCAGTGAGTCACTGGGCCACAGAGGCTGGCGGGTGGATAGGAGGACTGGCTGTCACCCCACTATCTCCTGTTCTCGAGTTTAAATTTTATTCTTGAGACTAGGAAGCTATAGAAGGTTTAAGGTTTTGTTTTCCAGAAGATGAAATTTAAGCTGAATTTAAACTCTCTTGTTTTAGCACAAAGCCAGAATTTAAAGGCCTACTTTCTCAAAGTGATCTTGGGGCCATTTTTGGAATAGTTTCTGTTATCATTTGGTGGGAGGGAAGGTTATCCACAAACGTACAAAGTAAGAAGTAGCTTAAAAGCTCTCTTTGGATGGATTCAAAACTCCACTGTTTGCAAAAATTATAGGCCTGGGAGGTTAAGTTTCAGTCTCTCAGTTGCTAATGGTGCCCCAGGTTCACTCTCAGAGGGCCTCTGGAGGGGTGGCAGGAGGGAGGGGGAGTAAACCTCGTCCCTGGAGAACTGTGCACTGTGTCCAGCTCTTGGTATATCTAGACTCAGGTTGCAGCTATGGGCTGCCCGGGTAGGCATGGTACGAAATTGGGGCAAAAGCCTCCTCCCTCTTTTGAGGTGCCCAGGCAGGTGGGGTCTGGTCTTCCTACCCCCGCTGCGGAGTGCTGCCCTCTGTGTCTTCCTTAGCTTCCTCTTTGACATAGCCACCTCACCACCTCGGAAAGAAGCATCCCAAGGCATGTTTTCTGATCTGTGTGTTCATGTATGTACTGGTGTGTGTGTGTGTGTGTGTGTGTGTGTGTGTGTGCGCACACTCATATGGAGATCGGAGGTTATCTGTGGTTGTTCCTTAGGTACCACCCTCTGGAATTCTAAGAGAGAGTCTCTTACTAGTGGAACTCCCTGAGTAGGCTAGGGAGTGAACCCTGGGGTTCCACCTGTCTCTACCTCCCCAGTTTTGAGATTACAAGCACACCTTATCCATCTTTTTTTTGGGGGGGGGTGGGCTCTAGGGTCAAACTGAGGTCTTCAGTTTTGCTTGGTAAATTCTTAACCAACTGAGGCATCTTCCTGGATCCTCAGAGACTTACTTTTTAAAAAGTAATATAACATGGGCTAGAGAGATGGCTCAGTGGTTAAGAGCACTGGCTGCTCTTCCAGACGTCCCCAGTTCAATTTTCAGCAACCATATGGTAGCTCACAACCATCTGTAATGGGGTTTGATGCCCTCTTCTGGTGTGTCTGAAGACAGCTACAGTGTACACACATTAAGTAAGTAAGTAAGTAAATAAATAAATAAATCTTTCAAAAAAAAAAGTACTACAGCATCATCACTGGTGGGCACTAGGTTTTGAAGGGGACATGTTTGTGGACAGACAAACCAAAGATGGCTTGAGTTTATACTTGAACTTGAAGTTTTGAAATCTGGAAGGTTTCATTAAGGGAACACTTAACATTTGGGAGTATGGGACTGGAGGTCATTTTACTCTTTTTTTTTTTTTTTGGTTTTTCGAGACAGGGTTTCTCTGTATAGCCCTGGCTGTCCTGGAACTCGCTCTGTAGACCAGGCTGGCCTCGAACTCAGAAATCCGCCTGCCTCTGCCTCCCAAGTGCTGGGATTAAAGGCGTGCGCCACCACCGCCCGGCTCTGGAGGTCATTTTAAAGATGTAAGAAATAGATAGTGAAGTTCTTTAAAAGCTGAGATCGGCTGAAGCGCTCTAAGTGGAATTTTTGTTTGGAGTCGGAAATGCAGATTTGAAACCAGAAACCGTGCAGGTAATCTTGTAGTCACTTGGAACAAAACTACTTTTGTTCGATGAGTGGGAGGCACCATCCTAAAGACGGCTGTGGGCTTGAAAACACAGGGATGGAGCTCGGGGCGGAGTCTTACCCAGCATGCACAAGGCTTCCGGTTCAGTCCTCAGCACCAGAAGAAGAGTCAGCTAGGGACAGCAAGCCTTAGAGGGAGCCTCTCTGTCCACGTCACTCAGTGGTGAAGTAGGCGCTCCCCTGTCATACTTTGGTGGAAATCTTGTTTCCCGTGGCTGTAGAAAGCACACTGAATTTTTAAAAATAAATTCGGGCCCATTGGAAGGGCCTTCCTGCCCGAGATGAAGGGTGTTGTCACTGGACAACATTGACCTTCATTGGAAGGTCAAGGAGTGAATGAGGAGTTGTGCCTAACACAGAACGGTGGCTCGCCTATAAAACCCCGCCAGGCAGGCAGTACCGTTAGGCAGAAAGTGTAGTAGGTAGGGTGTTCAGGGAACCGGGGTTCTGGCCCAGCTGCTGCCTTCTTATGAGGGATCCCCCACTGTTATTAACTGATAGACACAGCAAAGCATTTCAAAGCTCATAGCTGAAGGCTAGGGGAGGAGTCTTGGAGGAGGAAAGGAGGCTCCTGCAGTCTCTCTCATCACCACAGCTCCATTATTGTTATTATTATTATTATTATTATTATTATTATTATTATTATTTTCTGGAGTTCTAAAGAAAAAACCTTTTTTTTCCCATAAGAATGCATGTTTAGCTAAAGGCGGCTCTGTTTCCTACAATCAAGATAGGTTGATTCAAGGTTGGTAGGCAGACTCTCCCTGCCTTCTTCCCAGTGCAGATCTCACTTTGTTAGCACTTCTCAGCATACACACCTGTTTCTAGGGAACCTAGTCATAATCACAGCGGATACTTGTCGTTCACGTCGTAGCAAAGGACTAACATCAGCCCACCCCATCCACCCAGCATATCCAGCATGCAGGTGTTTGCTCAGCAGACATTTATCAGGCAGGAGAGACCAGTCGGAATGAGAGCTGGCCCCTGCATGCAGATAGCTTGCAATTAGCGAGTGGCTACAGACTGGAGACTGTAGCGACAGTCCTCTGTGATAAGGCTAGGGAATGAGAAGAAGGAGGAATTATTTTAGGGCAGGTTAGAGGACACCTCTGAGGAAAGGTTTGAGTGGATTCCCTCCCACTAACAGGATTTTATTGAACGATTGATACTGTGCCAGGGAATCTCCTGAGTACAAGGCAAACAGCGGAAACAATGCATAGAAGATCTCTCGTCTTAATGGAGTCCAGGGGCCGGTGTAAAATTTATCTGGTGGATTGGTAGCACCACCCTTGGTAGGTTCCTTGCCTACCACCAACCCTCTTATCTACTCAACAAGTGCCTCAGTAAAGCATTTGGGGTGTGTGTGTGTGTGTGTGTGTGTGTGTGTGTGTGAGAGAGAGAGAGAGAGAGAGAGAGGGAGAGACAGAGAGAGACAGAGAGACAGAGAGAGAGAGACAGTGTGTATGCGTGTGTGAGTGCATGTGTGTGTAAGTGCATGCATGTGTGTGCATGAGTGCATGTATGTGTGTGCACACACTCAGATTTCTGACTATGAAATGAACTCAAATGTCTAAAAGAGACTTTTGAAAGAGGATTCACTTTTAAAAATGTCATTTAAAAATAATTATTTTTATTTTAATTGCATTGGTGTTTTGCCTGCATGTATGTCTGTTTGAAGGTGTCAAGATCTTGGAGTTACAGACAGTTGTAAGCTGCCATGTAGGGGCTGGGAATTGAACCCAGTATTATGGTCTGTCTTGGTTTTACCACCAAGCACTGAAACACAGGTCTCTTGGAAAACATCGTACTATCCTGTCACGTGGGTGCACTTAAATGTGGTGCACTTTAATGTAATCCTGCTTTCTTGTTGGACAGTTCTGAAAACAAGCAGTTTTTCTGTCTTTTGTTTTATGTGTAGGGGTTTTTTGTTTGTTTTGTTTTTCAAGTCAGGGCTTCTCTGTGTACTTCTGGTGTGCTTTAGGAACTCACTCTGTAGGCCTTGAACTCGTAGAGATCCATCTGCCTCTGCCTAGCAAGTGCTGGGATTAAAGGGGCGTGCTGCTGCCGCCTGGCTCTAAAGCCTTCTTTGAAAGATGTATTCAGAGGGGGGATCCGAGACACTGTAAACATCTCAAGGCTCCTGGTAGATGTATCCAGTCATTTTTTAGAATGCTGTGTGCATTCATGTTCTCACCAGATTGTGTGACTGGACTGTGTCCTAGCTGGGATGATCCGGCTACTGTCCAGGTCCATCCACACAAGATGAGAGGTCTCAGGAGGGTCAGCTGCTGGCTGGTCACAGGCTTGTGGTAAATGTTGACATGTGCTTTGCATGTTTGAATGATGGAGCCCAGGAGGGTTTATCAGACCGCTGAGAGGACAGTAGCTCTGTTGTCGTCAGGGAGCACTCCTCCCGTAGACTTTGCCAGAAAGGGAAGCTCAGGTGTTGGTGACAAGCTTTGGTGACACGGCCACTTCTGCAGTTGTAGATTGTCCTGAGGGCCGAGATGGGTGTGCTGGCTTACGCGGCTTGCTTTTATCCCTGCTAAGTTAGTCTTCTCGGTAGCTGCTGAGGTGGACTGTCCTCACCCTTGTCTTTAGGTGGACTCAGTTAATGGCCGGCGACGCAGCTTATGAGAGATGGAAACATGCGTTCCATGTACTGTGGCCACAGGTACCCGGTTGAGAACGCTGTGCTGTGAACGGTTAGCGTCAGTGCGGAGCACTTCCTGTAATGGGGGTGGGAGTGGGGTGGGGGGGCGGGGAACGTGTAAGGGGGTGCTATCTTCCCAGGGTTCGTACCCGAAGCCTGTCCCCAAGGGGACAGCATTAGGAGGTGGGATCTTGAGAAGCAGGCAGCTGATGATGTGGGAATAGAGCCTCTATACAGGACAGTCCTGTGACTCACAACAGGACACAGTGAGACCCCGGGAGTCTCCACCGCGTGCTGCATCTTCCTGTGCTTCCATCTTGGACTTCCCGGCCTCCAGAGCTGAGCAGTGAATGTGAGGTGTTTTGTAAGCCACCCAAGGCGAGGTGGCTTGTTAGCCGCCTACCAAGTGAGACAAGGAGCGTGCCTTCAGTTGGCAGGCGGTTGGCGGGCGAGATGCTGTCTCAGCTGAGATGATGATGTACCCTCGGTACTCAGCTGTTGATGGGAGAGGCCTGGGTGTGGGGGCTGCCTCTGCCGAGGGCCAGGCGCGCCTCTACAAGGCATGTGTCACTCTCAGAAGGGTGATGGCTGTCAGTGCCCTGGCCTTGGATCCTGTCCCAGAAGCCCTGTGTGGATGATGAAGTCAGATCAGGGGAACAGACCTCCTGAAAGGGAAGTGTGGGTGGGAGGTAGGAGGAGAGGAGAAGAGAAAACCAAAACAAAAACTCCAACCCTCCCCTTCCCCTCCCTCACATGCAGGCGCGCGCACACGCACACGCACACGCACACGCACACACACACACACACACACCCCCAGATGGGATAGGGCTTACCCTGTGTGGGCTCTGTAGCGGTGCCTACAAGGCAAGGCTTGATGTATTTTAACCTAATCAGTCTCTTGAACAATTACAAAACAAACTTTTAAAACAGACAGGATAAACGTTTTGATACATTTTGGCTTTCAAGTTGCTCCTTTGAAATAGTGAGAGGACATCACTTCTGGGTGTTAAAGTAACACTCATGCACGCCACTCTATGACCTCACCACAAGGCCACCCCTCGTGTCCACCTATACAGACACCCTTCAAGGACACAGGTCCTCTAGGCCCTTTAATGCCCCCAGTTCTAAGGTGGCCCCCCAGCTCTCCTGTATCTTCTCTGCTGTAACACTGACTGCCCAGCAGCTGTGGTAGAAGCAACTGAGAGGAAATGAGAATGGGGCTAAAATAGCCGGTTATTAGGTTTCCTGTTGCATAGGATGTGGTCAGTTAACTTTGGTTATCTGCGAGTCGGGCCCAGGGACTGGGCTCCGCTAGCCTTTAGTGTGTCGGGGGAGCACAAGCCTGGCTCCTCTGATGACAATTATCAGAGTCCTCGGGACCCCTCTGAGGAAAGCCAGTGGGGTTCAGCCCTTTGATCAATAAAGATGATGTTACCTATGGCCAGGAGGCAGTAGCAGCCAGTTTTCAGAGCTTCAGGAAGCAATAGCCGTCTGGTGCGTGCATGTGTGCAAGTGTGTGTAAATGCATGCATTGTATGTGCACGTGTGTGTGTGTGTGTGTTGATGCATGGTTTGATCCTTGTTTATTCATTTACTTTGAGACAGGATCTCACACTCTAGTCCAGCTGGCCTCCATCTTGTAGCCATCCACCTGCTCCTGCCTTCTGAGTACTGGGACTAGATGCACGAGGTGTGATACCCACCTTATGATCTGGTTCTTTTTGTGAGTGTGGGCACATATGTGCACATGTGCATATACGTTTGCATGTGGAGGGCAGGGGCAGGTATCGGATGCCTTCCTCAGTCACTGCCCGTCTTATCTGAGACACTGGACCTGGAATTTACTGAATCCATCAGTCAGGCTGGCCAGCGAGTCTCAGGGATCCTCCTGTCTCTGCCTTCTCCGTGCCCGGGTGGTAGGCACACTGCACTATACCGGTTGTATGAGTGTTTGTGTTTTTAAACGTGGGTTCTGGGGGGGATGAAGCTCAGGTCCTTATGTTTGCTTGGCATGTACTTTACTGACTTCTGTCTCCCTAGCCGCATGGTTTAGTTCTTCACACATAGTGGGCGGCGTGGTGAGCCTGTTTCCAGCCCCAGCTAACCCTCGAGCAGCATGGACGTGCTTCTGTGTTCCATGGATCCCATGACATCTCCCGTGATGCTCCGCTCCATTTTCCCAGCCTCACCTACAGCGTGCCAGCTGGACGGTGTGCTGCCTGCCACCCTGCCTGAGCCACTGTCACTTCTCCCTTGGGGGTTTATAGAACTGGAAGCCGCTCTCCACCCTTGCCTATCCTTTAACCCCAACCACGAGCCGAACCTTGGCCTGAATGAACGGTTGGGAAACATTCAAACCTGCACCCTCCGTGGCTTCCCTTCCACCTCAAACCGAAAGCTGAGTCCTTGGTTTGACCTCAAGGTCATGTTCTTGTGTCCTGGACTCCAGACTTGCTCTCAGTTCCTTACAGGAACCAAGTTCTTATTGGTGCTAGGAGACTTGTGTGTTCCGTCTCCTCTGTTTTAGGATGCTCCCCCACACCCCTCAGGCCTTGTGTCTTTCCCCAGTGTTCCTGTGTCTTTATCCTTTCTGCTTTCGTATCCAGTTCTTTGGTTCTAGTTTCCTACTGTGTACAGTGTTTCTGCCCTGTTCTTCTGCCCACATGGTGATCCCTCAATATCCTGTCCGTCAGTCTCTTAGGGTTTGGGTAATAAGAGATGGTGTAGTGGTTTGAATATGTTTGGTCCAGGGAGTGGCATTATTAGGAGGTGTGTCCCTGTGGAGGAGGGCTTTGAGGTCTTCTAGTGGTCAAGCCCCGCCCAGTGTGGAAGAGAGTCCCTGCCTTCCAAACAAGATGTAAACCTCTTGGCTCCTCCAGCACCACATCTGCCTGAACACTGTCTTGCTTCCCGCCATTTTGATAATGGTCTGAACCTCTAAACTGTAAGCCAGCTCCAATTAGATGTTGTCCCTTATGAGACTTGCCTTAGTCATGGTGTTTCTTTATAGCAATGAAACCCTAAGACAGAAGTGGTTAAGATACTAGGGCTGCTCCTAATTGACCCGAGTTCTCCATAGTCTGATGTATTTATCATCTAGGTTTGCAGTTGGTGCTTCTGTTTGAGACTTAGGAGGTGTGGTCTTACTGGAAGGAGCTTGTCACTGAGGGTGGGCTCGCACGATGATTTCCTGTTTGTCCTCTCTGTTTCATGTGCAAGGTTCAAGTAGTGACGTGCCTTTGCTCAGCCGTCAGCTCTAACTGCCGGGAACCGTAGCCCAAATAAACTCTTTCCACTATAGGTTACCTTGGTTGTAGTGTTCTGTCACAGCAGCAGGACAGTCACTGATACAAAGGGGTTTCTAGGTTCGTGTCCTGTCCAGTGTCCTGTCACTTAAGCTCCGTGAGTATTTCTCCCTAGCTCTGGCCCCTGGAGATTGGTGTTCATGAAAGCAGGATGTCTGGCAGAAAGGATGAAAAGCGGGTGGACAATGGAGGAGGTCTGGGTGGAGGTGGCTTGCAGCTCTCATGGCCTGATATCAAGGCTGCTCTGATGGAGGAGGCAGAGTCCAAGACTGCCCTACACTTGCTCCTGAGATGGAGGTCCGACAGGCACATGCTCACTGCTTAGACTGTGGAGGATTTTACCCTAGGTCTGCCTGATTCTGCAACCCTGTTATCTCTCTCTCTCTCTCTCTTTCTCTCTCTCCCTTTCTCTCTCTCTCTATCTATCTCCCCCCCCCCCATCCCAGGCTGCTGAGGTCAGCCAATTCTCCCACATCCCATTTTTCTTTGACCACAGTTACTACTGGGAACCAGCATCAGACAGGATGGAATTAGTTGATATCATGGTCAGAATGACTCTTTTTCCTAATGGTTCCCCATCTGGGTGCTACTTAAAGATATCAGGGACAAACTATCTTTCATTTGGTCACTACCAAGGATGAGGGCCCTAGGAAGAGCTGCTTACAGGCGCCTGTTCGCTTGAGACAACGAAGGGGACAGTCAGCCTCATCCTGCCGGTGGATTAGTTATCACCTTAGCGTATTAAATGCTCTGAGAGGCCAAGGAATCTATTTAATCGGGGGTGGGAGGTGAGTGGATTGGTGATGGAGGATGGGGAGGTTTGAGCTGTTGGGATTGGCATAGGCCTTTAATCCCAGCATTCTGGAGGCAGAGGCAGGTGAATCTCTGAGTTGAAGGCCAGCCTGGTCTACAGAGAGAGTTTGGACAGCCAGGGCTACACCAGAGAAACCCTGTCAAGTTCTCCACCTTACACAGCCACAGAACTCTAAATAGCTGTGGACCATCGACTCTGTGCAGAAGCTGTTTAGACTGGAGGGATGGAGGGGCTGATGGGGGCAGGGATGCTCAAGTGTTTTCATCTTTGAGATGGCTATCACATTAGTTCCCCTTGGCAGTGTTAATTAGCCTGAGGGCTAAGTTTGATGGGGTGCAGGTAAGAAGTTGTGGCTCAGTCCAGACATGTGGGTTGTCATGGACACACACCTGTGTGGCTACCGATCCGGGGGTGGGGTGGGGAATCGGGTGGTAAACAGTCACACAGACGCCTAGTCGCTCGCACATGTGTGGTAACATTGTAGCACATGCGTACAGAGGACAGAGTGGACGTGAGTGGGGTGAGGATCTGCAAGTGCAGCCAAGTGGTGCTCACTGAAGGCTCTCTCTGTGTTGAGGGGCCACCAGAGCTGAGACAGGATGCCCGAGTGGGCTTTGGGAAGAGCATAGCCGAGGGACCAAAGCTGTCTTCCTTGGGCAGTACAGATGCTCGCCAACACGTTGTGAAATGTTTAATTCACTAGATTGTCCTTCACCATCTAGGAGGCAAAGGCCGTCTTGAGTAAGTTGGGGAGTCCAGAAATATATCAGTATTTCTTTTAGACCTTCCCACAAGGAGTACCCTAGGACATTTTAGAAGAAAATTGCCCCTCAGGTGGAGGCTTTCAACCTTCTCTGGGCATGAGTGTCTTCCCCAGACCGTGGAAAATAGGTGGCCCATTGGCAGTGGGTTTCTTGGTCTGCTCTGGAGGCCATTGACCCCTGACCTTATCTTGAGAACTGTATTAGTGAAAGACCGAGTGTTCCCAAGGACCTGGTGGCTAGCTATTCCTCCAACAGCAAAGCACTGAACTGGAGGAGGAAGTGGCTGCCACTCTGTGAACATTTGTATCTGGTTTCGGAGTGTTATAGTCCAGCTGTGTGGGAGTGGGGGTAGGTCCCCCCTTTACCCCAGCCCCAATCTTGGGGTGTGTATTTGCTGAACTGGTGTACGTGCAGTGCACTGGTGTGCTGAGACTTTCACAGCCTGCACACACAGATTCCCTCAAACTCATTTTCACTGTCTGGCCCTTGTCAGGACAAAGCATCCTCTGTGTTGGGTTACCACAGGACGTTTACGATAGATGAGCAGAGCATGAGTCAAAAGGCCAGAACCCAGACTTCTACATACCGTCCTCCCTCCTCTGGGGTGCTCCCAGCTGAAGCACCACACACCCCTGTCTGCTATTTACAGCCTCTGTTGGCTTGAAGCTTGGACCCGCAGATATCAAAATGCATCTTTCCTCTCTCTGTCCGTCTCTGTGTCTGTCTGTCTCTCTCTCTTCCTCCAGAGGCCTCCTCTGCTCAGACCCAGGACTTTTCACTTCCCCTGACTTTCATTTCACTCTTCTGGGTTCCTTCCAGCCCACGAGGCTCCTAGTCACGCCTGCTTAACCTTTAAGATGCTCTCTTTAGGGAAACTCTGCTCATTAATCTGTATCCTGGAACAGATGTGTGCCCGTCTTAGACAGTGTCTCCCCAGCTCTCTGCATCAGGGGGTTTCGAGAAAGGGTTCAACGTCAATGTGATGTTTATTTTTAACTAAGGGAGAAATGAATCTTCAATGAAGGGGGTCACTCTGTATACAGAGCTCATGGCTATGCAAACGGGAATCTGGGGGATGGACATGGGTGCTCCCAACTTTTGGAAACGATGAGCACTCTCAGCTTTGTGGGAGGAGGGTGTCTGGATTTCCGCCTGTGGGTGACACAGCATATTTGGACTGGGGGCTCCCTCACTGGAGCTTGATGTGAGACTCACAGAGAGGACTTGGAAGGCCCTGGGCTGTTGCTGGTGTATTTGGCCCATGAGCCTGTATGGAGGGCGTGTCCCTGGAACTTCGCAGTCATGCTTCACCATGGTGAGTGTTTAATGACCGCACATGAAAGGCCTCATTGCCAGGTTGCTCCCTGGGACAAATCGAACTCTGGAGTCGTGGAATCTCAGGGCTGGAAAGAGTCGAGAGCAGCCTGGTGGTGAGCACGCTCACTTCCCTGGAGCAGGGAGGACACAGTGCAGCCTTCCTGCTCCCTGCCCGCCGCAGCCTACAGTGATTTCTGAGGAAGACTGTGTTGAAGTCACAGGGTGGGGTTGGTACCACTAGGCTTCTGCTTTGTTCTACCTGCAATAATGGCGGTTTGGCAGTCGGCTGGAGTCACGTGTATGACACGCTCTGCTAGGTAGTTAGGGATGCTGGATACGAGACAAAACAGTTCTCGAGGGCACATTTGAAAGTTTCATCTTGGATTTTGGCAACTCCTTTGTTTGAAACTGGGCATAGAACCCAGGGCCTTCTGCCTACTAGGTTAAGTGTTTGACCACTGAACCACATTCTTAGCCCTTTTTATTATTTTTATTTTGAGATGGGATCTTGATAAGTTGCCCAGGCTATCCTTGACTTGAACTCACTATGCAGCTCAGGCTTGGCTAGAATTTGCAATCCACCATCATGGCTAGACTCTTCCTCAGTGGCTAGGTTGACCGACCTGTACCACCATGCTGAGCAACCCTTTGGTTGATGCCAGAGCCTGTATAAATGCATGGTTAGCCTCTGTCAGCTTAGAAATGGTCTTGTCTTTACTGTAGGACTCAGAGTCTTCTTTTTAACTTTTTCATATTTTGTTATCTTTTCTGTATTTGTGAGCGTGTGTGCGTGCTTGCGTGCATGTGTGTGCGTTTGTCTGATCAGGTGATGACTTTCAGGAGTTGGTTCTGTCTTTCCACTGTGTTTGTCCCAGGGAATGAATTTAAGTCATCAGATTTGGCTGCAAGTGCCCCTTTACCCGCTGAGCCGTCTCGCCTGCCCTGGTTTTTATGTTCTTTGTATTTTACTCTTTTATCATTATTTTAGCGTGTTGGTGGCCTTTTTGGACAGGGTCAGGCTGACCTGGAACTCAGTATATAGCTCAGGCCTTGGTCCTTCAAATGCTCTAATTACAGATGTGTGCATGCCCATGCAGAGCTAAGAGCAGCTGGTCGTGTTCTATTGGCAGCCCCTTAAACTATCATTTGGTATTGACTGCATGGAGGCTGTGTTGAATGACTGCCGTGTACTGTGCAGTACACTGTGTGTGTACGTGGGCTTAAGTTAGGGACTCTGTGAAGCATGTATATAACAAGATGACCTTTCGGAGGGCAGTGGACAGGTTGATGATCCCAGTGTGTGGGAGGCTGAGACAAGGATCCCTGGTTCAAAGGCATCCTGGGCTACAAAGTGACACCAAACATCAAAGACAGAGGCCCTAAGCTGGCTCCAAAGTGCATTACTCAATGCAAATTCCAAACCTTGGGCAAACCCACCACTGGCGACCAGTTTGAGTCATGGTCAGTGTAGTCTTTCAGGGTGAATTTCAGACAAGGGCTCATCAATACAGCCCACACTATTTCCAGATCATAGTACACCGATGATAATTTCTTTTCTTCAAAAATTAGTGAGCCAGTTGGTAGGGGTGCACACTTTAAATCCCAGCACTCAGTAGGCAGAGGCAGGCACATTTCTGAGTTTGAGGCCAGCCTCAAACCAGTTTCAGTACAGAACTAGTTTCAGGACAGTCAGGGCTATACAGAGAAACCCTGTCTCTGAAAACAAACAAGCAAATAAATGCTCCCAATCAACCAACTAACAAAAGCAGCAGCAACAACAACAACAACAAACCCAAAACAAAACCAAAAATGGGCAAAAAAAAAAGAATAAAAAAGTTAAAGACAAAAGAAAAAAAGAAAAGACAAGATAAAAGCTGCCTAGTACCGCGTGCTAGCGACTTCATTTTAATTTCATGTTGAAACTTGAACTTAAGGAGTAGAAAGTGAGCTAGCTCTCACCCTTTGATGAAGATGGATTTCTCCCCAGAGCTGACATTTATAAAAGCCAGCGTGGCATAGTTGAGGGCGTCTGGCGGGTTTGTAAGAGACAGCATAGCTCTCCGGAGCGTGTAGTCTTGGAAGCATTTCCAGAACTCCAGAGTGAGTCTGGGAAGCAATAAAAAGTTGACCATCCTTCAAAGAGAACAGCACGGGTTGCTTTGGGACTCACTTGTCATTGTGTGGTTCTTTCATTGGTTTCTCCAGCTTCTCCAGCCTCTCCAGCTTCTCCAGTCTCTCCAGCTCCCGTCTCCAGCTCTGGTGTGGGCTGGATCTCCTGGAAAGTCTCCGATTTTTTTTTCTATCTGTCTTAGCCTAGAGCCCAGGGGAGTCGGAGCTGTTAATCATTTACCCAATTATCTAGCAACTATTTGTGAGGCCCTGGAGCATTCGGGCAAGGTAGAGGCTTCCCCAGCAGGCTCTCACTTGTTGAATAAAAACCCTGCTGAGGCCCCTCCTCCCCCACCTCTTTGACGGGGGTTGGAGAATCTAATTGTCTTCCTAATGCTCTGTCCCCCAGCTCCAGTTTTCCTGAGAGTGACTTGGGACAGAAGCGCTGTATTCCTGGACTGTGTCCTCAGCCTGTGAGGTTTTTTGTTTGTTTGTTTTGTTTGTGATTTAATTCAGTCTCTTTCCAGTTCTTCACAGGGATGTCCATCTGGCCACATGTTTGTTGCCCATGGGAGCTGTGAAATGTGGCTGGAGATGAGATTGTGGGGTCCTCGGGTGTGAACTTTGCAGGTGACATGTCGCTCTTTGCAACTGTCCTGGTGGATGTTGGATGTCCCTGCTTAGTGTTACTCTTGCCCTTAGGAGGAAGTCCACTGAGCTCATCTTTGTCATACAATCCTCTACAATTTGCAGCCCTAGTTTGCTAATAAACTCCTATCAGCAACAATGTGTCTATCTCTAGAACTGCCTCAGAGCCTTTGCACCGGGCTCTTCCCTGAACCCAGAATGCTTTTCTTCCCAACAACTCCTGATAATCCAGTCAGGCTAAGCTCATTCATTTCCTCTTCAGAGACCCATCCGGTTAGCTAGTCAGTCACCTTGTGATTTTTGTTCTCAAGATTGATCATTCTGGGATATTGATGCCATCCCCCCCTACCCCATACACACACACACACACACACACACACACACACACACACACACACACACACACATTGTTCTCGTGTAATTACACACTTATCTGTAACTGTGTTTCTCTTTTAACCAGAGTGGAAGATGGCAGAGGCCAGAGTCTGGCTTTTCTCCTCCAGCCCTTTGTGTTTTTGGAATTTAGCCTAAGCCTGCTCTAGAGTCAGATCCTCCTGCCTCTGCCTCCTGAGTGCTGTGTTTAAAGGTGGGTGTCACCCTTCCAACCCCCAGACCCTTTGAGGCAGGATCTGTATAGCCCAGGCTAGCCTTGAACTTACGAACTTCCCGCCTCAGCCTCCGGACTTCTGGGATCTGTAGCAGTGTTTCACTGGGATGTTGGATTTCCTTTTTAAAAAAATCACACTTTCTGCTTCTGATCTGTGCTCTGGAGCTAGGAATAACCGAGGCACCACAGACAGCTGAGTCCACAGAGGCAAGATCCTGAATGTGACTGGAAGATTCTGGGCTGAACTCATGCACACACTTTCCTGTGACTCTTTTTCTTGCTCTTAGCCTTGTCAGATATTCTTCTTGCAACCCCCCCCAAAAAAAAGGGAGATGATAAAGTTAACCAATCAAGGGAAGGGATGGGTCTCAACATGCTTTGAGAGCAGCAGGAAGAACTTCAGCCAGTCAAGGGACTAGGAAGCTCAGACCTGCAGTTACTGAGTAGTAGTAAGTAGCAGGAGCCCGTGTTTCATGACGTGTCGGGGCTTTATGACTGGTGTGGAGGAGAAAGCGTTCTCTGGAGCCGTGAACTTGGGCTGTATAATGAGCCCTTAATGAAACACATACGCTTTCTTTTGATTTTTGCCTCCAGACAGGAGATGGCTGTGGATTCTGGGCTGGCCTTGGACTCCTGATCCTCCTCCTGCTTTCTGCCTCCTGTGTGCTGAGGGTACAGGGCTGGACCACAAGGTCTGACAGACAAGGCATTGTCAGGGTGCATCTGTCATTTCATCCACACAGAGGTACCGAGTACCGGGCACTGTGGACACATATATGAGCCACACGGACATGTTGACTCAAAATAGTTTTGAATGGACCCTGCATGGGTGGTGGTGACAGCAGCAAGCCAGAGATGCTTCAGACAGGATAACACTTGATAGAGTTAAGAGGCTGGGAAGTTTGAAGTGATAATGAAGGCGTTATCTAATTTTGTGGGCGGTGTGCTGGGAAGGATGGAGGTAGAGGAGAAGATGAAGACTTGAAGGTGTGTGGACATGTCCTTTACTTCTCCTGCCCACCCACCCCCATCTCTCCTCTGTGTCTCTCCCTTTCCTCTGAGATGGCTCAGACTCATCCCTCGTGGTAGGACACAGGATGGAAGTTGTCGTGTCTGTTGCAGGTCTGTGGAAGACAGGGCCGTGTCTCAGTCTGTGTTGCGCTGCTGCCATAGACTGGATCCTTTGTTGTGAGCAGTTTCTCTGTTGGTGGTTCTGGTGTCTGGGCCAAAGCAGCCCACGTTGCTAGGCTAGGCCTCGTGGCTGCGTCATGGTTGGAGAGCAGAGTCTGAGGCATGAAGGCCTTGAAGGGGGTGGGCTGAGATTGACATATACGAAGGAAGTCTGGCTTCAAGCCTAGTGTTCCAGTGTCAGTCCATATCGGGGGGTGGGGCCCTGGTGACCTAAACACTTCCTGGGAAGCCCCTCCTACCAACACTGGTGTGGGGATGAAACTTACAATACGGGATGCTTATTTTGGGGTGACACACTGAGCTCACAATAAATCCTGCCTGAATCTTTGCATAAGTTGGGGAGCCTCTTGCCAAGGCATCATATGTACAGCAGGGGCTCACAGTCCTATGTTGCCTGTGGCCACTAGGATTCCGATTCCGGCCTGGGTGACAGAATATGACTGATTTCTCTAAGTATCTGAGGGTCACCTCTGAAGAGAGGCCATGGAGAGAGGAGGCTGAAGGCGCTGCACAGGGTCAAGAGATGACACTTAGTAGCTGGTTGGCCCTTGTGGCCAGCCACTTGCCTGAAGCCATTATAGGTTTTTTTTTTTTGGTCACTGTTTCTTTTCTTGGAATGGCTCAGTGATGATGTCTCAGAATGACAGGTAGGTCCTCCACTCCTGAACATGTGACAGAGAGTGGAAGGAGTTTCCTGTGGGGAAGTTTGTTTTTTTTTTTTTTTTTTTTTTACACAGGGTGTTAAAATAGAATCCATTTTAACTGTAAGTCAGTGTGGTGGTTTGAAAATGCTTGGCCCAGCGAGTGGTACTATTTAGAGGTGTGGCCTTGTTGGAGGAAGTGTATCAGTGTGAGCTTGAGCTTCAAGACTCTTGTCCTAGCTTCCTGGAAGCCAGTCTTCTTCTGCTTGCCTTTGGATCAAGATGATGAACTCTCAGCTCCTCTTGCGCCATGCCTGCCTGGATGCTGCCATGCTCCTGCCTTGATGATATGGACTGCAGCTCTGACCCTGTAAGCCAGCCCCAACTAAATGTTGTTCTTATAAGAATTGCCTTGGTCATGATGTCTGTTCACATCAGTAAAACCCTAATTAAGACAGTCTGAATCTCCTTTTAGAGTAACTTTCCCAGATCCCTCAGTTCTGATCTCTGCTCAAAGCTTTTAAAGTTAACTTCCCAAATCCCTCCATGTAGATCTCTGCTCAAAGCTGGTATTGAAGGAGAGCCCTGCTGCTCCTCAGAACAGTCTCCAGAGAAGCCTATTGAGTCTGAGAGACCTCACTACTTCCCTGTGCTGACTGAGGAGGGGAAGTGCTGCCAGGCCACTTAGAGGGATCCAAGGTTCACTGGAGGAAAAAAAAAGGGATTTGTACAATTTGGGGTAGATTTTAAAAAGTAATTAAAATTCTGATCTGGCATGGTGGCCCATGTCAATGTAATCCTAGCACATGGGAGTTAAAGGCAGGAAGATCATAGCTCAAGATCATCCTTAGCTAAGTGGAGAGGTTGTGGCTAGCCTGGGCTACATGAAACCCTATCTTGTACCCCCACTTGAATTAAAATTCAATTCAAATTCAAATTTCTTACAAGAAAAACAAGTAACCTGAAGTTTGCTATTTTAAATAATTGAGCCTAAGGTATGGTAGGGTTAAGCAGAGTCACATGGGCCGACCTGAGGGACTTCCTTATCTACAAATTAGAGACTATTAGCCGTGTGATAATAATTCTCATATTACCCTCTCCATGGAATCTCTGGTCTCTGCCAACCTCCTTTCTATTCCTATGGGTTTGTTTGCATGAGACACTGTCACCTGTGGATTCACACAGTAGTTCTATCTGTCTGTCTGTCTGTCTGTCTGTCTGTCTGTCTGTCTATCTATCTATCTATCTATCTATCTATCTATCTATCTATCTATCTATCTATCTGAAGTTCTCTTCTACACACACACACACACACACACACACACACACACACACTTATGAGACATGATCTTACCTTGTTACGTTGGGTGGCTTGGGATAGTCTGTGTAGACCAGGCTGGACTCAAACTCTTAAGAGATCTATGTGCCGTTGCCCCTCAAGCATTGGCATTAGAGGTGTGCACCCCCACGCCCCTCAAGCATTGGCATTAGAGGTGTGCACCACCACGCGTGGCCAGGAACTGTCCTGTGTGTCTGTACCACCTTTTATTTCTCCATCCCTTGAGTTGCTTCCACGTCTTAGCTGTTGGGGGCAATGTTGCTGTGAGCCTGGTTATGCACTCACTATCTCTCTTCATTTGAGATAGGGTCTCATACAGCCCAGGCTGTCCTCAAACTTGCTCCGTAGCTGAGGATAACCTTGTGTTTCCGATCCTCCTGCCTATATCCTGAGATTACTGATGGTCACTATGACCTGCGTATGTGCTGCTGGGATTGGACCCAGGACTCCTTGTATGCCAGGCAAGCACTCTGCCAATGGACCTACCTCAGCCACACACGTCTCTTGGCAATTTTGCCGTACTTTTCTTAGATACGGGCAAAGGACGAATGTTGCTAGATTGCTATGTCGCTCTATTTTTAATTTACTGACCTCCCCCCCAACGCTGGTTTCTGTAACGGCTGTACCATTTGACATCACTATCACAGATTATTTCCTTGCTTCTTTTTCATTGTGTCCCAGTGGGTGAGAGAGGATATTCATGGTTAAACAATACTGTTTTATTAGTTTATCCTTCATGCTGTAATCAAGATATAAATTAGGATTAGTGGAAGTAATAACCACTGTTTATTGAGGGCTTACAAAGGATTCTAAGCCCCTGGCATGACTTGAGTCATTCTCAGCAACAGGAGGGAGATTCCATTTGTCTCCCAGTTGGATAAAGTGGTGCTCAGACACTGTAAGTGACTTACCTAGGGGCCTGTATCTGGTAGAGGCCTGTGTCTGCATTTGAACCGCCAGACTTGAGGGAGTTCTCTGTCTCCCCTTCTCAGCGGACTTCAGTGTCTACAGGACACATCCTGAGCTTATCTGCATCAAGAAAAGTGTCAGATGGGCCCCCTTCCTGTGCTGGGGAGGTGACATTTAGAGTGGGGCTCCTGCTCAGTCATCACAGAAATACCACATAGCAGTCTGGAGACCAGGCATTCTCTATGAAGTGGCCCAGGCTCCTTGGACCTTGACCTATAAAGGAAATTGATCTGTTTGTTTGTTTGAGTTCTTCCACCTACTGAGGAGCTGATGGAAAATTCGAGGAGAGAGACATAATTTTGAATTAAAAAAAATTTTTTTTTGAGGAAGGGTCTCCCATCACGCAGGCTGGCGTCTGACTCACTCACTCTGAAGCTGATAATGACTTTGAACCAAGATCCTTAGTCAGTGTCATCATGGCTGTCTTTCATTTTGAACTTTTTTTCCTCAACAGTGTTCAATTGAGAATTTGATTTCTACTATGAATACCCCCTGCTGTGCATACACACGTGTGCCTGTGTGTGTGTGTGAGTGTGTGTGTGTTAAATTAATGCAATGCATCTTAGCACTTAGCGCTCTTCTTAGAGGGGTTTTATGAAGACACACGCTGTAATACCTACCAGAAATTAAGGTGAAATAGCTGTGTTTCTGTTCCTTGAGCACGACACCTCCTGCTTTTTCATGAGGTCTGACCCCAATACCTGTCAGGCTTTGTAGGACCGATGATGGTCAGCTGCAGTTTCTCATGCTGCTTCTAATGTTTGTGTGGGTTATGGTATTAACAAATGCTTCAGGTTACAGTGTTTCAAGTCAGGAGACCAGCTCCACCCTCACACCTGCTAATGCTATCAGTAAATAACAGCGCTGGGCTGTTCTATCAAATAGGACTGCGCCTACGGGGGGCTCCCCGCCCTCAGATACAGTCTGTTAACGGTTTTTCTTATTTTCCTTCTATAAACAAAGTCTCTGTTAAAAGTCACCGTCGTAGACTAATCCCCAAAGCGTATGTGTGTTTCTTTTTAAGCAAGACAAAGAAAACACTCCATGTTGTCTCCTGTTACAGAGTCCTGCTGTTTGTAGGGTGTTATTTGGTGCTTTCTGATGGTGGTGGGACAGGGGTGCTGGGAGAATTTTTCTGTCTTGAAAGAGCCTCCCAGGGCTGTTGGGGACATGGATACTGGGCTCCTGCTGAGCTCTGGTTTGCCTCTGTGCTTCTGATTGTGTGTAAGTTAATCTCCGTGTAACAGGGACACATGCCACCCGCACTGGCGGTTTGGGGGTGAGAATGCGTTGCTCAAAGGGCCTCATGGGTATGCAACGACTGCTCATCTCTTCAGACACTGTCACTTAACGGACAGACTGTTGCGAGCTGTTTTGGTAAAAGATTATGTTTTTGGTTTTACATTTATTTGTTTATTAGTATGTGTGTGGGCACACATGTGATGTGGAGGTCCAAGGACAACTTTCAGGAGTTGCTTCTCTCCTTCCACCATGGGGGTCCACAGGATCAAACTCGGGTGGTAAACTTGATGTTCACCTGCTGAGTCGTCCTGCTGGCATTTAAAGGCAAAGATGATGTAGAGCGCGTGTGCGTGCGTGCGTGCGCGCATGTGTGCGTGTGTGTGTGTGTGTGTGTGTGTGTGTGTGTGTGTGTGGGGTTGTGGTTAATGGTAGTTAGCTTCAGGGAGATTCAGGATCACCATGGTAACAGCCCCTCTGCCCGTGTCTATGAGGGTGTTTCCAGAAAGGTTTAATTGAGGAAGGGTCTATTGTGCGTGTGGATAAGTACCATTGCATGGGCGTGGGGCTCAGAATGAATAACGAATAACGAGAGACTGAGCCGATTGGTGTCCTTGCTCCCTGCTTCCCGACTGCAGACGCAATGCGACCTGTTGTCTTTCTCGACCCGCTGTCCCTTCTACGAAATGATGGCCCGTACCCCCAAACTGTGAGCCCCAATAAACCCCTCATTCCAAAAGTTGCTTTTGACAGATATTTTTTTTCCATAGCACCCCCCTCCCATATTAACAGATACATATAGATGGAGCAGAGAGGAGGTCACGTGATCAAAGCCTGCTGCCTCTTTATGAACCACACATGTGGGCACAGCTTGGCCCCACTCTGCCTTACCCAAGCGATCAGGGAACATCTTCCATCGCCTGTCCGTCCCTCTGTCCTGCTGTCTACCACAGCAGCTGTCTGGCCCCATCTTCCATCTCACATATCAGACAGTTACCACTTCTGATATTCTTTCCCCTTCATGATCGGTGATGTGGGGCTCAGCTTGGAGATGTGACTTAGTGATAGAATGCTTGCCCAGCACACGCACAAGGCTCTGGCTTTAACAGCACCACAGCCATGTGTGTGGGGGGCTCTCCCTTCCCAAGCAGGCGGGTAGGATGGGCTATGAGTAGCTCTTAAGCTGCCAGGGTGGGCTTCCCTTTACTCTGGCTTTAGCTAGCTGGAAGAACAAAGGGCTGTGTGCCCTGGAACACTAAAAGCCTTATGACCGGAATCGTCTCCCCTGGAGGTCACGTGAAGGCCGGGTCTTCAAAGATGCTTTTGTTGGAAGCGCCCCTAACAGGCTCTTATAGCTGCATTTCTGCAGATTTCACTTCTGGGTGATCTGGCTTGTCAGGAAGGCCGCCTGGCTGTTTGTGTGAGTCTCAGTGATGGCTGAGATCCACTCCAGGAGACTGGGGAGTGAGTTCAGCTCTCCTCAGCTAGTTGCCTGATAGCTAAGTTCCCTCTAGGGGGGGTCGTCACTCCCTGTTGTGTTCTTTTCAGACAATGGTAAGAGAGAGGGACTGTCATTTGGAATTTCTTATGTCTCTCTGTTCCCCCCTACCCCCACCCCGTGTGTGTGTGTGTGTGTGTGTGTGTATGTGTGTGTGTCTGTGTGTGTTCACATATACATTTGAGGAGGCCAGAGGCTGATGTCCAGTGTTTTCCATTTCTTTTAACTTCATTTGGGGGGGTGGGGTGGGCAGGGATAGTCTTTCACTGAACCCAGAATTCACCAGTTGGCTAGATAGACTGGCCAGCAAGTTCCAGGGATTTCCCCCCATGTCCCTAAATTGGAGTTACAGGTGTGTGCCACCGTGCCCAGCTTTTACATGGGTGCGAGGGATACCAGTTTGGGTTTTTATGCTGGCATGGAAGGCCCCTTACAGACTGAGCATAGCCTCAGCTTTGGTTCCTCGCTCCCTTTAATCCTGTTCCCCTGTGGCCATTACTCTCCCAGTCCCAACCTTCAGTGGCACACTGTTGCCTGTCATTTCTCTCTTGTCTAGATTCCACCTGGGATCTCGTTTAATTTAGGTCCCTGTGTGGAATATAATTTCTTCGTGGGTAGGTGAAGATGCACCCCAGAACTGCAAAGCCATCCATTCTGGTGTCTACCAGAGTGTTTTGAATCTGAAGAAGTCATAACTCTGTAGGTCTCATGGATGCATACGCCGCACAGTGGGAAACTCGGAGCTGGAGGGGTTCAGCCCGGGAGACCGAAGAAAGATGGCAGGAAGGGAGCTGATCAAAGCTGGGGCCAAGGCTGGATCGTAGCTCACTCAGTTGGTAAAGTGCTTGCTGTGTAAGCACAGGACCGGAGTTTGACCTCTAGAACTCATGAAAAAGCAGACGGGATACCTATGTCTGGTCGGCCAGCTTAGCATCCGAGCAAGGTCCAGATCAGTGGGGGATCACGCCTCAAAAAAAAAAAAAAGTGGAAGACACCTGAGGAACGTGCACCTTGCATGCGCACACAGTCCTAGTCTGGTTAGTCATCCCGTGGGGGCGGCGGCGGGGGTGGGGGGTGGGGGGTGGAGGACCCGTGGGGAAGTGCTTGGTGAACATGGTCTTGTGGTGCTAAAGCAGAGCTATCCAGCCTTGCCCTGTTTGGCTGTGAGCTTCTAACTCTACACTCCACGTGACCCTTCGACTCTCTCCTTGTTGCTTTCCTCTGAGATTTTGTTTTTCCCTTGGATTTGTCAGATCAGAGGGTCCGGTGTCACTTCCCCGTGTGTGGAGAAGCCTTCCTTTCAGTCTCCAGAGAACACTGTTGTTAACCTTCTCCTGTTTTATTATTTAACACAAGTACCCGGAAGCTTAGAGCCTAGCTCTTCCAGAATGTGTGGAAATTGCCTCCTTGGGATGGAGGTACCTGCTAAGGGTTTGTTGGCCTTACATTTTTCTCCATGGGAGGTGAGAGTTCAGATAGGTGGCTCAGACATAGTGATATGTAGCACAGACAATTTCAAATGTCTGGTTTTTAAGCCATATGAATAAGGTTTGGGAGGGCAAAATAGCCAAGCAAGCTAGAAATGAAAGAAGACAGACGACGAACTTGTGAGTTCCATGTTTTGCCCCCTGTGCTGCCTGGTTTTATGTCAACTTGACTTGAGCTAGAGCCATCAGAGGAGGGATGCTCAAATGAATAAAAAAACGCCTTCATAAGATCGGCTGTGGGCAACCTGTAGGGTGTTTCCTAAATTAGTAATTGATGGGGAAGAACCCAGCCCACTGTGGGTGGTGCGTCCCTGGGCTGGTGGTCCTGGGTTCTATAAGATAATGGTCTGAGCAACCCAGTAAGCAGCAGCCCCCCCATGGCCTCTGCGTCACTCTGGGAGACTGAGAAGCTGAGCCTGCTAGGAGACAGCACCTTGTCAAAGTGGGCGGCTACCGACACACACTTGGGAGCTGCTCCTTGTGCAAACGGGCCCAAATCAAACCAACCCAAAAATCCCGCTCTGCTCTCCAGGCCTAAGAGAAAGTCTCCAGGTAGATCCCACCTTAATCTACTCTGAATCATGAGACCGAATGTGTTATAAGAAAGGAGTTAACTGTTGCTGAATGACATAGATGTGCCCGCAGATGCTCTCAGGGTGACAAGTGACACTGATTGCTTGTGTTCAGACCACAGATTGGCCTCTTCTTAATGGAGAAGTCTCTGGCAGGCCGTTGACTCTCTCATCCTTGCATCCTGCCTGTACATAGGAGTGACAAAACCCACCCTTAGAATTGTGTGTTGAAGAGCAAAAGCTAACCTATGCAAGTGCCTGGTGCCACTCTGGATTAGAGGCTAAGGGCCTTGCTTAGAAACTTGCATTTGATATCTGTGGCCTTCTGTTTTCAAAGACTGTCCAGCCTGGTGCTCCATGAGCAGTCCTTGTTCAACCTGGTGCTCCATGAGCAGTCCTCCTTGTCCAGCCTGGTCCAGCCTGGTGCTCCATGAGCAGTCCTCCTTGTCCAGCCTGGTCCAGCCTGGTGCTCCATGAGCAGTCCTCCTTGTTCAGCCTGGTGCTCCATTAGCAGTTCTCCTTGTTCAGCCTGGTGCTCTATGAGCAGTCCTCCTTGTTCAGCCTGGTGCTCCATGTGTACTCCTCTTTTCCTAGCCTGGGACTCTCCTCCGTGGTGCTGGTTTATGATGGAACTGCTGCTCCTTTCTGTGAATTCTGGCTAGCACAGTTTTAGCTTGAGACACAGGATCCATTCCCTTTTTCTGTGGCCAGAGTTTGCTTCAAGAACTGACCAGAAAACCACAGATCTGTGGATAAGTGAATAAAGACTTACTGGGAGAAAAAATTGTTTTATGAGGAAAGGGGGAAAAATTATTGGGTAGATTCTTGTATTAAAAATGGTGACACACTTTCTGGGCTTAGCCGAGTGCTTTTGAACTCAGGAAGCTCATGAAATGTTGGCGGTAGCCAGTAAATGTTAGCTTTTCTTCCTGGCTGCAGAGACTGACCGACTCAGCTGCTGTCAGGGTGATTCCAGAGCTCTGGCTGTCTCTCCTGGGCGCATATCCGTCCCAGCCCAGGCCACATCTGTGTAATTAGCATCTTGCTACAGGACACTCGGTACCTAGGCAGGACTGGCTCCCCCAGGAGGCTTTTAGCATCTTGTGAGTTTTTGCATCTGAGCGACTGTCCTATTTCTTACCAACTTCTTTGTTTGAGACTACAGCTTCTGTCTCTCGGCTACCACCGTGCTGCCTTGTTAGTGTAATTAGCACCTGTGCGGCTCTCCTCAGCAGGCTCAGGCAGCCACTTGCTTCAGAGCCTGGGGGTGGATCTTTGTGCAAAGCCCATCATTGCTGTGTGTTAGCTCTGTGACCTGAGAATTGCAGATCCAAGAGCCCCAGATTCAGGCTGGGGCTGTAGCTCACTGGTAGTGTTTGTCTCATAGGTAGGAAGCCTTTGGTTCAATTGCCAGCTCTAAGTGTATGTATGTATGTATGTATGTATGTATATATGTATATATCCATATATGCATATATGTGTATGTGTATATATGTATTTATGTATATATGTATGGATATATGCATGCATATATGTATATATGTATGTATAGATATATGCATGTATATATGTGTGGATGGATATATGCATATATGTATATGTGCATGTATATGTGTATATGTATGCATATATGTGTATATGTATGTATGTATAGATGTGCACATGTATGTATATATGTGTATATGTATATATGTGTATAAGTATATGTGTATATGTATGTATGTATATATGTGTATATGTGTGTGGGAATGCAAAGCCCTGGCATGCATGCCCAGCTCCATGACAGGAACATATGGTGCAATGGTCTTCCCCCACAGGTTTCGCTTTCCATGGCTTCAAGTCAAAGTGTGGTTGGGAAATCATTTTGTCGCACGAAACATTCCACCTCTGATGCACAGATTTTAAACTGCTTATTCATATTGAATCCTGTGTTGAAATCTGATGATGTTATAATGTGTCCTGTCAGGTTGTGAACTTGTTTTTGACCAGAGGATCCAGGCTGTATACCAGGCCTCTGAGTTCTCACACAGCAAGGGGGCTGAGCTCAGACACTGGTGCAGAGGATTCTTGGGGGAACCTCTTTCTGAGGAGGCCAGGCTTCTGAGCCTCCTCAGGTAGTCGGATGCATTGGGCCAGAGGGGACCCCGGGAAACTCCGTGTAAGACCACCCCTGGGGGATTCTAGTCCTCTTGGAGAACCACAACTCTGGTGCTAAGTTTAAAGTGGTCCCCCGTGGCACCTCAGTGTTGGGCAAAGATGGAAACCACGCCCAGGCTTGCTAGGCATGGCAGGAAGGGCAGTCATCTCTCACATTGTATTCACAGATGCTTTCTCTGTGCCAGCGGGGGGGGCCACGGCTGCCCATTGGTGTAGGAAGAAGAGGCTGCTGGTGGGAAAGGCTGGGGAGCAGGAGCCACAGAGGAGCCCTGCTGGCTCGAGATGTGGTCCCAGGAGGAGGTTTAGAGAAGAGCAAGGTCATCGCTGTGTGGGGACAGGCAGTGAGAGCTCAGGTGTGCCAGGCTCCCGGGGTGGTTGCAGAGTCCTTAGAGAGTGGGGACGGAATGTGAGTGGGTTGTTGCCGTCAGCAACTGGAGAAAGATGGATGCCGTCAGTCTGGGTAAGAAGGGTCTCTGTTCCCAGCCTTGACACCCCACCTATGCCCAGGCGGTAGGTTTTGCCTCCAGCTGAGATGGGTTCAGCTCCTGGAAATGCATTGAGAGAAATTGAGACCACAGAATGGGTAAGCACAACTCTGGGCCTCTGCACGCTTCAAGGTTCTGCCAGCTGTGAGGCCTTGACCGTGGTATTCCTCTGAGCCTCGGTTCCTTAGGTGTCAGATGGAGCCGGCACTGTGTCACTACCGCAGTGATGCTGCCTGGGAACCGAGCCTCGGTGACACATGAGGTGCCACACATCCTGGTGGTCAGAGTGCAAGGTGGGCACTGATCAAACATCTGAGGGTCATTGATTAATATGTCAAAGGTTCATGAGGATGGTGGCACCTCCTCCCTCTCCCTCTCCCCCTCTCCCCCTCTCCCCCTCCCTCCTTCTCCCCCTCCCTCCTTCTCCCCCTCCCTCCTTCTCCCTCTCCCTCCTTCTCCCCCTCCCTCCTTCCCTACCCCCCATCTCCATCAGCACAACAGGCTGTGGCCAAGCTTGGCACCAAGGCATGAGGTAGATCACCTAGCCGAGCGGTGCGCCAGGGAGGGGTGAGGAACTGGGCCTGAGTGGCAGCCTTCCCCCAAGTGCTGGACGCTTCTCCCCTCCTTCCCTCCGACGGGCAGTGTATGGCTTGAACAAGGAGAGAGAGGGGACAGTACCCACAGGCGTCTGTACCCAGTGAGATGTTCACTTGAAGCTGGCGTCTGTGAGTGGGATTCACACTTTGCCCTGCTGCTGAAGCAAGTCTGTGCAGCACACCCCGCAGTTAGCGAGATGACCACGACGACAATGACAACAACAACAACAATGCCCAAGCGAAGTGAACCTTGTTACTTTGAGAAATGCTGTAAGTAACAGGGTCATACCGTCTCATTCGGGCCATAACTGTGGCGGTTTTCCACAGCCCACACAATCTTCTCTCCAGTGCATGTTTCTCTCAGTTCCAGATGTTCGCTCCTCCTACCATGTCTGTTTGTCCTCCAGTGTGATGCTGTTGCTGCTGCTGTGCACATGCTCAAGGTCCCTGATAGGTCTTTTTTTTTCCTATGGCGACCCTCACCTTGTAAGGTCATTGTACCTTTCAAGGTCTTATCTCCTGTGTTCCTGTGTTCTCTGGTTGTGATGGACCTCCTGTGCTTATGCACAGCCAGTAAGCCCAGATCTGGGAGGGCCCTAACTCATGAATGAACGTTCCGCACCGTGTGAGTGTGTTATTTTAGGCAACGCTAGATTCTGCAACTAAGACTTCCAAATCGAGGCAAATGAAACGGGAGAAGTTCCCTTCTCACTTACATCATAGTCTAGAGTAGGTATTTCCAGTCGGGCGGCTGCCGTAGTTTGCATCTTAAGTGTCCCCTAAAGGATTGTATGGTATAGCCCACCCTCTGAGGAGGTGCTGCTGGGAGGTGGTAGAGTTCTTAAGAGTTGCCTGGAAAGTCTTTAGGTCACAGGAGATGTGCTCTCAGAGAGGACAGTGAGTTCAAGACTCATTCTTCTCCCTGGGAGTTTTGGTCTGCCAGATGCTTTCCCTGTGATGTGTCGGCTTATCCAAGACGGCAGGACCCACTGATCGTAGACTAGAACCTGTAAAGCCATGAACGGAGACAACCTCCCTCCTCCCCTAAGTTGATCACCTCAATTATTCGTTAGAGTCACAGAGAGAGCTAACCCAGCAACTCTCCTCCATCTGTTGACTCAGGAACCCAGACTCACTCCATCTTACAGGGCTGCCCTCTCTTAACACATGTTCTCAGAGGCTCCCTGGAGAATTTTTTCTCTCTCAGCAGCTACCCAGACTGGCACAAGGACCTTGGACTCACTTAGTTGCTCAGAAAAACTCCCTACAACATCCATTCTCTAGAACTTTTCCCATGGGCGTGTTCTCTCTGCTTCATGCCATGGTCTTTTTACAAGACACAGGCAACGCTGGTTCGTCCATCCTCCTTTGGTTTTCCGCTCTTAAACCAATCTTAACCAGCATCCACGGCTGCAGTGTTACGTCCTAGTCCTCAGCCGTGTGATTCAGTGGTGGTTTTTGAACCAGAAAGTGGGAAGAATTGCAGCTTGGGAGCCGCCATTAGCAGTTTGTCGTAGTTAGCTTTACCCGTCAACTTGACAGAAATCTAGAGTCACCTAGAAAGAGAGAACCTCAACTGAAGAATTGCCTCAGTTGGATTGGCCACTGGGTCTGTCTATGAGGTACTTTCTTAATAATTGCTAATTGATGTAGGAGGATCCAGCCCACTGTAGGTGGTACCATCCCTAGGCAGGTATGTCTAGGCTATTTAAGAAATGGGAAACAAGCCTGTAAGCATTCATTGTTTCTCCAAGGTCTAGGCCAGGTTCTAGCCCGGTTCCTGACTCCTGCCCTGGCTTTCCTCCTGGATGAACTCCTCAGCTCAGGTGGGAGTCTTTTATCTTAGCAACAGAAAGTAACAAAGACACGGTTTCTGGGTGATAAAGATAAGCTGCTCTCTGCTGTTCTTAGGACTGAGTTTCCGGCCAGCTGGCTTATCCCGATGCCAGTGTCAGGGAACACAGGGCCTGCCCTGTCTTACCTGGTTTAAAAAGCCTTTGAGATCAGTGATGGGCAAATGTACTTCCCAGAGCAGACTTGAATCTGCAGAGAGTTGGTAACTGTAGAATTCAATGGCGGCCGTCAAACTTTATTCCTCTCTCCTCTCCCGGAAGTGTTGTTTGTACAGCTTGTCTCCCAAAATCAATGTGAGAGAGACAGCAGCTGAGAGCCTCTCCTTCCAAGACAAAGCCTTCCCTTTGTCAGGCCTGGATGCCCTCGGCTGCTTTCCACGGGAAGCTGGTTAATGATTCCTCTGAGTGTTTGTAAAGTTCTTGGATTTTTTTTTTCCTACCCTTTTAAAAAGAGAGAGTCAACAGTCTATTATGTGACTATAAAAGTGTTTTGGTTGCTTGTAATCTGGGGAATGTACTCATGAGAGTTATAATTTTATAGATTTAGGGAAATTTATATGTGCCTTCTCCTGGGTAGGTTTGAGGTGGGCCTTTAAACACACACATATGTATATATTTGTTTGTTTTTTAAACCCATTGTTTGAAATGACCAAACACAGTATCATGTAGGTGAATTTTCTAGACCTTCTGTGAAGAACATCATAGAACAAAAAAGTTAAGTACTGTGCCTGGTGTCGGGACAGTCACTTCTTGAGTCTGTTCCACTCCTAGGAAGTTTGTAGCCTATATTCTGTTTCCTCTTTAAAAGCAAGTTTTTGTCTGTCATCTTCAATGATGACATCTCTCTCCCTCTTTTTTTTAAGATTTATTTTCTATTATATGTAAGTACACTGTAGCTGTCGTCAGTGTCAGATCTCGTTATGGGTGGTTGTGAGGCACCATGTGGTTGCTGGGATTTGAACTCAGGACCTTCGGAAGAACAGTCAGTGCTCTTAACTGCTGAGCCATCTCTCCAGCCCCCGATGATAACATCTCTTCTTCCCTTTCCTGTGTCCTCGTCTTTCTTCAGGAAAGTGGGATATTTTTACTTTTTCTATGTGGTAGGTAATTATGTCTGTGGATACCACTTGTGACAGTGGGTGGAAGGTGTTGCTTAGCAAACTAACATGAAGCTTAACCATCAAGATGCTGATATCTGGGGCTGGGAAGCTGCTCTGTCGTTAACTGCTCTCGTAGAGGATCGAGTTAGGATTCTAGCATTCACATCTATGGGCAGCTCACAACTTCCTGTAATCCTCTCCAGGGAATCTGAGGCCCTTTCACACCCCCCCCCATACACATATACACGTAATTAAGTAATAAAAACTAGTACTTTCCTAAAAGATGCCAGTTTCTGCCTTCAAAGGAGGAGTGTATGGAGTGTGATTGGGGGGTCCCACTGGCTTTCCCTGCGTCTTCTCATGGTCCCTCAGTTTGAAGCACATTCTGTAATAGTAATTGGGGCTGACAGCCAGGGCTACACTGGATCCACGCATGGCCAATTTCAAGGCCTTTAGTGTTTGCTGAACGGATGCCAGCCTGTCTTGGTTATGAAATGGTTTTAAGAAAATAACACTTTGGAACTGAAATGTTCTGGCTGGTAAGTTTTCTGGTTAACGGAAGAGGATGGCCTTGGGCAGAGTCTTATTATAAATGAATTATTTGTTCTTGTGGACCTCGATTTCTTCACTTAGAGAATAGGATAGCATCACTTTCCATAATCGGACTGTTGGAGGACATGCCTCATAGAAAAGCATGCAGAATGAAAATTATTATTATTGTTATTATTATTGTTGTTGTTGTTATTATTATTATTAAGATACAAAATCACCATTGGAGAAAATTTAAAAAAATGTCCATGGTAAAGCTGAACACAGTGGCACATACTTTAATTCCAGCCCTCGGGCAAGGGAGGCAGAGACAGGTGAATCTCTGTGAGTTTGAGACCAGCCTGGTCTATATAGTAAGTTCCAGGGCAGCCAGAGCTACATAGTGAAACCCTGACTTGATAAAAAAACAAAACAAAACAAAACCATTCAGCATAGAAATACAATGAAGCAGATTAGTCAGGAACAATGAGGCTGTAGTGTAATTTCAATTTGTATTGATCTCTGTGATCCCTTGAAGGCAGATTCATTATATCTTGTTCTTATGGTCCTATCTGAGGTCTGCAGACTCGGCTCCACGCCCAGCCATTTCTGAGCATCCTGGTGCCTCGAGACCTATGCTAAGGTACTGTTTCCTGACCAAGATACGAGGTCTGACATAAAAAGCCCAGAGTGTCCTTTCTCCGAGGCTGTGTAGCTGGGTGGTCACTGCTGTTTGCTGTTGTCTTGGCATAATTGGTAATGGAGATCCCTCCATCTTAGTTGTTTTTGAAAGTCTTCTGGGTTGGGAAAGCAATGCTCTGTTACCAATATAGGCTTTAATTGGATTCTCTGGACTGGAAGAAGCCAGTTGAAGCTATTGCTCAAGAGGATGGATCCAGCCTGGTGGTTAGCTGTGCCGCCAGGGAGTAGGGCGCAGAGGGGGAGATGTTTAAGAAAAGGCGCGGCAAAACATTTGCAGAGAGAGAGAGAGAGAGAGAGAGACATGAACAGGAAGAGCCAGTCTCCCCTTGAGATGTCATCATTAAGACTCTGGCTTGCTAGGACTGGGAAGGGGGCGGGGTGGGCTGAACGACCACTTGCTTATCAATGCGGCGTTACGCTGCTGAGTTTTTTTGTGGCCATTTTTTGATGTAGGTGCTTGGGCTCCTGGAGTGAAGCTCAGGGTTACTCTTACCTGGTTCCTGTGGGGGAGGTGGGTTTCTTGATTTGGTATTTGAAACCTGAAGACTTTGTGTGTGTGTAAACCTGAAGACTTCAGTTTTGTGTGTGTGTGTGTGTGTGTGTTCGTGCGCGTGCATGTGCGCATGCGCATGACTCTCCCAGACACACTGGTTATAATGGATTTGGGGAGTATTATCAAGTATTACTTCCTATGTTCTTCAGTGATTATTGCTAAGTGTGATTTTTTTTCTCCCTCCTCTGAGTGTGTTTATTATTGCCTCAGAATGTCTTAGCCACCATTTGGGAATGCTTGGGGAATTTAGGTGGGGGAAAAAGTTGTCTTGGCTTAGCTATTAAACGGACCCCTGTGTGTTTATTATGAGGCTTCCATCTTTAGGGTTCCCTTGCAGTCAGGGGCAGCACAGTTTTCTGTGCCATCAGCTTCTTTTTCCTGTAAGGTCAAAGGGCAAGAAAGTGGCGGACTGTCCGTTTGTTCTTCTGAGACCAGCTGCACAGCGCTGGGACACCCGTGGGATGGGTGTCCCCGCAGTACTCCTGGAGCTCTGATCTTCTCACCCCTGGGCAAGGGCTGGTTGCTTAGCTGGTGTCCTGCTTGCTGGCCCCTCCCTGCTGGTCCCCTGAGGTCTGTGACAGGTTCACTAAGACCTCTGAGGCTGTGGTGGACCAGGTTTTGTGACAGTCTGTTAAGAGCATAACAGTTCTCATGGGGTCAAGAGGGGACACACACACACACATACACACACACACACACACACACACACACACACACACACACACACACACGGCTCAGTGACCTTCATAGTTACTTGGGCTACAGTTTTCTCAAGTAATTAGAGGGTCTGAAGAAGCAAACTGTCCTGGGTTGTGAGGGTGAATGATGTCCAGGAAGGGACTTGGAGCCAGCCTTTACTGAATTTGATTGATTTAATCGATTGACTAAATCCTGAAACTCATGAAGACCGGGCACAGATATTGACAAACTGTGGTCTAAGGACCAAGACTAACTAGCCTGTTAGTGGGCAGAGAGCTGTGTTTATCTTCAAGCAGATGGAGGAAAACCAACAGGATCCTTTCCAACCAATGAACGTTCTATGTAACTAGTTTGAAGGTTCAGGTCTCACCGGAACTCAGCCACTCTCCTTGTGGACATGACTTTCCTGTTGCTGCGGTCATGGCAGAAGGGAATGGTCACTCCGCAGACTGAATGACCTCAAGCTCAACTTGGGCGTCTGGCCCTGCAGGAAACTGAACTACACCCATTCTAGAACAGTGGTTGCTGTACCAAGATGAGGCGGTTCCACCCAGACATCTTGGCCCCTGATGGCTCTAAGCTTTGGGAGTGTGAAAAGCTTCCAGATTCCTGAGGAAAGGTGGGCATTCTGCAGTTGATGGTCAACTCATTCATCACAGTTTTTTCCAAGTATTTATTGAGCTCCTGCTGAGTCCCACTCAGTGGGACAAGGAAAAGCAAAGAGTGGCACAGATGACAGCTCCAACTTCCCCGAAGATTAAGACAATGTATAAATAAGGACAACTGTCATGCCAGACCTTAAGGATGCTCCTAGGGAGGGAGGGAGAGGAGGGAAGGAGGGAGGGAGGACGGCAGGGGTGGGGTGGCGATCAGGGCAGGCCTAAGGAAGAAGAAGGAGATGCTGGAGAGTGAGAGATGAGGCAGGGGGATGCTCAGGCAGATAAACAAAAGATTCAGAATCCCTGGGGCAGGGACATGAGTGGTAAGTCAGGCATGCAGGGCCAAGGACAGCCGAGTGTGCACGGCCAAGGAGAGCCAGGTGTGCACGGCCAAGGAGAGTCGAGTGTGCCTGGTGTATGGAGAGTTGGCATTGTTCAGTTTCACTGTTGTCTATAGAATCGTGGTAATCTGACTTACACTCATATTTAAAAAGCTGTGACCCCTTAGGCCATTTGTAAAGAGGAAGGGAAGCTGTCTCGTGTTAGAGGTGATTGGAGGCTGATAAAACAGGCTTGCTTTGGCACTACACCACGCTGGGGATGTCCCAAGCAGTGGAACGTTCTGCAGCATTTCTGACCTCTATCCACAAATTGCTAGTAGCGAGTGTCAGTCACACGTCCCCTAGAGGCAAGATTAATCACCTCCGCTGAGAACCACTAGTTGATTTGAAGCACCGTGACCTTAGGCAAGTTATTCAGCTTCTCTGAGCCCTTGGAATTGCACCGTGGAAGCACCGAGGTTTAGGGTGTGTGCTAGCATTGGTATATGGAGCAGGGGAGTCACGCCCTTGGAGCTGTGTGCTGGCAGGTCATACTCTTGGTTCTTACTTTCTTCCACTCCACCGCTTGTGTCTTGGCGAGCGGTTATTTCCTTGGCTGGCCCAGAGCTTTACATTGCACGTATCTCTAAATACTCATCTGCGTGTGGCCACCATGTGACATTGTCCTTGTTAATGTCTGAGCATCATTGCTTCCCCTTACAGCTGTGCTTAGACTGGGCTTTAGACCTGCACGGAAGTTATCCGAGTCTGTAGCTTCAGGCTCTTGTGGTCTTCCAGGAGCTGAGTGTGAGTGTGTGTGTGTTAAAATGTCCAGGCACTATTCTATTGTCCCTCTGGGATTCCTTATGAGTCCACTTAAAATGGGTTTCCTTGCCTGGAGGAGCCTCTAGTATATGAGAATATCCACATCACTTCTGGCCATATTTTTCTAAAAAAGTGCTTTTAGAGGGACGCTGTGGGCCGCAGGCAGGCAGCATGGCATTTCCATCCTCTGGTCTGTTCAGGCTGGCGGAGAAGCATTGTGTGTCGGATTCGCCCATCTTCCCTCCTGCCCACTGTGCTGTGCCCAGGGTAGCTGTGTCTCCCTGTTCCCCCGGCTCCTCTTCCTGCTGCTGCAGCCTAAGGAGCCGTGACAGAGTCTCCTGTGCATCCATATGCTCCAGGCACTGCGCTGTCCCGTGTTTCTTCTGGCACTTGTCACCATCTTGCCTCTACTTATGGGCATCCCAGGAGCTGAGCCTTCCCAGACTCAGCAGCGAGCGCTCTGGGGGAGGGGGAGAGTGTGATCGGCAAAGCCTTTCCTTCTGACAAAATCTCGGAGGTAGCAGACGAGGAGCCCAAGGATTCTCCAGTGAAATTAAAACTGTGGGGTACCATTCAGTGCTCCGGGGTGGGGTGTCCCTGGCCTCTATCCCTCAGCCTGTCATTGTTTCTACTTGGGGTATGGTGCTGAGTCGCTGGAAGTCAGCCTCTGTAAAGAACGGAGCACCAGGGTTTGGCAACCTCTGTGGCAGGAGCTTTCCATGGTCTTTTCTGCCACCAGGTCCTCCGGGGACCTCACGAGCCATGGCTTGCTGGCATCTACCAGAAGCACTAATCCTGATCTTGGAGAGGGAACTTTGCCTTGCACTAGGTAAGGGTCAGGTTTCAGGAGGGGTTCCATCTTTGTGGGGAGCAAGGAGTCCATGTGACAGAACTGAATGAAGGGCAAATGTATGTATGATGTCATCACTAAGCTGACTGCTGGCGACTTTGTCCTCTCCCCTTACTATAACATTCTTTGTACACATGTGTAATGTATTCAGCTGCAGGTGACTTTTGCCCTGCCCCGGCCCCCGTTCTTCACACACATGTGTAAAGTATTCTGCTGACCGCTGGTGACTTTGCCCCTCCCCTTACCATAACACTCTTCGTACACATGTGTAATGTGTTTTGACCATATTCACCTCATGACCTCTTCGTCTTGTGCCTTTTCTTAATCCGACTAGTCTGCCTTCTACTGCAACACCTTGTTTCTGTTTTCGTGACTCAGTGGGTTTAGATAGGGCTGCTTACAGGAGCATAGGTAAGTGGGTATTTTCTGGTGCACAGACAACATGCGAGTGGCTATATCACTGATGAAACACCTCCCGCCAGCAAGTATTAGCTGTCTGTAGATACTCAAGGAGAGGTAAGACATCATGGCCTCCTCTCCCTCCAGGGCAGAGTGTTGGTGAGCCCAGTCTTGCTCATCTCTCATACAGATCGAGTTCAAGAGTGTTTACAGCCACGTCATCCCTGGAAGACAAAGATAGCATCCTACCCCCTCCCTGCCCACAGCAAGCCATCTTTTCTACTGATCTCTTGGCGGACTCCACTGTGGACCATCACCTGTCAGTAAACAGTACCCTGGGGTTGGTCCGGAGTGGAAGTCACTGTGTGGTGTGAAGAGTCCTCAGAGTCCAGAACTGTGTTGTCACTGCCGCAGTTTATGTATTTTCCTTCTCAGCTGTGTGGGTTCTGAGAGAGCTGGTTACTTGGAGACCCAGTAAAGGATATGATTGCTAGTTGTTAGTTACCTCTGTGACAGAAACTACTTAACCCTCATGAAGGTCCTGGAAAGGAAGTCATAGGTTCAGGGATACGGAATATCTATGTGTCACTTTCTCAGACACTTAGAAGGTTCTGGGCAGATGCTGTCAGAGTTACACACCCTGGCTTTCCCCTTGGTATGCCTAGGGAGCCATTACAGTATCACTTGAGGAAAGACTTCAGCTAACGAGGTGGGATTAGATGGTTGGGGTATGACCACAAGCAGCTTGGGGAGGAAAGGGTTTGTTTCCTGTTACAACTTGTGGCCCATCATCCGGAGAAGTCAGGGCAGGAGCTTGGGGGCAGGAGCTCGTGCAGAGGCCATGGAGGGGTGCTCCTTACTGCCTTCTTCCACATGACTTGTTCAGCCTGCTTCCTTATAGAACCCAGGACCACCTTGTCCAGAGATGGCACTGACCACAGTAGGCGGGGCCCTCCCATGTCAATCACCAATCAGTCAGAGTCCCATAGGCTTGCCACAGGCCAGTCTGGTTCAGAGGGTGTGTGTGGGGGTTGTGTGTTTTGTTTTGTTTTGTTTTCAATTGAAAGTCCCTTTTCTGGAAGGATTCCAGCGTGTGTCGGGTTGACCTAAAGCCAGGCAGTACAAGATGTAAGGGTAATTATAACCAACAGGTCCCTTTCTACACAAGTCAAGGAGTCTGTGGGCTGCATTGTGAAGACAGTCTCTATCTGCCAGGCATGAGGGGAAGGGGAATCTGAGGGTCTTTTGTTTTAAATCTGTCATCTTATATTAATTTGCATTAAACAAAACAAAACAAAAACAAAACCACGTGTCCAGGGCAGTGGTTCTCAAACTTCCATTTCCTTTGACCCTTTAATGCAGTTCCTCATGTTGTGGCAACCTTCCCCCCCCAACCATAAAGCTGTTTTCATTGCTACTTCATAACTGTAATTTTGGTACTGTTATGAATTACAATGTAAACATATTTTTTTTGGAGATAGAGGTTTGCCAAAGGGGTCCCGACCCACAGGTTGAGAACCACTGATCCAAAGTGTTAAAAGACAGTGCTACACATTTTAATTGGAAAGGTCATTTTTCTCAAAATCTCTCTCTTATTTTCAATTCTTTCCTTCTTCTTTTCTATCAAGTGACAGTGTTGGAGAGAGCGTCTCACAGTGAGGTTGGCACCCTCTGGGTCACATTTTGCTGTGCCCACGGGTTTTCTTGGGAAGCGCTCTGGTTGTAGGTGGATGCTCAGAACTTCTGGTGAACCAGAGTTCCTGGCTGTGTGGCAGGGAAGCCATGCTCTGTGTGGGGCTTTGCGCTGCAGGCGTGATGTGTAGCCAGCCACACTCCGAATTGGAGACTTCTTTCAGGGGGTTTCCAGCACACCCCCTTACCATACAGGCATAAAGTGAGTGTTTTTTTCCAGTTTAATCACAGCAGTTTAGAAAGGAAGCACCTTTCCTCTTTATTATCTACAGCTGACTTCCTTTAAGATGAGAGGAGGGCCCGGAGTGTTGGATGCCAACCTGTCCCAGCACTGTGGAGCCTCACGGCTGTGACTCAGGACCAAAGCATGAGGGCTTCACAGGGAGGTGTGGTGGGGTGTAGGGTGGGGGGCAGGGCTGGAGGATGCCTTTCACTCATAGCTGCTATGTTTGCCTCAGTACCCCACCTCCCACCCCCCCACCCCCCCACCCCCTCGCCTTTCAGGAAAATTACCTCCAGGAGCCCATTATTACGGTCCTGGCTTGAGGGATGGCAAATGGTTCTGAGGCTTGGTTTCACATCGGTAGTTTGCACTGTAGCCCCTTGGGTTTGCTTGGCTCAAGTTGAAGCGGGTTTTGTTCGGCGATCGGATCTTTCTCCCGGGACATGACCCTGGTAGAGTAGGGCATAAATTCCTGTGAGTAGAACTGGATCTGTCTCTGTCCCCCATCAGAAGGTGTGGGAGGCGGCGGCCTTGAACTTCCCTGGAGAGCCGTTCGCTCTGGTTTCCAGAGGCCTCTGGTGTGTGCATGCCTGCTTCATGCCTGTGTGCCTGCGTGCGTGAGTCTACTCCGTGAGTCTACTCCCTGAGTCTACTCCTTCTGTTCCCTGACCTTGAAGGCTTGCGGCCCTTTTGTTCTTCAGTCAATCGTCTGCTACTCTTTTGGACCCTGTAAGTTCAAAGCAGAAAGAGCTGAACATGTTAAAATCTTGCTGGTGGCATTTTTCCCTGCATCTATTAAGGGAATCCCAACGTCATTTAATTGGATGTGCCTTCGTTCCTCCAGCTTCGTTAACCAAATGATAATAGCGATAGGATAATAGTTGACCTCGGAGTCCATGACTCTTCTGCATACAGCTGCTTAATATGTATTTATTCAGTGAGCAGGCCTGCTGGGGAGGGTATAGCACTCGTTGCCAGTGACCCTGGCAGGACATTTTAGACCTTCCTTCCGGCTTTCTTTTTCCACATACCCACGGGCTGCATGCATTTCCACAGTGTTTCCACGGTACCTAGGCCCAGTCAGACAGGACCCATCAGTATCAGTAGGGTTAGGGTTAGGGTTCTATGAAATACTATGTTCAGTATTTTGGGATGAAATCGCTTCAGTGTAGCTGCTGTCTTCAGTTCAGCATTTCATTAACTGTCAGGGAATGGGCTGATGTTCTGAGCTGTGTCATAGGTACCGGCTAACCACAGTGACACCATTTCCCCAAGATATACTGCATCGAGGATGGGCAGGCAAGGTGGATGGGCTCCCAAGGTTTTCTGACTCTCACATCTAACCTAATCTCAGAAACATGACTCTGGTCTCTGTTGCAAGGCATCTTGGGAAGAAATCTATCCTTTTACTCCCAGAAGAGGAGTTGGAAGGAGAATCCCTGAATAGAGACCTCAGGGGAATTCTGAGTTCTTTGACCACTTTGGGGAAATGGAGCAGAGTTTGCTCCACTGTCTGAAAGGGCCTTTCTTGCCCTTGGAGAGGAGTTGGAGCTCATGTTCCTGCCAGTGGGGCATTTCCGGCCTCTGTCCCCTTTGCTCACTGCTGAATGTGGTGCCAGACGGAGGCAGACCGAGCTGCAGGCTAGTGAACTTGTCGGCCTCACTCCTGCGTGGTACTGAGGTCACAGACAGGAGCTTGCCTGTGCTCAGAAAATGTGTCTCTTCTGGAGGCCAGAGTATCAGGCGTTGGCGTCCACGGTTTCTTTCCCAGTCACATTCATCAATAGCATGAAGTTAAATGAAGACATTCCCTGTCCCGGCACCAGCTTCTCAGATGCATTTACCGCTGTTGTGGCGTCCATCTTGGCGCCTCTTCCTTTGAAGGGGAATTTTTTTTCCTCTGTGCAGATTAGGAGCACAGAGCACGATTTCTTGGGAAGCTGAGAATTCAAACCTGCGAAGTAGGTGATCTCCCACAAACCAGCACCACTCACCACACCCAGTTCTTCTCATCTGCAAATGGGGATATGTGTGCCAGCCTTGAAGATGTAAGGGCTGCGCCAGCCCGAGTGGCATATGGTGGGTATTCACACCGAGGTAGAGACATTCAGCTATTGCCCAGGGTGACTCACATACATACACTGCCAGGGTTCCCAGGCAGGCTAGCTACCCAAATGGCCTGTGGGACTTGGGAATGACACCAGCACTGGACTTGGGCCCCTAGACACCTTCTCATTTTTATCTCTAGAAGTAGACTCAGCATCTGGTTACGTTCAGTGGCTCCTCAGTGCCGTTTTGACTGTCAGTCGCATCTGGCAACCTCTGCAGTATAGGTTTTTTTTCCCTCACCATCCTCAATGGAGTCTAAACAGTGGTGTTGAATAAGCGATGTGAGGATTTTAAAGATGCTGGCCATCTTAAAGAGCTTTGGGTCTGGTCCTCAGCCCATTATTTCTGTTTGTTGGGACAGATGGGGTAGGGCAGGCAGGAAGGAGATAATTAAGTAAATTATTGTTTGGGGCTAAGGAGAAACCCCTGCTTGTAATCCCAATGCCCGGGAGTTGGAGCTTGTCCTCGGGGAAAAGCTGGTTAGCTGAGAACCTCCCTTAGTAACAAAGTGGGGAGGGATCAAGGGTGACACCCAGCTTCAACTTCTGGCCCACACAACGTACAACCCAAGCCTCTGCACATACATGTGTGTGGAACCCACACTCACACACATATGGTTTTGGGCTGGAGATACAGCATAGTGGAGTATTTCTTTAGCATGTACAAAGCCCCTAAATCAGTGGCCAGCAGCTCATAGACCAGGTGTGGTGGTGCATACTTTCAGGATCATCCTTGGCTACATAGTGAGTTCAAGGCCAGCCTGGGCTATTTAAGACAGTGGCTTGAATGAAAAATCTGTGTCTAACAAGGAAACCTGTGACGGTCGACTCATTAGAAATGGGTAATTTGTTTTCTGCCTTCTCTTCCCTCCCTGACTGGGTCCTCTGGTTAGCTCTTAATGGAAGAGCTCTTACCATCTGGAAGACCCAGTGTGCCTCAGAGTCAGGAAGGCTGGCTTAAATTCCAGCTTCAACCTTAAAATCTTGGAAACTTCATGAAAATGGGTCTGATCCCAGTTTAGAAACTTCCTGGGTGTAAGCTGACACACTTCACGAGAGTCAAAACGTGTCTGTTGAACAAAGATATCAGAGCAGGGGCAGAAGACCCCAATCCCAGATGCATGGTCATTTCCACTTCCTCCATCTGTGAGCCTCAATGTGTCACTGATCCGCACAGTGAGCTCCGGGTCCCTTGTTTGCCAGTGGGGTGTTCACGTTATTTCCTTAGCTTTTCCACACGATGTTTTTCATGTACAGTCATTTTGTGAAGCCAGAGACAGCAGCCCCCTGCATGCTCTCTGTTTCTCCTCCGCATCTCTGCTGCATGTTTACCTCTTTTATCAATATGTTTGAATAGAAAAATTATTGATAATTAAATGGTTTTTTTTTAACTTTTTAATTCTCTGATTGTTCCTGAATTCTGCCCTTGGGGCATCTTTAGAAGTCCCGTGGTCCTGGTTTGCTAGAGAGAAGCTAGATACCTGCACCAAGCCTTGTCACCCCTTTCTCTTTCTTCCCCAAAGTGTCTTTCCTGAAAATTGATGTTGCTTGGGAATGGGTGGACACCTGCAGAAGATTATACATGTGTTTTGGTGCCAACACATAGGGCTTCCCTCTTCAGATTATCTGTGTTCAGTGTGTGGTGTGTGTTTTACATGCACAGTAATTGAGAGTTCAGTTGCCAGAATCTGTTGACTTGTCTTGGGAAGGTCATAGTTCAGTCCACATGTGACTTTACAAGACTTACAGCCATCAGGAGCTGCAGCTGGTTCATGTTTTTATCTGAATCCAGGATAGAATGTTTATAAATAGGTATCTGGACAGAGAGCAAACTCAGATGTAGGAATGTGTAGGGAATGGATTCCTTATAGGTAGTCTTTTGGTTTTGGTGTTGGTTTTGGTTTTTCAAGACAGGGTTTCTCTTTGTAATCCTTGAACTCTCTCTATAGACTAGGCTAGCCTCGACCTTAGAGATCTACCTGCCTCTGTCTCCTGAGTGCTGGGATTAAAGGTAGGCGCCACCATGCCTGGCTTGGTAGTCTTACTATTTAAATATTGAAGTTAATATCCTCTCTTCTCTCAGCTTCTCACGTTGGCCATCCATCCGTATCTGCAGAATATATAGAGACTGGGTCCTTTAACGATCATCCAGTGCTTAGCCATTGGGATAAGTAGCCTTTCATCTATCCATCGGCCGGTTGCTTGCCCCATCTCTCCATCCAGATTGGCAAATGACTGTTAAATACTATCATGTATCAGCTTCTGTGCCATCTCTTGGGATAAAAAGGACAGAACCTCTCTGTCCTCAAGAAGCCTACAGTCTGAGGTACAGGACATTTTCCTAAAATTTAAATCTAATTCTTACTCGACTCAGCTTCTTTTGTTTTGTTTTGGTCTCTCTTTTGATTTTGGGAAAGCAAGTCTCCTAACCATGGGGACATTTCACGTGTTTTTGTAAACCCAAGTTCTAGAGTTGGGTTTCATGTTTTGCATAACTCTGAACGGCATAAATACTTATTGTGTTATCAGGGAGAACAAGAGGGAAGGAAGGACGATCGAGGGAATAGCTTTGAATCCTAGGAGTGTAAGTGTCTCAAAATCTTCTTTGGAGTTGTTAAAAGATATTTCTTGGCTTCAGAGTGCATCTTATCCAGAATTGCTCTGAATTTTGTAAACCACCGGAAACCTTCCTTTAGGATGGAACTAGCTGGGAATCAAAGTCTGAGGTTGGCCAGGGATAGGTCATGTAAACGAATGGTTATGGGTAGTGTGTTCCGAAAACCTGGGTTTTGGTCTCCATTTTTCCATTCTCCACCTGTGCGATGTAGGGCGAGGTACTTAACCTTCCTGAGTCTCATTTTCCCACTTGTAAGATGAAGGTGATGACTCTGTTGGCCTGAATCATTACAAATATGGCATGAGCTTAGAGATTCTAAAACTTAGGCCTGGGATGTAGTAAAAGCTAAAGCTGCTTCTGTTTCTAAGGGACAATGGGACCGGATGGTTAACAGAATGAGAAAATCAAGTCCACACAAGGATCCCTGTTCCAAAAAATGGGAATGCAGAGTGCTCCAAAATCTGAAATCTTTAGCACAGACAAAAAGAAGAGTCCACATTGGCCTCATGTGATAGGTTGAGGCCAAAACACAAGGTGTGGGCCAATGAGATGGTTCAGTGGGTAAAGACACTTGCTGAGTTCTGGCACCGGGACCCACACACAGTAGGAGAGAACTGACTCATGTCCTTTGATTTCCACATGTATGCTGGCACGTGTACATCCACATGCACGCGTACATACAAAATAAATAAATGTAAAACAAAACACGGGAGCACCAAATGTTGCACAAACGTTCCAGCTATGTGTGTAATACGAATTTTGTGTTTGTGCTTGGGGCCCACAAAGAATCGTAAGCTTTGGGCCGGAAGAATTTAAGATCAGGGCTATTCAGCCTGTACTGACAGCTTGCAATTTCAATGGAAATAACATGTATGCTGCCTCTGACATTACACCACTAATCATCTCCTGAGTGTCCTCGCTATGATGCTGATGGACAGTCAGCAGGCGTTCTGCAGGCCGGGGGATGTTTGTCTGTTCTAGGGGAGGGGATCGTGCCAAGCCTGTCAGCTTGAACCTGATACAGGTCTCTGGCCGGCATGAGTTAGCTTGTCTTTTAGGCAGGCCACACTGACTTGAGGAAATCCATGTCTGAAATTAATTTCCACAAAGGGCAAATTGGTAATTATGTCTGTCATTATTTTATTTTATTTTATTTTTAAAATAAAAGGCTACCATGAGTTGGATTTTATGTAGTGCTTGAGGCAAAGGGTTCAGTGCAGTGGGAATTGTTTCCCAGAATGGATCCCCCCTTTTGTTCCTTAAGATGGGGGGGGGTTCTCTTGGTGTTTTTTTCTGGAAGGTATTTCTATATACTGTTTATGGAGGCCGTGGTCCTTTTTAAATTTAAGGAGCCCAGTTGGCTTCAATGGCAATAAATAAAGCCCCATATGGGGACCCAGGGATAGTTAATTTATGGACCCAGCTCCTTCCCTGAGTTCAGCCACTTACTTCCTGGGCTGTAGGCTTGACTGAGGGCCATCTGATGTATTGAACTACTGAGGTGCTTTTGAAGTTTCTCCTGCAGGGCCTGGGGTCTGGCCCTGTGAAGTGTTAATGGGCCTTCTGCCCAGGCTTTATTTGAGGGGTGCTTGTTAGAGGAGCCTTGATAGGTCCTTGGGGGCCTCTAAGCTGCACTGTTCTACTCCGCAGAGTTGGCTCTTGGCCTCGGATTCCTCTGCTCTATTGTTTTGATTTTGACTCCAGGGACAATGCTCATTTCGCTCCTGGGTGTTCCCAGGGTCCAGGCAGCTACGGGTGACCAGGCAGGGCCAGCCAGGGAATATGCCGGAAGGGCAGACCAGGGGACTCCACCCAGCAGAGCACGGCAGGGCTTTTGCAGTACATAAACCACAGCTTGGTCTTAAGCAAAAAATGGCCTCTGTCCAGTAAACACATTCTGTTTCTTCTTTTCCCTGGGTTGCAAAGTCTCCACCTTCCTGCTTTGGATCCCTAGTGGCCTGGCATGCTAATCTGAGAGCCACGGCTCGCTCGTCCTAAAAAGGAAAACCTGTTCATGTTACTCTCCTTCCTACAGGCCTTCCACAGCATCTTCTTGGGCTGATTGTGCCTCTCAGATACCTGTGCACCCTGCTTCCTTCCCCCCACCCCGAGACGCAGACTGTGCTATGTTTGAAAAGACAGGGCTTTTATGCAAGCTAAAATGAGGTTTGTTAGGGACTGGGGTTGTAGCTCAGTAGTAGAATGCTTGCCTAGTAGAGCAAGGCCTTGGGTTTCTAGCACAGGGGATGGGGAGGTGGGGGATGTGGGCACAGGATGGAGGACTGGAGGAGAAGGGTGGGAGGTGGGGGAGGGTGGGGGGAGGGGCGTGTGCGGGGAGGTTGGGTCATGAGGACATTAGGTCTGCCCTAACCTGTATGATAGACTAATGAGAGGGGAGAAGATACGGACTGTCCTTGCATGCAGAAGGGCCACATGAGGACACATGAAGCAAGTGGCCTTGGAAGAAGCCAGTCCTGATGATACCTTATCCTTTGGAGCCAGACCTTGGAGAAAATCACTCTGTTGTTGAGGCCACCCAGTCTGTGTGGCTTCTGTTATGGCCTTGGGACAAACATGGCCATGCTGTGTCTGCAGGATAACTTCTTAGCCCTGTAGAATGCCACAGGGAGTTCCTTGTCTCTCTGGCTGCTGTCTGCTTCCAACGCTTGGGCAGACGTCTTCCTGCCTACATGACAAACTTCAAATCTTTTAAAGCTGGGTTCCAGGATCTGCTGAGACCTCCTGAAACTGTCCAGGTCTCTCCTCTGTCCCTTTCCCAGGCAAGGACTCCTCTTCTGGATTCTTCAGGAAGCCTGGAGTCAGGGGCTTTGTGTAACTGATCCCGGCACACAATAGGAATACTCATTACATCAATCTCTCCTGTTCCTGTCCCTAGGAAGTGCTCCTCCCTGTTAGAAGACTAAGTCTGGGTTCTCCTTGGCATGTAGTTAGTGCCATGCAGGCTGGTCCTGGAATAGTAGTAATGGTGACAGTGACTGTATGCACAGCTCCAGTTATGTGTGTATTTGTGGTTTTAATTCTGTTTATTTCCAGACAGTTTGTATCTTATTTGTGTATGTTTCTGTCTGTCTGCATATGTACCCGTCCCTGACTAGCCTGACATTAGTTATGTAGTCCGTGGTAGCTTCCAATTCACAGCAAACCTCCTGCCGCAGATTTCTGCTTGCTGGAACCACCACACCTAGCTAGCTAGTATGTTCTGAGAATGTTCTAGATACCACATAAGCTTTCGTCATTCACCATGGTTCCAGAGTTTATAAGGTCAGACCTAGGGCCAGTCAAACCGGATTCAGCCGGCTGTCCTTAATGGGCGTCTTCATTAGGGTTCTGATTGCTGTGATGACACACTGTGACCAAAGCAAGTTGTGGAGGAAAGGGCTTATTTGGCTCACACTTCTGGATCACTGGTCATCATCTAAGGAAGTCAGGACGGGAACTCAGACAGGGCAGGAGCCGATGCACAGGACGGGGAGGACTGCTGCTTATTGGCCTGCTTCCGGTGGCTCCCTCAGCCTGCTTCCTTATAGAACTCAGGACCACCAGCCCAGGGATGGCACCACCTACTGCTGGCTGGGTCCTCCCCCACTGGTCACTAACTAGGAACTTGTCCTTCAGCTGGGTCTTATGGAGGCATTTCCTCAACGGAGGTTCCCTCCTTTCAGATGACTCCAGTTTGTGTCAAGTTGACATAAAGTAGCCAGGACAATAGGATAATAGACAATCAGACACATAAGTGTTAGTAATGACTGGAGAAAGAGGTATTGCATGTGGCTTCATTGGGAAGAGGAACCCAATAAATAGGTCCAGTGACCACACACACACACACACACACACACACACACACACACACACACCCTCCATTTTCTGAGTTCTGTCATGAAGCTCATGATTAAATGGAGGGTAGGGTGAAGTTCCTTTCTTGCCCATCACTGACCCATGGTTGTTAATGCTCTACTTTGGCTGCAAGGTCATCTGACAAGCTTTTTAGAACTGTTAAAACCTCCTTCCCTGGCTGACATTCATGATCCAGCCTTCCCCTTTCCCCAGCATGAGATAACCAGGGAAATCCCAGTTCTGGAGAACTATGGTCTCAGTAATCGGTTTCTCTTTAGATCAGGAGTTGTCAACCTGTGGCTTGTGACCCCTTTGGGGGTTTCATATCATATATCTTGTATATCAGATATTTACATTATGATTCATAACAGTAGAAAATTACATTTATGAAGTAGCAACACAATAATTTTATGGTTGGGGGGGTCACCGCAACATGAGGAACTGTGTTAAAGGGTCACAGCATTAGGAAGGTTGAGGACCACTGCTATAGAGAACCGCCAGTCCTGCCCAGGACCGTTACGGTTTTGTAGATTAAGAGGCAGACACATAAGTCATGGTCCTGTGCTCTGACTTCCGGTTCAGGAGTCAGATTTCCTGCTATGGCCTCCGGAAGTTTGACTGGAAGTGGCCTTGCCAGGGCATCTGAGCCTCATCTCTTCTCTTCCACTGCTTGGGGGTGTGGGGTTTGCCACCATTTTTAACCTGGCAGAATTGACAAACTCAAGGTCTAGTTTTCAGCTCCCCCTGGGAAGACCCCCTTTTCTCTCACTGAGTAGATGAAATGAGCTGGCCATTACCTCTCACCTCATAGGTCATTTATTTTTCTGGGATCTGGCTAGATTTCATGGATCTCAAAAACCTGAAGGCACAATTCAAACTTTTACATGTTTGACTTTTTCTTAAAAAATTTTTAGACTGTATGTGTATGAGGACTAGCCTGCATGCATGTGTGCCACATGGCTACCTGGTCCCCGTGGAGGTCAGAAGAGTGTTTCAGAATCCTTGGAGCTGGGGACGGACGGGTGACTGTGAGCTGCTGTGTGGTTGCTGGGGGCTATATCTGAGTCCTCTGTAAGAGCAGTGAGCTGCTTGAGCCGTGAGTAACCTTGACTGTTGGGCCGTCTTTGCAGCCCCAATATAACCAGTTATTTTAGCAACCATAGCCTGCTACCTTCACATATGCCACAAACAGCACTCCTTCTCCAATAAGATAGGATAGCCCATGACTTACAGAATATAACCTTATAGAATAGCCTTATGTAGCAGAGCCACCCTTCCTGTCCCCTCACCCTGGCGTCTCCTTCCTCTTCCTCTGGAGAGTGCCTGCATCTACCATATGCCTTTGGACTGTGACATTGTGGGGAACATCCCTTGCACAGTCTTGTCTCAGGGCTGTTAGATGAAGTTCATTTTGTTACTGTTGGACACCTGCTTGATGGGCCCTGTCACTGGAACCCTGAACCATCCCCAGATCTGAGTACTCTCTTAGAAGTTTCCATTGTCCTTGAGACCCGTCGAAATTCTAGTACCACATCCTGCCATGATTGGTTATAGACTTGACCATCACCCCAGCCCTTCCCTTGGAATATAGATAAGAACGGAGGGAGCTAAGAGCCCCACGTTTCAGAGAATTGAGAGTTTATAATGATATGTGCGTATGATCAAGTGTCCTTAGACTGCAGATTCACACGAGGTCACCCTCCCTTCCGTGCCTGTCACCAGGCTCTGCTGGGATGTTGTGAAACAAAGGAGGAACAATACCTACAGGTTGTTTTCTTTGATTCTGAAAATGTGACCAGTGACTCTTGGCAACACCTCTCTTTGGCCTTGCTGACTAAAGAGGAATAAATGACAGCCCCTGGTTTTACAAGGAACCTTACAGACGCAGATCATGCTGCCCTAACCTCTGAGTGTTAACCTGGGGGTGGCTGTTACGCATTAAGAAAATGGAGCAGAGGCCCATCACCAGTGGTCACTGGCAATAAGAAGAAGGGTCTCTGAGACATCGTCCTCATCACTGCAGGCTCAGGAGTTACTTAACTCCCTTGGGCCAGTCTTCAGGTCCCCAGGGAGCAGGTATTCATTCAGAATAGAAGCAAACTTTCCCCTGACTTCCAAATCCTTTCAAAAGGATGAAATTGTCCACGGGGAAGGAAGGCCTGGACTAAGAGGTGATTTTGAGCAGGAAAAGAAAAGAACTGAAATGTGATTTTTTTTTTCCTCTCAGGCAACTGTCTGGTTTTATTTGGAAGCGATTGGGATTTTTTTTTTCTTCACTTAATATTACTAAAATAATGAAGAGTTGTGAGGTAAATGAACTTGTTTGACAAACTAATGTATTAAACATTTTCTGTCTTAAACTCAGTTTCTTGGCTTAGAAGGTTGCTTGTATGAAGGGGGGTGAGAAGGCACACCCAGGACGCTCCTGCTTAGGTTGGTACTCTTTGGTGACATTGTGTGAGTCCTAAAGAAGATACTGACCTAGAAACAGACTCTGGTTTCCTAGCAATGCTCACAATTAGCCTTGGTGTCCCCAGAACCAGGAAAAAAAGAACACATACCTAAGGCTCCTTCTCTGTGTAGCTGAGACATTCACTGTCCATGGCTCCTCCAGGGTTGTTCTGTTGAGTGACTCTTCCACCTGATCCTGTCACATAGGATCATCCAGCTGGTGTAGGGTATGTGTGACTCCATTGAATGAGTGTGTAATCACCATCCCCTTCTTGTTTCCCCTAGGAAGGAAGGGATGAAGTTCATGGTATCCCAGGTTAGCCCATATACTTTCTGGTATAAATGATGTAATGATGTCACCCATTTCCCCTCTGGCAGGCTAAAACTGTGTGATAGATGGCTCTGGGGCTAGCTTCATGGGTCACCGTGCAGTGGGTCCTCCCGGAGTTGTAATTTGCACACCCACTAAGGTCCAGGGATCCTCAGACGTCTGAGCTATGTCTCAGATTGACTCCTTTGGGCTGCATCCCACAAGCAGCGTGGAAGGGTGTGAACCTCAGGAACATAAACCCCTTCTGGACTACAGACGCTTAAAAATACCTTCTCTCTCAGGGCCAAGGATGCTAGGTGTCTCCTGGAGTTAGATCTCGCCGGGTGTGGCAGGCAGAAGGGAGGGCTAGCAGGCTCAGAAAGCAAAGGGCTTTCTGTGTTTGTGATGACATCCTGTGAACCAGAGATAACCCCAGAGCTAGAAGCCAGTCCATTATTTCCCAAACAGTATCCTGCACTGATTGATGGTGTTAGAGAGAATTCAACTCATACATATGTGTATACATAGGCATTTGAGAGAGGCCATAGCTTCGGATTCAGCATTAATAATAAGCAGGTTCATTCTGGAGCCATGCTCATGGAAGGATTGTGAAGGGCAGTCCTTTCTATCATACTGCATTAACTTTCCTTTGTGACATTTGGTAGGTCAACTCCATGGCAGTGGGTCAGCCGAATTATGGAGGAAATGAATCTGAAAAGTGGAAGAGAGGCTGCACCGAGATAAAGCCTATCAATTCAATTTATTTCTCCTATGCTAAATGCAGTCAGCAAGGCCGGATATTTCCCTGCCTGGCAGAGACGTGTCAGAGATGGGCTGGGGAAAGGTCTCAATGACAAGGCTTCATAAAGGCTCAGTGGATAAAGGCACTTGCTGCCAAGCTTGATGACCTGATCAGTTTCACAGGACTCACATGGTAGAAGAAGATAATTGAATTCTTCAGTTGTCCTCTGACCGCCACAGGTACACAGTTACATGTGTGTGCGAGTACCTGTGTATGTACATGTACACACACACACACACACACACACACACAATGGGTAGATATTAAGCGACAGAAAAAGGTCTAGTGTTGATGCTTGGGCGTTCAAGAACCTTCTCACACCTTTGGGAGAAGGTTTAGTATAAGTTTCGTGTTTGCGTTCGTAAACCCAGCAAGCCAGCTTCTCCCTCCAATGGTCACTCTGGAAAGGCGTCTGACCCATTGTGTGGCTCGGGGGACCAGTCAGAGCAGCTTCACAGCCGTGAGATGCTGTGAGAATCCCTTCCCTGCTGGAGAGCACTCACGACTCCTCCAGTTCACCCACAGCCGCCTGTGGTTGTGACTCTCGTTCTTTAGATCGTGACAGGGCTGCATTCAGCTCTGTTCCTCACATCTTCTCACTTCTCGGCCTTGCTTTCCTCCTCTGCAAAGCGCAGACACCGACAACAACCTCTACAGGATTTTAAGATTGTTTATAAAAATCCTCTTTCTAGAGCCAGCTAGCCAGCCAGCCAACTCGTGCTGGTTGTTATGGCGATGTTTAAGTCCCACCTCTCCTGCTGATTGACAGTCCTTTGTAAGTCCTTCTGTCTGGTACACCTCTGTGTTCTTCCACAGCCCCCTCTGTGTGCTAGCCTGTGTGATAGCTCTGTGGCAGTAGCATCCTTATCTCAGCTTGCGTCAGAGTCAGCAGTCCTAACGATCTTAGCTTCATGGGAGAGTATTCTAGGGACCTACAGAAGATCCCTTTGGTGTCAGGTTTGGGCATGCCCATTGCCATTTCACATGCACTCCTCATTGCACAGAAACGTGTGGGGAGCAAAAACTGGTCACCGAGCATGTGGCTCTGCCTCCTTTTAGAATATTCTGTGACCTCACTAGAGACTGAAGATGGACTTGAGACTCATTGAGTCCTCCAGTGTTGGTTATGCAACAGAATTTTAAACTTGTTAACATTTATTACTTTTTTGGAGGTCGGGGATAGCGCCTGTGTGGAGGTCAGAGGATAACTTGGAAGAGTCAGTTCTTTCCTTCCACCACGTGGGTCCCGTGGGCTGAACTCAGGACGTTAAGCTCAGTGGCAAGCTTTGTGTACTGAGCCATCTCACTGGATCAGTTGAGGTTTTTGTTAATGCATTCTGAGTCTTAGAAAGGATTTGGGCTTAGGGAAAAGGAGTTAGCACAGAATTCCCACATACCCATTCCCAGCTTCCCTGATGGGGTACCCCACATTGCTGTGGTGCGCTTCTCATAACTAGTGAACCAATGTCAGCTCCTTACTGTGAAACCCAGCCTCCCTTTCCTGTTCCGGGGATCCACACTGCAGCGGGTTGCCATGGCTCCTTGGGGGTGGGGCTACAGCAGTTCCTGATGCTCCTGTTTTCGTGTCTATGAGCTGTTTTGTCACTGGGATTTGTCTCCTGATTTTATCGGGAATCGGCTGTGGTTTGGGGGTCTGGAGAGCAAGATTGGCATGAACAAAGACCTCCCAGCGGTTCTCAACCTGTGGGTCTTAACCCCTGCCCCCCCAGGGGTCGCATATCAGACACTGTCCATATCAAGATATTTACATTATGATTCATAACAGTAGCAAAATGACAGTTATGAAGTAGCAATGAAATAATTTTAGGATTGGGGGGGGAGTCACCGCAACATGAGGAACTGTGCTAAAGGGTTGCAGCGATTGGAAGTTTGAGGACCACTGATGGAGAGGGTGCTCCCTTGCCCCAAGTGACTTATCACTGTTATGTTGTGCTGAGGGTGGAGCCTAGCGCTTAGCACCTCCTGGCAGGTGCTTGCTACGAGTTGTCAGTGGCTCCTCCCCCCTACCCCCCTCTCTATCCCACACACTCCAGGAGGAAGTCATTGTAATAACCACACCTATGCCCAGGACTGTTTCCTGACTGTGTCTTGCCATTGTCCAGAACTTTCTGTACCCCACATCCTATGGCCTCTGCTGTATTTCTGTCCACTCCCCACCCCCCAGATTCCCTTTGTGGGTTCAGTCTTGGTTTGTCTGTATAAATGAGGTAGGTTAGCTGGCCAAATTTCTTGACCTTGGGAATCCAGTCCCTGAGGTCCCAGTGCTCACATTACAGCTTCTGTCCCCAGGGAACACTTGCTATGTCTGCTTCCAGAACTTTGTGTGACTGGGGCCTTGGAAGTTGTAGCAGCAATGAATGAAGACACCTGAAATATGTCCTCACTCATTCATCCTGCATGGCGACCTTGAAGCCACTGCCCTGACCTTCATTTTACAGGCAGAGAACAGAGGTGTGAACAGTGTCCAAGCAAGCACTCCTGCCAAGGTGGCATACTTAGAGCACTGCAGAGTTGCGCCGTTGGGATATTTTTTATTATTAGAGAATTTAAAATTTTAAAATTTATTATTGCATGTACATATGTGCATATGATATGTGAGTATGCATCACATATGTGTGGAGGTAGGAGGTCAGCTTGTGGAGTTCGCTCTCTCCTGACTTTATATGGCCTCTGGAGTTTACTCTCAGTTCACCAGGCCGGTTTACCAGCTTAGCCATCTTGTCTGCTTCTGGGCTGTGGAGTTTTGAAAGCAAGAAGTTATCTGTGTATTTCTTGAGTCTTTGATGTCCCATTTGTCAGTCTGTCCCTGTATAAGTTCAAGCTTGGGAGCGTCATGGCTGTGCATTTATGCCTGACTCAGCACCAACCTGCGGGTGTGAACCCTGGGGCGAGTTATCTCACTCTCTTTTGCATCTGCAAAGCAAGGTTGTCAATGCTGGTACCCCTGTGAGGACGCTTCAGTGAGGTGAGGTATGGAACACACCGACGCTGTTTAATAATTCCAAAGGCTACAGCCATGTTAAAACCCAGGAGGTGTGGATAATAAACTACACGCAGCAAGGGGGGGTAAGACGGCGCTTCCTTACAGGAAGGTGTCTGTACGATCCGATGGGTTATAGGACACTCCGGTCGAAGATGATGTTTCTCATGGTGGCAGAGGCAGAAGGCAAAGGTAAGCAGGGTTGTGTCACCCCCTGAGACGATCCGCCATGACAGTAGCACACGGCAAAGCATCGGCTGAGAAGCTCCAGCTGTATTGTCAGGACTTCTAGCAGTGATTTGAATCCCAGACTCAAGATAGCCCAGGCTAGCCTCAGACTCTACAGTCTTCCTGCCTCAGCCTTCCAAGTGCTAGGCTTACGGGTATGGGACACCACATCCCTGAAACATTTGTAATTTAGGAGCCATAAAGAAATGTAGGCATCATCTTAGAGTTAGGGGGAAATGGTTCTTTCTAGGGAAGCACTATTAATTTCTAGACTGTATCTTTATTTTTTTATCTTTATTTCTGTTAGTAACACAGGCATTAGGGTAGAGCTGTGGGTTCTGTTTTGTTTTGTCTTTGTTTTGTGCAGAGAGAGTGCACGTAAGTAAGAGATAGTGTCGCATGCATATGAGTGGGAAAGCCCAGGCTTTAGGTCTTGCTTTTCTGTTTGTTCTGCTGTTTCTGTTGTTAACCACCAACCTGGGTTGAGTTTCGTTCACATTTATGCCTCGGCACCATCAAATCAATTGACCATGTGTCAAAGACCACAGTGAACAGTTGCCAATGGTAAAAGCCACAGTGTTAATAGATCCGGGACTAGCTCAGCGCCAACCGTTCTAATTACAGAGCTAATGAGAAATAGAGGCTTCAGATGGCTTCGGCGAGCTAAGGGATGAGAGATGCCCTGATGCGGTTCACACATATCTTCTCCTGGGAACATTGTGTGTGTGTGTGTGTGTGTGTGTGTGTGTGTGTGAGAGAGAGAGAGAGAGAGAGAGAGAGAGAGAGAGAGAGAGAGAGAGAGAGAGAGAGCGCTCTTATGAGTATGCCAGTGTTTGTTTTCCCATAAAGGAGTCTACTGGAAAATGAACTTTCTAAGATATGACTTTATGAATTAAAATCAAAGTCAGGTCAGAAAAAAATGCTATTTTTCAGTAGACTCTGAAGTGCTTAAATCACAAAAAGCAAAAGGCCAGAACTTGTAGATGACATTTAGCCCAGATCTCCTGAAATAACCAAATACACTGGATACTTTTATGCCAGAGAATATTTTCAAAATAAGGAAAGTCTCTAGGCCCAGAGACAGCATTCAGAGGCCCTTTAAAAACACATGTAGAGTCTGCGCTCTTGCAGGCACACAATTTTTAACAAGCGTGTGTTGGCTGACCCTGTTCCTGCTGTCCTTCTTTACTGATGAAACAGGCTGTCTTTGGCTTTGCCCTGGAGATGTGAAATCCTTGACGTGACCCACATGGAACTGTGCCAACATCATGTATCTGTCTAGTTTGACAACATGCGTGTGTGTGTGTGTGTGTGTGTGTGTGTGTGTGTGTGTGTGTGTGTACATAAGCTTCTAAGAGGCTACAAGACCCTCTCCTTGAGTTGCTGTGTGTCTGGGTATTTGGTTCAATTGTAAGGCCTTTGTATAGCATGTACAAGGCCCTAGGCTCCACTCTCAATGCAAGAAGGAGGGGGATGAAAAAGAGGAAGAAGAGGAAGGAGGAGGAAGAGGAGAAGGAGGAGGAGGAGGAAGAGGAGGAGGAGGAGGAGGAGGAGGAAGAGGAGGAGGAGGAGGAGGAGGAAGAAGAAGAAGAAGAAGAAGAAGAAGAAGAAGAAGAAGAAGAAGAAGCAGCAGCAGCAGCAGCAGCAGCAGCAGCAGCAGCAGCAGCAGCAGCAGCAGCAGCAGCAGAAACCACCGCCAACCACCATCTGGATTGTGTTCAGCTTGTCCTACCGTCTGTGTAGTTTCCATTCTACCATGGCCTCCTACCTTCCTTACCTGATGTGTATTCAACACTCTCTAATTTTTAAAATTCAAATGGACTTTACTCATTACCTCTTGCCCCAGTCATGTAGGCCCGGATGGGCGGTTTGCTCAGGATGCGTTGGTCTGTGTTGATTCTGGAGAATCACCCGTCCTCTTCACTCATCTCACGGGAAACTGGGAAGGTAGTGGAGAGAAGGACCCTGAGCATCCTGCTGTTTGTAGGCAGTTTGTCTGAAAGGAGAAGTGTGCCCTAGGGGTGCTGACCGTTGGATGCTGGTGGATTTGGGAGATGCCACGAAGTTACCATCTACCAACTTTCATGACTATTTTTTTTTCAACATCTTGGGTTTCTAGGACCAAGTTGAGATTGACAGCTAACTTCGTGTTTCCTGGAGAAAAAGTCTGGGGTGCTATTAAATACTGGTGTTGTCCATGACAAATGCTGACATTAAAAACTCATGACCGTGGGCTGGTGAGTTGGTTCAGGGGTCACAGACATTGGCTGCTCTTCCAGAAGACCTGGGTTTGAGCATCCACATGACAGCTCACTCAAGTTTCAGGGGATGAAATGCCTTCTTCTGGCCTCCAAAGGTACCAGGTACACATGCGGTACATAGACGTCCATGCAGGCAAAGTACCCATGCACATAAAATAAAAACCAATAGCAATAATAAAAACACATGGCTGATGAATAATATGTTTATTCCTCAAAAGCCAAGCACATGGTCACAGATCTTCATAAGAGCTGGCATCCACTTCTCACATACATATATATATATATAAAGTTAGTGTCTTCCCCAAAAGTGTGACCTGGAAGTGGTTTACATGCACCCATATTGAAGCATCATTATCTACGTGACAAGCTCTGAGTACTATCCCCAGCACTCCATAAACTAGTGTGGTGGGTGCACACCCGTAATCCCAGGGTTCAGAGGTCGAGGCAAGAGGATCAGTTTAGAGCATTTTCTGAATACATAGAACATTAAAGGCCAGGCTGGGATACATGAGACTCTGTCTCAGAAACAGACACAACCACATAGAACGGCTGACACATTCTGCAAACCTTGGTAAACCTTCAGGATGTCATGCTAAGTGAAAGAAGCCAGACGACACAGGAAAGTGCTGTGAGGTTCTTCCCCGGCGCGACCAGATCCACAGACACAGACACAAGGGAGAGTGTTGTGAAGAGAGGCAGGCGGGGAGTTACTGTTTCAATGGGTGTGGCGTTTCATGTGGTCAGAGCAAATGCTTGTACAGCAGTGAGATTACCTTTAATGCTACTCAACTGTACACCTGAAGATGAAGACACGTGGTCAGTGAGGTGGCTTGGTTAGTAAAGGTACCCTTAACTCTGGCAGTCTGAGTTCCATCTGCAAGATCCACATGATGGAAGGAGGGAACTAGTTTCCTCAACGAGTCCGCAGACACTAATATATGTACTCACATGGTATTATAAACCAAGACCATTCTGAGAAGGGTACTTGCCGGGGGGCGGGGGGGGGAACTGGTATGTGTGCAAATAAACCCCACTCCCCTCTCCCGTGTTCTCACATAGCATCTGTATTCTAGAAGTATTTATAAAAAGATTGATTCCTAGGCAAGGTGAGGGAACGAGAGGGGAGACTATTTTTCATTGGCTGTGCCAACGGAGCTGTCCCAAGGAGCTCTGTTACCTATTAACAAAAGAACTTAAGCCTGGTACAGCTTGATGGCTGTGAAGAAATAGATATAAAAGTATCAAGTTATTTATACAAATACGCATTCCTTTGGAACCATGGAAGTGTTGTTTCCCTGTAGAAGATGTGGGCGATGGTCTCTCCCAACCTCTTAGTGGTCCCAGTGGGTCATGTGTGGTCAGCTGAGCAGGAGACGGTGACATGCAGGGACACACTCTCCAGGAAGTTCACAGTCATGTGGTTTCTTTTCGTCCTGCGCAGGTATTTCTGGCAACGTGCCGTATCTTGTGTGTTTCTACTTGTTCCTGACTCAGGGAGATGACTGGTCATGTCTTCGAGCCTTTGATGCTTTCTTCATCTTTCTGTTGGGGATTATGATATTTCCCCTGCATTCTTTGACTCTTCCTGGCTGGGGTCTTACAGCTGCTGGGTGTGTAAATCCAAGGTAATTACACATCATTGAGTCGGCTCCTGGTTGAAGCTGTGTGTTATCAACATTGCGAGGTGTGGCGGACAACAGAGTCACTTTATGCCCCCCTCTTCTCCTCTGTGTGTACTGAGCTGGTTTCCCTCTTGAGAGAATGATCATTGATTGTCTTCCTTTACCTTATTCTGGCTACCACTTACAAAGATAGGGTGGCTAGAGAGATGGTTGGGGTGGGGGGTGGGGTGGCGGCGAATCACTTGCTTTGCATACCTGGCAACCCTAGTTCCTATCCCTAGGACCTACAAAAGCCAGACTTAGTAGTACAAATGTCTGTAATCTGTACACATGTCCGTAATCTCAGGGCACCCCTACCGGGAGGGAGACAGGAGGCAAAGACAGGAGAGCTTCCAGGATCCAGGAGGCCAGCTCACCAGGACGACACAGACAACGGATTAAAAAGTGACACAGTCACAGGTAGAAGGTGAGGACTGACCTCTTGCAGGATTGCTTTGTGACCCCCACCATGGTACGTGCTTCCACGTATGTGTTCTGGAGGCTGGGAACTGGGAGCTGGTGCAACTGGCCATCCTGGGTATGTTCTGGTGGGGGTCTCTCTTCCTGCTTGTAGTCAGAAGGCCATCTTCTCATTCTGTCTTCTTGTGGTAGCATTAGCTCCAACCTTCTTTCTTCAAGGTCTATTTTACCTGATCCCAATCGTGTCAGACAACCCAAGTGTCACAACCTAATCACTTCCCAGGGGCTCCATCTCCTAATCCTCCCCCCACCCCAGTTGGGGATTCCAAAATAAGGTTTTGGGGATGCAGACGGTCCAAGATAAGGATGCACCGGACGAAGCAGCCTGTTCAAAGTCATGCAAGTCTCAGGCGGTCAGTTCTGTTTCTCATCGCTTTGGATAGCTCTAACTAATAAGGGGTTGGATTTCCCCCTTCTTTTTTCTCAGCTTACATCATAAAGAAGCTCTGAGCCACTCAGTGCCTTCAGGAAGTTCAGGATTTGCTTTAATACATATTAAGGGGGTGGGAGGGATTGTGAGAGGAATCTTGAAAGGTTTTGCGGTCGAGGCACCTGCGTAGCGCCTGGGGGCGGAGGGAAAGTTCCATGGAGTCTGTCGGCCCCACTGTGGGTGCCTGCAGCTGCTTTGGTCCATCCGTCTCTTTTCTTCTCCCTTGGACAAAACCCAAACAATGCAAAATGAAAGTCCAAAAATCAAAAGCCAAGCGTAGCGGTGATGGGACCCGCTGTGTGTGTTCCCCAGGATGGCTTGAGGCTTGCTCAGAGTATAAGCCCAAACTTGCCAGGGCAAATTCAGTCCCCGGCTGTGCCTTCTGGAACTTCATCCATCAAAGCATTAGTTCGGGGGAACTCGGGTTCCCAGACCAGATGGCTTTTTGTTTTTTGTTCTTTTTGGCTTTTAAATTATTAATTAATTTGCACAACTAACCAGGTAGAGAATTAGAGAACTAACTTTTCTGTTAAAAAAATATTAATAAGTTGCTCGTGTCTTTCGGTTGCATAAGCCAGTACTTTTTTTTTTCTCTAGTTGGATCTAGGGGGCAATACCAGTTTGTAGCAAGGTGCTAGTAAGGTTGGGGCTTTGTGTAATGGGGGAGCAGCTGGGATAGGTACAGTCTGATCTTTTGAGGCTCTGGGTGCAGTGAAGAGAAACACACAGTTCTGTACGGGCAGTGTGCAGTTACAGGCAGATGAGCCAGGAGATGGTCTGAATGCCAAGTGGATGGAAGCCCAGGTCTTTGGGTTTGCAAGTGGATAGCTGTTAGAGGAAGGGGCCAGACTCTGGCCTGCTGGCGCCTGGAGCACCGAGATTTTTTTCCGTTCAGGTTGGACTGAGATGGGCGAGTGGGAGTATTTCTTCGCCTGACAGTTCAAATACCAGCACCTCACCCAGTGTCCTGTGAGTGGCTGTGAGTGGGAGGGGATAGCATGGACACATGATCAAGTGGCTCATTCTTGGAGTAACAGGCTTAGTGCGAAGGGTGAGCACAGGTTACCACAGGTCACCAGAGGTTAGTTAGTACGAGTAGGTAGGTATAAGTCAACAACGGCTCTAAGATTCCCCAGGTCGGCTCGTCAGCGCTGCTCGCGTTCCGGTGGTTGGTTTGTATTCCACCTGCTCAAGGTCGGTGGCCTTAAGCACATCATTCAGTCTTCTTCGGATTTTATTTCCATATCTGTAAAAGGAGAGTAATTGTAGTATCTATCTCATGAAGTCATTATAACGATTAAATTGTTGAAATGAAAAGAAAAGGCCCTTTGCTTTCTCCTGCCTCTGGGTTTTGGATGAAGTCCAGTATTCTTGAGGTGGAGAGCGGATATGCAAATAATGGTAGATGAGAGGGGACTGGGACCATAGGATCCTTGCTGATGCTGGGTGGCCCACCTGTTTATTTCCTCCTTGGAGGAAGGTTTTGGTAGGTAGCCGAGGTTAGTTTGGAGCTCACTGTGTAGTCTAAGCTACCCTGGATGCACATTCCTCCTGCTCAAGACTCCCAGATGCTGGGGTTACAGGCACGTGCCACCATGGCCGGTTAGACTTCAGCTGAAACACTGGTGGTCTTAACCGCCTCTGCGATGATGCGAGACTGATCTCGCCAGAGGCTCATGGAACACACCACACTCGCCCGCACACTGTCGGATGCACAGCAGTCGACGATGGGTTGTTGGAAAGAGGGGCAGGCAGGCAAGTAGAGGTGATGAGGTGTCACATGGTTTACACTTAGCCCTCCAGGAAAAAAAGAGACAATACTGCTTTGTAACACTCTCAGGGTGTAAATGTTTCTGCTATGGCTGATTGCAAGCAGACAATGTGATCGTACTATCCTCGGTGTTGGGATGAAGTACACAGTAGGTCTTATGTGCTAGGACAAGTCAGGTCCAGCTTATCACTGGTGAGGGGAAGAAGCAAAGAGAAGGAGGAATCAGACCATTGAACGATTATAATGATAATGTCAATATCACAGTTATTGAGTGCTTAGATTCTGTTCTAAGCCCCTCCCAGTGACCTTTCCTTTGCATCCCATTGGCCAGAGATGTCACCTAGCTGCAAGGAAAGCTTGTAAAGGAGAAGTAGCAGTGTCTTGATTTGGTTAGACCCTCAGTATGTCGTTGCCCAGGATGCCCCTTGGGTCCATGAATACAGGCAGATAGATACCCCCCAGCCAACAAAAGGGTTGTTCAGTGAGTGACCAAGAGTCCAAAAGGACACAACTATTCAAGTAGAATAGGTTCTTTTTCAGCCTCGAAATTGCCTTTCCAGCCAAACTAACAAATCTCACTGCTGCCAACATGATGAAATCTCTACCTGCCTTAGTCCGTGTCTGTGGGTACCACTGCAGATATGGTGAACAGAGCCGGCCCTTGAGAACGGTCTGTTTCCTAATGAAAACAGATACCAGCTGCAGTGATAAAGGAGGCGGGAAGAAGGGACTGTGTGCAGCTTGGCAGAACAGGGTTGCAGCAAGCATTCAGAAATGCAAACACAGGTCCCCGTATGCAGATTCACCAAGTGTGACCTAGGGCGTGCCATGCCACGTGGATGCCCCGGGGGAAACCGGTTGTGGCCAGTGTGAGGAGCAGAGCATGAGAGGATGTGTAACCCCTCTCTGAAGGTCTTCCAACCCTCTGCATGTGCTTCTGGGACTGCTCGTAGCCCGTCCTGTCCCCATGGCTTTGTTGACAGGGAAGAAGGCCCAGAATAAAAGGAAACATGGAGACTGGGGCTGGCATCGCAGGGGAGGGGCTGCTGTGTCCCGAAGGGTGCTCCGCAGCCTTAGCATCATTCAGAGCTTTGCAAATTTTCTACTTGCTTTTCTTTTTCTGAAAAAAAAAAAAACCAAAGAAGTTATCGATGGGTTCCGCACCCTCACAAACACAGTGAAGGAAGAAGATGCCAAAGAGAGAAAACGGAAGGGGAATTGGGTACAGACGCTCCGCTAGAGGGAGTGTGTATGGTGGACAGCTCTGTGCCTTCTCTGGTTGGAGGTGGGAGTGGTGGAGCTGGACAGATGTAGAAGCTTGTTGTCCAGTGGTCCTGTTTGTGTAAACAGGCAGCGAGGAAAACCTGAATCTCAGGTCATTGTCACCATTGGTGTCAAGCAGTCGTAGGTGAAATGGAAAGTTGTTCATAAAACATTGAGAAGGTGTTTATCATTATGAGGCTAGAATTGGGAGTTAAATTCTAGTTTCTCCAGTGATAATGAGCTAGCCAGGGGGTAAAGGAAGCAGAGGCCTTTGGACCATTGTGTGTATATACACGTATGTGTGTGTACGTGTGTATTTGTGGTGTGTGTGCGTGTGTGCTCTGCGTGTGCGGTGGGTACACACCTCACAGCTTGCCCTCGTATCTCCCCATTACTGAGGCGGGCATCTCTTATGGTAGCTATCTGGCTGCCGTTTCACTCCCCCTGGAGTCTTTACCAGGCCCTTGCTTCCCCTGGTTTCTTCATTCTGACAGTCTGGAGAAGAGAAAAGAAACGGAGTGTCCCTGGAACCCTGTGGAGACAATCTCTAGCCTATTTCTTAGCAGCGTTCAAGCTCTGGCCTTATTTCAAAGGCTGCCTGTTCCAGTTTTACAGTGCTCTTCTGAAGCCTGCCCTCCCAGGCCGGGCATGCACTTTCCTGTTTTACAAATGGGGTTTCCCAGAGGAAGCACGGGATCAGGATGAGGGCTCTTGGACCCCACGCCAAGGTCAAGGTCTCCGAGTAGCGTGGTTATAGAGACGCAGTCCTGGGAGGTGGCCTGTTCCTGCCTGTGCATCCTGTGCCCGCCTGCTTTCAGAAGCATGCAGGACGAGTAGTGCAGCTGCAGGAGCTAGAATTTTCTGCTGCTCTTGTAGCCGGAATGCCCAAATTCTCTCAGTTCTATGTCTTGCAGGAGCCACGAACTTCTCACCCTCCTCCTCCTCCTCCACCCTGGCCTGTGCTGTGCCAGCTCGGTGCAGACAAGGCTCTGTGAAGAAGCAGGATTTACATATTCTGCTAATCACAGCTGTCAGATTCCTCGAAGAGATCTGACGTGGAGAGGCCTAACAAGTGTGAAGAGTATTTTTAACCGAGCTGTGTGGGGTTGATAGCCATTTAGGGACTAGTAATGGGATCCGAGGCTTCATGGGAGGCTGTGGGGAAGCCGTGAGGGATGGAACGGCTCAGGCTGCGAGCAGCTGAGGGGCCCTCTGATTCTGAAGGAGGCCCACCCTTGTCTTCCCTCCTGACAGCTGTCAGTCAGCTGCTCTATGTATTTCAAATTGATACCTGCCTTTTCGGGCACGGGGTTTCGGGGGTGCTAGATGTCTGGCTGTTGAAAGGGTTTAGAATTGGAAACGTGCTATGCAACACATTCGTTCGTTTGTTCATTCATTCATTCATTCATTCATTCATTCATTCCACAATCATGTTGTGTGTGTGGGGGGGGTCAGCATGTGTCTAATTTCTTACGGAATGCTCATCAGGCTGTCCGCTAGGGGGCGGAGCCTGGGTGGGTGGATCTGGGGTTGGCTGAACCTCGGCGTTTCTAAGTTGCTTGTACAGGTGCAGCAGCCCCACCCAAGTCACAGGGTCTAAAACTCCGTTGCCACCTTGGTGTGACAAGATGAAAATAGGGGAATGTTCCTGCCTGGGGTCTGCCTTCCCGTTTTCCTCCTCTGGCCCTTGTGCTCAGCTTTCTTCTTTTTGCTAATGTCTCAGAGATGTCAGCACCCTAGAAAGACTTTTTCCTTCCAAATTTAAAGTAAGTAACTCCCCCAAATCCCAGTTTGAGTTCATTTTTCTTAAGCTGTTCTCTGTGTCTGGCTGTTTGTTTACTCATTTTGTTGCTGTTGCTATAACGAAATCCCGGAGACTGGGTAAGTTATAGAGAAGAGGTTTGTGCGGCTCTCGCTCCGCTGTGGAGACTGAGGAGACCAAGAGCACACAGTACCCGCATGTGGGGGTAGCAGAGACCTTCCTGCGTGGTTCCCTGAAGATGTCACACGATGAAGTGAAAGCATGCTAGCTTCTGCATTGATTCCTGCCAGGGTGGTGCCATCTGTCACCAGAGGCCTCACAAGAGGCCGAAAGGATGGAGTCACCTTGCTAGTCTTGGACTTCTATCTTCCAAGACTATAAACCAAACAAATCACCTTTCTTTGTATGTTTTGTTAAAGTAACAGAAAAAGTAATTCAGGTTCTCAGTCTATAAACTGCACTGGTTTTGTTCCATACAGAACCAGAAGAAAAGGAAGCTCACGGGCGGCAGCCCTGAACTTGGTGGGGTGGGATAGATAACTAGGCTGAATAAAAAAAAAATCCAGTTTCCAGCTCGCAAGATGACTTACTGGGTCAAGGTGCTTGCTGTTACACCTGACAACCTGAATTCCATCCCTGGAACCCACATGGCAGGAGGCATCTGACTTCCCAAAGCTGCCTCTTCTGGCCTCTACATATGTGTCATGGCGTGTTCATGCACATACTTAGTACATGCAAACGTACACCACACACACACACACACACACACACACACACACACAATAACTGCATGTAATAAGAAAAAACAAGTCAGTAGATGTTGTATGGGATGGGATCAGAGCCACAAAAGAGAAACACTCTATGAAAAAGAAAATCTGATTGCAGAACTGTATTTTTTTTTTTTAATTTTAATGGAAACCGATGTAGGCCTCAGAGTGACAGCTGGTTTGAATCGTGGCCTAACTGCCCCTAGCCAGAGAGCCCACGGAGGAGTTACTCCGCCACCCGGAGTTCCCTGCAGCTGTGCCAGAGAGGCTAGGTTCTCATCTCGGGCTGTGATGGAGAGCGCTCAAAGTCCGTCTTCCCCTGAGCCAGCTCTCACTCCGTTGAACAGCTTTTCCCTCAGGCAGATGATGTTGGCAGCAAGCCTGTCCTGGAGCTACAGGTGGAGTGCTGGCAGTCCCAGAGAGAAAGCCTCAGGGGGAGTCTGCTCCCCAGCTGTCGGCTGGGTAAGGGGTCCTGATGGGGAGGAAGGAAGATGCCTCCTCCGAGCTGAGGGAAGATAACTGGGGTACAGGGACGATGCTGTGCCTCAGTCAGAAACTGGAGCCCTTGACAGAGGCAGCCTCGCCCACGGGGATCTCAGTGCGGCTGGGCGGGGGGATATAAGGGGGCCTCCCAGAAAGAAGGGGCTCTGGGGAGATGGAGCTTAAGACGGGGTCTCAGGCCAGGCTAGCTGTAGCTGAGGATGACCGTGAACTTCCTGCTTTCCACCTCACAAATGCTGCGATTCTAGGCATATGCTGCCAGTGCCTGAATTATGAAGTCTCAGGGGTTGATCCAGAACGTCCCTCATGCTGCCTCTAGTCAGACACCCCACCAACTGAGGCGAGTCCCCTGCTCAGAACTGGCCGTTAACAGCCACAGCCAGTGTATTTCTCTTTGGCCTTGGTGAGCTATGTGCCTGTGTTATCTCTAACACCAGGGTGGTGTGAGGCCCCATTTTACTGAGACACTGAAGCTCTGAGAACTCAAGACTTTATTCCAGATGATAACTTGGGAAGGGATGGAGCTGTGGCTTGAAGCCAACTTTGGCTGCAAAGCCTTCTTCCCAACCGCGCCCTGCAGAGGAGAGAGAGGCAAGCCAGAAGAGGCTTACTCCAGGACTCAGGGCAGGTTGGGGCCTCCAGTTCCACACGGAGAATGTCTCTCACTGTTCTGGAGTGACTATAAAGTCAAAGGCTGGCTGGCTCCTGCTGAGACTCCCTCTGACGGAGAAGGCCTCATTCCCAGCGCCTGCCGCATGCTGGCGGTCTGTGTTGTGTCTTGGCTTGTAGACGTCCTTCAAGGTCTGCATCTGCCTTCACAGGCCCAGAGTGATACTGTAACCGCTGTACTAGGCCAGAGTCTAACTGTACTTGCGCAATGAGCCAGGCCTTGTCCTCCCCAGAGAGCAACTGAAGAGATGAATGAAGGAGGGAAAAAGGAAGTTCCGTCTCATCGTGTTCATGCTGGAGGGCCAAGCCACAGTTCTAGTGACTGACTGCAAGGCTGCTTCTGAGGGGCCGAGGGCTTGCTTTGCTGGCCTTATCGGCCAGGTGGAAGTGCCCTGAGGCTATAAGTTGCTGCTGCCCCGGGAATCTAGCTTTGAATCTTGTCTCAAGATGTTTATCTGTTAAGCCAGCTGTCTCTGCAATCTTCAAGAACAGCAGGAGAGGGACTGGTAGCAAAAGACAAGTCAGAAAGAAAGGATGCAGCTAGTTAGGTTGTTAGGTCATTAGCTCAGGGCAAGGCCTAGGCCTCTGGGTGTGTCCCTGTGGTTATCAGGCTGGTGGTTGACAATCTGTGAACGAGGACCTTCCTGTAAACCTTGAAAGTGTCTCAGCCATGGATGTAGCTAAGTTGGTATCGTGTTTGCCTATGCTCACAAGCACCTGGGTTTGATCCCTAGCACCATGTAAACCAGGCAGAGTAGCACATGCCTATGATCGCAGTGGGTCTTTTTTTTTGAGGTAGAGCAAGAGGATTGGAAGTTCAAGGCCATTCTCAGCTACATGGTGCTTAGGGTTACATAGTGGTGATATACTGTTTCATACACAGAATTATATTGTGCCCTGGACTAGGACTCTCAAACAAAACAAAATAACAACAACAAACGCCAAAGAAACAACAAAATCACATCACCGCACATCTCTCTTCTCCTGGTGTCTCCAGCCTAGAAGGAGACAGCTACCAACTCATGAGCAACAGACTAAAACTTCAGTAGCTAATATGCCTACATGCAAAGTTGAGCAGGAATCTGACCCAAAGTTTAGCATAGTAACACAACCAGGCTCCAAGCAAGCTTTGATCCTGTGTGAGCAGAGCATCACCAAAGGAAGAGCCCGTACTCTTTAGAGAAAGTAGCCTTTGAGCCCTAGCAGCATTGTATCTTCACAATACTGGTGTCTCTGTGCTCCAGTCTCCTAAAAAGGTGCTAGCCATTAAATAAATCCTCCCCTCCCCCTCCTAACCAGATCTCAATTAGATCTCTCAAGTAGATTCTATTTACAGTAACTCTGTTATCAAATAAACACACACACACACACACACATGCACACACACACACACACACACATGCATGCACGAACATACGGGTACTGGAAAGAATATGGAGAAAGACGTCTTCTTAGGGACACACACAGTTCAATCTATAAGAGTGGGATTGACTATTTCTGGTTCTATACCTGAAGGATTCTAAGTCAGTATGCCACAGAGATATTTGTACATCTGTGCGTACTGCTGTATTATGCACAATGGCTAAGAAGTAGAATGAACCTAGAAGTCCATTAACAGATGAACGGATAAAGAGACTGTGGTCCATATGCTCGATGGGTTTTATCCTGCTGCAGAGAAGACTGAAACTGTGACATTTGCAAGGAAATGGAGGCAACTGGCGATCATTACATGAAGCAGAATGTGCCAGACCTGGAAAGATAAATACTGCACATTTTCTCACATATGTGCCATCTAGATTTAAGTGTGTGTGTGTGTGTGTGTGTGTGTGTGTGTGTGTGTGTGTGTGTGAGAGAGAGAGAGAGAGAGAGAGAGAGAGAGAGAGAGAGAGAGAGAGAGAGACAGAGAGACAGAGAGACAGAGGTAGAAGGGGGCAGGAAAATGGCAGAGTTGGTTAAAGCACCTGCCACACAAACAGAGTGGCCTGAGTTCAGCCCCTGGGACCCACATAAGGGTGGAAGGTGAGAGATGACCCTATGAAGTCGTCCTCTGACCTCCACTTGCCCATTCTGGAATACATGCCTACATGCATACGTGTGTACGATGACCCAGGCAAGCACCGATGCACACAATAAAGATAGGTAATAAAAACAGGAGAAGGGTGAGATCTTAAAGGAGGGAGAGCGCACAAAGGAAGGAGAGGCGAGGCTATTTAAGGGGACCAAGGGAGAGGCTCAGGAAATAAAGGAAATGTGTGTGTGTGTGTGTATGTGCATATATATGCATACACATATATACATACATATACATATATACATATATACATATACATATATATGTATGTATGAGGAGTAGGAGTCAGAAGGAGCAATACAAGGTTCTGAAGTAATAATGGTGTGTATGCCGGAAGTGCCCACATTAGGGTGTGGGCAGGTGGACTGTGGACAAGAGCGACTGGCACCATCCTGAGGTTCATATGCTGGTGTAGAAGTGGGATAAGCAAGGCGGGTGATTTGAGAGGAATTCAGCTGTAGAGTAGACAGGGCTTCATCGGGAAGGAAGAGGGGGCGTCGTGTGTGCAAGGAGTAGAGCGATCACAAAGGGAGAGAGAGAAGGCTCATCGTTGATCATGGGACCAGAGATCATGGTGTGGAACCCAGGTCACACCATCTGGGTCTCTGAGTTCTTCATCCAGAGACTTTCCAGGAAATTAATCAGGCCCATTTCTCTTGGAGCTTCCTCCCACGCTTATTCCAGCTTCTGGGATTCTGTACCAGGCTGCAGCAGTCCAGGCAGGAGTCATGGGGGTGGGGGGTTGGCCAGACATGAAAGAAGGTCTTCAAAAGGCGGGAAAGTATGTGGGGAGTTTTAGGGCAGGGACAGCTGGTGCAGAGGCCAGCGCTGATGTCCATTGTGACTCCATCCAGGCCACCACGGGGCCAGCCTTGATGGCTATGGGAACCTTCTGTGTTATGGTGGCTGTAGCCACTGCTCTTTAGATCTCTATGCAAGTTTCCCTTGTCATCATTTCAATCTCTGCTTTCACAACGTGCTTCTGGGTCTCTTCACCCTCCCCAGTATCCTTGCTCAATAAAGCATAGAAGGAGAGATTCTCATGGTGGCCTTGCCGGGAGAGGCATATGGACCCCTTGTGACTCCGGGTGAATGGGACTTCTTAGGGCCAAGCTCCTGGATGTCCTTCCTTGTCCTCTCTTCTGATCCTATTATGATAGTTTTTTTTGTTTTTTGTTTTTTAGGAAAAGATGGGGGGGCGGCAGGGGTTCCCAGTTCTCTGACGGAAGCCACTGCGTCATTCCCTTCAAAGTGAGGCTCTCATGCCTCACCCCTGGAAAGTGGGATTCTCAAACCTCACCCCTCAATAGTGGGGCTCTCATACCTCACCCCCTGGAAAATGGGGTTCTCAAACCTCACCCCTGGATAGTGGGGCTCTCATGCCTCATCCCTGGAAAGTGGGGTTCTCAAACCTCACCCCTGGAAAGTGGGGTTCTCATACCCTACCCCCTGGAAAGTGGGGTTCTCTTACCTCACCCCTGGAAAGTGGGATTCTCAAACCTCACCCCTGGAAAGTGGTGTTCTCAAACCTCACCCCTGGAAAATGGGGTTCTCATACCCCACCCCCTAGAAAGCGGGGTTCTCAAACCTCACCCCTGGATAGTGGGGCTCTCATGCCTCATCCCTGGAAAGTGGGGTTCTCATACCTCACCCCTGGAAAGTGGTAGAACCGGCTTGATTGTGCATTTCTCATTCAGGCTCCTAGATGGCAATGCCTGTTCCTAGCCCTTGGGTACCAGAGGCATCTATAATAGTCTCTCTAGATGATTCGAAGCTCTGTGTGGGTGACTCTAACCTAAAGGAACAGTTAGTCATGAACCTGTCAAAACATGCGGGGATGTTCTTCATCCAGGCTTCAGGCTGAGACCAGATCTGCTGGCAGTTTCATGGGGTAGGCGTGAGTCCTGCATCCTCAGCTAGAGGCAGGGGTTGGAGGCTCTTCAGGGTGAGCTCAGTGTCTGCAGTGTGCCTATGCTCCGATTGTCCATGGGAAATCTGAGGATGGGGCGGCCTATCACAGTAGCCTCTGTTGTCCCTCTTAGGTAGACTTGCTGTCTTGAGGATGAGGGCCTCTCTTTCCCTCTCCCGTGTCCCTTGAGTCCAGCAGCATGTCTGGGTGCTCACTGGATTTGGTCTGAATTGAAGTCTGCTTTTCACCTCGAGAGGACAGAATCAGGTATAGAAGTGTCACGTAACCAGGGAGAAGAGCCCTAAAATAGAGTCGCAATCCTCCGGACTCGGTCTCTTGGAGATGGCTTGCTCTGGACGGGTAGTTAGCCTTCTATGGTACCTTCCTCATCTCTATCATTTTCCCAAACTGACTCGGAACTTGTGAGGGCCAGATGTCACAGTTCATCCCAATAACCATGACATCCCTCACAAAACAGGCCTACCAGGGCCTGTATCATAACGCCATGATGCCAGAGGCTCAGGCACTCCCCCCTCTCTGTTCCCTCCCCTTGTAGTCTGGGACAGTCCTTTCCTACAGCAAAAATGGTTGTGCTTATATCTCACTAGCCAGACCTGGGTTATTTGACCTATTTTCCACTGCGGGGGCGGGGGGGGGGAAGTGAGGAAGTCTCATTTTTATTCTAATACCCAGATAAGGATGGGAGAGATGGCTCGGTAATTAAATTGCTTGTGGTGCAAGTATGAGGAACTCAGTTAAATCCTGGAAACCATAGAAAGCTGAATGTGCTGACTGGCATTGGGGAGGCAAAGACAGGAGGATCCTGGGGCTCACTGGCCAGCTTAATGTAGCTTAATTTGTGAGCCCTAAGTACCAACAGGGGACTTTAAACACAAACAAACACAAAGAAAACCAAAAACCAGCCTTATGAGGAACCTAGCCCAGATCTCAAAGGACCAAGTCACCTATGATTCTATGAAAGAAGCGAAGATCTGAGAGGGGCCTTGGGCACAGTGACATGAAAGCTAGTTCCGAACCTTGAAATAGAGACAGTCCTGGGTCGTCTGCCAGCCTGCAGCTTGTGTTGGGAATGATCGTGCTCTGCTGGAGTCTAACTGCAGACAGTTTCCCACATTCTCTGTATGGTTATTGTCACCGAGTGCTTGTTCTGTGACAGCTGGCCTGCTTTGGGCTTAGCCTAAGCAATTTCTACTTAATCAGTACAACTGTCTCCTGAGCTGGGACCCACGACAAGGTTGTTTGTGGGCCAGGGAAAGGGAGGCCTAAAGGAAGTCGGAGGAAGAATTTGAACTTGGGGCTTGAACTCCAGAACACCCACTTGATTTCTGATGTGTTTGAACAGTCGGCTCTGTTTCTTTTCCATCTGTTACCTCATGGCCAGGGCCTCCTACCCGGGAAGACAGATTGACGGCTGATGGTGGGCTTGTCAATGTGACACAGAATGGAATCCTTTGGCAGCCGTGAATGTTGGGGTGGAGTGGTACAGGCTGGCACAAGAGGCCATAGCAAAAGGCATGTGGCAGCATCGGGGGACAGCCAAGGGTGTCGATTAGGAGACTATAAGTACCTTTAGCCTCTCTGCTGCCATCAGGGACATCGCTACCATCATAGAGATTAGGGAAAAGTGCCCACTCCTACTTCTCGGGGTGCTCCAGGTTACAGTCTCACTAGGCTGACTGGGGCTTGCCTCTAGACTCCCCAGGGCGTGTGGCGACTTTCTTACTGCTTTTCAAATTGGGCAGGTTTGGTATTTTCAGAATTAAGGTATTTTTGCATATTTCTCAATGATATCAAAATTTATTCAAGTAAAATTTGTGTTCAGGAGGCTTTGGTATTCTATTATTATTATTGTTATTATTATTATTATTATTATTAATTTTATTTACATCGGGGTTCTGCCTCCATGTGTGTCTGTGTGAGGGTTTCAGATGCCCTGAAACTGGATCTGGGTGCTGGGACTTGAACCTAGGTCCTTTGGAGGAGCAGCCGGTGCTCTTGACAGCTGAACCAGCTCTCCAGCCCCATGCCTCTGGCATTCTTTAGTTTGGCCCTCACATCCCAGAAGACCCTGGCTCTCCCACCATGTAGCTCCGCTGTTGGGGCAGGGTCACTGGGCACCCATGTGAGCGCACAAGGGCGCTGTTTTGTGACTCCCTGCACTGCTGTCAGGTGACAGAGCGGGTGACATAGGTGGCTGAGCTCTTGCCTCCTTGTTCAAGCACAGGAAGAGCTCTGCCGTGCATTCCAGTCTCTGCAGCATAACCTGTGGAGGGGTGCTGTGTGTGAAACAAGTAGGTGACATAAAGTGACCACTAAAACCAAGCGCAGCGTGAAACACACTCTCAAATATATAGTCTCTGTCCCCTCCACTGTGGTCCCTTTCATCCTTCCTCATGGGACTCTGCTCCCAAGAGACCTGGGACTTGTCATCTTTTCGGATTTGTCTTTGTCTTTCATGGGTTGTACCTTAAGCCTAATGCCTTTCCTGTTTGCTATGATTCTTCATTGCTCTACACATGGGTCCTTCTAGTAATCCAGCTAGCCTTTCCCTCTGTCCCTGGTAGCTACACAGGATGTGACTAAGTCCCAGTGTGACCCTGTGAGAAGCCATGTTCAGGGTCTGGGTTTGGTGGAGGTGGTAGTGGAGAGTTTCTTGTTCTTGCGGGTTTTTGCAGACGACTGGAGCGTGGTGTCTGGTGATTTTGTCGGGGGCCATGGTTGGGAGGGATATGCCGTGGTCCTCCCTGGCTCTGAAATGTGTTAGTGGGGGGCTTTTCTTACCAGGAGTTGAGTTTTTATTTGTATTCACAAGCTGTTACGTGTGAGAGAATATTCTAGAACCTGCTGTTTGGGATCTACTGGATGGAGATTGAGGAGCTGTAAGAGCAAGGTTGAGTTTTCTCCCTGTTGTGTCCAAGAGTTGAGAAGAGCTGTGCCCCCCCATCCCCCCCCCCCCGTGTCTCCTCTGTTGTGAGAAAGAGCACACGCCGGAATGGGCTGGGGTAGTGGTTTTGGTTTTCTCTCTCTCTCTCTCTCTCCTTTCCTCTCTCCTCAGCAGATAATTTATCTGTCCCTTTGGATACCAGCCTGTCTGGAGTGCTGTAAAAGCCCACACAGACCCCAGAATCCACAGCCCTGGATTCTCCACTCTTGCCACCCAATAACTCTTGATCTGGGATAGTGTGACAATTCACAACCTTCAACCTAAGGACCTTGACAAATTCTAAACTACCCTCCTCCGGGGATTTAGCTTGTAATTTACAATCCTAAACTATGAGGAGGGACCCTTTTGAGCTGTTTTTAAGGACCAACAAACACGCACCCTTCTCTTCCTCAGTGTGGACATAGCAGACATCACTTACGGGTCTCGGCATTATTCTTCATGTTGAATTAAAAATGGAACCTGAGATAAATTTATGTTGAAAATAAATAAAAGAATGAATGTTATCCTTCCTGTTGCTCAGCTTGTGTATAAGGTAGATATTTACCCCATGGTGTTATTGAGAGGATTAAATGAGATAGTGCCCCTGGAACAGTAATCAAGTACTCAGCGTATAGCAGATGTGCAATTAATTTCCCCGCTACTGTTATGTTACAGCCCCTCTTGGCCCTGACTGTTCATGGAATTGGAGCCGAGTTCTCTCCTCACTTGAAGCCTGTTGTCTCCCTGACAAAGATGCCACTGCTTAAGATGGAAGATGGATCTTGTCAGTATTTTAGTTCCTCTCAAGCTATTTGCTTTTTATCATGAGGGGTGACTTTGATGATGGGGTCCTAGGGCTTCTGGTGGCTCGTGGTGGGAGGAACATGCCCCCAACCACAGGTGCCTCTGAACTCCCATCCTGGAATGTTCTTAGAGGTAGTCTCAGAGCCTGCACAGTGCCAGGTAGCTCTGGCTTAGCCTGCATAGTTAGATACAACGTAGCAGTCACTCTGTTATTCCTCCCAGGCTCTTGAGGTCTTTCCTGGAGCAGGTGAGACCTGTCCCTGGGCTGGACCCACTGGGGGTGGGGGATGGGGCAGGAACAAAAATGACGGCTAAGGAGGAGCTGGGGTGACTCACCAGGCCTCTAGAACGGAAGCCAGCAAGGAGACAACATCTGCTCTTCTGCTTGCAACCTCTTTTCCAGCAATGCTCTAACTGCTGTGGTCCTGGCCAGCCCCGCCCTCTGCAGTGTGGGAGGGCAAGAGCTTAGAAGCTGTTCCCTGACCCTGTGACCTTTATACAAATTAGCTCCGTGACTCTGAACTCCCTTGTATGGGAAATCCAGAGAATTCCTCAGAGGCAAGAACCTGAGCTTCCCACACTCCTGGTAAATGACTTCTTTCTCTCCTCCCTCCTGTAAGTCCTGTCTCACACACCTCGGAAGTCGTTCTTGTCTCCTGTGTGAAATTCTTTTTTTTTTTTTGAGGTACACAGAGGTGATTTGTCTATAAAATGAAAGCCACAAGGAGCGGAGATAATCTTAGACTCTCGGAGCCATTATTGCCCTGACTTAGCAGCTGCATAGAAACGCTTCGCTTCCCATGCTGGGAAGCCATTCCTCGTTCCACCGGGTTTGGGGCTTAGGAGAAACTTCATGAAGGCCACCGGCGAGCTTTGCATGCGGTGTACACAGGGTTGCTCTGTTTCATAGTTTCTTCTCTTTTTAGCGAAGGGAATCCTTTGAGCTCTTTATAACTCACTGTCCTCAACTTTAAACCTGATAGACCATTGGAGACTCTTTGTTTTTTTTGGGGGGGGGGGTTCAGCTTGTGGTTTTCAGTCTTGGAATCAGCAGGAGGGTCCTTTGAGCTGGTCCAGGTACCAACAAAGATATACTTCCTTTTTTAGTGTGACCATAGCAGACATTACTAGTGTATCTATGTGCCTTTCTCCAGGCTGAATAAAAATGGAACCTTTGAGCCATTCTTATCCCAGTATTTGATCCGAAGGAAGTTTATTCTTATAAAGTTATAGAAGTTGAGACCTAGAACTTTAATCATCTAGCATAAAGCAGGTATTCTTGTTAAATGGATACATGAACTCAGAAACATACACACACCACACGCACACGCACACAGGCGCACACATTATTAGGTTGGTAGAGAAGTTCAGATTGGTGTGGTGTGATGGGATATATGTGGGGTGGTGGTCTTCTGATGATGTTCCTAAATATTTGAAGTCTCCCACACACATACATTTAAATCTGAGGTTCTCTGTCTGGACACCTCTGTCATACTTGCATTTATCTCCAAAGAATGTGAAGAATAAAGTGTGTTGTCTCCCTGATAGAATACCACCTAAGCCAGCCAAGTGAGGGCAGGAAGACATTGGAAATTGAACTGTGGGGGTCAGCTGGCCCCTGCATCCAGAACAAATAATTCTGAGACTAGGGGGGCAGGACAGTTTTCTGAAGATAGGAAGGTCAATTACAGGGTACTTTCTGGCTTCTGGGAGACCCAGTAGAAAAGGTAGGGTGGATTGACTGGTTTGAAATGGTTTCATTTGTGTGGGGGGTAAAAAAGATGTTCACTGGTGATTGGCTTTGTGTCACTTAAGGTGCAGGCCATCTTCAACTTACCCTTGCTGAGATGCCTGTCTCTCATTGAGATACTGCCTTAACTCTCTAGTGGCACAAGTTTCAGGCCCTAGTGAGACCTAGGCATCTCCAAAAGGGTTCACGGTCTTCCGTAGCCTTAGTGTGATGCCCTCAGTCAGGCCTGATACTATCCTGATCACAGATAATTAGGTTCCTGGGTGCCAAGATCATGGATTTGTGCCAGTAGCAGAGGCTGTAAGTGCAGGGGGAATGCCCTCTATGGAGAAGAAACGGATCTCACCAGACCCTGACTCTATCTATAGTGGGTGACTTAGGACTTTCTAGCCTCAGGACTATGTGCTGTGGATGTTATTTGCACAGTACCCATGTGAGGCACACTGTTACAGCAGCAAGAGCAGCTGAGACAGAGGCCGCGCCAGTCTGTGAGCTTGCGTGCATGGGTGTGTGCGTGCGTGTGTGCATGTGTGTGGCCCATGGCAAGGCATGGCTGTGGCCTTTGAAGGCTAGAAGTTATAGGGTCAGGCCCAGCCATGTGACCAGCTTCACTGTGGGGCCTTCCAGCCTGAAGCCGGATCTGATGCTTTCTTTACCTGTGGCGAGGACACGGACACAGACGTACCTTCCGTGTGTCATGTCACGACACTTGAGGGCAGCTGTCCTTGCTGTGGAAGTGCTATGCCGCTGATGTCCCTCTCGTGTCCTCTGGTGCCCTCGAGGGGCACCTGTGCCTGCCCCTCAGCTTTGGCATGGGATAGGAACTTCAGGGATCATGGCAGCAGCTCTAGCCCACCTTGATGAGACTGTTTCCTGCCCAGTTGCTGAAACTTTCATGCTGCTGAGACGAGAAGAGACTGGTTGGCTCCTTGGGTGCCGGCATTTCGTCCGGCCTCCCGCGATTTCACAGATTCAGTCAAAGAGCCGCAGACAGGCCTCTCTAAGAAACGGAGTGGCTGCATTGTTGCTTCATGACCTGAATGTCTTAACCCTGTTTGAGCCCGAAGACGATACCATTTGACAGAAAATATCCTTTAGAATCAGAGTGGTCATGTGACTTGCCCAAGACCACACACGGTGAAGGCAGAACTGGGGCCCAATCACAGGCAATGTCGTTTCACAAGGCTCTTAGCCACTGTGTATTGTGGATACCTTAGATCTTCTCCACTTCTAAATCCCATTCTTGGGAACCTTTAAGATGAAGTAGGTCCGTAGTTCTTTCAGGTTTGTTAAGTAAAGTACCTGAATGTTGTCCCAAACCCCCCTCTGAGTGGTCTTATGTACTGGTTCATCAAACCTTATAGCAGCAGAGAGAGGCAGTATTGTTATAATCTCTATCTCACAATAGAGATGGAGACATGGCTTCTCAGGTCCCAGGGACAGGAGAACATAAAAAAGATCATTCATACTCAGGCATCTGGCTATAGCGCTCTCTCTCTCTCTCTCTCTCTCACACACACACACACACACACACACACACACACACACCCCTACCTACTTGTCTATAAAGCAAAGTGAGACCAACTTCTCTGATACTTGGGTGGACGAAATCATAGGAGTTCTGGGGCTGAGGGCAGCACTGGGCACCAAGCTGAGGAAGATGTGGGCTGTCTGAACTGAATCGTTCCCTTTGACATGAGACGTGACAGATTGGAAGAGCCCAGGCTAGGAATTTTGGGTCTTAATTCCATGGGACCCCTCAAAGTTTCCCAGTCTGTGTCTTTGGGAACCACCTGTAATACTCCCTCATGTGACTCTCGTTCCTGCTGAGTGACAGTCAAGGTTTTGGTGACATAGGTGGGTTCTGGGGGTATCGTTGGTACCACCATGCCTGAACTCACACCCCTTGGGAGGGCCACACATGCCACACCTGTGTGTTCCACATCATCTTTCCTGCTGGAAGAAGCATGCGATGATGCACAAAGCAGTTCCTTCATGTGTACCGAACCCCTTGGTCATCTGACGCCACATTCTGCTAAATTGCTAAACAAACAGAAGCAAGTTAACGGTCTCAACTCTCAACACAGCTGCCTGCCGTGGAAACGGATAGACACATCCTGTCCGTGCCTCAGGGGTGTCACGGCAAGTGCGGAAGAGTCTACACTGAGCAAGTCTGTGATTCCTGCCAGATTTCCACTAAACCGGATTAAGCCAGACTGCTACACACACCACCGACAGCCAAGGGGCTCAGTTTCCTAAGTGCTGGGCTCGGGTATGCTGTCCCTCACCTACGCCCGTTTGCTCTGGGCTCCGTCCCTGCCTTCGCTGTTGTTGTTGATGTTGATGTTGTTGTGGAGGAGAAAGTTGACTCACACTTAGCATTTCACAAGCCCCTCCCCCCCCACACTGGTAGGTGTGTGAACAGCTGGGACTCTTACCATCTGCAAAGTCTTCACACTCTGGATCATTCTCTTTGCACCTTGTGGTGACTGAGCTGCACGTCGTCTCTGCGTCTTCATCCCTATCTCTTCTCTGAAGTTAGGACGTGAACTGAATGAATGAGGGAGGTAAAATGGGGGTCATCCCAAAGGGAGACCCCTTTCTTTCCATCCTCTGAAACACTGTGCCAGGCATTTCATGTTAGGGGTGCAGCGGTGTACTTGAGTTCCAAGTTCCACCCTCAGCCCCCCAAACAAGTTCTGTTTGTTGAGTGCTCAGGATGTCTGGTGGCTGTGAGTCACTGGGTGATAGCGATCGGTCCTCCAGACAAGCCCGTGATCTTGGGAACTCTCATCTTAAAGACGGGGGAGGCTGGATTGACCCATCTGCGTCACGTGTACAACTCCATTCTCAGAGGACAAACGTCATCGTTAGTAAACTGCATCGAACGGCTGCTGTACGCCCTGTATCACATGCGTATATGCTTGCAGTCCTTTAGTCTGGTCTGATCAGAGAGGGACATGGTTTCCTGAGGATTACAAGATAGGAAGTAAGGACTTGATATCGAAGCTGGTGTGGTTCTGGAAGTTTTCGACTCCTTGTCCCCAGGCTGGGTCATCTTTTTCTTGTCAGGACAGTGTAGCATCTCTCATCAAATTCAGCCCCTTAGCCGAGTGAAGGAGAACGTGAAATCTAGAAGGAAGTTATAACCCACATGGCCGCAGGCTGGCTGAAATGTGAGTTCACTCCAAAGGATCCCTCAACAAGGACTTCCCAAGGGCCAACACTGTTCCTTCAGTGAGCAGGACAGAAGAGGCCCCGAGGCTCTCTGTCATGGCCACATAAGCAATAAGAAGCAGCTTAAAGGAGTTTGTGCAGGCTCATGTTTGAGGAGACACAATCCGCCATGGCAGGGAGGGCTTTGTGGCAGGAGGGAGGGCGTGATGGTCATAGCTTTCGCCTGTGAGTCAGGGTGTGGCTCCGACGAGGCCAAGGGTGGCAGTGGGCGTGTCCTTGTGGCGCGTGTCCACAGTGCCAGGGGCATGTCCTTGTGTCGCGTGTCCACAGTGCCAGGGGCATGTCCTTGTGTCGGGGCCGTGTCCATACTGCCAAGGGGACATGTCCATATTGTTAGAATCCTTCCTTTCCTATGTCTCCTCTGGAAGCCTCTTCCTTCTCGGGGCTCAGAAGTTGCTGACTTGCAGTGTTTGACTGGAGAGTATGAAAGCTCAATGTTAAAATAAAATCCATTCTTGTCATCACAAAGCCAACAGGCCACGATTTATAACCACAGGGCTGATGACAATCAGACGTGAGTGTACTCTTTCATAACAAGTGTGAGAACAGTTGTTGCTCACACACATTATACCTTGGTGATCGGGGGCCTCCCACCACACTCCCGAGTCGGATGACAGCGTTTATTAAGCACTCCGTGTATGCTTCTTCCTGGCTTGGGTCCCTGTCTTCCATCAGCCCACTGAATCCTCAGGGAAAAGTCTTTGCTACCGTTGTAAATATGTGGAGGCCGGAGCCCACGGAGGTGATCTGCACACAGCTCCTGGTCCTATGCCTGAAATCCCTGACACAGCAGACCTGGTGCCAAGGAAGCCGGGTGGTATAACTGACCATTCTGAAGTGGGACCGAGCCTCTGTGTGTCTGCCCAGTGCTGACTGACACCCACTAGCCAGGGAAGGTCGGAGAGCACTCGCTTTGTTCAAGAACTGTCCAGAGTCTGTTTGAAGGCAGGCTCAGGAGTGAGAGCATCCTTGCTGCTGTTCGACATTTGCTCAGTCAAGACGGTTCATCCACTGTTCTCTCCAATCCACGGCTTCCAGACCCGGGGGGGCTTTTAAAAGGCACGATTTCTAGGCCTGGGGAGAGGATTTTCGAGCTAGGGATTTGATTTGGGGGCCTGTGACTCTGCATTGAGCTACCTTGACATCCCGAGAAGGTATTCATGTGGAGCACGCGAATTCAGTGTAAGGTCCGGGAGGGCATTGGAGGTTCAGCATTGTCTTAGCCAGGGTTTCTATCGCTGCAGTGAAACACCATGACCAAGAAGCAAGTTAGGGAGGAAAGGGTTTATTCAGCTTACACTTCCACGTTGCTGTTCATCGCCAAAAGAAGTCAGGACTGGAACTCACGCAGGACAGGAACCCGGAGATAGGAGCTGATGCAGAGACCATGGAGGGGTGCTGCTTACTGGTTTGCTTCCCCTGGCTTGCTCAGCCTGCTTTCTTATAGAACCCAAGACAACCAGCCTAGGGATGGCACCACCCACAATGGGGCCTCCCCCCTCGATCAGTAATTAAGAAAATACCTTACAGCTGGATCTCCTGGAGGCAGTTCCTCAACAGAGGCTCCTTTCTCTGTGATAACTCCAGCTTTCATCAAGTTGACACACAAAACCAGCCAGTACAAACATGCCATACTCAAGACAAAAATGGCGGAGTTACTAATAGCCCAGACACTCCGGGGACCCGGCACTACCTCCTCGGCAAACTGTGTTGATGTGGTTGAGCATGTCCCACACCGCTTTTAAATATATGTAACTTACAGATACACACTTGGTAAAATACACGTAACTGAAAGCTGGCATTTGGGCAGAGAGATGGCCCAGTGGGTAGTGTACCAGCTGCGGAAGCTTGTGTCTGTAATCTCAGTTTTCCTGGTGGCAGAAGCCTGCTGGTCAGCCAGTCTGACATACACATCATAAGCAGCTGCAACACACAGAGGCCCTGCCTTGCACAGTACAGAATGGCAGGACTGACACCCACATTTGCCCCATGACACCCATGTTTGCCACCTGACACCCACAAGTGCACGTTGACACATACTTGCCTGCTCCCTGAGGACACACACACACACACACACTGAATGCTTACTAATAGCTTTCTAGTGATAGTAGCAAGAGAGGGGTCGTTGGTGACAGGGCTGTGTATTGGGCTCTGAGTTGGTTGTTTCTGTCCTGGGTGTCTGTCGAGAAGCTAGAGCTCACACAGGCTGAGGGGAAGGAGGCACCGGAGGCTATGTATAATTCTCCATTTCATTATCTGGTCAGTGCCACAGGCAGCTTCCCCTGCCTGCATCCATCTCCCTGGGCAGAATAGAGAATGTACGTGTGAACCTTCCTAGCCGGGCTATGGTATTCACGTAGTGTCCAGGATGCTGGGGCTGGACCTCCATACCGCAGCGTAAGCCTGCCTGGTTGCAAACCACACAGATGGGCCTTGTACGCTGAACAAGAGTTTCTTCTTTGTTTTTAACCTTGTGTCAACAAAAGCGCTGTAGACACTCCTGCTACACGTCTCGAGCTGCTGACTTCATGCAGTTGTGGGTCTGTGGTTTCAGGTACCGAGGGGAGCCACAAGGCTGGCCTGTTTGCCACGGAGCACAGTGCCAAAGGAATGTTCTTGAGAGTTCCTGCCATGGAGGGCGTGGAGTCAGCAAGTAGACTGAGTTATGGAAGTACTGTCCTCAGTGGGGATCTGAAATCATAGTCCTTCTCTGGAAGGACACTGAGACCCGGGGTGGGGAGGTGAAGAGTCAGGACAGTCGGTGGCTTTCTGGTGCCATGTGTCCTACGCCAGAGCTTGAGGGTGCCACTCTGTGACATTCTGTACTGTCCTTTTCTCTTGGAGAGAGACCCGGATGTGAAGGAAGGGGGTGCTGGGGGCGGGGCTAAGGGCTGTTGGAAAGCCATGCATCACCCAGTGTGCCCAGTGTCACCCAGTGTGCCTGGCGTCACCCATGTGCCCGGTGTCACCCAGTGTGCCCACCACTATTCGAGAACCAGACTCCTTTCATTTCTAGGTGAGAACAAAGAAGTCTTGGACTCTTGGCGTGGCTGGTTGGCTCACGCTCAAAGCTGAGAAGTGACTCACGGAACCTTAGTTGTTTCCTGAGGGGATGTTTTGTGTCTGGCTCCGTACAAAGAAGATGCTAAAAGTAGCTTGAAGCCATCTCTGAGAGGGAATGGGGAGCCCTGGGTACCCCCTGATGAGTGCTGGTCTTCTCTTTGAGGACGAGGGTCAAGTCCTAGAAGAACATCAGGCTGGGCCTACACGTTATGCCCAGGGAGAGCCAGCTCTCCCGCCTTCCTTCCTGGGTCCCCAGTGTACTGTGGAGGGTAGCGCCTGCCTCCTTCCCGGACTCCCTCGGAGGCAGCCCATGGCTAGAGGACCAAGGTAAACTCTGGTCTGAGCAGGTTTGTGCCGCTGACTCACCTTCTCTTGTCTTGGAACGTGGTGCTTCGTGTCATCGAGCCTCAGTGCTTTTCTCTGACTCAGGGGGACACACGTGTTTCTTTTGTGACCTTGGGAGCGTCATAGTACCTCTCCGGACTTGGGTTTCTCCTCCGTACAATGAGAGGCAGTGGGAATGGGTGGAGCGGACAGGCAGCCGGGTATTTGTTATTCTAGAGCCTGTCTCTGAAATGGGTTGTCTCACTCTGCTACCTCACACAAAGGTTCTAGAGAATGAATGTATCCCAAAGGGGTGAGGGGGGGACTTCAGTTCCCCATGTATGAGTGTAGCACTTGGCTGTGTCCCAACCCCGACTCTGACGCTGCCTTCCCCAGTTGATCTGTACTGCAGAGATGCCAAGGTGCGTGCTTGCTTGAGTGACTCCTAGCTACTGAAAGTAGAAACTGAATGCCTAAGGATCTCAGCAGGGTCAACCTCACCGGCTGCTTTGTTCCCTCTGGACCAATCACACACCTTCTGCCAGCCTTGGCATCATCAGCCTTCCCGTGCTCATGGAGCTGTAATCCATAGTTGAGGATCACAGACATGGATCGAGATAAGAAGGAAGATTCCAGGCTTGAGCCAGACTCTGTAAAGACAAATAGAAACTGAAGATGAGTTTCTAGACTTGATGAACGTTTCTGTGTTTGTTTACCAAAAGGAAGGCAGAACTTTTCGATATATGCATAAGCTATTTTAATGGGTGTGGGCTGCTCTAAGGGGGTGGGTCATATCCCTGTTAAGCTCCTGGTTTCACACACCCAGGTACTGCAGGCTCTGACCTCCTTGCAGAGAGAGTGTTCGACTCTCCAGCGGTGTAAACATGTGCGTGGTGGACGAGTGAAGAGGCTATTATATGAATAATCATAATTCAGGAATTCTAGAGAAATATGTAGCTGGGCCTTGCCTCCTGCCCTGCAGGTCTTGGGTATGTCTGCCTAGAACCTGAGTTTGCTTTCCTTGCGCTTGTTATAATTTGTTTCCAGGATGCAGCCGGACCAGGAGGATTTTTACCCAGAGGTGGGTACCTGTCCCTCAGAAGCTTCCTTAAGGGTCCTCCACACGCACTATACAAATTAAGACATGAGTTGCTTTTTTTTTTTTTGGTAAAGCTATTTACTAAATTAGAAACAAAAGATGGATATTTCGGTTCCTTTCCTACCTTTCCTAGCTTTCTGCAAACCCCAGTTCTGTCCTGATCTCTCCATCCGGATCCTCAGAGCCCTTCGGAATCTAGGAGCCTTCTCCTATCCTCTTTCCTTGGCGGAATCTCATATGCCGAGTACCTCTTTCAGCCGGCTCTCTTGTGGGTGTTGGGTCCCACTCCCAAGGGTGTCAAGCTCTTTCAGGTGTCTGCTGGAGGATGGCTCTCGCCTGGTCAGGTGGTGGACCATCTGGCAGTCATTGTAGTATTCTATGGCGCAGCTGTACCTCTAGAAGCTCAGGACATAGAAGCCTAACATCTAGGTAGAGTTCATAGTCTGTGGGGCCTTTGAGAGGCAACCAGGATTAGATGACAGCATTAGGCCGCGGTTCTCGTCGTGATACGCGGCTTTGTCAGCAGAGGTGGAGAGACCCTGAGTGAGCACTTCTGTACTGGTCAGCCCACGTGATGCCCTTCACCGCGTTGAGATTACCATCTGAAGATGCGGCATGAGGGTGTCACCAGGAGCCCAGTCCATGTCGGCACCACGCACTGGGGCTGGCCTGGCTCTGTAACCTAAGCTAAGTTAAGACTGACCAAGCCTGCTGTATTCAGGCATTGCAGAACACAGCACAAAGCTGACCGAGGCTTAGCATAGAGAGATCTGTTGAGAGATCGATGCCGTTCATGCCTACATAGGGGCAGCTGTTTTCATATAATTCCATTAAAAATTTGAAGGCATCCCAGCCCTCCAGAGGTGGATCTCTGTGAGTTCGAGGCCAGCCTGGTCTACAGATTGAGTTCCAGGACAGCCAGGGCTACACAGAGAAACTCTTGTCTTGAAAAACAAAACAAAGTAGAAACAATTAAGGCAGAAAAGTTTGATAATTAAGATATCTCTCTCTCTCTCTCTCTTTCTCTCTCTCTCTTTCCCTCCCTCCCTCCCCCTCTCTTTCCCTCTCTCCCTCCCTCCCTCTCTCCTCTGTGTGTGTGCGTGTGTCTACATATTCCTGTGTATGTATGCACATATGCATGTACATGTATGTGTGCAGATGCTAGTAGAAATAAATGTCTTCCTGGGGTTGCTCTTCCCTCTTCCCTACCTTGGAGCTCACTGACTTGACTGGTCTCCTTAGTCGCCGAGCTCCAGGGTCCCTTCTGTCTGGGCGTCCCCAGCACCATTACAGACGCATGCTACCCTCTGTCACCCAGATGGTACGTGTCAGCCAGCATGGAACCAAACCATTCTGCACCTGAGGGTGCAGGTCCTCGTGTTTGCACGGCAGCCTCTCTCTTGACTGAGTCTCCTCTCCAGTCCTACCCCACAACCCCATTTGCCCCCAGGGCTGTCTTTTCAGACTTTGAGAGAGCTGGGTTCTTTCTGACCAAATGTTCGAGGCTGTAGAAGCCACTGAGTGGTAGAGTCTGTGGGACTGTCAATCTCAACAAGGGTGGAGCGGTGAGGTGAGGCATCTCTCCTGTTCTGCCTGTTTCCCCGCCATTTATGACACTCAGACAGAGGCTATGGCCCTGTGGCCGTGGTTACACCAGGCCGCTGCCTCAGAGGTCAGTTCTCTGACTCTGCCTGTGTGCACCCGAGTGAGTCCCCCTGCTGGGTTTACCTCACAGCATTTGATGCTGAATGACTGCCACTTGGACTTGAGGGTATGTGTCTGTTTTGGAAAACAAATCATTAAACTTGCAGGTAATTTTTTTTTAAAAAGCCAGAGTGAGACAGGGCCAGAGAGATGGCTCAACAGGGAACCGTGCTCGCTGCTGGGCCTGACAACCCAAGTTAGATCCCGGAAGCCACACGGTAGAAGGAGAGAACTGGTCCTTGCAGGTTGTTGCCTGACCTATGTGTGTGCACGTATGCATAAAATAAATAAACATATGTTGAAAAATATTAAGGAGAGAATGAATATGTTAGTCAGCAGTTTGTCTTTGAGATGGGAAAGATGGCGATATAGACACAGGATCTGTGAACGAAACCAGGCGTGCACCACCAAGTGCACTTTCTCGTTGTTACCACCATTGTCTTTATCACCATCACCTCCATCATCACCATCATTCCAATCACCTCCATCACCATCACCCCATCATCACCATCACCCCATCACCATCACCCCATCATCACCATCACCCCATCACCATCACCCCCATCAGCTGCTGTTTCAAGTCTGAGAAAACCACTCTGGAAAGCTGCACCCTGATCTCAGAGAATGTTGGAATTTGGAAGCGACAGGTGCCCTTGAAAGGCGGCAGCCAGTGCAGTTAGCAGTTCTGTCTCGTGTCATGCTAGGAATAGCTTTGTAAGCGTGTTCTCGCGTCATTTCCATCTTAGCCCTGACAAAATTGGGACACAGAGGGGGGTCGGGAAGCTTGCAGGGTAGCACCGCTTGGTGGAGGGCCGAGGATTGAGGCAAGACGTGTGACATCCTCTGCTGTTTGACCTAGCTGTGTCAGGTGTGTGTATGTGTGTGTGTGTGTGTGTGTGTGTGTGAGAGAGAGAGAGAGAGAGAGAGAGAGAGAGAGAGAGAGAGAGAGCGAGCATATGGTTTTCCTGTGAAGGACAGAGTTCAAGCCTCAGAAGTTGAGTCTTTCCCCCCACTGTGGGATCTGGGAATCAAACTCAGGTTCTCAGACTTGGTTGGCAAGCGCCTTTACCTACCGAACCCTATCAACAGTTCTGTCCTGTTGCATGTGAAGCCGGTGTCCCAGCTTACACATTGTGGCTGTGACTCAGGTGGGTGTGGAGGTGTGGCCACCTCTGTGTCCTGAACTACTTGGTCCCTGCTTGTGCCTCAGAGACTCATTCCCTGCCGTGTGAGGAAGTCTTTCCTTCACCAGCCGCGTGCCATGGGTAAGACCCTACCTACGTCCTTTCCGTGCGGAGATGAGAACTTGCAGGGAAGCTATGTGGGGGAAGTTGTTCGTCCAAGGCCTGGCAGTCAGCATGCCTGTGCTCAGTGACCCAGTGTCAGCCAGCCTGAACCAGACCCTTCCTGACATAGTGGCCATCATCGCTACAGCCTCTGAGGCTTCCCTTCCCATTGACATAACTGCTTGTAAGATGCCTTATTGTTTGATGGCTTTTTAATTTTGATTGCACAGATAGGCCCTGCCTGGCTGAGTCTGACTTTTAGTAGCTAAACACAACCTGAATGTTCCTGGGACACACCCAGAGGTCACACCTTCAAACTTACCACAGCAACAAGAAGTTGGGGCACGGGAAAGATGGGGTGCTCCTCTGCGCTTTTCTGTCATGAAGCTGTTATGTTTTTACTTAAGGAGGGGGGGTCTTCTAATGCTAAACATCCTCATTGAACTCAAGACAGTCACATAAGGTTCTCGTTCTCCCTTCCCTCCCTCCCTCCTTCCCTCCCGCCCTCCCGCCCCATCTCTTACCCACCCCCCATGCCCAGCTCCTGAGAGCCTGGGGAGTCAGGTCCAGAGGCATCTTGGACGTTGGACGTGCAGGGAGGGAGGAAGCCGCAAACATGGGCGTGTTTAATGGGATGCAGCTAGCTGCAAAGGCCTTTCCCTGCTGGCCACACTTCAAGAAGATTTGACATACAGCAGAGCCTCCCTTACCCCCACCTCCCCACCCCACCCCTCTGTGGCTCCTCCCCTGCACCCACTTTCACACCCTTTGTCCCTTGCACACTCATTCAATGGCAGCGACAAGTGCAAGCATCTTGGAATCTTGAGACATATGCTGCCTTCTCGCTTGTAAGATCTCTTGGGGGCAGGAGGTGGGATGTCTCAGTGTTGGCAGCGGGTGGGGCCCTGGGTTCCATCCCCCTACCCTGCAGGAGAGGTGAGGAGGAGACAGAAAAAGAGCTCTTGCTTGGAGGATCCCCCAGGATGCCTGGGTGGGGTTGCAGATAATGTTTCCTTTTCCTTGGGGAGATTCCAGTCCTTTGTTTAGAACATGGCTTTCAGTTACATCCTTAGCACTGGGCCTGCTGTTAGGTTGAAGTCCTCGTAAGGAAGAGCGGTCAGAATCGGTCCAGCGCTGCTTTTATTTCTGTTGGCTTGCTCACATGGAAGTCTGTGTTCGTGAGAGCCTCACCTACTATTTGAATTCTGATGTGTCAATCCCATTTCCATGATTTTACACCAGGATTTTTAATTACAGAAGTATGACTCATTAGTGATATGCCATGATTTACTAAAATGCACTTAAATGGACTGTAATTCGTGAAATTATCTCTCTACCTTTGGCTATCTTAGAATGTTTCCAGTGTTTAACTGGTAGAAAAAAACCACAATGATGAACGTGCATGCGTGTGTGCGTGTGCGTGTGCGTGTGCGTGTGTGTGTGTGTGTGTGACTACTGTGTATGTCTGTGTGAGTGTGTCTGTGTTTAGACTAGACATCAATTTCAGGGTAGAGTTGTTCACTCCGTCCGTCCGTCCGTCCGTCCGTCCGTCCGTCCGTCCGTCCGTCCATCCATCCATCTATCTATCTATCGGCAGGTCTGAACATGTAAAACTCTTTATGACCAGGTTGACCTTATGCTCCCAGAGGGTAGCCTGCCTCCACCTCCCTAGTGTTGGGATTAAAGGTGTGCACCACCGTGGCCACCACTTCATTTTTTCACACGAGATCTCTGAACTGGTCCAGAGTTTACCAAGTAGACGAGGCTGGCTGGCTTGCTAGCCCCCAAGGATCTGCCTCTCTGCTCTCCCTGTCCTGGGATTTCCGGCAGAAGCACTGAGCCTGGCTTTTAACACAGACTCTGGGTATCAAACCCAGATTCTTGTTCTTGTTCCACAAGCATTTTGCCAGTTGTGCTGTTCCCCAGATCTGGCAGGACAGATTTTTACCCCCACTACGATTCCTTTCCGTCGTGTCTTCCCCTCGGTGCCATTGTCCCAGAGGAAAGCTAGTAGATTTGAAGAGTTTAAACCTTTCTGACTCCAGTGACATGGCGCATACAGCCACGTTTTTCAAGCAGTGTTGACTCTCTTGACTTCTATGCCAGAAACATATCAGACAGGTGGGTGACTGAAAACATAATTCCTTGTCTTTAACTCACCTAGACCTACAGAAGGGAAAATAGGCGGTTCGGTTGCTGGGCGGCAGCTCTTTATGACTTGAGTGTGTGTCCTGCTGGGATTCTGTCTTGTTGTCTCTTGCTTTGGAGAGACAGACCCACTGGCCAGCAGCCCTCTGAGTGAGCATCCGGGCTCTTTGCCCTTTATCTCCACCAAGGCCAAATGCTAGGCCCACCATGTTCCGCCAGCCTCCTCTGCCCATGACAGTTGGGTTGCTCCACTCTGCTCTGAAATAACTCCGTCTCCTACAGATTTTGTGTGTGTGTGTGTGTGTGTGTGTGTGTGTGTGTGTGTGTGTGTGTGTGTGTTGCATTGCAGTAGTGAGATTTTGGCTTGAATTGAAAGAGAGATGATTTTTGAGGCATTCTTCTGGGGAATAATTAGAAAAAAAATTATGTAGTAGTCACTGGGAAGCCTAGTGGTCTTTCACCCACCACTTACCTGGGGCTGGGTCTTGCTCTCAGCCTCTGCATGAGCGATTTGTTTAAGATTCCCAGCAACTTTAGGAAGGAGTTACTGGCCTTGTGAACTCTCACATATTAGCGTTCTAGAGTTGTGTTACTCATGAGTACACACTGGATGTTTCAAAGCAACAGAAATTTGTCCTCCCACCTTCTGGAAAGTTGACACGCAAAGTAAAGGTGTAAGTTGGCTGTGTTCCCCTCAAAGGCTTCTCTAGGGGAGAATCCTTGCCTCAGTTTGCACCCCGGCTTCTTGGAGCTCCCGCGACCCCTGCCATTCTGTCTTGTCATCGAGTCCTTCCAGTGCCCTTGGCCATCTTCTTCTGCTCTCTTCCCCGTGTGTGTCTTCTCCTCCTCTCATTAGGCACCATGAGTCATGTGACTTGGGACTCACCCTCATCCACTGTGACCTCATCTCCATGAAACGACAATTATGCTAGCAAAGACTCTATTTCCAAATAAAGATACATTCTGAGGTTCTGAAATACGAATTGGAGATGGAGCACAGTCCCATCCAGAGCTCCATGTTTTCTGCCTTCAGGATAAGGTAGAGACAAAGAAGAAAGGAAGAGGCTAGGAGGACTCAGAGCCTTCCAAGTGGTCTTGAGAAAAACAAGGGTGACCATCCCTTTGATAGTCACGGGAAAAGGCTGGTGCCCTGAGCAAGACTCTAGCCTGCAGACGTAGCCTGCCCCGCACAGCTGACTGTTAACGTGTGACTGTCAGCTGTGCAGGGCTGAAAACGGGGAGCCAACAGGCTTGGAGTTAATGGCCTCAGCTTCAGTAGCTTCAGCAAAGTCGACTCCTCGCCAAGAGCTGCGTCACTTGTCTGTAAGCGTGGGGGAACCCCAGAGGCAGACATCAACGTGTCCAAGTTGGAAAGTCAAACTTGGAGCACCAGACACCAGAAGAAAGCATGCTGGCGCGTTATCTGCAGCCTGCAAAATACATTCAGGAGCATTCCAGGAAACTATGGGGCAGGGGGTGAATTCCCTAGCAGTCGAGGCTGCGACTGAAAACTTAACCGCTCAAGGCTCGGAATGACTTCTCCATGGAGGATGCAAGATATGAGTTTGAATGCTGTCTGCTTTGTCTCATCGGAGGAGATATAAAGTGAATTTATAGGGGCTTTCGTGGGTCAGCTACCAGCTCCTGCTCTTTGAACCACCTTTCCATGGAGTCTTGAGTTTCTCCACTATAAAATCCGACCACTGCAGGGCTTCAGAGATAACATAGGGTTAGTCTGGGGTGTGGGCTGCTGCCTTTCCTGCTTTATGGTGAGCCTGAAGTAGCTCTGTCAAGTCCTGTTAGCACAAGGCTGATTGTTGTGTAAAGAACAGACTTCTAAAAAAAAAAAAATTCAAGTCCCAAATTTCATAGCCTATCTCGTAAGAATCTCAATGAGCTCTACCAGTGAGTGTCTAAAATGACCTTTGATTAATATTTAGCCTTTAAGAAACTTTTAAGCTGGATTTTAATAATTTAAATTGCATTTAAATTTTAAAGTCCTTTTTTGAATACATCAGTTCCCAGAAGAAGAAGGTAACATCTAAATAATACAAGCCCGATCGTTAAGATTTAGGAAGGGTTTTTAACTTGTACCAGGACAGAAATACTGTTCGAGGAAATCTTACGGTTACTATTGTTAGGTGGATCTTCTCAAAAGGGTCAAAATCTCAAAAATATTAATTCTCATCTTGAAAATATCATTGTGCTTATTTTCGGAAGTAGTCTTATTGAGCTTTGAGTTTATGCATAAAGTTTACTCGTTTTCAGTGTCGCGTTCTATGGATCAGGCCAAACCAACAGAGCTGTGCAGACTCCCCACAGCCCAGTTTAAGGTGGCTGTCATGCTACCAAGAAATCCCTGTCTGTTAACTGTCACTCTTGGTCCCAAGCCCTGGCCTTGGGCAGACTCAGAACCACTTCCTGTAGCAATAGATTTACTTCTTTTGTGTATGTAATCTCTTAGAGTTTGAAACCGTCCTTGGATTTAATTAAAAACTTGGTATTTTAGGCTATTTTGGAGACACCTTTTAAGTCATTTTTATTGGCCACAGTCCCACCAGCCTGATGGCTTTGGCTTAGCTCTGAGTGGGGCTCTTGCAAGACTTGAGTCACCAGCTCACATATAACTCCACCCAAGACCAGCCCCACCTGTCTGACTCCTGGCCAATCTGTTAGGCTCAAATACTAAGATGCTTAGGAGAGAGCTAACAGGTCCAGCAGTTCTGAGTGTCTGTTCTGGATGGTCACTCTGAGATAATAGGGTCTACTGTCCCTATTAGAACTCGAGAGGCCCTGGTTCTAGCCACAGCTCCTGGACAGTTTCTCATATAGCAGGCCTGGGAACCACGATTTTCTTTGACCTGCCTCCCCTTCCGGTGCCTCCCCTTCCGGTGCCTCCCCCTCCGGTGCCTCCCCTTCCGGTGCCTCCCTTTCCGGTGCCTTTCCATTTCTTCCCTTCTCTCTACCCTCTGCTATGCTCTTGGGGTGAGTGTCATTCTCTGCCGGCCAGAAGATCATTTTCTGAGTTTTGTGTCTTAGCGCATTCTGGCTTCCATAACAACCAACCCCAGACTGCGTATCATCTAAAAGAAATGCTATTTCTTACAAGTTCAAGATCAAGGTCCTGACAGATTATCATCTGCAGAACATCTGCTACCCGTTTCATGGGTTCTGTGTTTTCTGTGACCTCCTGGGGTAAGATATCATTGTTTATCCAGACAGTAACCCCCATTCTGAAGGCTCTGTCCCCGTGGCTGACACGTCTGGAACACTCCACCAGCTTTCAGTATAGGAATCTCAGCTGGATGGAAATATTCTTTCCGTTGTTCCTTATTCTCTCCTAGTGTGACTCCATCACACCCAGGTGTGAAGACACTCTCTCCCTCTCAGCCCTGCACATCCACACCCTGTGCTTGCACAAAAACCATCTCACCACAGTCTCTGAGATGCCCTCCTTGTCCCCTATGAGCCTGATTTAAGGCTTTAAGAAGTGGTTTCCTTGGGGAGGACCTTGTGCTTTTGGAAGTAGACACATCCCAGCCCCCCAACTTGGTCATATTATTGCAGAGAGACCAGAACCCTTGGGACTGGGAGAGGTGATTGCGAAAGCTGTTGGTTTTGATGAATCCATTCAGTGGCCAGTTTTATCTGGCAGGTGAACTTTAGAATGAGCAAGTCTATTCTTCCGTGCTGGGTAATGGAGCCCCTGGGGAAGGCTTCCAAGTCAGTGAGTCTTCTGGTTCTTAGGTGAATGCTATTGCTTGTCTTTCCCATAATGCGGGGAATATTTACTGAATTCTTAGATTTATACTCTTGACCTTCAGCAGCTGAGAGTTCTATTCAGCGTCGTCCTGCAGGATATCGGGAAGAACACCCCTCCTCCTTATGAGGCTTAAATACTAATGACACAGACTTGTAGTTTGACTGTAAGAGTCAGGTTTCCCCCAGCCTGTGCAGCCTGAAGAGGGAAGGGGATGAGCTTTATGCTAACCAGGCAGGTATGGAGTCCACTGGACGTACACCACTGTACTGGGGACTTGCCATCTCGTATGAACTTTTCTCAATGCTTTTGCCTGTTTGTTTTAGGTCTCCTCCTAACTTGTGTGTGTGTGTGTGTGTGTGTGTGTGTGTGTGTGTGTGTGTGTGTGTTTGTACATTCATGCATGCACTTGTGCAGGTGTGCATGGAAGCCAGAGAGTATCCTCTAAAACCCTGTCTCCATTCTTTGAGACAAGGCCTCTCACTGGCCTGGAGGTCACTCATTAGGTGAGATTTTCTGGCGGATGTGCTCCCTCCCTGGCTCCTCTTGTCCCCTCTTCTGTGCTGATTACAGGAGTGTAGCGAGGAGCCTGGCATTTTCATGTAGATTCTTGAGATCAAACTCAGGTTCTTAAACCCACTCTTCCCTCCCTAGCCGTGTCTTAACTCTGTTGCCTAAGAAAGCTAAGGTAACCCACCTTGAAGGAGGCCTGCCCTGTGGGGACGAGTCTGTTAGCAATCTCACTAACTTTTCTGCCTCATTCTGAACTACTGGTCAGTGGTTTGGCCTCCCATATGCCTGACGAATCCATGCTGTTGGTTAAACCCTCAGAGAGTCTGGCCTCTTGTCTCATGTTAGCTCACACCACACATATGTACTAAGAAGCCCCTGTGGACAGAGAGAGGGGAAGTGACGTTGGATGTGAGACCTGGTGGCCTGTGCCATCTCCGTAGGACCCCCTGCGTAACAGGCCATCCTGTCCCTCTGCTGACCCACCTTTATCCTTTGAGAGCGAACAAGAATAGCCAGATGGTGTCCAAGAGCCCCTCAGACTCTGAACAAATTGGATTCGAAGCACCAAAGATTCTTTGAGATAAGATGTAGGCTTCCGGTCAGGGGTCCCTGGGGACGTTTATACTACTGATGGCCTAGGTACAGATGTGAGTTTTTGTTTGGATTTATGGAGTCTGTTTACCATGCACGCTCATGGGAACTGCTTAGGAGGGTAAGATCCATTTGGATGTTTACATAGACTCTATCGGCCAATCACTCTATCAGTCCCTTGAAAATTAATTAGCTAAGTGCGTGTGTGTGCATGTGTATGTATGATCGTCCGGGCATGTGAACATCAAAGGACAGATTGCAGGAGTCCCTTCTCTCCTTCCACAAGGCGGCGTCCCAGAGATCAAACTCAGATCATCACTGGTACCCACTGAGCCGTCTTGTTGGGCCAGTTGCTCGTTCTTAAATGCAAAAGTCTGAAATCTGGAAATGGAAACTGTGGACCGTTTTGGGGCACTGAAATGCCCCTGAAAGGTTTTGTGTTCTCCATGCACACAGGCCTTCTGCACAGGGCAGGCTTGTCGAACTTATAAATAGCACACAGGCCCCTTTGGCTTCTGTGGCCTGGGGTGCCAAAGTCAGTTCACATGGCGCCCCATGAAGTCACAGGTAAAGGACTTGAAGCTGCAGGCCCCACACGGTCCAAGCTTCTTAAAGACCTTGTTTTAGAAAAATAAACCAATTAAATAATACTGCCTCCTGTAAAAGCAGGCTTTTAATGGGTTCCACAGTGTGGCAGGTCCCGGTGAGCTTATCTACTGCTGTGGGGCTGCTCGAGTCTTGCACAATGTGGGTGTAATTTCACACGGTTTATGGCCGTGTTCGCCCCTCCACGTGCTGCGATACCATTGTACAGAAGGAGGACCTGCGTGCCCTCAACACCTTACCTCCTTTTTGGTGGAAATAAAAAATGAAGTCATAAATTAAAGAAAAACACAAAGAATTTCTCCCTCACCTTCCTGGGGCAGCCGCGGACGAACAAAGAGGCAGTGTTTTCCTGGACAGCCTAATCAGATTCTAATGGCTTTTATGTGTTGACTTTTGCTCAAAGATCCCTCCTCCCATAGGAAGGCCTCTGGACTTGCAGGATCTGGGCTCCAGGACAGGGGATCTCTACACTCCAGCCTCAGGGTCAAACCCTGCCTCCTGCCTGTTTTTGTTAAGCCAACAAAGGAAGCATATTTCCTATCACAGGAAGATTCAGTGAGCGTCAGATTCTTGTCCATAACCGCTCACTTGCTAGCGTGCCCTGTGTTACTCTTTTTCTATTGTTCTTTGACCCAGTGGTGGCACATACTAAACACCGCTTGTCCTTTCCAGAAAATGCTTGCCAGACTTCTGTTAGAAAGGCAAGGAAAGGGGGCGGGGCACGTGGCCTTTTCTCCAGGGATGGATGCTTTCCTTTAGGGTCTCTGCAAGGCTCAAAGGGAGGAGGGGGGGGGCAGCTCACCTATTGATTATGATAACTACCCTTCACTGTGTGTGTGTGTGTGTGTGTGTAGGAGAAGCCGTGTGTATGTGGAGGAGTGGGGTGTGTGTGTGTGTAAAGGAGGAGGAGGGTATGTGTGTATGTGAATGTGTGTGTAAATACGAGAGTGTGTGGAGGGGGAATGGTTTGTGTGTGTGTGTGAGTGTGTGTGTGTGAATGTAATTGAGTGTGTGTGTGTGGAAGGAGTTGGTTCCTGTGTGTGCCTGTGTGCATGAATGTGTGTTTATATGTGAGTGTGTGTGTGTGTGTGTGTGTGGAGGGGAGTGGTTTGTGTATATGTGTGCATGTGTGAAGGGTGGAGTGCTTGGTGTGTGTGCATGCATGCCTGAATATGTGTGTGTGTGTGTGTGCTTGCAAAAGCCAGAGATTGATTTCAAGTGTCTTTCTGTTTCATGTGACACCTTCTTTTCTGAGACCAGTCTTCTCATTGAACCTAGAATTCTGCACTTCAGTTAGGTTAGCTGGCCAGTGAACTCCAGGGGTCTCATCTCTATGTCCCCAGGGAGAAGTATCCACTTGTGGACAGTTGCCACTGTGTCTGGTTAATTTTTTTAATGTGGGTTCTGGGATCTAAACTAAGGCCTTCGTGCTTCCTCGGTAATCAGTTTGCCAGATGTACCAGGCCCAGGCCCCAGGCTCCTCACTGTCCCCAGGCTGACACCCGAATGGCATCCCCCCTTCATCTCAGCCCACTTCCTACAGGCTTCTTACTCTTTTGACTGTATCTTGATTGACGTGTGGCCAGTTCCCACTCAGCCCACTCAATAGCTAGTTCAGGCAGAGAGGTGTTCCCATCTTTCAACTGCAGCCAAGCAACGTCGGTCATAGATTGCTATGCGCAAATCTAGTGCATTACCTAGAGGGGCTTCAGAAACTTGTAACTGTTGCCCAGCACATTTTAAGCAGGCTTTATCATAACTTGTTAAAGCTTCACAACCAGCCCAGAGAGATTCTCTTTCTACTCCCTTACACAGACGAGGAAGCGGACAGAGAGGATGCGAGACTTGCCTGAGGTCGTACAACTGGTACGTGGTTAGAGTCACGATGAAAACCCAGACTGTCTGGTCGAGCGAATGAGGGAATGTGCACTTGGCTACCACTACACCCCAGAGTGCGCCCCGGACTTCTGGGAGGCTCTGCTCTTCTCGCTCCATTAATGTTCATTATGATGATACTCTGTAACAAAGGGTTCCGTGTTTGAGCAAAGCCCTGTTCCTGTCTTCTTCTTCTACCCACCTCTCCTTCTCCCTCTCCTTTTCTCTCCCCTCCTCTTCTCCTTCCCTTCCTTCCTTCCTTCCTTCCTTCCTTCCTTCCTCTTCCTCTGTCTATAGTTAGGTGTTAGTGTATTACAGGCGGTGCATGGACTTAGTGTATTTGTAGACAGGAAATATGGAAAAAGGGTTCATTTCTATTGACAAGGATTCTTGGCCCCCTCACTGCAGGGGAATGTAGAGTTCTAATTCTCATAGTTATTATAAGTGCCAGCTCTTTCCAGAAGCACAGACCTCCATCCTTTCTGTCTCAAGTTGATATTTAATGAAAATGAACATTGTAGAAGACTTGGGAGAGACTGGGCTTTTGATTTACTGTGGAGGGGCCCCCTGAAAATGATTCATCCCTCTCTCAGGAGCGCAGGCCCCAAGTGCCTAGAGGAGGCGGCGTTGTCCAAGGGTGGCTCCCGCCCTGCATGCTGTGTGACACAGTCAGCACAGAGCTGTGTGGGATCAGGATGGAGGTGGAAGTTTCTACCTCAGCGACACCCGTGCCATAGAAACATCACAGAGCTGCTACAGAAGGATGCTCCCAGGTCTTTGGTGGCACTGGTATAACCACATCCACCGTTCTCTAAAAGTAAAATGTGTCCCATCCAGAATATGACATGGGACAGTGTGAATAGCCGTGTTACTGGTTTGTATTGACACGCTCCAGTTTCTCTCGTTACTCTAGAATGCGTTTCTTCCTATGAAGATGCTGTAATGACTAGTCTTAGGCGTCAGCCTGATATACCCAGAAAGAGGGATCCTCTGTTGAGGAGTTGCCTCCATCAGATTGGCCTCTAGATAAGTCTGCAGGACATTTGCTTGATTACTGATTGACCGGTGGGAGCCCGGCTTACTGTGGATGGCGCCATCCCTGAGTAGCTAGCTGGTCCTGGGTGGTGTGAGACAGGAGGGTGAGCGGTCCATGGGGAACAAGTTCAGTCAGCTGTGTCCTGCCCATCATGTGTCAGCATCTGTTCCTGCCCTGTCTTACCCTCCATGATGAACTAGAAGCTGTAAGGTGAAATAAACCCTTTCCTTTCCAAGTTAGTTTTCCGTTCTGACCTTTGTCACAGCAACAGAAAGCAAACTAGGGCTGATGCTCACAGCGACAGTCTTCCGTGCCCCGCCTAAGCAGCCTCATCACGGGGGGCCTCTGTGAACAGCCGTCTCTCACCTTCTCAGTGTATGTGACTGTGTCACCTAAGGGTACAGTTCTCAGACCACAGCCCTGTTGCTAGGGGATGTGAGATTATGTTCCAGCACACCCCGGCCAGCCACACTTGTTTCCTTGGGTACTCTGATGCCTTCTGAAAGTGGCTACGTCTTCCATGAGCTTTAGATGCTTGTCCTGGTTTCCTGTGTGCTGTAGGAAGCATTTTTAGTGTGGTCTGTGCCGCTGGGGTGTGGGGACAGAAGAGCACAGTGCTGTTGCGGCCAGGACAGCAGTGGGCTCGTTGCTAGGAGCTACTCTTTCCTCTTTGCATCCTGCTTCTTCTTCCTTCTCCCGAAGCCCTTTCCTCAGACAGTCAGCGGGCCTTTGTAGCTGTTTTCTGACGAGTTTTTCACTTTCTGTCCTCAGTCATGCGGAGGAACCCCTTCGGGGCGGACATCTGCTGCCGGAAGGGACCTCGAAGTCCGCTGCAGGAGCTCTACAACCCCATCCAGGTAGGACCCCTTTCCTCGATGCGATCAGTGTGTTCTGGGGATGGACACGCCCTCCCCTACCTGGCACTTTACCTGTGGTGATTGCCTTCACGTCCAGCATCCTTAACCGGAAACACTCCCCAAACCCCAAACCTTTGGAGCATGGTACCACGAGTGGAAAATCCCATGTCTGACATTATGTGATGGATCACAGTCAAAATACAGGTGCACTGAAATACTGCACAAAGTTATCTCAGGACACAGTGTGTAAGATGCACATGCAATATAAATTAATCCTCATGCACAGACTTGGATCCTGTTCCCAAGGTACCTCATTATGCATGTGTAGAAAGTCCAGAAATCCAGAGGGGAGCCCAAATATCAACCATTTCTTGTCTCAAGCATTTTGGATAAGCGTAGTCTAAGAACATTGTGTAAGTTGTAGAAAAAGTTGTTTGAGAAACATGGAGGATTTGTGCAGGACTCTACTTTTAACCTTCCTGGGGTTTGGGTCTCTGGGGTGACATCGCCCAAGGCTCTGGCAATGGGACTCTGAATTTCAAGAGCCTACAAGCTTGTGCCACCCTCCACTGGCACCCCCAGAAAGGCGTGCACATGGCTAAACTCCGCATGGAGTTAATGAGACCCAGCGATGACCTCACTGCAGAAGACCCCCTGGTTGGGGTGTGGATGTAAAGTGACCGTTGCTGGTTTTTTTAGGCTGATTAGTTTAACAAGGTGACAAGCATGGAGGTTGGGGAGGGGGAAAGAAGCAAGGGGCAGCCAGAAGACTTGGTCACCATAGAAATAGCCTCAGGCCACTTGAGTTAGTGTGGAGTCTCTTAAGCCGGCCCTTCTGTAGGAATGTCTGTTAGTGTTGTTCCTGATTGAGTGACTAGCCAACGCCAATGGACCTTAGTAACTGCTGAGAAACGAGTGTGGGCTGAGGAGAGATGGCCTGCTGAGGAGAGACAGCCTGCTGATGATCTCAGGACTTCATTCTGTGCTCCATTCTCAATTTTGTATTTCCATAGACCATGGTGCTGGGTGGGGGAAGATAATGCTTGGGTCTCAGTGAGGACAGATTCTTAGAGTCATTGCAAAGGCACAAACTTAAAAGCTTCTTCGTTCCCTTTCTCTCTTTAGCCTACCACCTGTGCTCCCTTGTATATGGGGGGGAGGGAGGACTAGAGTCTGGGTGCCCTTGGTGACCTGATGGTGCTCAGTGGTGCCCTGTTGATTCTCTGTCTTGGGGCTCTAGGTGTGACTTGGACAGAGCACACAGAGAATTGCAAACTAAATGTCTCTCAAAGCTTCCTCTGCTGGCCTTTGCAGAGAGAGACTCAACAGGGTTTGATATTGGGTTCCTTTGCGGTCCACCCCAACCCTGTGACCTGGCCCTTGTGACTAAGTCTGTCTACTCTGTCATCTTCATGAAGAGAACCAGTCAGGCTTTGGCCACACATAGGACTTCTGGTGTGCTCTATCAACACCCACCCAAGCTACTCCGTCGGCGCTCTCCAGACATCCTTTGTTAATGAACAGCACTGGGTGCATAGGCACAGTCGATTCTTCTGTAGCCTCTGGGTCGAAAGCCCGTGGACTGGGTCGAAAGCCCGTGGACTGGGTCGAAAGCCCGTGGACTGGGTCGAAAGCCCGTGGACTGGGTCGAAAGCCCGTGGACTGGGTCGAAAGCCCGTGGACTGGGTCGAAAGCCCGTGGACTGGGTCGAAAGCCCGTGGACTGGGTCTTGTCTGCCATTCACATCCGGTGCCTAACCCTGGGCCTGGTGTCAGGTGTCCCCAAGTATTTGTGACTTCTGAAAGAGCAACGCTCAAGATTCAGGATCCCACTTCCCTTGTATCTAGCTGTGCAAGCCGGAAGGTATGACGAGCCCTCACAAGGTGCCCATTTCCCAACATCCCTCTGGAGCACTGAAGGATGACGGGATAGGATCTGTCGCTTTCCTCGACTTCAGAGTCAGACTTGGCGTCAAAAGCCAGTGACATCATTTCCTAGCTCTGTGACTTTGCACAGGCTGCATAACCACGCTTTGACTGCCATTCCTCTTTTATGACATTCTGGGACTAATACCAACTGCTGGATTCAGGAGGCGATGCAGTGGCCTTCTGCGCTGGTCACCTGCTGTGGGGTTTGTGATTTTCTGGTTTGTGCTTTCCTGGTCTGTTCACTCGCTGACCCCCTGGCATGTCAGACACTGGGCATAGAGGGGACCGAAGCGAATATAGGCACCTGTGATGGATACTTTCTTTGTTCCCAGGGCTGGTGTGCATGGCCCCATATGGCTTCTTGGCAGACCAGTCAGAGGAGAGGTGACTCTCCCATCTATAGTCACCCCTCCTCATAGCAGTAGTGAGTATTTTGTTGGTGAAAGGTACATTTAGCTCTGCCCCTCACAGGGGTGGGCGCTGGTAAATGAGTCACTGTCCTTCCAGGGCATCTCGGGCACACGTCTGGCCTCTCTAGACCATCCAGCAAACACTCTTCCAGGAAGATCACCCCGTTTCCTGGGGATGTAGTCTAAAATTTTTTTTCTGGGTCTGGTTTCCTTCACAAGTAGCAATTATGCCCCATTCCTACGCGCAGTCCTTAAGTAGGGCATGTGCTTTTGAAGACGCAGCCCTGGCTAGCGGTGGGCTGCGGAGTTAAGAGAAGGGGACACACACTCTGATGAGCTTAGACAGCGGTGCCTTCCTGAGTCATCTCCAGACTCAACACGGGTCTGAGCTCCCCTGCACTTTGTCATAGTTTCCTACCAGCTCGGCTGCAGAGCCTGGAACAAAGTAGTCACTGAGGCAAATGGCAAACTCTCTGATGGCTCTAAGCTGAATGGCTCCCAGAAATGGCGTTCGCAGCTTTTTGTTTTTGCTGGGTGTCTATGTGGTCTTAATAACAGGATGGCAAAAATGGAGACCATTTATTTCTTATGACAAGAAATTAACCTTACAGCCGGAAGCACCTTCTTAGTTATCTTGGATGCATACGCTAGGACAGACACTTTCTGGGTCTTGGGTTCAGCTCACTGGGTCTGCATGGTAAGCTGTGAGCTAGATGGTATTTCCCCCTTTATGGATAGAGAAGTGAAACTAATAATTGCATATGATTTATTTGAGCCCAGATTGCTAGTAGGAAACTGTGCGGATCCAACCACAGGAGGAACTCCTCCTCCCAGTCTGGAGAGATTGCACTCAGTTACTAGTGACTGGTACTAGTGACTCTTACTCTTGCAATCCCCTTGGCAGGAACCACCTTCCTCCCACAAACAGATGTAGATCCATCAAGGTTTTCATTGGATGAAGAGCCAACCCAGCTCAGGGACAGTTGCCTCAACTCTGACTTCTTAGTGCACTGAAAACCCCAAACTATCCAAAGAACAATTGGTTAAGAAAAAAAAAATCCTTCACAGTTGATATTCTTAGCCAAATAGCACTGTAATGTCTTATAATTTCCCTGGTTCTCTGCTGTCTCCCTGGCCCCAAAATAAAACTTAATTGCTGATCGGATCAGCTGGCGCCGAGTCACCGAAAGTTCAGGAGTTGCCAACCACAGGCTTGTGGGCCGAGCCATCTGCAGGCCGCCCCCGCTCAGTACTGACCCACAGGGCAGAGAACTGCTTTCAGCTGGGTGAGAGGGTGTAATTGTCCCTGAATGCCACCGAGGGCGAGACAGCTTGTCCTCCTGCCTCCCCACCTCCCGGCCTCTCATGGCTTCCCTGAAATCTTCACAGTATCATTCAGGCGGTTTGGCCTGCCCTGCTATGCCTTTCTTTAGCCTGAGTGCCTGCCCTGTTATTAGAGCATTCTAAGGGGGCAGGGAGCATGGCTCGGGGCTGGCCACGAACTTGCAAGCAGCATAGCTAGGTCCGAACGGGGCTTCCTGGGCTCCCTGGGTTCAGATGTTTAGGGGTCCAGAAGTGTTCTGGGTGGTGTGTTGCTGAATTTGGCTGAAACTTGCGGTCCCACTCATCTCTGTTACGGGGCCATCTCTTGGTGTGCTGAAGTGAACTTTCTTCTCCTCCAGGGGTGCACAGGATTAAGGACAGAGTGAAGAGGAAGGGGAGGAAGGAGAAAGGACAGTCGGTGTTTACTGAACATGGAACACACATCTGTGACGAGTCTAGACATTTTCCAAACACGGGTCACTGATCTTGCTTTTGTTGGGTTGGAGATGGGACCCAAGGCCCCTTGACCACTGAGCAGCCATTTTCCCTACCAGTGAGCCATGGCCCAACCCCTCACTGAAACTTTACAGCGCCCCCTTCCAGATGAAGGGCTCTGATAACCCCATTTTTCAGAAGGTAACTGAGTTTTTAAGAGGCAGCACAGTATGCTAAGATCACATCCGACTAAACAACAGAACCGACCCGGCTAGCCTGTAAGAGGAGGGGCCCTGGCACTTCTCCTCCAGGTACTAAAGAGCTTCCAGAAGGATCCTCTTTCCTAATACATCAAAGGAGAGGCCTTGGGTCCAGATAGAAAGCTGTCTGCAGCTGGAGCTGAGGCAGCAGAGTGGTGTGGGACCCACAGTAGATGTCCTGTGCACAGTGGCAGCCGGTAGTTTTCTGTCTTCAGTCTGATGTCTGGCCAAGGCCGGAGAGGACTTTGTGTCCTGGCTTGGAACTAGGTTAAGCAGAAGTCACCTCTAAGAACTCTGCTGTTGGATGGTGGTTCTCGCTCCTTAGAGGTGTCCGTCTAACTGAAAATATTACACTCATAGATGCTACCTTGGTCCAGGGCTGGGAGGAGCCTGTGACCTGGGTAGCGTTTTCTGCAGTGCTTAGCATATTTTGCTGGTCCTGCGGGTTCTTAAAGAATAAACGGGGGGGTGGGAAGGTCCTAGAAGGGAGAGAGCAGGAAAAGGTGAGAGGAGATATGGTGTTAGCACCCTTCCCCCCAAGTCCTGTGCAGTGTGGGGACACTAAAGAGGACGTTGTCCTTGAGCCAGGCCTTGAAGACACATAAGATGCTAGGAGAGTCCAACTATGCCGATGACTTAGAGCAGAGATCAGGGTAGGGGCCACAGTGGTTCACATTTAGAGTCAGGAGGTGCTGGAGCCTGGTTGGAAGGGATAGGAAGAGCTCCTAGACCCAGGGAGATTGGGTCATAGTCCTCATCTAGAGAGAGTGGAAGTGGAAGTAGGTGAGCAGCGGGGTAGCAGGGAGACAGTTCATGGAGCACTTGCACCTCCAATGCAGCTGCTTGTTAAGTGGTGGGCTTCTCTAGAGCTGAAGGCCTCCCCGACCCCCCAACTTTGGTCTCAGCACCACTATCTGTAAAGTGAAGTTATCGTGTTAAACCTGTAGCTCTCAGCTTTGGTCACACATGAGATGCACTTAGAGATGTGAAGAACTGCCCCGAGCCTAGGCCTTCCCCCAGCGCCTGATTTTATCCAGTCTAGTACTTGGCCAGTCCATCAGTATGTCCCATGGCTTCTGAGGTAATTGTTCTGGGCTTCAGAGTTCAGCAGCACAGGGCTGAAGGGTCCTCTAGGGCCTTCAGTGACAGACACTTTTGAGTCTAGCACAAGCCATCTTGTATTCTTGTTTTAACGATACACTCAGGTCTGAAGTCTTTCCATATGAAGGCAATGTTTTCCTGAGGGTAAGAGGGTCCATGCTTTCTGCAGCTACTCCCCAGAAACTGTGCCCCAGGTAACAGATTGGGACAAGGTCCCCCCCCCAAAGGAATAATCAAGCCTCTCCTGTGAGCAAATGGGAAGGACCAGACATTTGATGAGGTTTCCAGGGATCAGTTGCATCTTCCAAATAATCAGGAAGGGGGAGGCTGCCTGCTTCTCCAGTTTGCTGTTTGCAGAGAATGTTGGGGGGGGGGACCTGCCCAGGAAGGCCAGGAGGGGCGGCGATTGCTCAGCCCCAACGCAACTGCATCAGTCTCTTCATTACTGGCCACCTGGCTAATGACGACCCTGTCGCATTATCTTGCTTTGACCCAACAGCTGTCCACCAGCCAAAGAGGGGTTGATTTAGTTGTAGACTGGCTCCTTCTGCAGAACGGCAGCTGGCTAGTAAAGATGGGCTATTACATTAACCTATCCCTACCTATAGCAGTCTCTTGGGTGCTACATTATTCATGCCGAGTGACATTAGGCCAGCGAGGATCTCTGCAAAGCCAGGGACAGTGGGCTCTCTCTTTTTTTTTTTTGACCATGGTTAGCAGCTCCATTATACTCAAGCAAAGAGCTACCCTGGTCAGATATCCAATCAAGCTAGGACAGGTGGAGACCTGGAGGGAGATACAACTCAGGTCATAGGAGAGGATTGGATACTTGAAGTGAGGGATGCTAACCCAGGTATATGACCCAGGTATGTGACCTCAGTTTCTTCATCTGTAGAGAATTAGAGGAAAACACCCGTCTTACAAATTTCTGCGAGTCAGAGACCTCACATGCCAAAGGCTGAGTGGAGAAATGGTTCATTCAGGAAAGGAGGGTCTGAGTTCTAACCCCAGCATCACATAGAAAGTGGAGCACAGCAATGCACACCTGCAATCCCAGAACTCGGGGTGCACAGACAGGGCCGTCTCTAGGGTTTACTCTCTCTGAGGACACGCTTTCTCAGATCCAAATTTGCTCATCAGTTGTCAGGACAGAGTTAGGAGCCACCCACTGAGAACACACTCCGTTTTGATTTGTGTCGTATCTCAGGCTCCTGTCGAGCTGGAGACACCCATTTCCAAGGCCATGAATGTCCTGTCTCCGTGGCAGCGTGTGTACAAACATGTCCACCGCATGCAGGTCCTAGACAGTGAGCAGACACAGAGTCGTAGTTTGAAAAGCTGTAGGTGTGTCTGCCACAAGCCCCCCGCCCCCCCCCCCCCCGTGAGCACCTTGGGAATGGGGGAGTTAGCCAAGCTCCTCCCTCTTGGGGTGGTGATGTGCTGTCTGTGAATTCATGGCTAACTCTTGCTGCCTCTGTAGGCCATTATTCTGTTTCAGACACAGAAGATTCAGGAATGTCCCTTTCTTTGACACAATCTTTGGAAATATGACGAGGAAGCGCTTGGAACTATGGGGTTTGTGTGTGGTGGTCTGTGCGAACAGAATCTGACATCTTTTCAGTGGGAGAAGCAGTGTTGGGGTGGCGGGGTGACCTCAGCCATTGCCAAATGGTACCACAGCTGGGCAGAGCTGCCGTTATTTCCTGAATTACCTTCAATTAGGAGAGGCCTCTTCATAATTTGATTTTTTTTCTGTAAATTGCACAACGCAAGCAGCTTCTCGGCCAATTGGAATTTGACCTTGTCAGATGGAGCACAAGCATGTCAGAGCCTGGCTTGCTGTCAAGCTCTGTGGGCGAGCTGCTCTGCAGCAGGGACGAGGGGAGGGGTCTCCTCCTCCCAGGACACACGCTGGTGTGTCGCTTCAGGTCTCAGGCAAATGGCTAAATGTTTTTCAACACTGGAGAGTTTGCTTATAAAACAGGAATGGGAAAGTGCAAAGGTTTTAGCTTTTTCAGACTTACTTTTGAAAACATGTAGAGTTCTGGCCGTGCGGCAGACAAGCCAGGCTATGCTGCTGTTGCTTGATGCATTATTGCTGCTGCTGCTGCTGTTGCTGCTTTGTCCAGAAGAGCCCTCCGTTGGCAAGCGCTCCCTGCTTTCCTTCCTCTGAGGATTTTCTGTTAGCCTAGAGGTACAAAGCAAACAGGTGAAATGGATTTTAATCAGATATTTCACCCAGCCCAGGGCACTCAAAATACCATTTCTACATGTCATTGGTAAAAAACGAAGGCAGTCGATGTTCTGATTTTCTTACGCTGTCTGGAGTCAGGGTTGTGTACTGGCTACTGTACTGGACGATGTGGCCATCGAAGTGGCCTAGCTATCATTGTTTACTGGTGTGTCCTGGTTCATTCGCACTGGTTCTTGAGGTAAGAAGCCCTCTCGAGGGAAGGGACTGTGACTTGTGAGTCGGGAACCTACCTGACTTCCTAGCCAGGCATTGGCAGGGAGTCCTCAGTGTCTATTGAGTTAGGTACCTTTCTCATTTATTCTAATAATTTAGGTGACACTGCCTATCAAGTGGCCACTGAAGGCATGGCGGCTGGACATGCCATTGGCATCCGGGTGTCAGACAGAAAGCAGGGAGAGTTTGGCTGGAACCCATGCCAGGCTGTACCTCAAGACCTGCCTTCTGAAAACTACTCACTTCTTCTAGTGAGGCCCCATCTCCTAAAGCTCTCACAGACACCCTCCCCCAAAATAGTACCACCAGCAGGGAACCAAGTGCCCAAATACAGGAGCATTAGAATGTGGGCCTTTCACATTCAAAACCTAATATGAGGTATTGAGGCTCTGAACACAGCCACTTTTTCCTGGACCCTGCGAACTCGACATGTGGCCAGAGACAGCCAGACACCACAAGGGAAGAGCTCCTGGGGTCTTAGTTAGGGTTACTACTGCTGTGGGGAGACGCCATGATCAACGCAACTTGGGGAGGAAGGGGTTTATTCAGCTTACAGTTCTACATTATAGTCCATCATCAAAGGAAGTAGGGGCAGGAACTCACACGGGGAAGGGACCCGGAGACAGGAGCTGATGCAGAGGCCATGGAGGGGTGCTGCTTACTGGCTTGCTTCTCCTAGCTTGCTCAGCCTGCTTTCTTATAGAACCCAGGACCACCAGGAACAAAGCCACCCACAATGGCCTGGGCCCTCCCTCATCAATCACTAATTAAGAAAATGTCCTATAGGCTTGCCTACCGCTGAATCTTAGCGAGGCAATTTCTCATTTGAGGTTCTCCCGCTCCCTGATGATGATAGCTTGTGTCAAGTTGATATAAAACTAGCCAGGGCCCTGGGGTTCAGGGAAGAAGAGTCCCTCTGCACTTGGGCTAGTGCCCGTGCTTGACTCTCTGAGAACTTAAGTTCTAGAGAAGGGTGAGTACCAGGAGGGTGGAAGCCCTCCCTCCCTACCAGCCACCCACCCACGATGCAACAGGTCTCCAGCAGCACAGTTTAACTGAAGGTGAAGGCATTTGGAGCCCAAGCCACTCCATCAGATTTGAACTCTTCCCTTCACTGGCAGGACTGGACCACCTTACAGAGGGAATTCAGAGTCTTGGGGGGCTTCGATGTTCTCATCTGGAAACCGCAAATGAATTACTTAACCTTAGATAACCACACCATGTCACACAGCAGTTAAGACTTGGTAAAGCCAGATGTGCCTGGTAAGGAAATTCGGGGTACTCTCTTAATCTCCCTAAGCCCCAGTTTCTTAATCTGTAAAGTGTGGTGTGTGTGTGGTGGGGTGGCGGGTGGGGTGCTGACAGTTTCTAGATCTCTGGGTTGTTCTAAAATGGAATGAGTGATTTCTATGAAGTCCCCAGAAGAACATACAGTCAAGTTTAGCAGCCAGTCTTTTTTTTTAACTTTAAAGTCTTCCCATAGGGTCCTCAGAATACTTCTGTCCCCAGTGGGTGGATTCAGGGAAACGGGAGACCGTGCATCCTGTGCCTGCAAGTACAGTCACCTTCCTGGCTTGGCTAACTCTCCCTCAGACTCACACAGGCACTTTGTTGATCTAGGCTGAGCACTCCCAAGCCAAGACTGTGTTTGCGGAGGCTAGAGACAATGTCTGACTCAGGGAAGTTGCAGGAAGCTAGCACTTCTATGGGTTTGGAACTTTTTTTGTTGTTGTTTCTTAAAATAAAAATGTTAGGCAGCTGTTTTTAGATGTTCCTTTTTTGAGCATTCCCTGCCCAGACAGAGTAACCATGTGTAAGTTTCTTCTTGGTTCATGCTCCTTGCCCGCGCGGGGGGCGGGGGGAGACCTATTTCTGTGTTCCATGTGTTCTTCAGATTTCAGAGGAGGTGGTTTGGCATCCAATGCTGCTGCTGAAGCCCTACCAAGTACTGGTGTTTGAAGAGTGATATGGACAGTGCTGGATCTGTCCCCTGTTAACAGGGGGGACCTGCCAGGGAGAGCAAGCCCGAGCAAGCTGCAGGCCAGGGCAGGCCTTGAGCTGTCCATTCAGAGAGGGTCGGGAGCCCTGATTAGTATTGGGCTCACTGGGCTTCTGATGGTGAGAGCGCAGGCTCTGTAGCCAGGCATAGTTGCTTGCCGAGCGGACGGGGACGCGCGCGGGCAAGGTTAACTCACGCAGAAAAGGCACCCTGGGTTTGATTCCCAGCTCTGCATAAACAACAGACTTGCGATCGCAGCCCTTGGGAGGTGAAAGCAAAGGGGTCAGAAATGGAAAGTTATCATTGTGGAACTCGAGGCTAGCTAGGCTACATGAGACCCTGTGTCAAAAACCAAACAAGACCCAGGCAGGTGGCTTGGTCGGGCAGTGTTTGCTGCACAAACATGAGGGACCTGAGTTCAGATCTCCAGTACACAGATTTTAAGAAGTGGGGAAAGAAAGCTGGTGTTCGGTGTGGTTTCCTGTACTGTAATCCCAGCATTGGGGAGGTGCAACTCTCCTGCAACTCTCTGGAATACAGTCCTGCAACTCTCTGAACTGCAGTCCTGCAACTCTCTGGACTGCAGTCCTGCAACTCTCTGGACTGCAGTCCTGCAACTCTCTGGACTGTAGTCCTGCAACTCTCTGACCTGTAGTCTCACAGGACCTGTGAACTTCAAGTTCAGTGAGAGTCCTGCTTCAAAATAAATAAGGTAGAGAACACCAGGGGAAGGCACCTGATAGCGAACACACACACACACACACACACACCCACACACCAAATGCATACAAACAACATAAACCAAACAGAAAGTCCATTTATTTCTCTGGACAAAGAACTGGAATAGAATTGGAAAAACACAGACCTGTGGCTTTTTCCAGTGGAACATTCTAGTTTCTCCTTCTCAACAGCAACCAGAAAGACTATCAAGAAGGAACACAGTTTACCCACTGTGTAAGGACAAATGTGAACTGGAATGACCCCTCTCTCGCTACAGTGTGAGCTCAGTCATGCACCCAGCAGGCAGCTCGGCAGTTCTGTGATTGACATTCCCAAGGACCTGTATTCCAGGGCTGATGCGCTTGCTTGCAGATCACGTCCTGATTTGCAGGGAAGTTGCATGCTAGAATGGCGGTTTGAAAATGAGGAGACTTAAAGGCTGCCTTGAGACTCGTCCTTCAAAGGCACGGCCTAACCCACTACCGTACCTGCTCCCCCTCCATCTCCTGCTCACCTTGCTTGGGATCTGCGTCTCCTGAATGGTACCTCTCGGTTCAGAAACCCAGTTGTGTCTCTCTTAAGATTGCTTTCGTATGACAGGGATAAATGAGCTGGTGTTTGAAACATGTGTGACTCTTTGAGGCGCTGGGGAGTTCACAAGTGGCTGACACCCAATTAGTCCTGGTCTTGGGGGAAGCAGCCTGAAAGAGACGCGGAGATCTCAGAGAAGATGTACGCCTTTCCTCAGGGAGTGGCCGCCCTCTGGCATACCCTTAGCTCACCAGGGAATGGACATGGGCATCCCCTGAGAGCCGTGCAGTCAGTGAATAGCTTGCTCACCCTTTTCTTAATGAGGACCAGCTAGAGAAACAGAAAGCCCTTGTTTATTTACTTGCTCATTCATTCATTCATTCATTCATTCATTCATTCATTCATTCTTTTAACTGCCCATGATAAAGTGTCATTTTTCCCCCTTGAGCAAGAAAATAGTTGTTTTGAGTTATGAGGGAGTGGCATATACTGATGTGATTTTCCTTTTGCTAATAATAAGGTAGGGAGGGGTTGGGGATGTAGACTGGTTATTTGAGTGCTGGACTACCACGCACCAAGTTTTGAGTTCAGTCCTCAGTGCAACATAAAATGGGGCATAGCATGCTACAAACCTGCCATCCACGGACTTGGGAAGTAGAGGCAGAAAAGTGAAAAGTTCAGGGTCATCCTTGGCCACATTGTGTGTTTGAGATGGCTTGGGTTACTTGAGAGCCTACCTTAAAATGAATAACACACACACACACACACACACACACACACACTGCAGAAATTCAATCTTGGGTTTTATTGGAGTACAGAGCAGGCACTAGAAGGATGGGAGAATTATCAGTGAGATATTCTCTCTCTCTCTCTCTCTCTCTCTCTCTCTCTCTCTCTCTCTCTCTCTCTCTCTCTGTGCATGTGTGTGTGTCTCTCTGTCTCTCTCTCTCTGTCTCTCTGTGTGTCTCTGTCTCTCTCTGTGTGTCTCTCTTTCTGTGTCTCTCTCTGTCTCTCTCTCTCTGTGCGTGTGTGTCTCTGTCTCTGTGTGTGTGTCTCTCTCTCTCTCTGTCTCTCTCTCTCTGTCTCTGTCTCTGTCTCTCTCTCTCTCTCTCTCTCTCTCTCTCTCTCTGGGTTATGATGATAGAACTGCATTAGAGGGGAGCCCAGGAGAAGCATCTTGCTAAGATAAAAACCTTGCTGAAAGCAGCACAAGCAAATTGGTGCCATTTGTCATCCAATTACTGCGCAGGCGTGATGCGCAGACGTGATGCGCAGGCGTGGTCTCTCCAGCAGTTAAGGACGCCCTGTCTCTATCAGGACCCCCTTCCATTTTACCCTGCTTGTCCAAATCCAGCACAAACCTTGGAAAGCCCTTCACATCTGACCTCAAAGCTTTCCACAGAACATCCTGGGCAAAAGCTACAGGACACAGACAGCTGCTTGAGCCTAACTCCATGTTCAGACTGAGGAGCCTATGGACAATCAAAGCTTAGCAGCCTTCAAGAACCCCCGGCTGCTTTCACCCTTAGGGAGCGGGAGGCGGGCACGAGAGCGCCCCCTAACCTTGACTCAGGTCATTAGAACCCCAGGTCTGTAGCTGATGACTTTCCAAGCTTTGGTGCCCTCCCACATCATGGGAGTATCCTGCTGTACATGACTAAGGGAACCGTGCAGCCGCACGAGTTTTAAGGTCAGGTTGCCCTGGACTCTCTAGGGAGATATACTGTGTGTCATAAACCATAAGGTGGAGACAAGGCTGTCACAGTCAGAAGACAGACAGACTGGGTGGGGATGCAGCTAGTTTTGTACAGAGCATGTCTAGCATTCATTAAATGCTCAGTTTGATTCCCTAACACCATGGAAACCAGGCAAGGTAAAGCATGCCTATAATCCCAGCACTCTGGAGATTGATGTAGGAGAATTGGGAGTTCAAAGTCATCCTCAGCTATAAACAGAGTATGAGGTCAGCCAGGGCTCTCTGAAACACTGTCTCGAAATTAACTAACTAACTAACTAACTGCAGGAAAAGGCAGAGTGGGTTTTCCCTTGGCGCCTCATGGAGCAGGCGAAATGCCTACACCCTGACTTTAGTATTTTGACCTCCAGAATCCCATGAGCGTAAAACATACTGTCTTAAACTACAGAGTCTGGGGTAATCAGCTGCAGCAATAGAAACCTCATATGCCCACACACCTTTGTAGTTGAAGCTAAGGGACCCTTCCCTGCATGTAAGATCCAAGGGATGTTTTGGGGAGGCATTGCCTGTGCTCTCAGATGAGCAGAGTACCACAGCTCATTGAGTCCTGAAAATGGGAATACCAATGCCCTTCTTTACCATGGGTTTATGTCTCAAAGTCCACCCTAAAGGCGAAAACCCCTGAAGGAAAACAGCAAGATAGAGGCTGTCTGCTGCTGGCCACAGCGGAAATCCTCCTGCCTCCATTAGAGAGGCCTGTGAGGTTCATTTGAGGTCCTGTGAAAAGGCAGAAATAGCAAAGCCAGGCCTTTGTCCCACCAGTGACCCTCTCACAGGCTCATCACCGCTCACCAGCAGGGAACACCCGGATGCAGCTAAAGTGTCTGCTGCACCTGCAAACAGCAGACTCTGCCTGAAATGTGCATGAACTCACTCTATAGATGAGGTTCTGCAGGTGGGAGGTGCCACCACTGGGCTTGGTACAAGGCCAAGAGCCACAACGAAGAGGAGGAGGAGCAGGAGGAGGAGGGAGAGAGAGGGGGGAGAGAGAGAGAGAGAGACAGACAGAGAGAGAGAGAGAGAGAGAGAGAGAGAGAGAGAGAGAGAGAGAGAGAGAGATTAAGAAAAGGACTAAATCCTGTGGCCATCCTGGGCTCCCAGGTCACTCACAAGGTCAGCCCCACTGAGATGCAGCCCTGTGAGGGCAGCGGGTGACTATAATGGTTTGGTTGGAGTGTGTCCCCGTGCAGTCTCCTGTATGATGGGGTGCAGTAGGGATAGGGCCTTTAAGAGAAAGATAGATAGACGTGGTTAGAATACTTGGGACCCTGTCCTGGGAGACAGGGAATTAATGGAGTTCTCCTTGGATGCCTGGCAGTTCCCTGAAGAGAATTCTAGAAGAATCCAGGCCCCCCTCCCCATGTCCTTGGCTCCTGTCACTCGTGTGAACTGTCTTCTGCACACACTCCTTAGGGCGCCATTTTCGAGAATGGGCACTGTGAAGTTTGAACTTTCTCCCTTCCCCACTGTGAGCTTAGGAAAACTCCTTTCTTCCTTAGTTACCCAGCCTGGTGTGTTTCATTTTGTTACAGCATTTGGGAATATAAGTATTTTCTCCCCATTTTATAGATGCAACAAGAAGGAAGGTTGAAGATTTTAATATTGGAGAACTCTCTAATACTGGGGGCTGGAGAGTTGTCTCTGTGGCTAAGAGAGCTTACTTCTCCTGCAGAGAACCTAAGTTCAATACCTAGCACCAACCTCAGGTGATTCACAATTTCCTGTAACACCAGCTCCTGAGGATCTGACTCACTGTGGCCTCTGTGCACATAAACTCACAATTACACACATGAACAACACTTTATTGTATGTGTGTATGAGAGGGTACATGTGTCATGGGACACATGTGAAAACCAGAAGACAACTTTGTAAAGCCGCTTCTCCCTTCCCACCTGGGGAATGGAATGCAAGCAGCCAGGCTTGACCCACAAGTGCTTCTACCCACTGACCCATCCTGCCAGCTCTCGCTTTTAATAAGTAGTAGTAGGTCAGGCTAAACCTGACTGTCCAGACCAGAGAGGGCAGAGAACATGCTGGTTCAGAGCAGAGAGCCCTCCTAGTTACCAACTGCGTGGCACTGAGCGAGGTACTTAACCTCTCTGTGTGCCTCAGTTTCCATATCTCCCTGTGTAAGGATAACGGTAACTACTTCATAGGTTTATTGTGATTGCTGAACGAAGACAATACAGCAGAAAAGCCTGGAGCTGTGCCAGACACATGTGACACAGTGGTCATTATAACCGCAGCCAGGGTCACAGGCTCCCAGTTCAGGGGTCAGTCTGTGACTGTCACATACTAAGTCCCAGAGCCCATCTGGCTGTGCCCAAGGGTTGTGAAGTGACCATTTCTGCTCTCTGTTGGGGAATGGGGGCAGAAGTGTGTGGACCAATATGTAAATTAGTGGGCGTGGCTAGAACCCTTCCCTCCCTGAGAGCCAGTCTCCTCACAATCCAAGGCTTTGCTGAGACAACCAAAGGGTTCCTGGCACTCTAAAAACAGTGTCCTCCCGAGAGACGTAGTAAGACATGGGTAGCTGTTGGACTGTGGAGTGCTATGCCTGATCCTGGTTGGTGGTATTTTCCCATGGATGCACCATCATGTTCAGAGCCTGGTGTGCCACCTGTGGTTGCAAGATGAAGTCAGGAAGGGTTGTTTAATTTTGGTTCTGTTGCTGTTATTCTGGGATTGGAGAAACTGGCCTCTCTAAGATTCCCTCTGCGGATTGAGATGCGACTCAATCCACGGAGCCTCATCTATCCGAGTCTCGGTTCATTCTGAAAATGGCAAGCAAGCAGAGAGACTGTATGAATGAGGGCTCTCGAGAGCGCAGAACATAGCGTTCACTGTCAGTGGAAGCCGGGGGAGGGGGGGCGGGGGGGGAGCCTCTACGGAGGATGGAGGATGGTGGGAACTGCCAGGCAGAATCAAGGAGGAGCATTGGCAAAGAGAAGCTTTGCCCAGAGCAATCCTGCATCTCATTAAGATGCGCTGTGCTCTGGCCCAGCTACTGGGGAATTGTTGGAGCAATTACATTCAAACCTCAATTTTGAGGTTTGAAAAGGGGTCAGTGCATAATTGGCAGGAGGAGAAAAGGAAAGAGATGGCTTGAAACAATAGGTATAAAGTGGCTGTCACAGCCAGGGAGGCTGAGATAGAGGGGCCAGACACCCTGGTCGGATCCCTAGAGGTCAAGTGTGGGTGGTCTGTGAATCATACATGGGCCTCCTGGATGTTGCATTTGGTCTTTCTTGGAATCAAAGGGATTCTGGAGAAATCTTTGTGATGCTTGGGATGTGTTTGTTGAATGAATGAATGAATGAATGAATGGTGCTTGTTACCTAGTTACCAAATAGATGAATGAGGGAGGGAGGGAATAAGGAATGGATACAAAACGAAGTTAATAATTGTGCCTACTTGTATGGTGGCATCTGGGTAGGCAGCCTGCTTGAACTGAGAGCTCTGTGATATTTTCAGGTGCTTCGGTGGACTGTGACCAACATAACAAGGTGCCCCAGGGCTGGTGGCTTCCATGGGGTGGGGGGAGCTAGTTTCTCAGGCTTGTGGAAGCTAACAGTCTGAGTACTGAACGCTGGTTTCTCTCAAGCCCTTCTTCCAGCTGTATCCTCATGGCCTTGCCAGTGTGCCAACACTTCTGCTGTTTCTTCTTTCCTTCTCCAGACAGCCAGGGCCTGGTCTTTGTGGCCTCTCCTATTGTAATTATACCCTTAAAAGCCCTGCCTCTGGGGCTGGTGAGAAGACCAATTCAGTAAAGCGCTTGCTAGGACCAGAGTGTCCCCAGGATGTGAAAACCAGGTGTGGCAATGCACATCCTTAGGTGCAGCCCTGGGGAAGGTTGGAGACAGGAGGGTCCCTGTGCTCACCGGCCAGTGTATCTAGTCAAATCCAAGAGCTCTAGGTTTAGTGGGAAACCGTATTTCAAAAGGAAGTTTTTGGACAACTGAAGAAGACATCTGACATTGCGCGCATACACACACACACACACACACACACACACACACACACACACACACACGGCAAAATCAAAGTGAGCTTTTGAAACCTGTATTTCTGGCTTTGTCTCTAAGCAGCTGTGTAAACCCTTCTGAGTCTACAAAAATGACCTCCTCTTACAATAGGAAACCAGAAGAAAAGATGACAATACGCACAGTGCCCTGAGCATGCCCTTCGGGGCTCCCAGGGTCATCCTGGGTCTCCATCAGCAGACTAATAGGCAACTCGCTATTTTATTCTGAAAAGAAGACAAGGTTCTTGAACTGTCTTCCAGAGGACTCTTCAGGAAATGCCATGGGAACCCAAGTCTCTGTTCAGTGGAGCACTACAGTGGAGCACTACAGGATATCATTTAATTTTCCATCTTCTTTCTCGTCTCCAGACCTTGCCCGGAAGGCAGTGGAATGCTCATTAACTTGGCCTCTGCGAGAATATAGCGTTCCCTCCCTGTTCCACTGCAGAGGGGTCAGGATGCTGGGTGACTAGCGGGGACATAATCAAGAAGCTGGAGGGACTCAGAGCTGCCAGCTATGGCCCAATGAGAGTCCATGATTTTTCTAAACACACAGCACACAGCAGGACTGTTGACCCTCCTTAAGGACACCGGCCAAACACGAGGCCCATTTGTTCATGAAAGACACAGTCTCTTTCTTAGCAGCGGGTCGCTTCTACTGTGTGGACTTAAAGTATGAGAAAGGCAATTTTTTTGGGAGAAATATTCTGCATTTCAGGTTTCCCACTAATTATGATTGGCTTTCTCCCAAGTTAGTCGGAGCTATTTTGGGAAAGGATTTATAGTGAGTGGTTTAATAAGAAAGACTTTCGGAAAGCCTCGTAACTCTCTGTACAATCCCTTCTAACCAGCGTTCCTTCTGACAATTATGTCACTAAAAACTTCCCCTTTAAAGAGCAGGACTTTTGTCTATTCATGTGACCCTTAAAAGAAGCATTCATGAACCCCTGAGCGCCAGGCAAACTGCGAGAGTTTACAGGGTCAGGAAGAGCAGAGGCACGAAGGAGCCCTGTTTGCTAGGCGAACCGCTTCTATGCTTGTTTTGCTGAACTGTGTCTCTGGTGTCTGTGGATGCAGGCTGCCTTCCTGTGAGAATCTCCAGGCAGTGGCCTGCTGCATGGTGGGACTTGGTTTCAGGAGAGTGTGTGTGTGTGTGTGTGTGTGTGTGTGTGTGTGTGTGAGAGAGAGAGAGAGAGAGAGAGAGAGAGAGAGAGAGAGAGAGAGAGCGAGCATGCTCACAGCTATGTGCCTGTGCATGGGTGTATATGCATGAACATGCATGTAGAGGCCAGAGGGCGATGTCAAATGTACTTCATCCCCTTGAGACAGGGTCTCTCATTGAACTTGGAGTTAGGCTAGAGGCCAGCAAGCCCCAGTGTAGCCCTCCTGTCTCAGCCCTCGGCCCCCAAAACAGGGGTTGCAGATGTACATGTCATATCCGGATTTTCATTTCTACTCTGAGAATCTTATACATGTATATAACGAAATATCCTACCCCCTCCCCCACAACTTCCCTCCTTCCACTCCCCCCAGTCTTCCCAGACATGATTACCTCCCAACTTAATTCCTCCCCCTCCCCTCCAATTCTCCTCTTCCTTTAATTAACATACTGTGCTGCCCACTGGGCATGAGTGTAGGGGCCTCACGCTGAAGTATGGGCACCCTACCATTGGCCACACCCCCAAAGAGTGATTCTCCCATCCAGACTACCAGGAAGAGCTCCCTGGCTAGGGGTGGAGCCTCATGAGCTCCTCCTACTCTCTGCTCAAAGTTTGGCTGTTTTGATCTTCCACAGCCATAACTGCTATAATGCATGGGTACAGCAGTCATGCCGAGCCCAGCATTTCACCGCCCTCCACACGTCCTCTGTGCTTCTGAAGGTTTTCTCTTTTTTCTCCTTTCAGCTATGTTTCTTGAGCACCTCTCTCTATCTCTGTCCGTCTGTCTCTCTGTATCTCTCTGTTTCTCGGTCTCTGTCTCTCTGTCTGTCTCTATGTCTCTCTGACTCCGTCCTCCTCCCCAACCCTCCCCCTCCACATGCCCATTACTCTGACGGCCTCAATGGCATCTCACCCAAACTTCATATGCACATCATGGCTCCCTATTTTTCTTGTTGTTTTATTGAGACAGGCTCTCCTAGGTGACCCAGGCCTGCCTAGAACTCACAATCCTCCTGTCTCAGTATCCAGAGCTCAGGGATGATGAACAGGGCCACCGTGCCTGGCTTAGAGTAGGTAGGACTTCTGTCCTAGATTGGTGGGTTCTATAGTATCATTCCTCATTTCCCAACTCCTGTTCTTTCTTCTCTCTATAGTTTTGCCTTTTCTAGAATGTTCTGTTGGGATCACACTGCATGCAGTCTTCACGAATCTGTTTCAGGTTAGGGTTAGGGATATGCATTCAGGTTTCCTATTATGGACTTGTAGCTTGTTAGCAGTTGGAGCTGAATAATATTTCATTGTCAGGCATACCATTGGTTGTGGCTCCATTTTGGCAGTTGTACCTAAGGCTTCAGGGTTTTATTTGTGTGAGCCAGTAAGTTCTAAGGAGCGTGGTGGCTGTGCCATGTGCTTGGGTATATTGATTTCAAATGATAATACATGTATAGCCTATTTACCAATTTTGATCAAGTTGTTCCGAGTGTCTTCATCAGCTGATCATGGAATCCAGGAGTCAGGACTCCTAGATACCAGGCTCAGCTACCAGGCTTAACTGAATCCCAGGCTCACAGCATAGGGAAGGAGACTGGTCAGTCAGGCGAGCGTCCCTTAGCCTCAGGTATTTGATGCATCTCTAAGTCCATCCAGGAAGGGGGAGACTAGAGCAGATTCCCAGCCTTGGGTCTGTGCCTGTTGACTATGTGATGCTGGTGTCAACGATGACAGGACCAGCGTTGGTGGCCCGGGCAGCCACGATGGTGGTGGTAACCTTACTGTGCCCGACTTTGCACATGCATCCAATCTTTCCAAGCCCCACTAGATGGACACTCCCCGATTTGGTTTGGATTTAATCTGACAAATGCAGGTTCTCATACTGAATGCTAGATTCCCAGCTGCTGATTTGGGACTTTTTTGAGTTGAAGCCTAGCTGGGGGAATAGGTCCTGGGAGGCTGGCCTGTGAAGATTCTGCCTGGTCCCTGTCCCCTTCTCACACACTGCTTTCTGTCCACCCTGAAGTGACGATTCTCCCCTGTCACATGCTCCCTCCAGTATGAGGTCTGCCCAGGCAACGGACCATTGACCGTGGTCTGAACCCCCTGAGACGGTGAACTTCGATAAATCCTCCCTTCTAAGTTGTGTATGCTGTGTATTCAGTCCCAGCGGGAGAAAGGCAGGCGATAATGCTGAAGTTTCAATAGGAAGGCGATAGATAATGCTGACGTTCAGAGAGGTTAACAACTCTCCCTAAGTCACACAGCTGTCCTATGAAAGTTACAGGAGATGGCCCTCAACCATTTGAGCCCATGGCTCCTTGCCTGCTGCCGAACACAGTGTGCTAAATGATGATCTGCCAGGATTCTTCAGCAGCACAGAACATGCGCAGTGACATCTTGGGACACCAGCACATGTTGAATGAAAAGCTGGGGTTAGGAGCAGGTCCTTAAGCCTGCAATCTCAGCTACTTGGAAGGCTGAAGCGGGAGGGTCACATGTTGAAGGGCAAGTTAGTGAGGCCCTGACTCAAAATAAAAAGTAAAAAAGGAGGACTAGGGATATAGAGCCGAGATAGTCTGTCTGTCTAGCATTCACAAGGTCCTGGCTTCAATCCCTAGTACTGCCGAGAATGGATGGTTGAGAAGGGAATGGTTAGTGCTTACTGTCGACACATAGACACATGGGAAGAATCCCAGTGAGGGATTGTCTAAATTGGGTTGACTGTGCGGATGTCTGTGAGGGGCTCTGTTGAGGTAGGATGATGTTCCCATTGTGGGCGGCACCATTCCCTAGGAAGAGGATTCTGGATTGTGTTAAAGTCGGGATACCCAGCTGAGCCCTGGGGTGTGTACATTCACCCCTGCTCTCTGCTCTTGACTGTGGGTTCGTGATGTGACCAAGTAGCTGCAGGTTGCTGCCATCCTGACTCCCCACAGTGACGGACTGTACTGCGGAATGAGGAACCTGATAAGCCCGTTCTCCTTTTGTTGCTTCCGCCCGGGTTTTTATCACAGCGGCACTCCTCCATCCAGCCATCCTTCTGTCTGCCTCCTTGGAAGTTGATCCAAGCTTACCTCATGCTGACACCCCACCGTCCCCACCAACCACTCACACCCAGATAGCCACCTAGGGCTGTTTTACACATTCCTTAAAAGAAAAGGGCAAAGATTTCTATTCCTGGGCTGTCAGGCACAACACGGGCCGTCAAGGCGTGTGCTGTGTTTGAAGGGCTTCCAGTTTCCTTCTCGGAAGGCGTTGGATTTTGACTGTGGGCCATGGGTGCTTCGTGAAGCATGTTTCTGTGTCCAGGGTAACAGAGCCTTGGCTTCCCCTTCCCTTCTGGAAATGGCTTCTGTCAGTCAGAGCGGGTCCCCTCCCCGATTCTGCGCCTCCTCCTGGGCTCTATTTCCCTTCCAGCTCCCCGGCATTTGCTCACATTAGTCGCCGCACAGTCTCAGGTCCAGTATTTCTTTTCATCCCTGTATTTCATGCCCTCTTCCCTTGCTGGAGGCTAAGCTAAAACCGTCCACCTCCGAGCCTGCTGTGCTACGTGAAAGCCGCTAGAGCTGGGTGTGTGGGTAGACTGGCAGCTTGCAGCGTGGGTCTGGAACCCCAAGGTTTCGTGGCCTTTCCTTTTTTTTTTTGATTTTTAGAGACAGGGTTTCTCTGTGTAGCCTTGGCTCTCCTGGAACTCACTCTGTAGACCAGGCTGGCCATGAACTCAGAAATCCGCCTGCCTCTGCCTCCCAAGTGCTGGGATTAAAGGCATGCGCCACCACTGCCCCGCTTGACCTTTCCTTTTTAAGATTTCACCAGCAAAGCACCGGGATCGAGGAGCCCTCTGCAGCCAGGCCACCTGAGTGTGTCCCAGTCTAGACCCTCGGGAGCCAGATTTGTGTCTGTGTCTGTGAAACAAATGTCAACCTAGCTGTTCCCAGGATATAGATTTTTCCCCCTAGTTTTCATGAGCGGCCGTATGGTGAGAATGTGGTTGGTCCTCACCGTGGGTCCTGTTGATGCTGGGTCTCCAGTGTCACAGTGTTGAGAGCTGCTTATGTTAGGGGCTGCAGCCTTTTCGAGGACATCAGTACCATTCTCCGGGGAGTTCCCACTCTTGGGGGACCACCTTAGCCCCCAGGAGCTTTTGTCGTTAGGAGACGGGCCCTTCCTGGTTTCATGCCCACTGTCTTGTTTTCTTCCACCAGTTAGAAAGCACAAGGGTCAGACAGAGTTCAGATCTCTGAAACAGTGAACCAAGCTAACCTCCACCCTTGCTAACTTACACAGCCTCAGGCGTTCTGTTACAACAGCAAAAAGTGCACCAGGCCAGGGCAGGTCCTGAGCAACCTGTGCGTGGTATCTCAGGGTCTCTGTATTTTCCTCAAAGTCTCACTAGACCAGGCCACATCAGCCTCCTATGAAGTGTGGAATCTTCCAAATCTACAGGGTTGTTGGTAGTTATTCCTTTGTAGTTAGAGGACTCAAAACAGCTTGCTGTTCTGCGTCCAGAGTTTACTCTCTCCAAGCCCCGAGAAGAGTAAGTCTCGTTAAGGATTGTTGGCAAATTAGCTGGGGCCCATTCAGGATACGCATGCTTCTTCTGATTAGCTAACCAATCACGGAATGATTTCACTTACGTTTTTAGGACTCTTTCGCTGGGTCACAGACAGTAAGAACAGCAGTATCCTGTTATACTCCTTCATATATCAGCCCCATGCTGAGACAACAGACACCATGGGTCATGGGTCCATGATCTATAGGAAGGAACCCCCCAGGGCTCCGCTTAGAATCCTGCCTGCCACCCTAGCTGTGTGGCTTTGGGTGAGCTGTTTAACCTCTCTGTCCTGTAGCGATTAGAGCCGTACAGTGGTAAGATTCTGTGGCAGCTCGACCCTCGGTCCTCAGTCCGCCAGCTGGAGAGCGAAGTCTGAAGACGAGGGGAAGGGGGAGTCCCAGGGCATCGAGGAGTTTGGATGTTGGGGTGTCATGAGAGAACATTGCCAGTGTTAGTTGCATAGCGCAGGAATGCATAGAGCCAATGGGATGCGGCGTGGAATCACTCACTGGCACGGTGGATAAGTGGGTGGGGTGCGTAAAGCCTGGTTTAGTTCCTGCCATCAAAACACCTCAGCGCAGAGAATGACGTCTTGGTGGGAGAGGTGGAAGCCTTCTGCCAGGGCTTATAATCGAGAGGACGTAGGGAGGGCTGCAGATGCAGCTCAGTTGATAGAGGAGTCCTTTCCACACGTGTACACAAACCCCCGGGTTTAGTCCCCTGCGCTGTGTATGTGAGATGGTGGCACATGCCTCAGTATCCCAGTACTTGGGGGGTGAAGACAGGAGGGTCAGAAATTCACTTCATCCCTTGCAATATAGTGAGTTTGAGGCAAGCCTGGGCTACGTGAGACCCTGTTGTTTAAGACAACAACAACCAACCACAAAACCCTAGAGATACCTGGTAAAATCAGAAAGCAAGGAGACTATCCACATCACACTGGCCATCTGCTGTGGAGGGAGACTTCCCCACACAGTTTCAGGGGAGAAAACCTAGGTTCTTCCGGGTCCCAGGGAGCCCAGCATGTGGCTTACCTCCTCTGAGGCCCACAGGGACATGAACTGCTCATCTTTGCGCCAAAGTCAAAGGGGATGCCTAGAAGCTGACCCCCAAGTGGAGTTCTCAGTCAGAGCGGGTTCCCTGGAGTTCCCCAAACCAGGGAAGCTTCAGTAAGGCAGGTCCCACGGGAGCGGGCTCAGCAGATGACACCACAGCTCTCTTCGTTGAATTCTTCAGCTGTGTCTACAGACAGGCAGCTCCTTCACACTCAGTCTCTCCTGTGCGTGTATGGCGTCTACTAATTCAACTGGCCACGTATTGACAGGGGTTCTCGGCACTCCCCCACACAATTTTCAGGACCCAGTGCTGAATGGCAACTTGGGGCCCCTTGATTGAAATGGTTGAGAATTTCAAGATGAGAACTGCAGAGCGTGGAACCTCCAAGTGACGGGACCCTGATGGCACAGATGGCTGCACGAGTGGCACCTGCCCACGCCTGTCCACCATGTCCCCAACTTCCCGGGAGCTCTTGTTCAGTAACTCACTTGCTCCTGCCCGGCTCCTGGCTTCAGCGAGGGACATCAGGACTCCACAAAGGCACTGAGCAGACAAGAGGGCATATAAAACAGATACGGCCCTCAAGTCTGCCTAGGAAGTAGCTCTTTAGCGGACGTGTTGGGGTCCCCACAGCATGTGGTTTAGAGAGACGGAGTCATCTTGGCTCCAGGCCAGGGTGGCTACACCAAACCATGGAGGAGAGACTGGGGGTGATGGAGGGGGAGTTGAGTCTGCACAGAGATGTAGACTTGACACTTGGGTTTCTTTTTCATGTGTTAATTATGTGTTTAGGCCCAACGACCTGGACATGAAAAGACCAAGTTCCTGCCCCGGGGCTGGGCCATTCACACACCAAGCTCAGACATGGCTGTGCGTTTGAGGAGTTGTCCACATACAACTCAGGTCGAGGACTGTGGGAAGAGAGACTGAGTTGAGGAAGCAAGAGGAAGTACTAGCTGCAGAGAACAAGGCTGGTCTTCTAGCAACTTACTATGGGGTTGGGGGATTCCTGAGAACTTTAAGAAAAGATTCTGAAAGTGTGACATTTCAGAATCTGGTGAGCTGCTGGGCTTCGGAGCAGGGGCCGGGAACCTCCTCAAACCGCCCTGTGGGATTGCCTCTGCTCACAGGGACCAGCGCTGGTCCCGGGTTCCAGCTTGTCTTTTCGCTCAGACAAACCTGTTTAAACCCTCTTTCTAGATTGTTCGATTCTTACCTGAAAGGAATGACTCCGTCCAGTCCCTTGGCTGTGGGCTGATCTGGGCCGGTGACAGAGTCCTGCCAGGGCACCTCCTTTCTTTGTTATGGAGGTACGAGCTACTCACTGTTTTTCCAGAATACAGAAGCCATCCTGGTATTAGAAGCCACCTCCCACACTGGGGGGCAGTGTGGGTGGTTGGATATGGTCCCTGCTGGGAAGGTGAAGTAATACCGTGACTTTGGAGGCCCTTCCTGGGAACATTGGTCTCAGTTGTCAACACCGTTGAGGCCAAAGCTGCGCCCTACTTTTCAGAGTGTGCTTGTGGGCAGGGAGGATAGGATTCCTTTACCTGGGTACTTAACAGATGGCTCAGACAGGGAGGTGGGCGACTTCCCTTTGGTCTCTCCATGGTCACACTGATCCTCTTCTGTGGTGGGACACTGGCTAATGCTGCCTCATGGTTCGTCCTTGACACGGATTCCATTTGGGGCAATAATTCGTGATGACTTTACTGTCTTCAAGGAAGCAATTGAAGGAAGGCGCACGTTATTCTGTGCATATGCGATGAAGTGATGTTTATCTGATGCTGAAAAGAAGAGCTGAGAGTGGTGCATTCTCCTTATTGTCTTAGACTGTCTTAGAGGTTTCTTTATTTTCGTCGACACCATAAGGGTCTCAGATGCAACTCTAGATGCCCCGTCTGTGCATCAGCATCCTCAGCACTGCAGGGATGCCTTCAGGGCACACGCCCCTGTCCTCAGCACTGCAGGGATGCCTTCAGGGCACACACCTCTGTCCCCAAGGGGCTTATCTTCCTAACCCTGGTGTGACAGACTATGGAGGCTTACCATTTCCATGTCTTCTCCCATGATCCTGGGAGGGCAGGTCCAAGTCTGTCTTGGTGACACAGTCCTTGGAACCCCTGGTGCCGCACAGGCACTCAGCAGACATCTGTAGCCACTGTCTGTGAGCGATAGCTGCATTGGAGGTTTGGGGTTGACTACATGGCTGGTTCATGAGCACGTGAGTGGCATTGTTCAGGTGGCCTTCCGGACTGGATGACAGCTGGGGGAGACATAGGGACATGGAGCAGGCCGGCTGCAGTTCTCCAGGACCCAGAGCTCTCTAAGGGCAGCTCAGCGCTCTTCTGGAACCACAGGTGGCCTCCACGCTGCCCCGGGCCGTGCGTTGTCCGCACATCTCTCTCTGGGTTCCTGTGCACTTTTGCTTTTACGGGTTGGGGGTGGGGGGCAGGGGAGGGTCAAGAGCCTCTTTTCCACTTGACCATTCACAGATGTCCTGGCGTTGAGTGTATACACCCCGCCTTCTCAGATAGCGTGGGTCGAATCTGTTTCTTGCTTCTGGGGTTGTTCACAGTTTGTCTTCTACCCAGTGTCCACCCCAAAGACCCTCACATTCTCGCTGCCAGGGGGAGCGTCGCCCTCCCCTGAGGGGGGGGGGACGGCTCATCTCAGGCCTGCTTTGTGTGGCCTGGATCCGTCTGTGCTTCCTTCATCCAGTGAAGGGTGGGAGGGACGGGACGGGGAGCCCGGCAGGCTTAGAGGCTAGAGGTGGACGGCAGCATTTGATGATGTCTGTGGGGCTGGGACAGCATGGGGCCAGCAGGATGTGAGAGAGGTGTGTGTGTGTGTGTGTGTGTGTGTGTGTGTGTGTGTGTGTGTGTGTGTGTGTGTGTGTGTGTGTGAGTGTGCGTGTGTGTGTGTGCGTGCGTGCGTGCGTGCGTGCGTGTGTGCCTATCTGTCTGTCCGTCTGTCTGTTCGAGTCGCCACACAGGCAGAGAGAGAACGTGAACCGAGCTGTATAAACAGTCTAAAACTGCCTGTGTGGATGGCTCAAGGCTCCTGGTGTGTGACTAATGTCTCTGTAGGGCATGTGTGTGGCCGCTTTAGCAAGTGCTGCCCTCAGCCAAATTTTGTGGTTCCCTACTCTTTCCTCGCAAAAGTGTTCATATCTAGTTCCAGTTTCGTCAAAGAGGGGGAAGGAACGCTCCTGTGACGATGGGGCTTGGCGGCCTTTGTGATGGCAGCTGTTGGGGACGGGTTCCCTGGGCGTTAGCATCAGTCCTTGCGGACATCAGCCTGTCCACGCTTCCCACCAGGTGGTTTCCATGCCTGGCAGATGAACTCCGGGCCAGCTTCTGTTTAATTTAACAATGCTGTTATAGTTTATGCTTCCTGAGGGCTTATTATTTACCAAGAAGTGGCACGTGTTTAAGATTCATTGTCACGATGACCCCATTTCCCAGATGGAGGACCCTGGGGCCTCCAGGAGTAGAGGACATTGGACCCACAGTTTTAAAAAGCCATCGTGATGGTGCAAGTATGGGGCTCTGGCACTGGGAAAATCAAGATACAAGGATCCGGGCATGGGGGTGGGGGTGTGTTCCCGGGCCTTCCAGCCCTGTCTACTGCTGAGCTCCAGCCCAGCAAGACACTCAAAAAACATGATAAGATAATGCTGAGGAGTAGCACTCCAGGTTGTCCCCCAACATCTGCTTGTACCCATTCACACAGACATGATCCTGTACACACAAACATGTACCCACAAACACATGCACAAACAAGAGAAACATCAGAGCCAGGCAGTGGTGGCACACACCTTTAATCCCAGCACTTGGGAGGCAGAAGCAGGTGGATTTCTGAGTTCGAGGCTAGCCTGGCCTACAGAGTGAGTTCCAGAATAGCCAGGGCTACACAGAGCAACCCTGTCTCCAAAAAACCGGGGGGCGGGGGGGAAGAAGAAGGAGGAGGAAGAAGAAGAAAAGAGAGAGAGAGAGAGAAACAGACATCAGAGACATTGTGTGTGTGTGTGTGTGTGTGTGTGTGTGTGTGTGTAGATGCAATATACTCTGGGTAGCCATGTGAACTGACTACAGGACCCCGCAGGCACTAATGTCTGCAGATGCTCAAGTACCTTGCATGCAATGGTAGTGTATCTGTGTATAACCAACACACATCCTGCGTGTGTGTGGAAACCAGGTCAGAACACATAGTACAATGTGAACCTGACCACAGTGCTAACAGCACAAGAAAAAGTTTAGATGTCTTGAGTACAGATACAGTTCTAGCACAGACATTTCCATCTGCAAATGGTTGCATCTTCAGGTGTAAATCTATGATCTAAAGGCTGTACCTGCTGTAGAAGGTGTCAGAAAGTGACCTGTGGGTACCATGATGACTTCAGCAGCAGGAGTAGAGTTAGGTCTGCCATCTGTCCAGGCTGAAGTGCTACCAATACCAGGATGGGAAGTCTTTATCAGAGCCACTCAGCTCTGGTGGTGAAAATATCCTGTTGGGGAGTCTGAAGCGTGGGCAGGGTAAGGTCTATGCAGACTTACAACCTAGTCAGTGACCTCCTGACCTGGTCATGTGCAAGGGCACTACTGTGGCACACTTATCCCCATTGCCAATCTTGTGTCATGCTGGTATCAGTCACATGCTCCGCCCGGGGAAAGAATCTGCAACCCAGCCTCTGCAGCTCCTTTTATTGGCTGACACTTGTTTCCAGCTGTCGGCTGTGCTCCCTAAAGCTGGAAAGGTACCGGCAATCTTCAAAGAGTGATGGCTTTGAGCTTAACAAACCCTGAACGCAGTGGCAGGCACGGATCCAGAAAGCTGTGCGCACGGCTTTGCTCCTGGCAGCCACGCTGAGGATGTCTTTTCTAGAAATGTCAGCTGGAGGGTGAGACGGCTGAAAATATCAGTGTGGATCGTGCTTCCTTGTCTCTCGACTCGGGAGGCTTTGGGAGGTCGGGGCGCTCACAGTTGCACGTGCCCTTTGTGGCTTTTAATTCCTCAATACCCAGAGGATGCAAGCTGTGTTTACTTATTTCCCTTGGAGCTTAGGGGTATTGTTGGCAAAAAGGGGGTACCTGAGTTGATTTTCTTTAGTGAGAGCTGCTGGTTTTAAGGGTTTCTGCAGGGAGCTGGGGCAAGATTGTAAATAACTACCGGGACTGTCTAGAAGCTGATGGTAAACTCATCCTGCAGCCACTACCCAGACAGAGGCCCTCACCTCAATATCTATTCATTGAAGCGTCCAGACCGTTCTAAATGCATATTTTAAATGCACATGGGCAAAATCACAGTTAGGGACCTGGGGATATAACTCAGAATGTTTGCCTAGCATACATAGAACCTTGGGTTCAATCCTCAGCACGGCATAAATGTGGTTTATCCTCAACACTGCATAAACTGAACTTGGAAGGGTAGAGGCAAGAGGATTAGGAATTCAAGGTTAGCCTTAGCTACATTGTGCATTTGAGGCTGGCCTGGACTAGAGACATTGCCCCCCCCCCCCCAAAAAAAATAAGTAAATCAGTTTTCTCCTCTATGGCATGGACCAACTTCTCAGTTGAAGTCTTCTTGTCATTTTTTTTTAAAGTGGCTCGTTCCCATTGGCTCCATTTTGCCCGAGGCCAGATTCTGTGGCCAACCTGCAATGCCTGCCCCAACGCTCTTCCTTCAAAGGCAGCACAGCCTCGCTGCCATCTGCAGCTGGCACACCTGGGCCCCCACAGCTGGCAGTCTCCTCCCGGGCATCTTGCCCAGCCTGGGTGCCATCCTTTCAGTAGCCATATCTTGAAATTTTTTAAGAGCTATTTTATTTATTTTAGGTATATGAGTACACTGTCGCTGTCTTCAGACACACCAGAAGAGGGCATCGGATCCCATGACAGATGGTTGTGAGCCACTGTGTGGTTGCTGGGAATTGAACTCAGGACCTCTGGAAGAGCAGTCAGTGCTCGTAACCGCCGAGCCATCTCTCCAGCCTCTCTCTCTCTCTCTCTCTCTCTCTCTCTCTCTCTCTCTCTCTCTCTTTCTGAAATGGCCAGTCATACTCACCTTGACTTCCGTCTATGCTTTCCAGGCTGAACTTGCAATAATCCTTGCTCTCATCATTTGCATCCCTCTCATTCCAGTGAGGAACCGGGTGTGAGAGGTGATTGCTTGTACCTAACTCAGAGTTGGGGCACTGGGCTGGGGCTGGAGCTCTGGCCTCAGGTGTCCTCTGGGAAGAAGCTACTTGTATTGCAACTATGCCTTGGACTGAGGAAGAAGTAACCATAGAGGGTGTAACAACAGGTCATTCCTGAATTTGCCCTCCGTCCTCCTAAATTCCGGAGGCGCTTCTGCACCCTGCTAGGCCTGAGCCTCTGTGACTCCAGCCATTCCTTCTCCCCTCCTGCAGGCCACACTGTGACTAATCCCTTCTCCCATGAGGTGAGCCAAGAGAAGATTAGAGCTTTATTAAAAGGAAATCAAACTAGGAAATGAAAGGATAAACAAACCCCCCCAATGAAGGGGGGAGAATAAAACAGTCCCCAAAGCAAGAGAGGTCACCCTGGTGAGGTCTCCACCCAGCCGGGTCAAGCTGCTTGAACCCCGGGCCAGGCTCCCAGCAGGTGAGCTAGCTCCTCTCACCAGCCCAGCTAGTTAGCCAGGGTCACACTGGCTGGTATGGTACCTTCAGCAGAGCCTGGCTTGTGGTACAGCATGTGCCTTCCAGCTGTTTGCCCAAGCCAAGGCATCCTGGGGACCTTTACCGATTATCACATCCGGAGTGCTGCCAACAGCTTCTGGTGACGATGTTCTGGCATTCTGGTGATGAAGGCAGCTGGCGACGCTTCTTCACCTCCCCCGCTGCGTGGGGCAGAAACTGCGTGTTTAGTCCCCGTGACCCTGGTCCCTCAGCTCTCCTCTTTAGCTCCCCAGCCCCCAGTATGCCTCTGCTCCACCCCAGAACCTGTGCTTTCTGCCCCAACCCATCTCAGCCTTCGATGCTCCTCCTCCTCCTCCATCCCCTCTACTCACCTACGTGTCCTAAATGTCACAATGTCACGTGTGCATGTACGGTTCCCTCTCCCTTAGTGTGCTTCCTGTGAGGCTGACAGAGCAGGTGAAACTGTGTATCCCATAAAGAGGAGAAGTGTATTTGGCTCGTGGACCCACGAGTCCGTGACACGAGTCTGTGACATGAGTCCGTGACACGAGTCCGTGACACTGAGGAGCATGGCCTGGCTTCTGCTTGGCCTCTCTGACAAGAGTTTATTGTTACGGCTTGACAGAGCGAGCGCGCAGGCTTCTCTCAGGAGCCGCCTTATGCCATCCTAGGGTCCCCACCCTTAAACCTCACCCATCCTCATCAGTTCCCGAGGGTCTCGCCTCTGAAGTCTTTTAACACAGGGATTAGAGGTTTGGTTTCCCACACTGTGCCCTCTGCCCTCCTTGAATCACAGAGCCTTGGCCTTTGCCTTTGTCACAGTGGATACCTCTTTTATACTTGTGACCCGAGTCTCGGTGAGGGCCAGGCCCCCATGTGTCAGATTCAACCCCGAACTCCCAGAAGGCCTGGTAAGTGCAGCAAGCCTCCCTTGTTACAGCCCCGTGTCTGCTGAGTGCCTTCTCAGTACCAGCTGCTGGAGCAGTGGTCAGGTTTACAGTGAGACCTCTCACCATCATCAGTGGGGGGTGGGAGTGGGCAGGGTGGCTCTCATTCTGACTCAGCAGAGGTGTTTCTAGCAGTGCCAGGGATGGACGGATTACCTCATGCACGTGGACCGGCTGTCCCTGTCACCAGGAGTGGGTTGGGTTCTATGCAGTAAAACCAAATAAAGAACCATGACTGTGACTTTGCCCAGGAATTCGTCCCCAGTCTCTGGGTCTGTGCAGGAGAAGCCGGGCTGGCTGTGGTTGTGTGGTAGCCACAGAGAAGCCAGGGGCAGCTGAGAGATGCACTTCTTTTTCGTGTTAGCCTCGAGGACATCAGCCGGCTCCCTTTGAACATTGGAGCCAGATAGTTTTCACTTCGTATAAAACAAGATTTAAGCTTCCCACTTAAAGAATATAGTAGAAAGCTGTGTTTTTAAGTACGCTTCTTTTCAGACTGTAAAATGATCATTTCTGCAGAAAAAAATAGAGAAAACCTGAAAAGAGAGAGAGAGAGAGAGAGAGAGAGAGAGAGAGAGAGAGAGAGAAGCACTTAATTCCTCTGCTCCAAGGTAATTATTGTAAACATTTAACTTTATCTTCTAATGGTCTTTCTTGAGTACGAAAGCACAAAATGTTTCAAAAGATTAGATCATATCTTATATGTACTTCACTGTACTTAATAGATTATGAACATTTTTTTTACCTTGATAAATATAGTTCCTCAATAAGAGTCTTATCTGCCGTGTGCTGTTGCTGTTTCGATCTTATCTAGAAACAGAGCTAATCACGCCTAAGGGCTGGGGAGGGACCTCAGCAGTAGAGCGTTTGCCTGGCACACACAAGGTCCTGGCAGTGTAAGACCCAACCGCTGGCAGCTGGGGAGATGGCTCAGAGGTTAAAGTGCCTGGATTGCCAGAAGCTCTGGCAGGAGGAGGAGGAGGAGGAGGAGGACAACACCTGGTGTAGTGGTATGGACCTGTAACCCCAGCACTAGGGAGCCGGGGAGTGGCAGGCTCCTAGTCTAGCCTTCCAGTCTAGCTTAAACTATGAGGTTAGTGAGAAATTCTGTCTTATCAGAGGAGGGCCCCTGATGTTAAACTCTGGCCTTCATAGGTGGAGACATGGGTATGTGGTTGGATTGGAGTTAGAACCTGTGAGGCTCACAATTGCAGATGATTGGAGTCTACGACTGTTGCGACAGAGAGCTTGGCAGCAGGCAGGCAGGCATGGTGCTGGAGTGCAGTAGCTGGGAGCTCACAACTGACCCACGACATAGAGCAGATCGTGCTAACTGAGAATGGCCTAGGTTTTTGAAACCTCAAAGTACAACCTCCAACAAGGCCACACCTCCTAATCCTTTCCAAACAGTGCCACCAACTGGAGACCAAGTATTCAAACAGGAGAGCCTAAGGGGTGCCATTCTCATTCAAACCACCATGGTCACACATGTCATCCTGGTGACACAGACCTGCCCTGTCATGGGTCGGAAGGAACATTACCACAAGGTGATCCCATGAAGCCACTCTGGGACAAAACCCCGCACCCTAACTTCCACAATGGTGGCTTCTGGCCCGGCCTGCTTGGGTTTTTTTTGCTGTTGTAGGAAATGTACACTCCCTGATTAAGAATTGCTGGGTCTGCCCATGGCTTTTACTACGTGATTTCTACCCTACAGGCTAGGAGCCACATACCTATCTGGGGACATGCCCCTCAATGTCTCCTTGTCATCCTTGACTGAACACATTTCAGAGATGATCCTGTGAGGAATTGTCAGAGCGAGTTACTGGGTTAGGAGAGCCCTACCAGAAACAGAATTCAGCTTGAGGGACTCACACAGGCCCCCTGGGATTGGCAGTGACTCAGAACCCACAAGATCTGGAACTCTCTGAGACGGCAATCAGGGATAAGCCACTGGGACCCTGAGTCCTGAGGACACAGAGTGACAGCTTTCTGAACCATAAAGGGGAGGGTACACTCCAACCCTAGTCAGTCCCTCATCATTTCATCTCTTTCATTTTCTACCCATTTGTGGCGGTTTGAATATGCTTGGCCCAGAGAATGGCACTATTTGGAGGTGTGGCCTTATTGGAATAGGTGTGTCACTGTGGGCGGGGGCAGGGGAGGGCTTTACAACCCTCATTCTAGCTGCCTGGAATCCAGTCTTCTGTTAGCACCCTTCAGATGAAGCTGTAGAACTCAACTCCTCCTGAACCATGCCTGCCTGGATGCTGCCATATTCCTGCCTTGATGATAATGGGCTGAACCTCTGAACCTGTAAGCCAGCCCCAAGTAAATGTTGCCCTTATAAGAGTTGCCTTGGTCATGGTGTCTGTTCATAGCAGTAAACCCCTAACTAAGACACCATTCCTCATATTGGCTAAACTGAGACCAAGATCAGCCCACAGCCAGTGTGGAGCCGGGTTTATCTGGCCATGCCATCAGATCCTGGGGGACAAGGCAAGTTAGAAGAGGGCAGAAAACGGGGACAGAGAATCGTAACGATATTCAGCCTTCTGGCTTTTTTCAAGCTGTCAGTAGAATACAGGTTGCACTGTCAGCAGAGGTAGCTGGTCCTTGTTGACGTCGGGTGTGTGTGTGTGTGTGTGTGAGGTGATTATTAACAGTTATTACAACAGTAGTATTAGCTATCATGTGTTAAGTATTTTCCATGTAGAGGGCAGCGTATTACATTACAGGGCGTTTTGCACGTAGTATTCTAATTTTTATAGTCAATCTGTTGCGCACATGTTGTTATGTATCTGCCTCAGGAAAGGCAAAATGAGTTTATAAGGCTCAGCCTCCCGCTTGGGGGCACAGAAGTGGGATTTCTGCTCCAATCTGGATAACTCAACAAAGTGACTTGAACCAAGCTAGGGAGGTGGACGTGCGACTTCCTCTGTCGTCGTCGAAATCGCAGTTGAAGAAGGAGAACGGGAGGAGCAGAGAAAGGAAAGAGGGAGGAGGAGGTGATCTTTAACCTATCAGTTCATCTGGACGTCTGCTGTGGAGTTAGCTTGTGACATCAGGACAACCCTGAGTGTTGGGGTAGAGTTCAAAGAAAGTAGGCAGCAGAGAGCAGAGCCCGTGCAGTAACGGTGTGGGGACCACTGGAGTCTGTGGAAGCCTTAGGGTCTTAGTGAATGGCAGCGCAGAGGCCGTTTCCCTGGAGGCACCTGCTACCCCTGAACCCTGCCCTGGCAGTCCAGGCACCCAGGAGGTGCTCCATTAAAACAGTGGTTCTCAATCCTCCTAACGCTGTGACCCTTTTAGACAGTTCCCCATGTTGTGGTGTCCCCCCCAACCATAAAGTTACCTCGTTGCTATTTTGTAACTGTAATTTTGCTACTGTTTTGAATCGTTATGTAAATATCTGACATTCAGGATATCTGATATTATCCGACCCCCCCCCACACACACACACAGGGTTACTCACACACCCCCACCACCAGGGGTCGTGAGCCACAAGTTGAGAACTGCTGCTCTCAAAGAAAGTGGGGACAGCCACCAGGAGGGGGCGGGGCAAGGGAGAGCAAGGGGGCGTGCCACAAGGGTGCTTGTAACAAAGTACCTCCATAACAGTCTTGCTCTGTCTTCAGTGCCCAGCACCGAGTAAAGTCATCACAGGAAGGTGTTTAGTTCCTTGTGGTCACATCATTTGGGTTCTTCCTGAAATGAAAGACTGGGGAGGTCACATGGCTGGAGTTCAGGAACCAGGGTCAGACCTAAGAATGCCACTGGTGCCACTCAGGGTCACTGTACCCCACTTTGAGCTAGCCAGATTTGGTGTGGTCAGGGGAAAACTTCTCTCCCCCTCCTTCCTAACTCTGAGCGCCATGACTGAAATAACTGTCATAAGTGCCATCATAAGTATTGGCCAAGTCACTCTCCGATTGAAGCCCATGTCTTGAGGGATTCTTTAGAAGGGTCACCCAAACACACTGCTTCGAAAAATCAGGCTCAGGAAAGGGCTCAGGAGAAAAGAGAATAATGACATATGTCCAGGCTGCGGGGCAGAGAAGAGGTGGCCAGGTGTCCCCAACAGGGTGATCCTTGGGGCGTGGAATGTGCTCTGACTTTGAAACCTCAGAAGCATAGAACTTTGACCCAGGGTCCTGCACATAGTAGGGCTACTCAATACTGTGCTAGGCACTCAAGGGTGGTTAAGACGTGAGGCACAGGAGTCCCATATTTAAGATTTGCATCCTGTATTCCGTAACCACAGACAACTCAGGATAATTGTCTCACTTCATCAGAAAAAATCAAAAACCCGAAGTGTTTCAAAAGCCTGACCAGTTCTGATGTCACAGGCAAAAGTGTCACACCTGACTCCCATGATGTCACAGTCCAAGTTATAACCTCCTGGAAGTATTTTTCAAAGTGGTCTCAGTCTAGGCTGGAGAGATGGCTCTAAGGTTAAGAGTAACTTGTGTTGCCCTTGCAGAGGAGTTGGGCTGGATTTGAAGCACCCACATGAAATCACACAACTAACTGTCAGTAACTCCAGTTCCAGGGGATCCCATATCCCCTTCTGATCTCCATGGGCACTGCATGCATATCTCGAGTGCGTGCGTGTGTGCGTGTGTCTGCGTGTGTGTGTGTGTGTGTGTGTGTGTGTGTAGGCATAAACACGTAAAATGAGGTTAAGATTTTTAAGTGATTTCAGGCTGTATAATGTAGATATAAAACAGAATGAACCCTGCCTTCTGATTTGGGTTCCAGCCTCTGTGCTGTCTCGTGTGAACACAATTTTTCCAGCAGGTAAAAAGCGAAGAATGAAATTCCAGACCAGGGATCCCTAACCCAGCACAGAGATCTTATTATTCAAGCGTATCCTTCATGTTTAGACCCATTTTCTAATAGCTAATCTGACCTTTCACACATGGGTTTTTCTTCCGCCCCCTTAGTGGCCATCTCCTAGTCAAAAGCTGTCCAGTGCACCGTGCATTGGATGTGTTTCTAAGGTCTGCTAAAGGCTTGTTATCATTGATTATTTCCATCAAAAACATGGAATGATAGATTCACGAAACCAGATTTGGAATTTGGTACTCACTCATATGGAAGTGATCTGTGGTTCTCTTCTCAAATTCTCTACGGCCAGGAGTGGGTCAGCCCGGCCTTTACATCTCACAGGGAAGGCTTGCGAGTGTGTGCAACAAACCGTTCCCACTCTGGGCTCTGCTGTTACCACCGCTGAAAATGAACGTGGCCTGGGAGCCCCTGTTAAAGAGACTGGTCCAACTCAGGGAGCAGCAGAAACACCCCGCACAGTCCCTTTAATTGCCAAGGGCTAGCCCTGTCTCTCGGACCCCTGGCCACTTCCTTATGCTTGGGAGCGAGTGGAACAGAAGTGACTGGTTCAAAGCCATTCTGGAAGATTCTAAAGAGACAAATCCAGGGCCCACAACTTCAACTCGGTACTGTTTCTTTCTTATTTATTTAATTTTTTTTCACTCTAATAATAAAAAAAAAACCGACCAACAGAACTTGATCTTTCCATGACTTCCTAACCTTTCCTGGCCCCAAGCATGAACAAGACTCAAAAACTAAAAACAAACACCCCCCCTCCAAGAAAAACTGCAGATAACTAAACTGTCCCTGGGCAGGAGCTGGGGATGGACACAAGTGCAGGAGGGAGTCAGAGTGAGAGCTTGCCTGTGGCTGGGACAGTCCCAGGGAGGCAGCTCAGGGTCCGGGTGCAGGTTTCATGCCTGAGTTCCTTAAGGGGAGGACAGCACAGGGCTGTTGTCACTGCCGTCTAGAAAACAGCTTGAGGCTATGTACTTACTGCTCACTAGCTCAGCCATGCAGGAAACTGTCAGAGCCTAGCCCCCAGGGCGCCATCTGTAAGCCCAGCTGGGAAGGTGACCACGGGATGTGCAGAGAACAGAGGCTGGCGGTCCGTCCCTCCGCTAAAGAAGGCAGCATGCTCTTCCTCTCCAGCCTGTCCGCTCTGCCCTGTGCCTGGAGAGCATCGGGGTTTTAATTTAATTTATTTTACTTATTTGTGTGTGTGTGTGTGTGTGAGAGAGAGAGAGAGAGAGAGAGAGAGAGAGAGGGAGAGGGAGAGAGAGAGAGCGAGCACATCAATCTTTCCTTCTACACTGTGTAAATCCGAGGACTGGAACTCAAGTTGCCTGTCTTGGAGGGTACCCACCTTTATCCATTAAGCCATTTTTCCAGCCCCCGTCTTATTTTAATTGTGGTAGGATACTCATAGTATGAGCTGGGAATGTAGTTTACAGGTAGAACATTTGCCTGCATGTGCGAGGACCTGCTTCCATCTCCACCCCTGGGAAAACAAATACATGACAGACCAGCTGCACGCCCACCCACCCGCCCGTGTTCATGCTGGAAACGCTAGAGTGACTCCTCATCTTCCGAAACAGAGGCCGCAAACACGGGGAGGCGTCCTGGTGTCTCTACCATTGGGCCTGGGTGAAATCGGCCTGGAGGGGTCAACCCTGGGCAGCAGCCAAGGAGCTCCTCCCCCTCCTCTCTCTCCTCTTCCATCAAAGTGTGGCTCTCGGTCTGTCTCGTCCCTTCCTGGAATCTCCAAGAATGACCAGCAAATAGGGAATAAGTTTGTATATATCCAGGAGCCAGGGGTGGCCATGAGAGGGTCTCTGTTGGGCTACCAGGAAGGTGTGGAGCCCTGGTCATGGTTGGGTGTCTCGGCAGTGACTGACCTGTAGCGTTCCTTTCCTGCACGTTTTCACGTCCGTATGACCGTGTGCTGGATTTTAGGCAGGCTTTTCCACCTCGCAGAGTTTCAATGTGTTTCTTTTTGTTGCTTTCTGCTGGATGAAAGAGATGTCAGGGTGGCGGCCAGCCTCGGGAGGGTGCCTGGGGACCTTCAGATCCCTCAGGTCCCATCTCACAGCCCTGAGGGTGGAGATCAGGGTCTCGTATGAAGAGAGCAGGCCTTCCCACCCTAGAGTTCACTCTCGAAGTCCAGCTGCCCTAAGTTGAGACAGAATATACCAGAAAGTCAGTATAGAGGAAGTGTCACAAGAAATGGAGAGTTTAAAAAAAAAAAAGGAAATACAGTAATTTTGAACTAAATGAGCACATCAGGATGCGCATGCCACATGTTAACTTTTGACATGATGATACACTGTTGACATCATCTACAAAACTCAGGAGCATGGCTGAGTTGCAAAAACATCATATAAAACACGCGTGCGCACACATGAAAACTCAGAACAATTTAGGTAGGTTTTTGATTTTATATTGGACACATTCGCAGGTTTCGTGGGGGCACGTGTGCCTGTGCATGGCCCCTGAGCTGCAGGTCACACGCTTCTGTATGTAATGGGTTGCTGTGCTCTCCTGTGAAACCACAGCAGGCTTGTAGAGGGCTTTGTCCCTCAGCCCCGGCGTCTGTAAATTCAAAGGTGTTCCCGCCCTTGTCAGAAGAGTGGAATTAGAGATGTGCTTCTGCTACATTTTAAAACGGCAGTCGCTGGCTTTGTTTTTTGTTTTTGTTTTTAACTTTCCCCCACAGTTCTAAGTTGTGTGTTGCATTACCAGTCAGTCACTATGCCTGAATTCCAGGCAGTCGGAAGGAGGAGCGGAGCCTGGTGCCTTGGCCTGGAAATCAGGACTCCCTGGGCAATCCCCAAGGGCTCTCTACTTATGGTTTGCAGGACAAAGTGTGTCCTTGGTGCCTGCTGGGGAGATTAGGAAATCCATGTCTGTCCCCAGTCAGTGCAGTTTTATCCCGGGTGAGGAACAGAAGGACTCACGCATGTCTGTCGTAGGATGCGGGTTCCCCAATCCATTCATCTGATCCAGGCCTGTAACCCAGAGTTCTGGTCCAGGGGCCCCAGTGATGCTGTATCGCTCCATGTCTTTCAGTCTTCTCCCTGGAGGCCATCTCTGGGGTGCAGGGGTGATTATTCTGAGATATTAGTAGCAGTGCTATCTCTATCCTGAGGCCCGACCAGGGAGATAAAGAGCCCCACACACCTTTAAGCCAAGGAGGATCTTGGAGACCGGTGTTCGGTAGAGGGGAAAAGACAAGGCCTTATATCGTGTCGCCACTACTTCCAGTCTTTCTGTTCTGGGTTCATTTCTTTTTTTTTTTTTAATTTTTTATATTTTGTTTTTTTGAGACAGGGTTTCTCTGTGTAGCCCTGGCTATTCTGGAACTCACTCTGTAGACCAGGCTGGCCTCGAACTCAGAAATCTGCCTGCCTCTGCCTCCCAAGTGCTGGGATTAAAGGCGTGTGCCACCACTGCCCGGCTAGGGTTCATTTCTTGACCCCTTCTAGTACAGAGGTAGTTTAGCTCAGGGACGTGCTTGCTTCCTTCCTTCCTTCCTTCCTTGCTTCCTTCCTTTCGGTATACTCATTTTATTTATATGAGTGTACCATAGCTGTCTTTAGACACACCAGAAGGGGGCATCAGATCCCATACAGAAAGTTGTGAGCCACCATGTGGTTGCCAGGAATTGAACTCAGGACCTCTAGAAGAGTAGTCAATGCTCTTAACCACTGAGCCATCTCTCCAGCCCAGGTCCATGCTTTCAAATACACGCCTGCAAAGTCCCACTGTTTGTTATACAGAGTTCTGTCAAAGAAAAGCCCGCTGGGAAAGGCCCTCTGACAGATAGATGCTGCTTCTGAACTATGAAGAAGAACACATGGCTCTGGGCACCTGTGTCACTTAAAGCCACAGAGTATCTGACACTTTCACCTAGGTCAGCTCTGGGCTCCAGGCTGTGGGCACTAACTCTCAGTTTCCATTTTGTTTCTAATTTTCTAGCACTTTCCACAGTCAGGTATCCTGGTGCATACTTGTATTTTGTGGAACTCAGGAGGCTGAGGCAGGAGGATTATGAGTTTGATTTTCAACTGGGCTTTGTAGCAAGATCCTGTACTCAATAACCAAGCCAAAAGAAAACAACTGAAAGAAAACATACCATCAAGAACAAAATCTGGCAAAGTTCCTTGCCTGGTCTGCAAAGCATCTTTAATTCTCTTTGGTCTTTCTCTCATTCAAGAGAGAAATACAGAGAATAAATGTTTCAAGTCCTTCCGCCTCCAGGAGCAGGCGGCCACATGAGTTGTTGGTGAGCTGCGGCCGTCCTTATCACAGCAGTGTATCTGAGACTCCCAGTCGGGTCTGAAGCTGCCACACGCTCTTTATATCCTACGATGCTTAATTCATTCATTAATCGTGGTTAGGCATCAACAACAGGAGTAAGACAGAACAATAAAAGTGTGATTGCACTTGGAGGCCATTAGTAGATCCAGCAGAGGTTACTTGAGCATAGATACAGTGCAGTACAGCTTAACAGCTGACCCAGTGATAAAGACAGCTGCGGAGTTAGCACCAGGCAGGTAGGAACCTCTAGGATTCATTGAACAGAGGGGATGATTTGTCATCCAGGCAGAATGGCCCTAAATCTCTTCACACTGCTCAGAATGGCGTCAGTTTGGAACCTTGTCATTCTTTCTAGAACTTTCCATTTCAGGCTGAGGTTGACGGGGCACAGACAGTCAGCACGGGGCTTCTCTGTTTAGCTGATTCTTCTGGGTGACAGGCATGATGGACTAGACATTAAAAAGCCACCAGGAGAAGAGAGTGGGGTCTTCAGGACCTGTCTCTCAGGTAAACGGTTTTCTGGAACAGAGTTGGTCTGAGAGAGACAGCCCCTTGTTTCTTCTACCACAGATAAGAAAGAAAAACAAAAAACAAAAACCTCACAGATTCTGTGGCAGGCAGGCCACCTCCCACGCTGTCTCTGTGAGCGGCACACAAGTAGCACACCCTGGATTGCGCAGCTAGGAAAATTAGCACCCGTTGTCTCAAAATTGCTGGAGTTTGAAAGGTGTTTTTCTTTCTCTTAATTTCCAGGTACTCATGTGTTTGAATAAACAGGTCCTTGAGTGGTGGGTCACTGAGCAGAGCCTCCGCCTTCATCCCCAGTCTCCAGGTCTCCAATGGCCACAGATGCCTGTGTGGGTCCAGGGGCTCCAGAGTGGCGGGACAGACCTGGTTCCATGAGGGACTGCTTGTCTGCCTTGGCCCAGCCCACAGCATGGTGTCCAAGAGAGGCTGGCCTGGAATAAAGACAGGCTTTCTTTCCCTTTAAGCTCACAGAGGGGCTCTCTGAAGGTAGCAAGGGAACAGAGTGCTCAGTGTTCAGGGACCGGCCCACCTTTCCTAGTACTTTTCCATGGCGACAGTCCATGCTCGGGCCTTGGAGCAGGTTTTACAAGCCCCAGTGAAGAGGCCCTGGTGAGTCCCTGCCTGAGTCTCTGCCACAGCGTCTCAGACTCTCCCAGGGGAGGTGAGTGAGAAGGGTGCATCTTCCCGGGTTAGTCTGCCAGCTGTGGGACAAAGAGTCACAGACAGAGAGAACTGGAACACCAGACCCTATCTGAGTCTGGAAATTTAAAATGAAGACACAGGTAGAGTCCGTCCGCTCTGAGGGCCGTGAGGGAAGGTGGGACTCAGGGCCTGCCGGCTTGGGGCCCATGTCCAAGACCTCCTCCTCCTCAGCCGTCTCTGCAGACATTTCCTTATAGGCTGCCGGTCTTACAGCATTAGGGCCATGCTAAGAGCACAACTTTAATGTACACCCTTCTGGAAAGGTTCTGTCTCCAGAGAGTCTCATTCTGAGACCATACCTCACATGTCTGTCAGGAAATGGGGCACAGCCCTAGGACCTGGGTGAACACCTCAGAGTCCCCCTACCTCCCATCTCCAGGTCTTGCCTATACCGTGGTGGTGAGAGCAGCTCCCTGTGAGTGCCCAAGCAAGTTCCAGGCATTTAAGTTTATTTGCCTTGGCAGGTCTCATAGTGGCACTTGAGGCACAGAGAGTGTAAGTAACTTGCATGAGGTCACACAGCCAGGAAGTAATGGAGCCAGGATCTGAACCCATTTGTCCTGACTGCCTCTTCCTTTTTTGTAATAGACTTAATATCCACCGTGGGTCCTTTCACAGCTTACAGAGGGCCCCAGTTACCTTGTCCTTTGACCTCTACTATAAAAAGAGTGCGTTAGAGGGGCGAGGAGGAAGGGTCCTGACTGGCTTTGAATTCAAGAACTGGGAGTATGCAGTAGATAAAGGGCCCAGGATCTGAGCCCCGTATGATCCGTAGGCCATCGTTGGCCAGCTCTGTGACTTTGAAGACGTGGTTTACCTTTCCTTCCTTGTCCTGAATGGGGATCTCAGTGTCTTAGGATTGTTTGCCAAGGATGACAAAAAGGCTGATCATAGCAGCCAATCACTGAGTTACAATGGATGTGACATCATCATAGCAGCCACTCACTCTGTTACTATGGGTGTGACATCATCATAGCAGCCAATCACTGCGTTACAGTGGGCGTGCCACCATCGCCATCTCCCCTGGGAGCATTACTGTCCCCTCATCCTCTGCCCTTACAATCTGCGGCACCATGCTGTGGCCTCCAGATCCTCTGAGCTACTGAAGAGCAGCTCCTATGCATTGGGAAATATTGTCAGGACTGAGTGCAAAAAAAGAAAGCGGATAATCTCAGCATTTTATATTGACTAGCTATTGGGAAAGATTTGTTAGTATAGAATGTCCCTCTTTTCAAATGTGGCCATCAGGAGTTTAAAGTCCCATGCATGGTCACATTCTGCTCCCCTGTGACTGTATGAACCGGATGAGAATCCATGAGTTGGAGGAGTCACTTCTCTTGGCCACCGCCTGTCCCAGTCTTAGCTCAGACCTTGGTCCTGTAGAACAACGGTTCTCAGCCCTCCTAATGCTGTGACCCTTTAACACAGTTCCTCACGCTGTGGTGACCCCCGACCATAAAGCTATTTTCATTGCTACTTCATAACTATAATTGTGCTACTGTTATAAAGGGTAATGTAAAGACTTGTGTTTTATCAGTGGCCATAAGTGATTCCTGTGAAAAGGTCATTCGACCCCTAGTGGGGTCACTCCCACAAGTTGAGCACCTCTGCTGGAGAAGAAGCCAGGAAATAGCTAGTGAGGCAGTTTTGATGATTTCAGCTGATCTTAGACCCAGGAGGTCCGCTAGGCACCAAGCTAGGACTAGATGCTGCTAGGCCCCAGAACGTAAGGGTCAGCAGCCTGGGCCTCTAGTTCCCTGGGTATCGGTAGCATTCAGTCCCCTCCCTGTGGACTGGAGGAGGTGGGCTGAATCGGGCCATTTTACAACCTACCGCTAAATCTTTTAGGGGGTAGAGGTAACCTGGCTCTTCTGCCCAGGAGAAAACATGGCTCCAGAAATCAGTGTGTTAGAGACACCAAATTTGGACAGGGAACATGGAAACTCGTTTCATAGCCCAAGAAGTGGATGAGGGAGAGTCATACTTGGTAAGAGAGAAAGTCTGGGAAGAAATTTCCACTACATATCGGGTCCCTGTTGGGCTTGGCTCCACCCACGCACCTGGTAAAGACAGACTTATTTTATCCATCTGCCCCATCCCTCCCACATCCCTTCGTGCCAGAGGGAAGGCCATCCTTCCTCCAGAAGGGTGTCTGACATTCCTAACTTGAGGTCTCACGGAAGTGGAGTCTAGCTCCACCTGCAAGCTGGACCTATCTCGAAGGTTAGAGTCTGCTGGTAAAACAGTCCAAGGATGCAGGGGAGTCGTCGGCGAGATGGTCCTCAGGTCTGGTCCCCTGTCTGTGGACTCTCTGTGACACGTCTACAGCTGAAAGGGCTCAGCACTCAGGAGAAATTAGTCCAGGAGTGTTCATCCACGGTGCACCCACCCCCTAGCTCCTGTTCAAATCCAGGCTTCCCCGTTTACTTTCCTGTGGACCAGATTTGCCAGAACTGGATGTATCTAATGTCAGTCAATTATTCCCAGTCCCTCACATCCCAACACAGCCTCACCTGATCATGACAACTTCCCCCAAGCCTCAGTTTCCCCATCTTTAAGTCTGGAAGGATAATCTGTCTCTCCGCCAGATCCCTTGTTCACAGGAAGCAGGGCACCAGACCCTCCTCATCAGCTACCTGAGCTTTTGTCTCTCCATCCCACACACCCTGCCTGGTCCTCTATGACCTAAGCTCCCTGAACAGGACGTGGGAGATGGGCAAGAATCATCTTTTCAGCAAGATGATTCTTGTCACAGCTGAACGGGAACACAGGAACCGTGGATCAATCCCTGTTGGAGGTGACTATTTGTACTTTCTGGCTTTCTTGGAAACCACCTGTTCTTTCAGGATTAGAGCATGGAATCTTGGCAACGGAAGATGTTACTTTTAATTAAACATCCTTCTCACTTGGGATGAATCAACTCAATGCGGGAGAAGGGGAAGGAGAGCTAGAAGCATCTTCATAGAAATAACAAACCCAGCCGATCGCTGGATTAGCTAAGGTCAGGGATCCACATTACTACGGGGTGGCCAGCACACAACAGTACCTCTGTGTGTTCGTCCCTTGGCCTTGGCATCATGCCACATCATGTCACAGAGCAAAGAAATAAACTCGGTTCCAAGATCAGCATTGGTACTGTCTCTCAAGTGTCGTGTGTCCTCATGAAAACCTTTTAACATCTTTGCGCCCTGGATTTCTTATCTTAAAAGTTGGACAGGATCACAATGATACTTACTTCGTAGGGCGATTGTGTGACTTGAATAACTCAGCAGGAGAGCTTTTATGCCGCAAAACCCTGTCACCACAGGCAGGTTCCCCTCTTTGTGATTGTGGACAGCAGTTCTGTATCTTTTGAAGTTGGATTTAAGTGGGTATTAGTCATTTCCCCGCTATGGTTTAAATTCAGGGATTTGTTTTGTTTTTGCCTTCTTTTCCCTAAATGGTCCAGTTTCTAAGCCATTGTTCTGCTTTACAGTCAGTATTGATGACATTTGCTGTCTGGGGTCAGAGGCAGAGGGGTCTCCCATCTTTTCTGCTCCGTGGCTAAGTGTTGAAATGGTCTCCAGCCTGCCTGGGCTCCAGGTGGATGCTCATGAGTTCTTGTGAGAAGTAAGAAATTAAAAAAAAAATCTTTGCAAACTGCTGATCCAGGATGCTGACTTAGCTCAGGGGTGGGGGGTGGGGGGGTGGTCCTGCTGTTGTGTTTTAGATGTAATGCTAGGCGGGTTTACTGCTGCTTGAGCTTTTAATTGGTTTACTGATATTTTTTACGGCTCCTTATTTTAATGTTTACAGTCCCAGATGGCGACATTTACAGACTCCCAAGAAGGGACCAAGAAATGATTTAGCTGAAGTAGCAAAATTGGAGACACTGTATGGAGTCAGGATTGTGCGCGGCGCCCACGAGGGGCCACTGGCTTATTTAATGTGATTTAAGTTGTGCGGCTGTTCCTCTCCACAGCCGGGGAAAACAGATACCCACTGTTCATTCAGCAAGCAGGGGCTGCCCCAGGACCTGGCAAGGGCCTAGCAAAGCCTGGGGTCAGCCTGGGCTGGAACGGGGCAGGAGAAGGCGTCTGTCTGAGAGTCAGCTGTGGTCTGTGTGTACACGTGGCGGGGAAGAGATTATCCAAGCATGTGTTTGTAAGACTGTCTCAGTCTGTAGCCAAGGCCGACTGCAAACTGGCCATCCCTCTGCCTCAGCATCTGCACATCGACACACAGACAGACTTACAACCCTCCTCCGACACTGCTCCCAGCTCATGATTCCCTGCTGGAGCTGTGATTTAGTGGTGGATGGTTCTGATCAGATTATTGTACTCTTATCAGTTGCCACTTGATCCCGGTAAGGGGAGGTCCCGGGATCTCGCCCTTCCCAGGACGTAGAATAAGAATGTTCAAAACCTCATGTTTGGGTTCAGCTGTCCATCTAGATCGCCTTTAAAACACAGCGTCAGCGTGGTTGGTGTACAGTCCTGGTGCCTTAGTAAGAGGATGGACCTATGGAATAAAAGTCCTGACCACACTCTACCGGTGCCCAGATACAGGACTCACAGGAGGGGTGGAGGGAATGACTGCACTTTTGCTAGTTCTGACACAGAATTTTCTCAAACTGGGAAAAAAGAAAATGTTTTCTTAGTATGAAAGAGGCACTTGCAGACTAAGGATGTGGCTCAGTAGAGCACTTGCCTAGTATGCGCAGGAGTCCCGAGTTTGAGTCCAGCATTGCAACAAACAACACAAAACTGCACGGGAACTTCAGAGTACAGAGAGAAGGGTTGGGGGCATAGCTCAGAGCAGAGCACTTCCGTAGCGTGCAGTGTCCCAGGTCCTGTCCCAACACCACACTAATCAAATGTTTAGGTATCTGTTATGCAAACTTTTAAACACACACACTTCAGATAATTTGCAATCCCCGGCAGACTTGCCATTATGAACAGTTTTAGTGAGTCCCCTTCCCGGCTGGTTCTTTCCGGTCACCCACTTTAAAGAGTTGGGCCCACATGTTACTTGGTAGCATCCTTGCAGCGCTCTGCATGGTACTCCGTGGCTTTGCTGGAGTGTGAGGCCACATGGCCAATCCTGGCGACAAAGATTCACCCTGGCAGGATAGAAAAACTCCTGCCGGTGAGCATCTCTGACAGTTCTTCTCAACATCGTTTCAATGGTGTGCACTAACAAGGCTTGCCACCTTCTCCCCTCCCAGTTAAGGAACTCTTCTGTTTAAGAATTGGAGAGCGAGGGAAGGAGGGAGGGAGGAGAAGGAAGGGTGAGGGGTGTTTCCTGCGGGCCATGACACATGCAGCGGCCTGAAAGATAGCCTTTGGGAGTTGGCTCTCTCCTTCCTCCCTGCTTCAGGGATCCAACTGTGGACCACGGGCTTGCACACCAAAAGTTTTACCTATGGAGCCTCCTTACTGGCCCGGAATAATTTTTAATAAATTGCTAATAGTCACTGTGTTCTTCTTCTGTCCTTAACTTCCATCCTTTCAATCAGCTTGCCTTCTGCCCATCTACCCACTCTTGTATCAGCCCTCCACTTGTCTGTCCATCCACACACCCGCCTGCCTGTCTCTCTGTCAATCCATCCATCCATCCATCCATCCATCCATCCATCCATCCATCCATCCATCCACCCACCCACCCACCCATCCATCCACCTGCCTGCCTGTCTCTGTCAGTCCATCCATCCATCCATCTGCCTGACTGTCTCTCTGTCAATCCATCCATCCATCCATCCACCCATCCATCCACCTGCCTGCCTGTCTCTGTCAGTCCATCCATCCATCCATCTGCCTGACTGTCTCTCTGTCAATCCATCCATCCATCCATCCATCCACCCACCCACCTACCTGCCTCTCTGTCTGTCACTCTATCTACTCATCCGTCTATCCAACTGTCCACCTGCATGTCTGTCAGTCTATCCACCCACTCGCCCTCTTTACCCACCCACCCACTAAGTCAGCCATGTCGTTAACCATCCACCTATCTATCTAGCCACCTGTCCATCCACTCATCCAGGTACCCAGCCTTCTGTCCACTTAGCTACTCATCCATGTACCCACCTACTACTTCCCCATCCACCCACTCACCCGCCCATCACTGTGTTGGACAGCTGTGCCATGCTGGCCCTCGTGTTTATGCTAAAGATGTAGTGATGCGATGTGTGCTGCAAGCCCTTGCCTCCCAGGGTTCCATTGTCTAGCCAGCACTGTCAACTCCTCCGGATGTGTAGTCTCTCCATCTTATCTCTCACTGATCTCCCTTCCAGTGGAGGCACCTCAAGAGTCAGGGCTTAATACCTCCTCCTGGCTATGAATCAGTAAATACCGTCTTCCCAGTGGCCCGGTGCACAGTGAGACCAGGAGGTGAGCTAAAGGCTTGTGCAGAAGGTGGAGTGCTGCAGTGTTTTCTAAGTCGTTTTTCTACACAACTTCGATGGTGATGGTGACAATGACAACATATATTATTTAAGGTGTTATTGTGTGTGTAGTCTTCTCAGGTCAGGGAGAGACAGCAAGGCTGTTCTGTTCAGACTCAGCTGCAATTCCTGCCTTTACGGTTTTAGAGGACCATGGTTTTAAATGAAAAGGGAAGATTTCGGTTTTTGCAGTAATATGTATGGCCAAACGGTGGAGGAAGTCCCTCAGGCCACCGGCAGTGAAGCTTGCCAGGCAGGCGTGCAAATGTGAATCGTCTGTCCCCTCCACTTGTGGGCTTGCACACTTATTTTCCAGGGAAGTGGGTTGCTTTCTTTTGATGGCGCCATTCCAACTTCCTAACGCTGTCACAGGTTTATAAAGAAACAGACTCCAGGAGAAACAGGATTTTGTGACGTTTTGGTCACCAGCTTAGGCCCATTCATGACATTTATGGAACTGTGAGTGCTTTCTTTAAAATATAAAAATCACATTGGGCAGCGTCACCCCCAGCAGATGCGGAAGGTTAATTATGAGTGAAGCGATGCCTGTGCTCTTCGGAGACAGCAACTCCCTGCTTCGCACAGACGACTAGAACCTTCTGCTAGGCATGGAGCAAACGGAGTTCTTACCCCACAAGCTCCCACACCTTTACCTTCACACATTCTGTCCTGGAATGACAGACATTAGTGGAAGCGAGCTTGCGGTCAGCCTCATGGCGGGTTCAAAGCTCGCTAACCTGGGATAATAAGACCCTGTCTCAAAAATACTTTTTTTCAATAAAGGAATGAATTTTGTTTTCCAAAATGCAGTACAGATCGAAAGGCCTGACCAGAGGAGGCCTGGCTCTCTGTCACTCTGGTTATTAGCCGTGTGGCCCTGGTGGATTCAGTGCCAAACTCTGGGTTTCTTGCTGCGTCTGTAAAAGACAGACATAAAAGTATGTGTCTCAGGGTTTGGGGAAATAGAACTTTAAGAGGAACGAGGAGGAACATAGACCGGAAAGAAGAAAATCCACCTTCAAGTGAAAGGTGTCAGGGACTTAAGAGTTCCTTTCCTGCACGGAGACGTCAGGGGGTACAGACATTGCAAGGGCAGATTCTGGGGTCACATAGCCCGGGTGAACTGCAGCTGGATTGATGAATGGCCACAGACCTGTTTCCCCTTCTGGAATTTTCTCTGGTGACAGAGCAAATACTCATCTTTTCTGAGGTCCCCTCACAATTAGACCAGTGAACATGGAGAGGGACAGTGTTTGCATTCCTGCTGGTCACAAGTTCTGTTGGATTAGTACCCTAACGCTGTGGCAAACACACATTCCCCTTGCAGAAAACCGCACGAGCCATTTCCTTCCAACCTGCCCCTGATAGTCCAAGTTTGAAGGGGACAAGAAGAGGGACTTTCTTGCATGTCTGTCACCCCTGCAGTTGTGAGGTGGAGACAACCAGGCCCAGGCCAGGAGTTCAGGACCATTCTCAGCTATATAGTGAATTCAAGACCTGCATGCCGGAGGTATATGAAACCCTGTGTTTAAAGAAGAAGAAGAAGAAGAAGGAGGAGGAGGAGGAGGAGGAGGAGGAGGAGGAGAGAATTTTGTTTTCCAAAATGTAGTAGAGTTGACTAGAGATTGCTGTAAAGTTCATCACACCTCAGCCCCTACCTTGAATCATGCATGCAAAAGTGAGATTTTATTAAGTGAAGGCTGTGTAATTCCCATGCGTGGGTTTTTCTTGGGATGCTGTGATTGGAGTCATCTGTACTCTAAAGAGTACTGGGAACTCTAGTGGTCAGGGAAGCATCTAATGAGATAAATTCACTATGCTGTCCCACCCCGTGGCTACTCTCCGAGGCATGCTGGAAATATGATGGACAGCCCTGAGAGTCATGCAGTCATGGCACAGGTCACCCTTTGTAAACTGTGGGTAGGTTCCACTGGACTCTGCTTCAGGCTCTACACTGGAGCCCAGCAGGCCCACGCCGTGTAAAGCTCCAGCGGTGACTCACGAGGTCAGCCATGACTGATTCAACAAGGTGGAATCCGGAGCGTCCTCGGGAAGCAGCGTGGCCACCACAGTCTCCGTCATAGGCGCTGGAGCCTAGGGAGTCTGGCTAGAATTCCAGCAGCCCTCAGTTTACTCAGGAAGAAGGTAAAGTTTCTTAGCACCCAATGAGGCCAAGGGGGAAGGGAAGATAGGACCCAAGGTGTGTACATTTCTGAACAAGTAACACCCAAGAAGCTACAGCTTTCTGCTGTCCCCTGGTCTTTCTGCAGCCCCAGGGAGTAGACTGTGTCGCCGTCCAGATTCCCTGCTCAGAACATTTGTGTGACTGCCCCAAGGCCTCAGGGTTTAAATGCATTTCCATGACACAGTGCTGAGACACTGGCTGTCAACTGAGTCAGGGAAGGACCTGGAGGACCGGGTCATGGGCCACAACGGACCACACTGAAGGAGTGAGCCAGTCCCCACCAGCAAGGCTTCTCTTCCCCGAGGCTGCAGATCACTTGTCTGATGCAGAAGAGAAGAGGTACCAAGATGCCTGTCGTCCTGTCCTTTGTTGTCTCCTGGGGGTTCATCTCATGGAAGTAGCACCAGTGGCCTGTAGGTCATGGAGCGAAGAGGGGAACCCACAGCTGTACTTTGGAGGACATTGTTTCCCCAGAGGCACCAGCCCCAGAGAACTACTCTCCTCTGGTGTCGCTGTCCCGTAAGAATAAAGAATAGCCTGTAGTGTCAACTGTGTTCTCAAATCAAGATGTCCTGGGGCAGCCATTTCGGCCCTGACATTTCCCTGTCCCCATTTCTATAGAAAGGGGCATGGCCCCAGGAAAGGAAGAAGGCCCCAGCCCAGATTCTCCTTGGCCACAGTCTCTCCTCCGTAAGCAAATGCTCCACAATCACCGCTGTGTCCCCTGGCCAGCCAGCTGGGCCGGTGCCTCCCCTGCCTGCCGTCTCCACACTTGTGAATGTTCCATTCTAACAGGCCACAATCAGGAGCCTGTTCCCACTCTGGGAAAAAGAGCAGCCCACAGGCTTTTAAACTCGCTGGCTAATTTGAGGTATTTATCACTATTTGGAGAGCTGTGCTTGTTTTGAGCCTGTCCTTCCCCCTCCCCCACCGCGCCCCCTCCAGCTTTCAGAAAGGTTGTGAAGGTTGTGTCTCTAGAAAGGAAGCTTTCGGGTCCTTCCGCTGCCTCAGGCTGGTTTCATAGGATGGACCTAACACAGTGACTTTGTGTATTCTTCATTCCAACTGTCCAGATCATGAATGAGACACTCAAGAGTGCGCACGCATGTACACACACACACACACACACACACACACACACACCCACCCACCCCAGTCCAGGCCTCACTGTGTACACACAGCCCTGCTGCCTGTGCTCCAGTGTAGGGTTCCTGACATTCGACTGTCAAATGCTCATCCACCCTGGGGTTTGGATTCAACAGGCCCAGCCAGCCCTGATAACTTGCTACGTGACCTTACATATAGTTCTTAAAGTCTAGGAACTTGCTGTGTGACCCTAGTCACAGTTCTCTGGTGTGGAAAACGCTAATCATCTCTAGAGACTAGACCGCTTAGAATCCGGTCCCTGCCACATTCTCCTGCTCTGAGCTTAGCTATTCTATTGACTTCCTATAGGTTGGCTCCTCAAAAGCTGGAGCAAACTTAGGAGTAATGCCAGTGCCTGGTGCACAGAAAACTCACCAAATATTAGTTCAGGAAAAGGTTCCTGATAAATCTGTATTTCCTTTCCCCCTCCTGGGCATTTTTTTTATATAAAGCCTAGCCTGATGCAACAGCTGGCTAGCAGTGGAGACTTGCCAACTTGGACAGGAGGCTCTCTGCCAGGCTTGCTGGAGACCTCACTGGCCTCATCAAGAGAGGGAAGACCAGGTCCAATCAGGCCAGGCCAGGTGTGCTCTGGACAGAAGAATCCTTTGACCACTGCTTCTCTTCCTCCTTGGGATGCCAAAGGGGCTGCAGGAACACCAGCCCTCAAAACCAAGACCCTTCCTCCTGTCCCTCCGGAGCCAACAACTTATTTTCATTCACACCTCTCCATCAGTTACTTCCACCTCAGTCTCTCTAAGCCCCCACCTCTCTCCTGGCTTTTGTTTTCTGCTTTCAAGTCCCCATATGGGGGTTGCCCCCCAAAAAAACCAAAATGGTTTCCCCAGCCACACCCTGCGGGGGTGATGGACAGTGAGAATGGGCTGGGACTGTGTGTAGAGTGCCAGCAATTCCCACTTCTCTTGTGGACACGGGGTGGGACCAGGTCTCCTTCCTCTCTCCCTCTTCCGTTGTGCTGCTGGCTTCCCTTCCTCCTGACATGTCCCTGTATCTTGCCTGGTTGGCACGATCCCTTCGCGTCCCCATGATCTGAGCCAGGGGACACAGGAGACACAAAGGAGCAGAGTGCAGCTGAAAGCTTGACTCTGGTGCCTCGTGGTATGACTTCGTTCTTCATTTGCCGAACGTCTCCCTTGGTGGAGTTGTTGAGAGCTCCAGTGAGGGAGATTCCCCCTTTTGCTGGGACTCCTGCTGCCACTGCTGGCATCACAGATACCCTACGGTTCCATACCAAGTCCCTCTCAGTCTTGCCTATCATCTAGCCAAACAGCAATAGATACCTTCTTCAGTGACTGAGTGTGGGGACATTTGTTCTGCCCTCGATTAAAGAAAGGTCCCTTCAACTTAACGTTGATCAGACATTCCTAAGCCACATTAACACAAAGTGAGAAGGGCTGTACAGCAGACATATGGAAAGCCATGTCTATTAGTCAGGGTGCTGACAGAATGGGGGTAGGGGGAGAGGGAGAGAGAGACTGTCTGTCTGTCAGTCTGTCTGTCTGCCTGTCTGTCTCTCTCTCTCTCTCTCTCTCTCTCTCTCTCTCTCTCTCTCTCTCTCTCTCTGTGTGTGTGTGTGTGTATGTGTTTGTGTAAAAGTCCGATGATCCAGTTGTTCAGTCCACCAGGCTGGGTGTCTCTGTTGGTCTTCAGTATATGTCAGAATCCTGAAGTAGCCTCTGATGTCAGTGTAGCAGTGAACTTACCAGTGAGGGTGAGACAGGCAGACAAAGAGCCAACACTTCCTTCTTCCATATGTTTTATATAGGCTAACGTGAGAAGGTGTGGCCTAGATTTAAGGTGGGCCTTCCCGCTTCAAATGCTCCAGTCAAGAAAAATCCCTCATAGGTATACCCAGTAGTTAATTTAGTGGCAGCGGTTTCAGTTCATTCGGCTATTTATTAGTCAGGTTGGCAAGCAAGAGTGGCCGTTACCCCTGTGTCTCTTGGTAGGCATGTAACTGTGGAATACTGATGCCCCCCGCATCTCTTGGAATACTGATGCCCCCCGCATCTCTTGGAATACTGATGCTCCCACATCTCTTGGAATACTGATGCTCCTGCATCTCTTGGAATACTGATGCCCTCGCATCTCTTGGAATACTGATGCCCCCCCACATCTCTTGGAATACTGATGCTCCTGCATCTCTTGGAATACTGATGCCCCCCGCATCTCTTGGAATACTGATGCCCCCCCACATCTCTTGGAATACTGATGCTCCTGCATCTCTTGGAATACTGATGCCCCCCGCATCTCTTGGAATACTGATGCCCCTGCATCTCTTGGAATACTGATGCCCCCCGCATCTCTTGGAATACTGATGCTCCCGCATCTCTTGGTAGGCATGTGGCCATGGAGCACTGCTAAGAACCAACTGGGTGGTGATTCAGTGTTTCTTCCGTGACAGGGCAGGGTGGCTGGAGGGTCAAAGCCAACAGTTGATTGGACATCTTGGCACAGTGACCACCAGCCCGTTCTTGAATGTTCAGCCACTGTGTCCCGGTATTGAGAAATGTTGCTGTGATGGGTCGGGGGCGGGGAATGATGGGATTTCTGCTTTAGTGTCAGAGGCTTAATAAAAACAGTCAACATGGCCTGAGTTTGCATCTCCAACTAGGAAAATGTCTAACAGTGTTGACCAAGAGGACCTGTCCACACAGAGAACACTGCTTACAGGGACGGCAGGCCACAGGACAGAGTAACTGCACGAGTGACTCTTGAGGACCTGTGCAGGGTCCCGCTGCCCTGCAGACACGTTGCGGGTGTCTGTGCCAAATGGGGCAGGAAGGAGTGGGCAGCCCCAGGGAGGGAGAATAAAGAGGCCATTGGTCCCGCTTCCTGGCAGAGTCTGCCCGGATACAGCAGCATGTGGGAACATGGAAGGAACCCCTCCATGAGCCACGCTGTGACTCGCGCCCATTGATGTAGCTCGCAGGTGCTTGGGAGCTCTGGCCACCTGCCTGGCTTCAGCCTCCCGCAGTGCAACAGTGTGGCAGTGTGGCAGAGGCTCCAACCGTTAGCTGTGCTGGGAAGCACCTCTAGGTCTGCCCCTCTTCATTCTCCACCGTTTCCAGTGACCAAAGTTCTGGAAATGTCCTTATAGAAGCACCTAAATGTGTTCCAAGTCAATAAAGACACCTCCCTCAGGTCTTGCACTTTAGAATGTTTTCTTTGATCCCCGAATAGAGACAACCACAAATGTTTCTCTCACTGGTTTCTCAGCCTATAACTGAGCTCTAAGATACCCAAGCCTTATCTGACCATGGAATGAGAAGGAGTCTCTTTGTAGTCCAGGAGCCGCGTGGCCTGAGCAAGTCACATAAGCTCTCTAAGCCCTGGTTTTCTGGGGTTTTACAGACTGTACAGACCAGGCATGAGGACAGGCCTCTGTGCACAGTATCTTGGAAATAAAATGCGAAATAGACACTGAAAGCTTGGCCATGTTCTGAAGACAGGTGATGAAGAACTCCCAAAATGTTTTTTACTGCATTTGCAGCTCAGATTAATACAGATATTTCTCACATAACATCTGTCTTCATTCTGATCCCGCTGGTCTGTGCTGTACTTAAAATGGTCTGGCCAAGTGAGAAATGTATAAGGAAATATTTGAAACATTGAACCAGAAACACGACAGTGAACATCCATTGTCTGTGAAGTGGGACAGTCCCTCGTGGAATAGGGTTAACAGAGGAGCTCTGGTGGAGAACCATGGCCACAGCCTCTCTCACACTTGTGTCTTAGGAGCTGTGGGTCCTCAGGGCCGCATCCCCAGCAAGGCTGCCTCCTGCCCATTTCCCTCTCAGTGAGTTGGTCTTGCCTTGTGCAGACTTGGTGTCTCTCACTGATGTGAGTGGGATGCTCTTAGTTAAGTCTTTATCCACAGGACCCAAGAAGTTGAGACTTCAGTGGATAAGTGCATGAATGAGCAATGGAGTGGGTCATCGAGTCAGGGAATCAGTGAATGCTGGGTAAATGGGGGAGGGAAGGAGGGAGGGAGGGCAAGAATGGGGAAGGGTGAATGAGTACTCAGAGAGTAAGTGAGGGAGGGAGAGACATAGTGAATGAATGAGTGAGTGTGTCAGTGAATAAGTGAATGAGTGAATCAGTGAGTGAGTAAATGAGTGAGTGAGTAAATGAATGAGCCAGTGAGTCAATGAGTTAATGAGTGAGTGAGTGAATGAGTGAGTGAATGAATGAGTGAGTTAGTCAATGAGTTAATAAGTGAGTGAATGAAGGAATGAGTGAGTGGATGAATGAGTGAGTGACTGAGTCAATGAGTGAGTGACAGTGAATGAATGAATGAGTGAGTGAGTGAGTAACTGAGTGAGTGAATGAATAAGTGAATGAGTGAGTGAGTGAATGAGTGAGTGAGTCAGTCAGTCAGTCAACGAGTCAATGAGCGAGTGAGAGCAGCCACTCTGAAGAGAGGAGGGCCAACTCCATGCTGATGCAAAGGCCAAAAAGTTACAAGCTCTGGAACAGGACTCCTGGTCCTAAGCTGTGCCCTTGAGCAACTCACCACTTTGTGCCTCAGTTTCCCTTGCTGTGGAATGGGTTCCCACCAGTCCTGTTAGGGTTTCCATGTAAAGTGTCGCCCGAAGGCTCATATGTTTGACCACTTGGCTCCCAGATGCTTGTGCTGTCTTGGAGGCTGTGGAGTCATCTTGGAGTGGGTCACCAGAGGGTGGGCTTTGAGAGTTGTGGCTGGGTCATGTTCTAGAGCTCTTTGCTCCAGACCCCTCACTCCCTGCAGGAACCTCACAGCCATGCTCTCCCACCATAGCAGACTGTATCCCCTCAGACCGTGAGCTAAACCCTCCCCTCCCCAGATCTTTCTAGCAGGCGCTTTGTCACCATGTGCAGAAAGTTCACTAATGCAAGTACCCGTCCTAGGGTATTCTGAGACTGAACTGTAGTCATGCGCAAAGCCTGTGGCACGGTGTCTGGCCAGCTCATAGCCCTTGCCATTCCTGCTGGGTCTGAGAACCTCAGTACTGAGCTTGGCGGGCCTGCCCAGGTACCGTGGGGAGTGGGAGCACCGTCACCCACCTCTTCTAGAGATAGCACAAGGCAGGATCACCTCCCTCAGGTGTGACCTTGCCCGCCGTCTGCATCCTTGAGCCGTCCCTCTCCTTGGCAGAAGACCACCCTGGTCTCCACTTCATGCCGGATTCCTGTGACAATGACGATATTGCCTTCTGAAAGGGTTAACCTGGGAACCCATCCTCACCTTCCCGCCTCACACTAGTTATGCCTGCAGATTCTCTCGTGGTCACACTAGCCACGGGTTCTAGGTACCAGAATGTGACTGTCTTTGGGACCATTTTCCTGTCTGTCATCCAGGTCCTCTGCCTGTCCCTGAATCCTCCCTTACACCGGTGCATCGCAACAGCCTTTATAATGAGACAAGTTATCACCCATCCCTTCTCTACCCCATGAGCCAACGCGGAACAGCCTCTTTCTTTCTGTATCTATCTTCTTGTTTCTTTCCTGGTCCCTCACTTCCTCCTGTCCTTTCTAATCTGAAAAATGGTGGTTTTAATAGCAGGGTTTCCTGACTGGTGAGAACACAAATCACCCAGTGTGTAGAGTGCATGGTCCTAATTGGCGCCCAAAAAATGGAACCCATTCTCCCCGAGACGGCTCTGCATTGGTTTTAATGCCTCTGTAACAACAAACAGTCCGGTGACTTGGCGTGGTCAGAAGGAACAAGGGTTTCAGCTCACCAGTCGAGGGGTCCCGGTAATGGCCTATGGAATGCAGAAAAAAACAAACCTGGTCCCAGCTAGTCAGAACCGAGCTCCATGGGGGAACAAAAGAGTCTTTGAGCTGAGCCAGCGATGGGTGTGAGGCAGGAGGGCACAGGAGCAGGGATCAAACTCAGCAAACGGCATTTTCTTGTGAACACTGTGGATCAAGGCGTTCTTTTGTCACGGCGTGTATATTATTAAGGAGAGGTCCAGGATATTTATGGCCCCGATCGCCTCAATGGCCACCCTGTGCGATCAGCCCCTTTTCAAGTTATGTGATGTTTCCAGGAGGAATTAGGAATAAATCTTCTTCCCAGGAGTCTGATTGAGATGGAAGAAACCACAGGATGTGAGGGGACGGGATGGAGCAGAGAGCAGGACACAGGGTCGGGGAGCCGCATCCTTTGTGTAGTTGTGGGAGCTCCGTAGGAAGTTCAGTGTGGTGCGTGGCCATGCCTGGCTCTCTCTGTGGCCACCATGTTGCCAAGTTGACTGTTGGGAATTGGTACCACAGGCTGTGGTGGTGCTTGGCTTACAAGGAGCTACACCGTCTGTTCCGGTTTCGTGCCTCCCACCCCGCCCCTCAGGCCCCATGATTCCTGCTGGCTCCCTTAAACCCTATGCAGAGACCTGGCTGTCATGTTCTTATTCACGGCCACACTTCCTATAGCCCGGGGATCAGTTGCACCTCAGCCTCCCAGTGCCCCCCACATCACCAGCTGTCGTCTTGATCACTACCTGTAGACTGTTACCCCTAAGGGAATGGGTGACCCTCACCGACCCCAGGGCTGGGAGGCTTGTGGCACACAAGTAACATGGTAGTACATTAACTGCGGACACAACACCCTTCCACCCCCCCACCCCCACCCCCACCTCCCTCATTTCCCTTATTCCTTATTTTCCTTTAGTCCTTGCTCGTTTGTTTAGTGAATCCACCATTTTACAGCTCGAGAAACTCAGGCCTGAGAGATGAGAGGACCTGATGAAGACTCTGCAGACACATTTGGAGTATTGCTGGGTTGTGTCACTGTCTCTGGGATCATTTTGTGTAACACGACACTCATACTCAAGTGTCTTCATACTGTCCTTAGGACAGCAGAGAGTTGGAAAGAATAAGTTTGCTTTTGTTTTAATATTTCAAGTGTAGGAGACAGAAACTATCTACACACACACACACACACACACACACACACACCCACCCCAGAAAATGACTTGCAGAAACGACTTCTCTCCTTCTGCCACCTGGGGTTCAGAGATCAAGTTCAGGTCTTCAGGCTTGGTGGCAGTCTAACTCCACCAAGTGTGGGATAGTTGAGTATTCTGGGTGTTGGCCTGGGTAGCCTTGGAAGTGGGTGTCTTCCTGGGAAACGCTGTTTCTTGAGAACTGGACATACTTTACTTCCCAGCTCTGTCCTTCTGGAGTCCATTGAGTCCCCGCATGTGCTCCAGGTGTGAAGAAAGGCTACCGCTGTGTCTGTGTGCCGCGGAAATGTCTCCCCGTTCGTTACCTCTGATCGTGGCATCCAGACTCACCAGACTCTGGCTTAGCCTGCGCTCTCTCAGGTTCTTCAAGTGGAGGGAATGTCTAACTAGCTGGGCCCATAACTCTGGATGCTTCACCCCACATTCCTGCAGGGGAAGAGGGGGAGGGAGTGCCCGGGGGAAAGGCAGGGATGTTAGGGCAGACAGGTCTGGATTTGATGATGTGGGTTTAGTTCCTGGATGTCTGTGAACCCCAACAACCACAGGAATAATAATATCCTTCCTCATCAGAAGGCTGTGGAGGGATGGAGTGAGAGAAACAGCACACCTGGGGCAAGGCTTCCTCCTCCTCCCCCTCCTCCTCTTCCTCCCCCTCCTCCTCCTCTTCCTTCTCTTCCTCCTCTTCCTCCCCCTCCTCCTCGTCTTCCTTCTCTTCCTCCTCCTCCCCCTCCTCTTCCCCTCCTCCTCTCCTCCCCTTCTCCTCCTCCTCCTCTTCCTTCTCTTCCTCCTCCTCCTCTTCCTCGTCTTCCTTCTCTTCCTCCTCCTCCCCCTCCTCTTCCTTCTCTTCCTCCTCCTCCTCCTCTTCCTCGTCTTCCTTCTCTTCCTCCTCCTCCCCCTCCTCTTCCCCCTCCTCCTCTCCTCCCCTTCTCCTCCTCCTTCCCCCTCCTCCAGGCGTAAGGGAACCTAGGACCTCATGCGTACTAGACAAGCACTCTGATCATGAGCCTTAGCCCTGACTTCTCCCTCAGTCTTTGCAGGCAGCAAAGCCATTCCATTTCTCTGGTAGCACAGACCTGAATGTGGATGTGCAGGGGGATTGAGCTCTATGTGTCTACGATGCCATGTGAGTGATGGTCAAGTGGTCACATCATTAGTGTCACCGCGTCCAAGCGTGTTACAATCTGAGTGAGCTTCAGAACCTCACTGAGGGAATGAAGCCACTTATAAAACCCACAGTCGTGTGATTCCATAAATGTAGCATGGACAAACGGTACATTGGTGGCTGCCTATGTCCTGGGTGAGTTGGGGGTCAGGGTGATGTGATGGATGGAGGTGGGGGTTCTAGGCGGTGATAAACATGTTAGAATCAGAACACAGTAATGGTTGCCCCCCTCTGCAAATGCACAAGCACTGTCTCATTGCACACTTTATGGCTTGCCCGGAGGCTTGTCTCCTAGGGGATCCTAGACTCTGTCAAGTTGACAGTATTCACCACAAATGCATCAGTTATCTGGGGAGATGCCCCGTCCCAGCCGACCTGTTGCTACCTCATGGGGTATTAGAAGAAAAGACTGAACCCTGAAGTCAGTGATTTGAGGAGAGTTGGTCCCTAGAGCATCGCAGAGCGCGGGGCTGACTGCCGAGCCTCATCAGCGTCCTCTCAAACACCCATGTCAGGAGCTCTCAGGGCCTCCATTCCAGATGCTGCGCCTGACTCGGGCGAAGTGGCTGTCGTCAGTATTTCGAATGAGCTGAAAGTTAAGCATGGGTTCCTCGGGACGCTGACAGCCTTCCGGCTTTCCATAAAGGAAGCTATGTATAGAGAGTCACTAGTATAAGGGAGCGTGACAGAGGCTCGTGAATCCCTTGTTACACAGACCCAGAACAGTGGCTGGCACATTTCAGAACTTTTGTCTCAGTGCCAGTGTGTGTGCGGGAGTGGGAGGGTGGAGGCAGGGGGTGTGAGGTTTGGGGGGATGTCACCGCTGGGCAAGAGGAAGTGTGTCTTGCTTATGGAAGGGTCAACGTTTTTTGATCTCTTTAGTCCTTCGGCTGCTGGGACGAAGCCCACCCACCGTAGAGAGGGTCCCTGCGTTTCCCGTCTCCGGAGCACCGGCAGGGACTGTGGCTCCAAGCTCTGCCCTTAGAGTCAGGTTGCATGTAGAAATGGACCATTGTACAGATGACTCAGGATGATTACCCCGGTGTGCGTCCACCAGTTGTATCTAGACGTGGTATAGCCTTTTTTGTTTGTTTTGTTTGTTTGTTTTTTGTAGCTACATTGCCTCTAAGAGACAGACAGACTAGAGACGGTGGTGGGGTTCCCTCCATGGCCCAGGGGTTTAACTATCCTGGCATATGGTCATCCTGGGAAGGCCCCTCCTTTGGGGGTGCAAGCTGCCACACACCATCTATTAAGATGTTCCAGCAGCGGTCTCCTCCAATGGAGAGCGGCGCTAACCAGGGTCTGGATTTGAATGTTGCTTCTGGTACTGCCTCACCAGCTTTGGTAACCATAGCAACTAGTCGTCTACAACCTGTTCCTGACTCTGCTGGGAGAACGCCTAACAAGCTTTGTGGCCCGTCCCTGAACATGTATCTCCCAAGGATAAAATACACCACTTCCATGCTTAGTCTTGTGTTCAAGGTCAGAAGTCCGTCCACTTCAAAGGGTGACTGACCTTTGGCAGGGAAACAGAGAATGGGGAAGGTGGAGGGAGAGGGGTGAGCAGAAGGAAGGCTAGACTGTGACGGGGAGGAGGCAGGACTGGGCTGACAACTCAGCCTCAAGCTTTCTGCTCACTGACAATGAGCCAGCGCCTAGACAGCCGCCACTGAGGCTTCAGCATGCATGGCTGTGCTGTCGCCCATGAGGGAGCGTCCCCATGTGAAAGCCATTGATGTCATCGTGGGAAGAGTGGGAAGTGAGTTGCATCTGAGCTTACGCTGTGGTTGAATCCCATTTTCACTTTGAGTCGTCTCTGGATGTGGCCCTGTGGTTTTGCTGGGACATGGAATCTCAGAAGGTTAAAACACAGCTGTGGCCACACTGCACAGTTTTCCTGTACCGGTAGGGAGCGGTGTAGTGGACTCAGACACAGTCATTCAGAACGGCTCCCGTGGATGAAGTTTTCTCAGGAAGTAGTAAGATGTGATATTCCCCAGCCGAGGCCTTGTGACTTCCTAGGGCCCCTCCTCACTTTGCACAGCACCAGACTGCCAATGTAGAGCAGACTTCTAAAACCTAATTTTATCTGGTGTCTGAATTTTATTCATTGTTTTTATAGACCTTAGGCCTATAGCTGGGCAGTTAATAATTCCCATTGTTATTAATTATTCCTACGTAAATAGCTATTTATTGGATGAATGAAGGAAGATTCGGGTGAATAAGTGAGTGTAAGTTGAAGGTATGCCTTCGTATGTGTGGGAAAAGCCAGCCAATAATTCAGTTCCATCAAGCAAGCCAGGCTGCAGGGACCTGGAATCCTACCAAGCCTGCAGAGGAGAAGGGCAGGGAGGTGAGTGATCCCATAATGCTTAGCACTTGACTGTCTTAGCACATGCTGGAGGGAAAGCCAGCAGAGAAAACATGGGAGGAGTATGGAGATGTAGCTGAACCAGGAGGCAAGCATGCCCAGGCCCCAGGCTGGTGCGTTATGGGTGGGAAAGGATCCCTTCTGAGCAACTGTGCTGTGTACATTGGATGTGTGCATAAAGAATGAACCTTTCCATTTTTCCTTTAAGAAGGATCACAGAATGGTATGAAATAGGGGTGGATGGATGGATGGACAGATGGATGGATAGATGGATTGATGGATGGATGGATGGATGGATGGATGGATGGATGGATGGATGGATGGATGGACGGACGGACAGACGCATGGACAGATAGGTGGGTGGATGGATAGATGAACAAATGGATCAATGGATGGATGGATGGATGAATGGACGGACGGACGGATAGACAGATGGACAAACAGACGGATGGGCAGACAGATGGAGGGATGGATGAATGGACAGACAGACGAATGGATAGATGGGTAGATGGATGGGTGGATAGATGTGGGCATGGGTACCCAGATGGGGTAGTTAAAAGAATGTTGTATTGGCCTTGAAGAGCAGAGTTGCTCACTCTCTCTGACCCCAGCTCTGCCATCTTTACATGGAAATGATAAACACTGAGCTTCCCTCAATCTAAGGGCCATGGGGTTGCCCAGATTTGAGAACCAGGCGCTTTTGGTTAGCGAAAGGCCATGCAGCTCTAAGGAAGTGCCGTCTTCAGAACCTCTCCCCTCCAGCTGGCCTCCCTGCCAGTGTACTGTGCTTAAGGCCCGACTTGCCTTGGAAGCCTCGGGAGCCCTGCGATCATGTTGGGATTCCTCCAGTAAACCCTGTGTGGATTGTCCCTCGTTCTCGGCTCCCAAGCAATTTTTCTTCCAGTGGAGGTTGCCAAGTTTTTATGGCTATTGGGTTATCTTATCCATCCAGATGGTTAGTGTTAATTTATGCTGAAATAAATGTGCAAAACCTCATTTGTCTTATTGCTCCAGAAACATGAGGTGTAAGACCTAAAAGACCTTAATATACAGCCTTGTGCAAGCGCCAGGGTGTGATACGACTGCCTGCTTTTTCATTTCACTTTGGCTGGGAAGCCTGCTTTTCTATCCCTCGATATTTATGTATAAGCAAATTAGGTTGTTTGGTATGAGAACTCAGACACATTTTATGACTTTTAATATATATGCTTGCCTGTGTTAGTTAGCTGCTTTTTATTGAGGAGGGGAAAAAAAGAAGCTGTGATTTATTACCTGATGATAAATTTCAAACACCTTTTCTGTACTTTTTAAAACATTAATCATTGGGCATAACGTTAGAGTTGGTGACCAGGGATTTAAAGAGTCATTAGCTGTGTGGCCTTGGGGTGTCTCTCAGGCTAGCCCAGTTGCGTCCCTGTCTGGTGAGGAAATACCGATGTCGAGCCGACTGTGAGGATGAAATGGTGGCCCGAGGAATGCGGATCACCTGGGAACTGTCAGATAGGACCGTGGTGGCAGAGCTGACGAACGGCTCTCTCCTAGAGACTGTGTGGACTTCCCTGTGGAACAAGCTGTATCAAAATTAGAAGCCCTGCTGGAGCTGGTCCTGTGCCCTCTGCTTGGACGTTCGCTGAGGCAGGATGGGGGTAGGGGTCCCAAATTCCTCTTGTGTCATTCGGGAACTTCTCAAGCAGGAAGTTACCAAAGTTCTAATAGGAGCCTGCATTTCCACACGATGATTCATGGGTCTGACCAGAGACTTTCTGAAAGTCAGATGTCTCCGGCCACAGTCCGGAGGCCAGGCTACGGGACAGTTAGATGTCTTGTGGTAGATTCTTATCTAGTCCCTTGGGTACAGAAGGCGCTAGGACGGGGTAGGTGATTCATGATGGTTCCGATAAAAAGAGGGATACTTGCTTAAGAGCTGGGTCCACACAAGTTCAGTCATGATGCGTCACTTCCTGTGGAACACTTTGAGTCTTCCGGTCAAGGCATGCAACTGTGGTTTCCAAAGAATCCTCTAAGCGGAGCCTTTGGATTTTTTATTGGTGTTACCTCGTGAGGGTTTTCGTTTATTTGTTTTTAATTTTAGGAACTATTTTTTAAGGGGGCGGAGCATGCTAAAAAGGTTCTAGCCAGTCTGAGCATGGCAAACACGGCTCTGGAAGACCTTGCCCTTCATCCCATTCCCTCTTCCTTGCTGAAAATTGGGAGGTTACATTCCTGAAGCTAGGCACCGAGGTCTAGTCCCTTATTTGGCCACTTCCTCCTGAGGCTATCAAGTCCACCTGTCAAAGTACTGACCTCCAGCAATAAAAGCTCCCTTCGGCTGACCTAATTAACATACCCAATCAAAATTAAACACCTCATCCTAACCCAGGTTTCCCCTTTTACCTTTATAAACCACCGTTTGCCTCTGGGCCACCTCTGTCTCCTCTCTGTCCAGAGGCCAGCCTTTGTTCTCCAGGACAAACATCTCTTCCCCCTCTCCATTGTTCCCTCCCCTCTCCCTCTTTAGCTTCTGTTTTGTCTCTCATTCCCTGCCCTCTGTCCCTCAGGGGGAACAAAAAATCTCCTTTGTGCTGGGAACTTGATCTTGGGGTGTCTTGAGCCAACTCCAAGTTTCCCTACACATGCCCAAAAAAAAAAAAACAATCAGACACCAAAATTAACCAGACCCAAAGCCCAACACCATGGGCTTCTATACAGTTAAAATAGGCCTTTGGAGCAGGAGCTGTGGAGGTTCACATTGAATTTTATACTTTCAATATTGAATGCATTTTATGCACTTAGCCACCACCAAAACCAAAAAGAATGAGACAGTAGAATGTTGCCATTTTCTTTAACAGTTTTATATACTGAGTCTTGTTTTTTACTCTCTTTGCACAGGCTGGCATGACAGCTGGGTGGGTCCTTGTTTCCAAAGCACCCCCTTTCCTGTCTGGGTGCCACCAACTTACATCTAAGGCAGCAGACTCTCTGGTTCTGTGGGACTGAGAGTAGTTCGAGGCTTAGGGACCCAAGGACCAACAAGGCATGTGTGTGCCAGACACCAGCTTGAGTTTTAGAGCCATTTCTTAAACGTTGAGCGTTGCCTGACTTGTCTTCACTCTTGGATGACCAAGCCACGGTTGTTGACTGACCTCTTAAAAGTGTCTTCCACCCCAGAGGCACTAAATTGTCTAGGATCTCAGATGATGACATGAGCAGGACAAGGTGAGATGGAATGCAAGATGAGTACAGTTCTAGATCCCTTCTTTCTATCCAGAATGGCCATTTTCCAGAGAGCTCCAAAGACACATTCCCTTACCTGTTTGGGTCAGATGTTTGCGGCCCCAGCAATCTTCCATACAGAAGCAACAATCTCTCTCCATAAGAGCTTTACATCAAAGGGCGGAGCTGTCACTCAGCGTTTCCGGTCCCTAACTGCCTATGGAAGTGTGAGCTTGCACTCACACTTGAATTTGGCAACAACGTGGTTGTGTTTCTGCTTATCGCCTCCCAGTGTGGCGTGGTGTCAGGGGCCCCTGATAATTCTCAAAAGACCGTGAAGCAGAGAATCACGGTTATTCGTGTGAATGTGAGTTAGATTAGCCCCTGTGCTCTAGCACCTCAGTCTGTTTGGCAGAGGGAGCTTGCTGAGACCCTCTGGCCCCGTCCTCCATTTGCAAGCATTCTGAAGACCAGTCATGGATGATGGGCTCTGGAGTGTAGCTTGCCGTTGCAAACTAGATGCTGACAGATGCCTAGCAGGGGAGTCCGTGGCCACAAACGTTTGCAAGTGTATTGATGGATTTAGTCCTCGCGGCCCTCCACAACGTCCCCTATTCTGTCTCTGTGATTGATGAAGACACCAACTCAAGGGGAAGTTAAGTAACTCAACACTGCCCCTACACCAACACAGAATAAAGTAGATGCAGCCCGGGAACCACACATCCCACGCATGCACACACACACTCTATCATGCACACATGCATACATGCATGCACAGATCTTTATGATAGTTTCAAAACACCTTCAGATTTATGCAAAAAGAAAACCTTGAAAGTTCTTGGGTGTTCAGTCGGGCTGTGTGGTTTCTAATAACACACTGTCTAAAATCTACACACTATAAAACAAGAATAGGAGCTTACTTAAGTGAGTTATATCACCGGTATGTAAGAAAAATGAACAGACGCTGTTACTGTTGCTATTTGTGTTTGTTTTGAGACAGTCCAGTCTGATCTTGAACCAACCCCTGAAAGTTGTCCTCTGACCCTCCCTGCCCCCCAAGAAAGTGCCGTGGCCTGTGCACACACCGACACAAATACGCAGTAATACTATCTAATTAAAACATGACCACTTAGACATGTGAAAGTCTTCTTATGAGTATGACCATTAAAAAAATGAATCTGGCCGGGCAGACAGCTCCGTCAGTAAAGTGCTCAGTGTGCAAGTGTGAGGCCCTGCATTTGATCCCCAGAACCCGTGTAACAGGGCCAGGGGGAGTAGGTAGCATGCACTTTTGATTCCAGCACAAGGGAGGCTGAGACCAGCAGGTCCCTAAGCAAGTTCCAGGCCACTGAGGGACAACGGTGTGCAGTGTCTAAAGAATGACACTGAGGTAGCCCTCTGAGCTTTCCATGCAAGTGCACACACATACACGAGCACCCCACTACACAGTGCACATGCACCTATATGCATGCATGTACATGCACACACTAACGATGATGATGATGACGATCATGATGATCAAGATAATTAGCAAATAGGACATATTTGGACTAAGGGTTGTGACAGAAATGACCTCTGACTGGAGTGTCTAACCTTCAGAAAGTTCCATCAGGAAGCTTTGTAGTGGATTATACAATCGGGGGAGGAGGCAATTCATGAAGATCAGCAAAATCTACCTCAGCCACTGACCTGCAGTGGGGCCTGGCAAAGCTCTCCACCTCCTGCCTGCTTGGGACTGTTCTACAGACCAGCAAGAACCTGTTTTCTGGCTGCTGCCTCCTTGCAGCCTCCCCATATCCGTCAAGCCCTCACACCACCTCTCTGAGTGATACCATGCAGTGGAGGGAGGGAGTTAGGTGGACGTGATCCTCAGATGGGTAGCCCAGCAGGATCCTACCTGAGATCATGCCCACAGAGTGAGCGAACCAATAAATAATATGGGGATGGAATAACTGGTCAGTGCAGTGACATGTCGCTGTGATGGAGGGTTAGCTTCAGTGAGAACTTCCCAGGGCTGAAGTTCCTTGAGCTCCAGGAGTTAAAGACCCAGATGTCCACAGAGCCCTTCTCAATGGGGAGCTCTTGGAGCCCTTTGGAGTTTGTAGTTCTTGCTCTGCCTCAGAACACTCCACCCTCAGTCTACGCTTAGCCAGAACTTAGCTTTGATGTGAAAGTCTTGAGTTTCCAGGCCGGAGTCATGTCCTGGGCCTCGGAGCCATTAGGAGTCATTAGCCTCCCAGCCACAGAGAAGGTTCCCATCAGACCCTCCACTGGGTGAGGAACAGCAGCTGGAGAAGGAGCTGGAGATGGCCTTGTATTAGCTCCTTGGAAATGGCAGCAGTAGGGGACTAGGAATCCTTTGATGCTACGTGTCCCAACCTCCAAGCCGTGGTACCGCCAGCCAGTGCCAGGTGTGTCCTTGAGCAAGTAAGCAGCACTTCTCCGGACCTCAGCTTTCTCTTCTGTAGAATGGGTATGTTTTTGCCTGTCCAGCAGGTTTGCCATGGGACTCAGTTATAAAAATTGCCATTTTGCAAAAGTGCGTGTGCTAGCTATTGTGCAATGGGCTTCTCTTATGTGCCTTGTAAGACCTCACATGGTGGAAGTCCCAGGGCAAAGAAGTTTCACGTCCTCAGTCATCAGATGACAATGTTCTACTAAGAGACAAAACCCAGCACACATAGGTTCTCATTTCACGTGTCTAAAGCCTGGGACATCTTGAGGTAGGGAGAGTAGAGACAGAGACACAGAGAGACCCCACCCTCATGGTTTTCTTACTGTCTTAGTTTTGGTTTTACTGCTGTGAACAGACACCATGACCAAGGCAACTCTTATAAAGACAACATTTAATTGGGGCTGGCTTACAGGTTCAGAGGCTCAATCCATTATCATGAAGGCAGGAGCATGGCAGCCTCCAGGCAGGCATGGTGCAGGAGGAGCTGAGAGTTCTACATCTTCCTCTGAAAGCCTCTAGGAGAAGACTGGCTCCCACGTGATTAGGAGGAGGGTCTTAAAGCCCATGCCCACAGTGACACACTTCCCTGCCACAAGGCCACACCTCCAAATAGTGTCACTCCCTGGACCAAGCATATTCAAACCACCACACTGACAGAGTAAGCATTTACTGCATGCCTGCCCTGTGCACAGCCCCAGAAGCACATAGATGACCAAAACATAGTTCCTGGGTATGAGACTCTTCCAGGTTGATGTCACCAGATTCAGAGCTCATCCAAGAAGCCATTGTCTGTCTGTCTGTCTCTCTCTCTCTCCCTCCCTCCCCCCTCTCTCTCCCTTCCCCCCTCTCTCACTTTCTCTCCCTCCCCCCTCTCTCCCTTCCCTCCTCTCCTGCTTTCTCTCTCTCTCTCTTTCTCTCTCTCTCCCTCCCCCCCTCTCCCTTCCCCCCTCTTTCTCTCTCTCTCACTTTCTCTCTCTCTCCCTCCCCCCTTCTCTCCCTTCCCCCTCTCTTGCTCTCTCTCTCTCTCTCTCTCTCACTTTCTCTTTCTCCCTCTCCCCTCTCTCTCCTTCCCCCCCCCCACACACAGTCCTGTCCATCACACTTAGCCTTTCCTCTGTGACCACAGGGATCGTTGCCAGACATGGGGGAAATAATTTGTTACCAAGAGCAGCCCCACCTCACCTGTCGAGGCCTCTTGAGTGCGTCTGCGGTGGCGGTGGTGGTGGTGGTGGTGGTGGTGGCAGTAAGCCTGGCAGGATGCTTTGCAGTGAAGTTGTGCCCCAGGCAGTCCTGTAGGAGCCCACCGGAAGAGTGGATGTGGATCCTCGGATGTGGATCTAAAGAGAAGCTTGGGTTAAATAAGTGGGGGCACCCCTTCCCCAGCTTGGGCAGGGATGCAGGGCTGACAAGGAGAGTATTTAAATATTTAAAAGTTTGCCTTTGCAGAGAATGTGAGTGGTTCTCACAAGTGACCGAGTGACCGTGTGCCAAGCCGGAGACCAGGGCAGCCTCTGGGGATATTCTAGAACTCTCTGCATGCTCCTCATCTGGTCAGCGAGTGGTGGGGTCGGGCAAACACTTCCTGAGATTTCCTTTAGATTCTCGCCATCTAAGCTGTTCCCCTCCAAATAGAAGTTATCTGGACACTTCTCATAGACTCCAGAAATGATCTAGTAAACACCTCTGTCTTCCTGAATCAGCAAATGGATTGCTTTTCTGTATTTGCTTCAGGTCTTTTTTTTTTCTTTCCTAATATGGACCACTTCATGAATCTGCATGCTGTCCTTGTGCAAGCGCCAGGCTAATCTCTGTGTGTCATTCCAAATTAGTGTAAGAGCTGCTGACGCCATTCGGGTCTTGTTAGAGGTCTCCATGCCAGTGTTTGTCTCAGGACAGACCCAGTGGTGGGCGAGAACTCCCGTCTCCCTGTACCTCCTCACGTGGATGCATTATAATAAATACTTTGTGCAACTCCTTAACGGGTCTGAGGGATGCCCAGATAGCTGGTGCGCTGGTGGGTGTGTCTATGGATGGGTTGTCTTGTGAGCCTCTGGCTTTCAGAGATTCTGGCCTCGTTAGCTCCTTCCCTTCCCTACCAGCGGTGGTACAGACCCTTCCACGGTTCCCACCTCTGTAAGTTTGAAGCTTCCCGGGGCTGTGTCTGGCATACAGAGGGTGTTTAATTAAAGCTCTTTGGTGAATGTGTCCTACACTGAGCCTGTTCAGCAAAGCCAGTGTTCCTACCAAGTTCACTGAGTGTTAATTGGTATTGCAGGCATGACTGAAAGTTAGTTTCATCTTAAGGAAATAAACTGGATGTTTGAGAGTTGGACACTGTGCGTGTGCATGAAAATTTCTTGCACTTAATCAGGAAGTCTTACCTATTCTCTAAAGGAAGACCCGTCTACCCTGGGGAAGACTTCTGTATTTACTCTTTATATCTGAAAGTGATTCAAGTAAGCTCGATCAAATAGTGTCTTTAACTCAGACTTCACTACCTAAGGTCAGGCCTCCTGTGTCAGGTGTGAATCGGGGATTCGTCCTCCATGCTTACCTGCTAATCTGTGTGAAACACAGGGAGTGACTGGGCTGCATTTTCCAAGCTTGTTGGGTCCCCCAAATGAATCACCAAGAGCTCGTGGCTTCCCATTGGGACGTCCACAGACCATTTCATTTCCTCGGGCCTCAGTTTCCCTCTGTGACATAAGCAGGGGAACAGGAACCATTGCATTTGCTTCCATTTGGAACTTGGTGGTTGGAGCCAAGCACTGTAGTCCTCCCTGAAGGAACAAAGGCCTAGAAGGCTCGCTCACTGGAGTCAAGAAGTGATGGTGTCCCAGCTTACAGAGTGATGAGCTCAGAGGCCCCTAGGAGCCCTCTGTAACTTTATCTTCTGTGGCAGCCCTTCCCAGATCTCCTCATGGGCTCGCCGGTCTAGGAATAGTCCTGTTCGCCATTGCCAGTGGTGGCGTCCCAGCCTGCTTACTCCTGTCCCCACAAACCACACAACCTTTTGTCCCATAGTCTAATATTTGTGACTCAGCTCTAGAAACGCCAGATTAAACAGATCTGAATTAAAATGTTGGGTTTATTCCGCTACCTATCTACTATTTAAAAAAAAAAAGATTAGAAGTAAATGTTTCATCCTTCCAACTAAAGCTTAATACTTCAGAGGAAGTAAGATGATAATAGACTGGAGGGGGATGCATCAGGACACAGTTGGCTGAGTTAATGGAGAGGGCTGGGGAGGTGGGTCAGGGGTAAAGAGCTTCTACATACGCAGAGGGGTCAAGGTCGATCCCCAGAAGCTACATGAGGGAGAACCAGGGGAGGCAGGATGTACCCATAACCGCACCACTAGAGGCAGGTCTCTAGCATTTGGAGCCAGGCAGCCTAGCCTCATCAGAAAAGCTCTCTACAAGTGAGAGACCCTGTCTCAAAAAAACACGGTAGACACCGCCGGAGAAGGAACTTCATCTGAGGCTATTCTCTGACCTCTAAACACACACACAAAACTAATTAATAATAATAATAAACTTAATTTATTTTAATTAAATTAATGATAAAAACAATAAACTTAATAATGATAACAGGATGGTGATGCTAGTGATGGTGGTGATGATGGACCCAATGAGAACCACCAAAAATCAAATCACAGAAAGCCATCATGAAATCCCAAGGACACAGAAACACCCACTCTTGTTTACAAGAAACTTAATCTGTGAAGTACTTGCTTGTTATTGTAAAACTGACCTGTTTATGGGGTAGAATGGTGGTCAAAAGGCAATTTCTGACTTGAATAGGTGCCTACTTACCTCAGTGTCCTCATCTGTAAAGTGGGGGGGGATACAGATTGGACAGCCTGAAACCCCAAATATAGACACGAGAATCTCATGCTGAAAAGCTTTGCACTGCACATGAAATCATTTTGATTTAAGTGTCTAAAATTACTTTCAGCCCATGTGTTTAAGGTATATGTCAAACAAATGAATTCCATGTTTAGACTTGGGACCCATCCCCAACATTTGTTATTTTAAATGTGCAGCTAATCTGAAATCTGAAAGGGAAACACTTTTTGCTAAGATGTTGAATGAGCGAGGAACATCCGGTGTGTGGTACTGGTGAACTCACCTGGCAGCGGAGAGGGCTTTGTGGGGGTGAGGTACGTCAGGCTGATAGCTCACGGTCGTCCTTACTGCGGTATTGGTCCCTCCCCCAACCGGCTTCATCCTGTGCCTGAGGAAGGGATGCTTTTCATGCCTCACAGCAGGTTTTAAGGGAAAAGACACTGTATAGGGATGACGAGATCAGCGGCTGTAAGGTTTGAAAGGGCAGTCGGAGTCAGTGAGCACAAGATGTCTGCCCTGGTCAGGCCCTTACGTGAAACACCCAGGGACTCATTCCATCCCCTGACCACTCATCTGACAAAATGGAGAAACTGAGACTCAGAAATCCTGGAGCAACTGCTCCAGGTTGAACCTGCTAGTAAATGCTAAAGCCGAATCTAAACCCCCATCTTCCTGCTCGGAAGGCCCCTGCTCTTTCTAACGCGGTTCTCTCTACAAAAGGGACGGGTCAGCCCTCATATGTGCCCAGAAACCATTCCTGGAGTAAGATACGTCTCATTCCATCAGTACCGAAGACCTGGTTAAATGGTAACAATAATAATAATAATAATAATAGAGAAGAAGAAGAAGCATCAGCACTGAGGTTAAAATTCACACACCTCTGCTTCTTGCAAGCCCAGAATGCAGCACACCCCTAGGTGGGACAGTGGCATGGGGGAGGGGGGACTTCTCATTCCACAAAAGCCTGAGGAATCCGGGGCAGTGGCAGCCCCTGTAGGAGTCCAGATCTTTCATACACGAGTATGAACAGGAATCGGTCTTCCTGAGCTGCTGGCGAGGTGCCTTCAGGTCCAACCTTGGGATGTGGGAGCTGGGACCAGTATGCTTGGTTCCAGTGGGACGGGGCGGGGCTGTAGAGCCCACACTCCCAACTCCAGGTGTGACAGGACGCGGTGACCCTGCACATCCGCCACCTCCAGTCACAGGCTTTCGGTATTTCCCAAACCCACTTCACCTTGACTTGGGCTCGGAGTGGAACTCAGGGGTTCTTGTTTATGGAGCCAGTTGGTGCCGGATGACACACCTCGATGGGTCACGCGTACTGTTCCCGACACCTTGTAATGTGGCCAGCAAAGTCACTGTTGGTTCTAGAAACCAGCTTTAAAAAAAAAAAACATGGTCTCACTATATAGCCCTGAGTAGATAGCCTGGGACTCGCTGTGCAGTCCAGACTGTCCTCAGAATCAGATCATCCTGCCTATGTATCACCCATGGCCTCAGGAAATGCAGAATCTGGTTTTCAAAGACTGGTAGTGGAAGGAGTGTCTATCACAGGAAGTCCTGCCACCCCCCCCCCCCCGCAATGACAGTGTTAACTTCAGCCTCGCTTCATTGAAGCCAGCACATTCTTGAACCTTAATAAGTAACAACAGTAGCTAGCAGTGCTTACAAAGTGGTGTGTGCTGTTCTGCTGAATTTAAACAATGCCGTGAGATCCCACAACAGCCCTAATCTGTAGGTGTGGAAGCTAGGGTATAGGGACACACCTTATACCCTAGGTATATATACCCGGGCCCAGCTCCAAACCAGTAAGAAGATGCATGTGTTTGGGTTGCTGGAGGGATCCCTCCGGCCCTCAGAAGCTCCAAGGAGCAGATAGCTCTTTGCCCCAGTGATTGAAGGGCTCCCAGCCAGTGGGGCAGATGTCTCCTGCCTGTTATCTGGGCCCCTTGCCCAGTTTCTTCCTGCCCTGCACAATGTCTGAAAGCATGTTGGAAACATTAACTCGTCTCCTGCTATTCATCTTTGCTAGGCTAGCTCTGACAGTCCAATTTCAATGTTCCGCCCAGGGCAGACAGTAGGTCACAAGAATCAATAATGGATCCCAGGCGATCGGACACAATTCCAATCTGATGGGAGCCTGCCCCTTCCTTGTACTGAGCCTCAAGCCTCCTCTCGAACCCACAACTTTGGAGTACTGCTTTCCGGGAACAGCCTGGCTCTGAGGTAGCTGGGAAGATAGCAGGATGATTATTCCCACTGGCTTCCTGGCTCCCTGGGTCCCTCGAGTCCTTAGGGATGATAAAGAACAACAGGCCTCAGCCCCTGCTAGCCCCTGCTAGCCCCTTCCTGATCGTCTGGCCCTCAGTAGGCCATTGTCCCTGCATATACACCAGGACCAAAACTTTTGTCTCCCTGTTTCCTTCTGTGTCTTCTCTACCTCGAATCAAGACAGACGGACACATAATACAATAGTTCCTTTATATGATGGGGATGGCTTCTGAGACCCCCTCAGATACTAAAATCCACAGAAGCACTTGTCCCCGGTATGAAATCTAATTATATTTGCATAGAACCTACACACATCCTCCTACAGAGTCTCTTTAACGCCCCCGTACCATGAATGGTTGCTTTCATCTTGTTCGGGGCAGATGCAGTTTGGATCCAGGGGCAGACCAGTCCTAGCTACTGTCTGTAGTATGTGTGCAGCCCATGGCGGCCTCCTGGCCTTGTCTCCTGTCATCTTCCTGAGCCTTACACGTGACACATCTTAACCCGAGATCAGCCCCACTCCATCCGCTACCCACCCTACCGACCCAGCCAGGCACCGCAGCTATCACAGGAAACCCCCAGAGCCTTGCTTTGATTCTCCCTTTCCCGAGGCGCGCTCAGCTATGCCTGGAGGCCTTAGTCTAGCCTTGAGCGTGGCTGCCCTCCCCTCCACTGCAGTCTCTCTGGCATGCAGTCTGGGCTGGATTCTCCTGAATTCGTCTTTCTCCCACCTAAGCACCTCCTTGCTGAAGCTGGAGCTGTTAGCACAGCTTGGACGGTATCTCTCCCTGACTCACACCTTTCTAGGGGTCCGACTCAGCTCTGGGGGAGCCCTGGCATAGTCCCCTCTGTTCCAGGATTGCTGTGTGCTCTTCACAGTCTCCAGAACATCCTGACCTGGTCCTGGTTCTCTTCCCTGCTCAGCAGGCCCTGCCTCTGAGGGTCCGTGGGGTGGCACGTGACAAGTGTTCGGGGCAGTGCCCCTCCGTAGCTGTTACCTGCTATATGTATTTACAGTGGTCCCTTGGGGGCCAGTTCTGAGCGGATCCTGATGGGTCAATGGGACTCTGGCCTAGCACCAGGCTCCAGGAGGGAACTTGAATGCAGATGGATAGGCGGTGAGGAGATGAAGCCAGAAGACTTCGAGGGCTGACTTGGTGTGAGCCTCCGAACTCTGCAGCCTACAGAGAAAATGAGAGCTGGAGGTAGGCTAGAGGGGGGACAGCCTCCCTGGAGGAGGAGGAGGAGGAGGAGAAGCCTGCCTGCCCACACCGTGGGCACCTCAGGTCCAGCACACAGAACTCTGGTGGTATATCTCTCTGTGTCTGTGTCTGTGTCTGTGTGTCTGTCTGTGTCTGTGTGTCTGTCTGTGTCTGTGTGTCTGTCTGTGTCTGTCTGTCTGTCTGTCTGTCTCTCTCTCTCTCTCTCTCTCTCTCTCTCTCTCTCTCTCTCTCTCTCTCTCTCCTGGAGACTTGAGTCACAACCTTCTTCAGATAAGGCCTATGACCTGCATCTCCTGGTCTCTTTCCAGAAAACCCACATGGAATCCACTGTTCTGATTAATTCATAATTCAAAACAGTCTCTGTCCTCAGACAAAGCCACCCTGTTGGGGGTCCCAGCCTGAAATGCAGGTTGGTTTGACTCCAGGCATTTGTTGCCAGAGATAGGAGGGAAATGGAAGGTGTCAGTCTTGCGTCACCGGGGCCCTTTGGCTGCAGGCCTCTCTTCCGAGGGTGTGTAGGGCCACACGCTCCTCCCTGTTTCTGTTCCGCGTGCCTCAGGATGTTAAGAAAGAACAAGCTTGTAAGCCTCCTATGAATTATAGCCTGAGTCTTTCCTTCCCTGAGGCTGGCAAGCCAGCTGTCTGCTGACAGACACATGTCTGCCCTTCTCTGGCACAAGAGAGGGGTCCACTATGTTGACCTTGGAAGAGCCAGCTTGGGCTGTCTGCTTTCTGAGTGGCAGCTTCATGCTCAGAATGGTTTGGAGTTACTGAATTCCAGTCTCCGGCTCCAGATTCACTGTTAACTCAGCCCTCTGGGCCTCTGGCTTCTCATTTCTAAAATGGACATAACGGCCTGGCAGGATTTCTGGGAGGACTGGGAATTAGTAATCATGTAATGGGCTTGGTGCATGCTGGGTGCTCAGTATACAGGCGCTGGCCCTCGCTGGCTCCCGCGGCAGCATTTGTGAACATTATCTCTGTGTTAGGCGGGAAAGATGACAGTACCCTAGACAAAGAGACAGATGATAAACAGACACAGGAGTAACTAGGTAGCAAGTTTGTTTAGGTAGCTTGGTCAGGAAGGGAGGGGTCATTGAGTAGCCGACAACCTGGGAGCAGGGTCTGGTGGCAGAGAAAGAGGCAGCCACAGGGACACCAGGAAGGGCGCAGTTTGCACCACCGTGAGCCTGGGGCCACCTTCCATTGTCCTGCCATCTTCGGACACGGCTGTCCGGCGTGCCTCCCTCAGCTCAGTGCACCCAGCCACTGCCTTTTGGGTTCTGAACCAGATGATTGGCAACCCCAACCACCGCCCACAAGATTCACCTCGTCTTCCGGGAGTTGGCCTTAGTAACAGAATTAATCAGACCAGATGTATTTCCAAGTGTTCCAGGAAGAAAATGGATGTGCTCCGCCGTCACAGCACTGCCCACCGCTAACATGGAGATCTTAGAGAGACGTTGATGGAAGGGGAGAGGAGAAGAGGGCTTTGAGGAAGGTGGGATCGCTGCCAGGAGCTACGTCGAGATCTGCTTCCGCCTCAGGTGCCGGAGACCGAGCCAGCCAGCTGTCATCCTTCCTTCTTCCGATAGTCCTTCCATCCATTCATCAGTGTGTATGTGTGTGTGTGTGTGTGTGTGTGTGTGCGCGCGCGCGCGCCTGTGTGTGTGTCTCTGTGTGTATGCATGTGTGTATCTGTGTATGTCTCTGTGTGTGCCCTGCCCCCGTGCCACGTGCCACATGCACGCTCTTTCTCACTCGTGTCACTTCCTCGTCCAGGTCTGAGTTCATGCACCAGCCCCTGAGCAGCCCACTGCATTTCCCTCCTGACCTCTGTCCCGGTGAAACTCTCCAGGGTGTTTCAGATCATGTCTTAGTTTATTCTTGAAGATTAACGTGCCAAGAGGAATGGAAACCTGTCTCCTGAGAACCTGGAACGGTGGGTGGCACAGAATGCCCCCGCACTCCGCTTGTCTTCCATTTCACTTTGGGTACTTTGAGTTACCCATGCTCAGTCATGTCCCAAAAAATATTAACTAGAAAATTGCAGCAATCATTCATAAACCTTAAAACCTGTGTTGTTCCAAGGCCTGTGATGAAACCTTGCTCCCCCACCCCCATCTTTCCTGAGATATGAATCATCCCTTTGTGCAGCGTATCCACGATGTATACACCACCCACCCGTGAGTGACTCATCACCTTGCTTATCAGATCGCCGCCTTAGATCGTGATGCTTTTATCAGGTAGCTCATTTTAAGGTCAGCTCCACAGAGTGGTGTTGGCAATTCAGACGCAGCAGGGAGAGGCTAGAGAGCACGTCTCGATGTGAAAGGTTGAGAGTTCCCAACTTCATAAGGGCATGAAAAATCATCTGCTGACATTGCCGAGATGCTCGGTAAAGATGCCTGTGGAATCATGAAGAAGGGAGAAGGAATTTGTGTGAGTCGGCTGCAGTGCCTCAGGGCTTAGTTGAAATGGAAAAGCCCTCAATGCCAGGACCCCAAACAAGCCACGTCAGTGGAGCGTGCTCTGCACCCCTGGAAGGGGACAGCCACAGCCGCTTGTTAGATGCATGGAGGGGACCCTGCGTGTGGAGTAAGGGTGGGGCTTTCAAACTGTGTCATGGCATAAGTGATTTGTACCCAACGTTTGGAAATAGAATAGTCAAGAACGTTTTAAATGTCAGAGTTGTTAAATGTTAGGTGGTGTACAGCACCTTGGCTTGCATGTTTGAGGCCTTGAGTTCAACTCCCAGAACTAGAAAGAAACTTCAGAGCATGTGTCGTAGGCTCAGGGTGAGAGTGTTTTGAGGAAGTATCTATCGTGTGGTATAATCCGTTTCCACTGTAGATTAGTCAAAAACAGTGAAGTCTAAGTTTCCTAAGCCCTTTCTTCAGAGGAAACACTCTTGTCCTAGAGACTGTAAAGCCATAAAGTTCATGCTCTGGGGACCAGAGGCAGAGCTGGGAGAAAGGATTGCTTTATTTTCTATTATCTGAGACAAATGAACAACTTCCCACTATAGAGGAGACCTGATTTCCTATGTCTCACAGTAGGACCTTTACATACTCACGCAGTGTGTGCACACACGGATGCATGCACATATATAGTGTACACCCACACATGCACACGAACATGAGTAAGACACTCATAAACGCATGCTCAGTCACTCGTAAATGCATACAGATGTATGTGCACTTGCAGACATTGGGGTGTAGACACAGGCGCACATAATTCACATACTCACAAACATGCGTTCACGCACACATGAATAATATAGGATTGGAACCCACATGTGCATGGCCACAAACACGTGGCCATACAAGAGCATCCTGGGGGCAGACCATGGAGGACCTTCTGGGTGGTGGCAGACGAATCCACACATGTTAAGTCATCTGGGCACAATAGAGTGTGCTTATCCCTGTCCTCGGACTCTAGATGTGGCCCGGCCATACATTCCCCATCTGGGATTTGATGTAGAGTGTCAGGACCATCGGTCAGGGGAGACGCCCCCTCTTGTGCAGAAGTCAGCTCAGCAAAGACGGTACCTTGGGAGCAGGACAGTTGACCAGGCTTCGTGCTATAGCCCACGCCTGGCCTCTCTCTGTCTGCCCCACACGGACAGTTCTGGCTCTCATGACCAGTTCCTTGTCCACAGTAGGTACGCGGATGGACAGAGGCTGCATGAGAACCCAAGAGAGGCAGCAGGAGAGGCCAGGGAGCGTAGCGGTGCTGGGCCCCTTTCTGGTGGCCACTCTCCACAGGCCCTTCGTGCCTGGTGACTCCAGGGCATTAGAAGCTTCAGTGGCTTTGGTCACCCAGCTAGTGAGATGCAGAGGGGGGGCTGGCAGGCCCGGGCCAGTTGGCTGCTAAGAATGCCTGTGGCTGCCACCTGCTCCTGCGAGGGCCTCCATCCTTGTAGGCCACCCCTCCCCAAACTCCTGTGTATCCCACCCCCCTCCATTCCTCCGCCGTGAAGCCGGCCAACTCACCGCCACCCACACGGGGTACTGCTGAGAGGTACATGACTTAGGGGGCCACCAGCCCTGCTTCTTTTGAGAGGACACGGCCTGGTAAGTTTCTCCACAAGCACCCCAATGGGGGAAACATAAAGCAGGCACCAAAGGATGGGCTTGCCTCAGGGAGGCCTGGTGACTGTCAGGGAGACCGCAATTACCTCCATTCACGTTCATATCACCTCCACAGCCAGTGTCATGGGAGCCTGCCGTAAAGGGGACTCAGTACCCCTGGGCCAGAGAAAACTGCTGAAGGCCGTAACCACACCCTCCTTGCTTCCCAGCATTGTCCCTTGCACGAAAGCGTCAGACACAGTAATTACAGCCTACCTGAGCACATTGCCTGGTCACCCCATGCCTCAGTCTTCCCATCTATAAAGTGGGGGCACTCAAGGCCCCTTCCTTATGTGTGTGCCTGAGTTACCTTCGGAAGACTAGACGCATGTTTTGTTATCCTACCCGAACTTCTGTAAGGATCGTGTCTCTACCGGCGCTAAGCCCCGTGCAGGACTAACATAAGGAAGCTTCTAGAATGTACTTAACAAAGATGGTGCTCCAGCCGTGTCAGGGCAGAGGAAAGAGCCCATAAATTACTTGAGGAAGGAACTATTGTCAGCTGTTTCGGTTTCCTGTCACTCCACATTGCCACAAGCTCATTGGCATGTTGCAGCCCAAATGTACACCATGGTTCTGGAGGTCAGGAGTCTGACATGGGTCCCACGTGTCTGAAATCCGCAGGCCTGGACCATCCACGGCCAGCTGTGTCCCTTGGCTTACAGTTCTCTTTGTCCTTGGGTGGATGGCAGCCCACTGGAGCCCTCTCCCTGCTCCCCCTGCGTCCCCTGACTCCTCCTCTGCAGGAAAGATGCTGTGGTCAAGTGATGTCATCCAGCTAGTACATCCCTGTACTTTAGCATCATGTGGTCGGCAGCAATTAGTCCTCCTGCTCCCTCCCCCTTCTCCCTCCCCCCACCCTCCACTCCCCCTTCTCCCTCCCCCTTCTCCCTCCCCCCTCCACTCCCCCCTTCTCCCTCCCCCCTTCCCCCTCCCCCCACCCTCCACTCCTCCCCACCAGCCAAAGAACACTATGTATTCAATGTCTGGGGTTGGGGTGTTTGCATTTGGGGAGAAAGTGACTTGGCTTCTTTGCCTGGGGCTGTTCCCAGCTGTTCTCCAGGGACCTTCACAGGATTGGGGGGCAGGGAAATGAGGTCTCAAGGGAGGAATGGCAGCTCAGACTCAGTCATGACATGCTCAGTGCGTGCATCCCCGACCCCAACCCATCACTGCTGTGGACAGCCTGCGACCACGCAGAGCCCCATCTTGTTGTCTTCATAGAGTGTTTGCTGCATGGATGCCCTTTACAAGGCCTGGGTGCCCACCTCCTTCCCTTGACGGCCCCTTGTCATGTTCCATTACTAGACTGGTCCTTCGGGCTCTCGTGGGTTGTGGGCTGATATGATCCAGGGGTCCAGTGGGATCAGAGACAACGGGCTGGGGGTTCAAAAGCCCTGTGAGTGCACAGGGTGAGTAAACACACCCGGATCAGCTATCAGGAGGCTGACCAACTTTACTTAGAGGTTTAGTGGCCTGCCTGAGCTCACACAGCCTATCACTGACATAGTGAGGATGTGGCCCAGGGGCCTAGACTCCAGCCTCCCCATCCTCAGACTACCTGTTCCAATCCAGTGGTCCATCCCAGGTGAGGACAGAGTTCCTTATCAATCCCTGTGATTGAGATAATATAGCCAGCCTTCAAGAGACCTCCAGGCTCCTGTCTGCACCTCACAGCTATTATGAATGGAGAATTCCTGTGCCATTGGCTATCAATGTGACCTTAGGGACCACAGCGTGCTTCACATATAGGGCAACCATCACATGCGAGACCATCAGCTCCTCCGTACACTCCTCTGCCAAGGTCTCTTCATTCTTTCCAGCCTTAATGGTTTCCTTTTGTAAAATCCCAGAATTCACACCTCTTTCAAGAGGGCTGTAGATGCTCTTGCAAACCGCTCTGTCTGTCACCTAATGGGGCCTTGGTTCCCAAGGGAGCTGGCCCATAGCTGCATTAGAGGCATGTTCTACTTCAGGAATCCATAGGAAATGCTGTCGAGCACTAAGCGCTGAGCTTTCTGCAAGGCACACTTCTCTTTCGGTGCTGGGGACTGAGCCCAGGACTTCCCCCTTGCCAAGCAAGTACTCCATCACTGACCTAAGTCCCCAAGTCCTATCTTTGTTTTAACTAGATAAATCCTGTCCCCCAAATCCCACCCAAAGACATCCTGACACACTCGATCGAGACGTTGAATTCTGAGCACCCTCATGCCTGTGCCTTTCCAAACAACTGTTTACTGTGAGTACCTGCTGAATGCCTAGGGCTGAGGCAAACATGCAGCAATAGTAAGTTGCCAAATACAATAGGATTGGCCTACAAGATATCTTCCCCACCTCCACTCAACAGCCTGACATCCGCCATCTTGACATCCGCCATCTTGGACGATCCAAGTATAATTGGGCAACAGATAAGCTTTTGCATCTTCCTGCCTTGTCTTCTCTGTCCATCCATCCCCAGAGGCAGTGAGGTGGGATTGACAGAGTACCCATGGTAATGACATTCAGAGCTGACTCCTGTCAGCAGACAGCAGGACCAGCGGCTCGGACCCCTTTCTGAGCATCAGAGGGGCAGCCGCATCCTTCCCATCGATCTAAATGGCACAAAACCCCCATCAAAGGCTCTTCCACCGTTGACTCCAGGTCCAGCTTCAGAGTTCAAAGGGAATCTTTGTCCTTTTCATCTGCTGACATCTCATTTAGAAGTTTGGCTTCGGGTGAGACCAGATCAGATGCCCCACCTCCCAGGCGTGGAGCCCCTCTGCATGTTCAGAGCAAACCGAGGCGGCTGATTGGAAGCCGGGAAACGAAGGGGCTCATAATTAGAGGGCTGTGGTGGTAAAGCAGCTGCCTGGAACCGGTGCCTGGTACTCAGACTAAAAATAGACCCTTTCCACAAACGAAGCAGGGGAATCCTGTGAGGGTGGCCGGACATCAAAAGGTGTGTTCCCCATTCTGTTGAGAGGAAGGAGTGCATCCAGCCTGCTCCAGAATGGGGTTTTCTGGAAGGGACTGACTGGTATGCTGGTGGCAGAGACAGGCTTCAGTGTGCCAAGGTTGAGGGACATGGGTGGCTATGTGATCTGGACTTAGTCACGGCTCCGGGATGTTACAGACAACAGTGTCACACCTCGTCATGAACGAGGTGTTTGCAATCCACGCGCGTCCCCTGCCGACCCCATTGGCAAGGGTCGATAGGTCTGAACAGCTCACCGCCAGGCAGAATCACAGGGCCGCAGAAGACTAGGATATGAGACAGAGATAGATACATTGTAGCTGGTGGGATAGGAGAGGTGTTTGGGACGAAATCCAGGACACGTGGCGCCAGACAGGGACGACAAGAAGAGGGGACAGCTGCTATGCAGAGCATGGTTTTCAGAACTAAGCAACAACAGTAATAACAATGATACGGACGAATAGGGCAGGAGCAGTGGCTCTGGGTAGAGATCGAAGACTTTATTAGGACCCTAGAGCACCTGTATGTAAAGCCAGCTAGGCTCACGTGCTCCAGTAAGCCCATCTCTGGAGAGGCAGAGGCAGGAGGATCTCTAGAGTTCCTTACCAGCTACACCTGCTGAGTCGGTGAGATCAGTGAGAAACTCTGCTTCAAAAGAAATTAGGTGGGGCGTGACAGAGGAAGGTTCCTGCTGTGAACCCCTGACCTCAACATATACCCACATAGATACGTACCGCCCCACCACACACCAAAAACAAAATGTAAATAATACAATTATGAGGATGGTGATGATGGTGGCGGAGGCAGCAGCGGTGGGTGATGATGATAATGACTGCATCCTCACTGTCCATCACCATCTCCTCCCTCTCTGGCTGCAGCCTTAACTGGGTGAGTGGTTCCTGAAGCAGTAATTAGAGTGTAATCAGCAGCTATTCGGGTGCTTCCACGGAAACACATTTGCAAGTCTCCCCAAGGCTGGCCTGAAAACTTCCCCAAAGCTGTGCTAGCCTACAAAGCGCTCCCCTGTGCTAACTTCCGCCATGCTAGCTTCCACTGTAGGCTCTAGCCAAACCGGAAGAGCGCACCAGCTCTGCCTCATTGTCCTCGTTCAAAAGCGCCTAGGGCGGTCAGGCCACCATCGGCCCCAAGTGTCTGTTGAGAACAGCGTTGAGACAATTGTGTGTACACTGTGCTTTGAGTTAAAGAAAGCCCTGTGGTGCTTTCCTTTCTGCAGGGCCCTGCACTGAGTGTGCCTTCTGCTTCTCGTGGCTCTAGTGGCCTCTTGCTCAACCTCAGCTTGAGAGACAGCAAGGACCTTAAAGTCATGACCTTAATGTCTTGATGGTCATAAGGCCCCACCTTGCCTGAGGGTGCTTGTCCTATCCCACTTCCTGGGTGCCACCCACTCACGGGCTGGAGGAAAGGGGAAAGGGAGGGGAGGAGCCACCAGTATCTTCATCCAGGCTAAGGGATCAGCCAAAGCTGTCTGACCATCTCCTTGTTCCTGCTTCACCTTTGGAAGGGGGTTGTGTGTGTGTGTGTGTGTGTGTGTGTGTGCATGTGTCTGTCCTATAAGGGCTGGAAGCTGCCTCAGTTAGTGGAGTGTTTGGCCTGCACGCATGAAGACTGGAGTTTGAACCCCTGCACACATGTCCAGAGCCAGGTGTGATAGCACCTGCCTACAACCCCTATTTCTGGAGCAGTAGGCAAGAGCATCCCTGGGGCTCTCTAGCCAGTCTTGCAGAATCAGGGAGCCCCATGTTCAGTGGGAGACCTTGTCTTGAAAAATAAGGTTGAGAGCAACTAAAAGACTCTGAGGTCAATCTCTCACATGCATGTCTACACACATGCGTGTGCACACATAGACCAGCAATTGGCAAGATACCACATACACACCATATACACCTCTCTCTCTCTCTCTCTCTCTCTCTCTCTCTCTCTCTCTCTCTCTCACACACACACACACACACACACACTTAGACATGTATACGTGCACATATTACACACACGTATACAGATCAAACCAGGTCTGTGGATCAGTCTGACACCAACAGAAGCATAAGAAAGCAGCCAGGTACAGCGTGCACGGCGGAACCACCGCGGAACGTGCACAGTGACTCTGGTTAATTAGGAACTGGGAACTTTTATTTCCCTCACACTTTGCTTCCAGCACTCTTTAGTTTCTAGACTTATTTTAATAGTTACAGCAGGCAAGAAAAAGAGGAGATAGAGAGGGAAAGCTGAAATGTGCTGAGACAGACGCAACCCAGAACAGCGGGTAAGAAAGGGAGTCTGCCCTTACCTCCGCTCATGTTCCCTGTCAGCAAGAGCAGGCGTCTCCTGGGCCTCCTGTCCCTCGTCTGAGAATTTGCAGGGCCCTATTTAGACCAGGTGGTCTGTGGCTGTAATGTTCCAAGCAGGTCCTGGCAATTGGCACACACACACACACCACATACACATATACATATTACACACACATACCACATATACACACATACATCTCATACACACACAAACACCACATACACACATACCAAATACACATACATCTCACACACACATCACATACACATGTCACACACATACATCTTACACACACACCACATACACACACATCACACACATCTCAACACACACACACAATACACACATACATCTCACACACATACCACATACACATACATCTCACACACACCACATACACAGACATACCACATATACACATACATCTCACACACACACATCACAGACACACACATACACGCACATAATCTCTCTCTCTCTCTCTCTCTCTCTCTCTCTCTCTCTCTCTCTCTCTCTCTCACACACACACACACACACACATTACGGAAACTTTGCACGCACAGAGAGCTGCTGTCATTTGTGACGCAGTTGTGTTGCCCCACGTGTGATTCGTGGAGAAGGCATTTAGGGGTGCAGATTCCCAGACCTGCTGAGCAGGATGGACCCTGAAAGCCCAGGTAGGAATCTGCCTCTTCCCACTCTTTCCCCTGGATTCCCACATTGGATATAGCACACGGCACAGTACCGGAAGCAGACAGCCACATGGCGTAAGGACAGACAAAGGGCTTTCAGGAGTGACCCAACATTGACATCTGAAACCCGGTTTATTATCTTACCAAGACTTGAACTCACTGAGGAAATGACCTGTGGATGTTGAGTCTCCCAGTGGGTAGAATGGCTAGAGGGTGGAATACTGTTGTCTTCCTTAGGGTTTCTATTGCTTTGGTGAAACACCATGACCAAAAGGCACGTTGGGGAGGAGAGGGTTTATTTGACTTACATTTCCATGTCGCTGTTCATCACTGAAGGAAAGACAGGAACTCCAGGAGGGCAGTGTAGAAGGATATTTTAATAAATCCCGGCACGGGGTTCCTTTCTACCTATGACTATTTATGTTCCCGGAAGACAGACAGACAGACAGACACACACACACACACACACACGTGCGAGAGCACATGCACACAGCCTGTATATTTAATATGCCTGAAGCACCCCAATAGAAGGACAACTTCTTAACTTCCATGCTGTCAGAATCCACCTTCCACGGTAACTCGAGTTACTACTTACTAATTGCCGTGTTCCATCTCAGCTGCTCCTGACCCAGTCGAGCTGCCCTCTCTAGCAGAGCCACCTGCGTGGACAGCAATGTTATCCCTACGATGGGACAGAGATGTACCAGAGACACCTTTACTTCAATCAGTTAGAGTTTGGAGTTCCTGTGGAAAGTTCTAAGCTGAGTAACTAAGAAGAAGATAGGAGTGTACTCTTGACCCCTGACTTGTGAATCCTACCTTCCTAGCACTCCCCCCAAAATGGCCGTCCTTGTACCCTACAAGGTATGGAGAAAAAACTAGAGAAGGAATGGGAGGTTCGATGATCATGATGATGACACCAGTGTAGGATGTTCAGTCAGGAGAGGAAAGGAAAGACAGAAGACACTGTTGGGGAAAGACGCTGGGAAACAGGCCTGGTGACTCACACACGAGGCCTTGCCTCTCTGAGCTGCAGACTCACCCTGAGGCATCCAGTTTAGTCCTGTGGTGTATTAGTCAGGGTTCTCTAGAAGAGCAGAACTTAAAGAATGAATCTTTGTATACATAAAGGGATTTATTAGAGTGGCTTATAGGCTGTGGTCCAAGTAGTTCAACAATGGCAATTTACCATTAAAAGGTCTAAGAACCCAGTAGTTGTTCAGTTCACAAGGCTTGGGTGTCTCGTCTTGTCTTCAGTATACACCAGAATCCCCAAGAAGCAGGCTGTAATGCCAGTGAAAGAATGGACTTGCCAGCAAGAGTGAGGACAAGCAGACAAAGAGAGCAAGCTTCTTTCTTCCATGTCCTTTATATGGCTGGCAGCAGAAGGCGTGACCCAGATTAAAATTGGATCTTCCCACCTCAGAAGATCTGGATTAAAGGCGTATCTTTCCACCTCAATGATTTAATTAAGAAAAAAACTCCATCACAGGTACCCATCCCCTTGGGTTTTAGTTAACTCTAGGTAGAGTCAAGTTGACAAGCAAGGATAGCTATCACACATGGATTTCCAGATGTTTCTGGTTAAAAGAGTCCAAAGTCCAGAGACAATGCCTTGCCCTTCTGGGTTCTGGCCCAGTTTGGAGAGTGTCCTAGGCCTACTGGGCTACAGCCAAGTTCTTGAGAAGCTACATGGGCCCCTCGTTGAATGCATCTGGAGAGCCTGTGAGGACTGAGAGGGAGTTCAGCCCTAACCCCACCCAGGTATCTGTGAAAGGCAGGGCCTAGCTCTGCAGACCCATAGTTGTGCTAGGAGGTGTATACACATCATCCTGAAACTCTGGTCTGTGGCAGCTGGAGGGAAACACCGCTATGCTGCCTGAAGGCCCTCATTGTGTGTCTAGATGGGAACGACTATGTCTTTGGAAGACAAGAAGGCAAAGTCATGCACACTGGGGCTGCAAACAACTTAGAGGAAAAACCTGGACATCCCTTTGACTTCAATGTGCATCCCTCTGAGCAGGTTCTGTGTACTGACTTCAGGAAAGGACATGAATTTGGTGTCTCCTGTGAGGTTAGGTTAAATTGTGCTGTATGACTTTTCCGGCACAGATGTGGACCCAAGTTAGCACATTAATGACAGACTAAAGAAACAACTCTGCCTAAACAAGCTGAGTGAATGGATGAGGTAATTGGAGTTAGTTATGTAAGTATGGATGAGAGGTTATGTACAAGAATGTGGATAACTCAGAGGCAGCCATATCACCCAAAAGCCCACCACTGTATGAATGACAACTCCTCACAAGAGCTCTATGCACAACTTTCAGGCAGCCTCACCAGAGAGTCCCCTCTCCCCAGCAATTGTTGTGTCTCACATAACAAAGGGACCTTGTAAGTCTTCTCTGTTTTAGGAACTTTCTGAGACTTGTGAGTTTTCTTTACTTCCTAAATCCTCCAAGTTTCCTTTGCTGGCCTTGCTCTTGGAGGGAATGTTTCAATTCAGAGGAAAAGTTCTACAATGATGACTTTTGTTCCTGGGCCTTCCTTGTAGTCTGGAGTTTCACTCAGCAGGCCTGTTCTCATGGATGGATCAGATAGAAGTCAAAGTCTTATAGCCTGTTTGAAGCTGAAGACTATTGCCCCAGCACAGGATAGTAGGGGTAATTTTGGGCTTCGTCTTTTTTATGCTGTGAGGCTTGGGCTCTAACAGTCATATTAAGACTCTGACCTTCAGTTTACTGGTCTGTAAACTGCCAATAGCGCCTCAAGATGGGAAATGGCTGGTACTTGATTGGTTGGATTCCGGAGCACCGATTTCCACAGGTGAGTATGTAGTCAGTACCCCTTTTTCCCAGCCACCTTAGAGTCATAGACATGGTCATGAATGATCATGTGGCCTAGAATAGCCTTCCCCTTCTGTTTCTCTCCAGACCTCGCACTGGCTATCTTTCCAGTGCCTTCTTTGGGGCAGCCCAACGGGCAGAGTGAAGGTATTCCTGTCTTTTTCTTGACAGACTATAGTTTTTTTTGGGGGGGGTTGTTTTAATTTTTTTCCATAAAAGAACAGATCTGGGGAGATGGTACAGTGCTTGCCATGAAAGCCTGAGGTCCTGAGTTTGTATATTCAGGCCCAGGTAAAAAGGTCAGGCATGTATAGTAATACACACTTTATAGTCCCAGCACCAGGGAAGCAGAGACAAGACAGATCCCTGGGGTCACTAGTTAGCCAACATAGTGCAATTAGTGGGCTAGCTCCATGCCACTGGGAGAACTTGTCCTGAAAAATAGAAACCAGGGCAAAAAGTACTTTAGGAAAAATACCTAAGGTTGACTTTCCACGTGCACACACACATAGAGAGAGACGACGAGACAGACAGACAGACAGACACACACACACACCCTATTGGGTGAGTCTGCATAGAAGTCTGGCCTGAAAAGGCTTACTGGTCAGGGGAAGTCAAAGCTGAGCCTCAGAGGAGCAGCCCAGGCCGTCCCTGCTGTCATCAGGTGCCTTTATTCTCCAGAGCTGGAGCAACAGCTAGATTGGAACAGATGCTTTCATTTGTGACAGCCAGCCATCCCCACAGGACAGGTCCCCAGGCCCCACTTGCTTTATAGAACCTCTCTGTTCATTGCTTTGACACAGAAAACGGCACTCACAGTGAAAAACACCAAGTGCCCAGCACCTCCCCCGTTATGACAGTGTAATTACATCTGAGAGCTTCCTTTCCCCAGGGCCTCCCCGCCCTTCAGCTGGTCCAGCTTCAACGAGTCCATCTATTCCTGAGGCCCTGGAAACACACACACAGCCTGTGGGCATAGCACACATTGAATCAGCCTGGGTCTTGTCCAGCCTGCCCTCTGTCCCCCAACCTCCCCCGGTTGGCCTCTCCTTTGGCCAGCCAATTTCTAATCTCCCCAGGGCTTTATTGAACACCCCTATTTGGGGAAGATCAGTGGATTTCCTCCTAAGCTGAACCAGTTCTCCATGCCCCTGCCTCAGTGTTCAGGATGGGCTGATGGCACCCAAGCACTCGAGCTACCTCTGTGCACCTCACATCTTCCCTGCCACGCATCACAGCACTCTGGAACACTCACATGTGGGTGTGCGGAACTCCCTGCTGGTGTCTGACTCAACAGCCGTCCTTGAGGCATGGTACTTTCGGGTCCACTTTACAGAATGAGCTCACAGAGGTCCAGGGAGGAGTCTGGCCCAGCCTCTCTCCTAATCCTCTCATTTTCATCCTCATCCTGCCACTGCTAAAAGGATCATTCTCTTCCTGAGAGCGGTTCCTCTGGACCTAAGCTTCATCAGGGCCTGGATACTTAGCTGTCCAGCCTACTGACAGGTACTTCCTATGTAGGAACCTAGACCCAGGGTAGACACCCCACTAGACAGTTGGCCCCTGTAGAGTCTGGTATGAACAAAAGTGTCTAAGCTTCTCTCATCCTCTACCCTGAGCTGCCCACCTCCCCCCCCAAATCCCCACCAATATCCTTCTGTCCTAACTCTCCCATCCCCCACCAAGTGAGGCAAAGAAACCAAAGGATGAGGACCATAGGCCACTCAGAGGTTGGGTTAGGGTTAAATAGTATGTCCTGAAACAGATTGCTTTCGTCTCTCCTGTTAGCCCAAGCAGAGGCGCTGGCCTTTAAAAGAGAACCTGCCATTTCCAGTTTTTTTGCTCATTTTAATGAGTTTCCAAATCAGGCCAGCCCAGGAGAGCCTAGCCCACATTCCTGCTCTGGTTAAGGAAGTAGGCCACGTGCTCCTGCTGAGATTCAGAACTTGCAGCCATCCGGACTCCACGGGTTTCACAGAAACGTCCCCTGAGAGCTTGGGAGATGACTTAGTCAGCAACATGCCTGAGAACCTGCGTGCAGTCCCTAGAGCCCACGTAAAAAGCTGCCCATGTTGGGCTGAAGAGATGGCTCAGCGGTTACGAGAACCGGCTGCGCTTCCAAGAGGTCCTGAGTTCAAATCCCAGCAACCACATGGTGCCTCACAGCCATCTGTAATGAGATTTGATTCATTAGAAGCTGAGACAGACAGGCAGTCTCTGACCAATGAGAGACTCTTAAAGGGTAGGGGAGGGAGGAAATGGTGCCTGAGTGAGCAGAGGTTACCCTCTGGTTTCCTCTGTGTGCACAGGCACACACACACACATGCACCTAACAAATGAACTCATACAAAGGAGGGGCTTCCCCTTAAGTGGGGGAAAGAGGGAGGGTATTTTCCTCAGTGCACAGAGCGGCCTAGAACCACACACAGCAGACAGCCCCTTGGCTGACTCATTCCATGTTCTGGCTCTGGCCTGGGATTCATCCCTGCACCTCCAGACGGCTGCTTAGAGAGACTAAGAACGTTCTCCTCCCTGCTGTGTCCCAGGAATGGGTGACTGAGCCTCTGGCAGTTGGGATTAGCTGGGCGCAGAGGAATGTTGCACCTGGGTTATAAGCAATAACCCCCCCCCCACACACACACACACACATATGCAGTAGCTCAGGAATCTACCGACTACATGGTCTTTACACCTCTGATGTCTCCAGCTTGTGGGCGTCTTACTCATCTCTGGGCTCCAGGTTGTCTGTGTGGCTGTTGTGCACAGCTGTGTGTCCTCAGCTGTGACCTAAAAAATCAACGCAGACAGCGACATTCCTCAGCTAGCTAATTCAGATATACTGATCCCAATGGCACCTCCCTGTGGCCTTCCTGGTACACTGCCGTGAGGACCACAAATGGCCATCTTCCATGAAACGTGACAAGAGAGACACTAATGTGTTGGCACGATGCTAACCCTTCTTCTCTGAGTCCTGCAAACATTAGGCACCAAGTGCTTGAGACACACAAGACGCTTAGACCTGTGCCAGCAGCCCTGGAGACAGGGAAGGCACTGGCTGTGTTCATTCTTAATGGTGTAACTTTGAAGGCTGGGCGGCTAGAGATGCTGAGGCTGCTGGGAGGGGCTCCGAGGAGCCCGGGTTTGTGGGTGACTTGTGGGAGGGGCAGACGGTGTCTAGCAGGCAGGAGAGTGAGGTACACTGGTTGGGGTCGTGTCTGCAGGGCTTGCCCAGTTGTAGCCTCTTCCCCACCAGGAATACATACAGTTACCATGGGTAACTTATAGAAATGCAGGAGACAGGCTGTTGTTGAAACCTGCTGCTCTATTAAGAGAAAAACCAGGGGGCGTCAGGGATAGTTCAACCAATACAGTGTTTGCCGTACACGCGTGAGGTCCTGCCTTCCATCCCTAGAACCCATGTAAGGGCGGGGGCCAAAACTACAACAACGACAATAACAAACCACAGCATTATGATATGTGTCTGTTATCCCAGCATAGGGGGCAGAGACAGGTGGGTCCCTAGGCTCATTGCCCAGCAAGCCTAGTGAGTTTCAAGCCAATAAGAAACACTGTTGTTGGTGTTGGTGTTGTTGTTAAAGAAGGGTGATGGACAGCATCTAAGGAATGATACCTAATACACAAGACTGTACACTGGCTGTCCAGTCAGATTCCTAAGGTAGAGTCAGGAGTTACGGTCACCAGACGACACAGGGACCGGCCTGTGCGGAGCGTTCAAGTTCAGTCGAGGCTTTGCAGCCTGGCTCTACTGCCGGCCCCTTCCAGACAACCCTCCACAATGACGTCAAACTGAAAGTGAATTTCTTCTTCCGTGGTGTTCACAGACATAGGCACGATGCCATGTGTTTCTTCTGAGCCCTCAGTCATCAAAGCAACCCCCAGAACTGCACAGCCATTGTCCCCATGGTGCACAATGCGGAGCCACGGCCTGAGGGCTCACGGTGCTCAGACAAAATGTTCAGTAAAGCATGCTGAGTCTCAGGAGAGAGGCAGGAAGGAAACCACAAAGCCAAGTTGTCCGATCAGAGGTCAGGAGAACCTGCAGGGTCAGGCCACATCCCCTACACACCTTCCTGCCTCCCTAAAATATCATGGGCAACCCAGCCCTGTGGGGGAGCTGCTAGCCTCCAGGCTGAGAGAAGAGGCCGGGCTTCCTTCCTCCTGTCAGGAGTGACTTCCGAGGTCCCCAGAGTGTGTCAGCCAGCAGGTGCAGAGCCTGCTGCCCCTCTGATTTCAGAATTCTGAAGGGCCAGCCTCCATGGTGTCGGAACCCTGTCTTTTCCTCACCCTTGTTCCTGTTCTGGGCCACCATTCATGGGAAGCCAGGCCAGCTTGGCAGTGGCGCCGTTCCTAAGCCTGAACCCCTCTGCACCCAGCCCGAACCTCCAGAAGCCCAGAGATGGAAATAAGGCCCCTCCAGATGCATCTGGCTCCCTGGAAAAGTGCCCCAACTCAGTGAGCCCTGAGCAGAGCTCTTCCGGCCTCTCGTGGTGTCTTCGCCCTCCGGCATCAGGCTCCTCCTGTTGCCTGGGCTGACTCAACAGGTAGAAAGCTCCAGGGTCCTCCCTCAGCGAGGCTGTCTCTTCAGAGCCCATTTCTCCTAAAACGAACAACCTCTCTGCCAATGCATTTGCCCAGCTTCTGGCTCTGGCACAAAACCTCAGTTTGGGAAGATGGGCTAGGGTGGCAGGTGTAGGCACCAGAGCACCATGCAGCCTCTCCAGCCACCAAGAACCCGCACAGTCCCCACACCCCCACATCATGGACACAAACCTGCATCTATTCATGCACACATGCTTGCACGTGTTACATTCACTTATGAGTGTGTGCATACATTCCTACATGCATGTGCGCTCCGACTCATGTGCATTTGAGTGTCTCCTATGGGCCAAGAGTTGGTCATGTAGCAGAGGGCAAAAAAAAAAAGTGGGAGACACCTGCACCCTGGAATTAGCATGCTAGGAGGGAGAGAGACCGGAGTGAGTCAGCAGTATGTGACACGCATACAAGACGGTGGCTGTCGCAAGAGAGGAGCCAGGCAAGGGCTCGCGCCTCAGAGCTTTCTCTTAATAAACTGACTGAGTGTTTTGCAGTGTTTTCATGCACACAGCCTGGCTGCTTTCACTTAGCTTTTCTTTTCCCATGGGGGTCCTGGGACGGGTGCAGCAGAGGCTCCAAGAGGGTGTCTTAACAGCCCTCAGATGCCAGGGAGGACACCAGCTGGTTATTCGCAGACAACCCCAGCGCTAGCAGGTCCAATGAAACTTGACAAGGCTCACACCCAGGTCTCAGCTTGGTCCAGCCCTAGTATACATGAGTCTCTAGGCCCTCTGAAGCAATGGTTCCTACCCGGGCAGTTCTAGGACCACCAGCAACAACCAGAGAAGTTATATCAGACTTCTGGAATAGGAATAGGACCCAGCCTAACAGGGCTGTTGTTGACAGCTCACCATGATACCTCTGAACTGGCAGGATTGAGTCCCCAGGTGGCTTAATCCGGAGGTGGGAGTCCCCAGTATGTCTTCAGACCCCAGGAGTCACACGAGTCAGTGTCTTCCAGCACTTAAACTTCCAGCCCCAGTTCCTATCTCTGGGACCTTGAGCAAGCTGCGTCTTCCCCAGTGCCTCGGTTTCCTTCTCTGTAAGTTAGGAATACTTCAGAGAGTGTGGCTGGGCGGTAACTCATGCAGTAGTGTTCAAATGCAGCGAGTGGACATCAGTGCTTGTGTGAGCTGGGACTACGGTTTCTACATCGACTCCATCCATCCCTGAAAACCCAAGACAACAGGTGGCATCGGTGCCACAAAAATGCAGGGAAGGACTGTGTCCCCTCCACGGCACCGGCATTACAAGCACCACCATGCCCAGCTTTCTGTAAGTGGGTTTCAAGGAACGAACTCAGGCAAGGGTGTCGCCAACTGAGCTGTCCCCGTGGCCTTCAATTCAGATTTTGAATTTTGAAACAAGAGCCACTGGGAGTCAATGGAAGCTTCCAGATTTACCTCTTTATCTGATTTTATGTGCCCAACCGCAGGCAGTGAGGTGGGTACACTAGGGTGTGGGTGTTGCTTCCGAGGAGAATGCAGACCTCACAGGGTGGACCGGCTCTTCCTTTTAAGATGAAACAGAGTAAAACTTTAAAGACTTCTTAAAACAACCCCTGAGCTTGGTCCTTACACTAATTACAGTTCCCTTTCAAAATGTCCAAATTAAAAATAGACATCAAATCCAGCATGCCGGATGCAGCCCAAAGCCAGGAGTTGTGTTCAGGACATCCTGGGCACTGCCCTCCTCTGGCCTATACTTTGAGGACATCACAGGGAGATGAAAGGAGCTGGTAGCAAGGCGAGGGTAGAGTCCCTCGGCGTCTGATGGTGGACGCTTCTGTGTTCTGTTATTACGGGTGGCTGTGAATTGGTCCAAGATGTTAGAATACTGCCGTTTCCACATAGTGTGGACCTGCAGCTCTCAAAGCGTGGTCCAGCACAGCAGCGATCGATTGGCATTTGGCTGAATCGTCTCTCCCACTCCGACTCATGTTAAATTCGAATCCCCCAGCCTGGAGGACCCCAGGATGTGACTGTAGTTGGAGAGAGGGTCTTTAAAGATGCCACTAAAGCTGTTCAGACTGTAGGCTGGTACAAGGGTGTCTGTTAGGGGATAGGACGATGTGAAGAGCGGGCAGGAGAGGCCATCATGGGACCGAGGGGATGCCACCCCGGGGACTTCATCTTGGGCTTCAGCCACCATTACTCTCAGGGAACACACTGTATGGGTTAAGCCTCTCTCTGAGGAATCTTGCACAATTTTGGCAGAGGAACCCTGGCAGACCCTCTGCCCTGCGACATCTCCAGCCCTGGCTGGAAGCCGGGGAGCGCTGGAACAAGCCCTCAGGGTGACTCCCACACATGCCGAAGTTTGAGACTCGCCTGCATAAACCATCACTGACACTGACTGGAGCCAGCCCAGGAAAGGCTGAGGGCACTGGCCGTGAGGGTTGCTCTGAAGGGCAGAGTCTCCTTTGGGGGATTCTTCTCTGTAAGAGTCTCAGTGGGTTCCTTCCTTGAGAGGAACAGGGGACCGTACACATCACCACCTTCTGTAGGTGTTGGCCGTGAGGGTTGCTCTGAAGGGCAGAGTCTCCTTTGGGGGATTCTTCTCTGTAAGAGTCTCAGTGGGTTCCTTCCTTGAGAGGAACAGGGGACCGTACACATCACCACCTTCTGTAGGTGTTGGCATTCAGTCAGCCAAAGCCTGTGCCCTTTGAAAAGACACTGAACCCAAGAATCCCCCCCTCCCCGACTAAATTTTCTGAATCCCTTATATCTGGTTCACTTTCTGACCACAAACAATCGAAATGCTTTTCTCTTTGATAACAAGAGCAGGGAAGAGTCTGCCTGTTTCCACTTTTGTGCGTTATGCTCAGAAGCTTAAAATCGAATCAGATCCTTAACCTTAGCTCTCACAATTGCACACAGTGCCTCTGCTGTGATCCCCTCAGGCCCTTTTGAAAAACAAAAACAAGAAGGGAAAGAATAGGAAACCTAGAAGAGATTCACCTTCCAGGCCTACTCACCGACAGGGCCACAACAAATCCCCGGCTTTGTAAAACTGATGGACCGTAGTCTGCAAGCAGCCATGTTCCCTTTCATAGTAGAGAACAAGCTGTTTGCTGCTAACGTGTCGTCTTCACCCCTTTGTCTTCTGCTGTCCCCAAAGAGCTGTCCCTCAAATAGCTAAGCTCCTCAGACAGCTCCTGACCTGTGTATGTGTGTGTGCAGTGGATGTGTAAAAGTTATGGCCGTTACTACAGCTCCTGTGAGTCCTGGTTGGAGGCAAGAATGCCATCCTGTAGCTGGGACATGGGGATGTGGCATTAATGGGTTTTTAAACTGCACTTCATAACTCTTCATTGTCCTGTGAGTGGGCGCTCGGGCTGTTCTCTGAGGTCTCTCCATTTCAGTCTCGGCCTTCAAGCAAAGAATGTCCCTCTTTCTCCGGCCTGTTCAGGGCTCCCCTAAACCCACCAGCTTCGAAAGAGGCCAGGTGAAATTCCTGTGGCCTAGGGTTCTCTATAAGAATCTCATCACTTTTGTCTTTTTGTTTTGGTGGTTTGATTTGATTTGGTTTGGTTTATTTAATATGTTTGGATGCTTCATCTACAAAGTATGTCTGTGTATCATGTGTGTACACTGGTACCCACAAAGGTGCCGGATGCCCAGGAGCCAGAGTTACAGATAGTTGTGGGTCACCACGTGGGCCTTAATCATTGAACTTGAGTGAGCAGACAGTGCTCTTAACTATTGAGCCATCTCTCCAGCTGCATGGGGATGTAGCTTTTGAAACCATTCAGCATTTTTGAGTTACAAGCCCCACCCTAGATAGCCTAGTTCCCACCATGTGACATCTGGACGCCGGTACTCGTTGATGTCCTGAGGGACACCAGAACATTCCATCTTATCATCTTGAGGTAGTTAGAAATAAGCAGAGAAAGAAAATATGTATCAATCAAGGTCAAGTGAAGTCGCTGGGGGGCCGAGTCTGCAGTATTGATCCCTGAGATTAAACAGGGAATGTACCCAACTTTGAAGATGGCCAACACCTTACACTTTTCTGTTTTAAGTATAAGTACCTTCTTTTTACAGACAAAGAAGGCAAGGCTCACGGAAATCAGGGTTCCTGTCTTTGGGCCATTCTACACAAGGATGAATTTTTTGGGGGGTGAATCATACAAATTATAATTCAGTATCAGAGGTTCAGGGCTGGCTTTCAAGGTCCCACCTGACCCCTGGGTACCACTGATGCGCGTGTCCAGTGACTTAGACATTCTAATGATCCTCCTTTAGTCTCAGGTCTTGAGACTACTTTATAATCTGGCCTAAAGAGCCAGTGACCATGGGACAGTCTATAGTGACCTGTGACCACAGGGAAAGCATGAAGTACGCTCAGGTTGGACTAAATAAAGGACACCAAAGATGGAATGTTCTTTTGCGGTGCGGCAGAAGAGTGTGCTGGGCCTTGAAGAACAGTCAAGTTTGTGTCGATAGCGATGTGGGTGGAGAGTCCAATAGGGCGGGGCACAGAATGCAGACGCAATAGTGAAAGGTGAGCAGCTGGTTTCTCGGAAGTGAATGGGCATAAAGATGGGGAGGCGGGTTGGTAGTAGACTGTGGATGTCAAAAGGCAAGTGTCTGAATGAAGACCTTGTCCTTGGAGTGAGGAGGAACACAGGACTGTCCATCACCTGACACCCCAGAGCAGCCGCTACACAGCCCCAGGCCCTAGTTTCTCCAGAACCTCAAAGTCAAGATGAAATTCTGTTGATATTTATAAAGGAGGCCATGCTGCACAAGCCAGCTAGGTAAATGGCAGAATGTGCCAAGCTAACTAGTAGGGGTCCCCACTCCACAGGGTCTCTGAGCCTCAGCATGTTGGGGACCAAAATGGTAGCTGACCAGGATAAAGTAGATTTTTCTATCTGGGCGAACTGGTTCTGACTGGGAATGAGTGACCATTCTAGCTCCATTTCTGTTGCTATGATAAAATATCCTGACCAAAAGCAACTTAGTGGGGAGAAAGGGATTTACTTGGTGTCTTAGTTAGGGTTTTATTGCTGTGAAGAGACACCATGACCAAGGCAACTCTTATAAAGGACAATATTTAATTGGGGCTGGCTTACAGGTTCAGAGGTTCAGTCCATTATCATCAAGGTGGGAGCATGGCAGCATCTAGGCAGGCATGGTGCAGGGGGAGCTCAGAGTTCTACGTCTTGTTCTGAAGGCAAACAGGGAAAGACTGACTTCCAGGAAGCTAGGACAAGGGTCTTAAAGCCCATGCCCATTTCCTCCAACAAGGCCACACCTCCGGATAGTGCTACTTCCTGGGCCAAGCATATTCAAACCACCACACTTGGCTGACAGTAACAGACTATAGTCCATCACTGGGGAGAAATGAAGTCAGTCATACTCAGGCAAGAGCAAAGGGGAAATAAATGCATCCTTGCTCACTTGCTAGCTTTTTCTCGCTCTTACATAGTTCAGCCCAGCCCAGCCTAGGGAATAGTGCTGCCCACAGTGGGCTGGCTTTTCCTACATCAGTTAACAATGAAGACAGTCCCCCATAGACATGACCACAGACCAATCTAATCTAGGTAATTCCTCATTTAGACTCTTACCAGACAATTCTAGGTTGTGTTAAGTTGACAGTTAAAACTGACCAGCACATCTACTTTAGGGAGGGGCTTTTGCTCTCAGAGAACACAGACATCTTCCCAAGCATTCCTCTCTGACCTCTATGGTGCCTCCCACACTAAGCTGTTAGGCTAAATCTTACCTCACCCTTTGGATTCAAGCTTTGTACCTGATGGGTCTAGATAACTGTTTGAACAAGCATATCAGCCTTCCATTGTAATCACAGAGGACTGTTCTATGTAAATGCTGATTTCTCCTTCCTCCTCTGTCCCCTCTGCAGCTGGAGCTATCCAACACTGCCATCCTGCACCAGATGAGACGGGACCAAGTGACAGACACCTGCCGGGCCAACAGCGCCATGAGCCGCAAGCGCAGAGTGCTGACCCCCAACGACCTGAAGCACCTGGTGGTGGATGAGGACCACGAGCTCATCTACTGCTACGTGCCCAAGGTGGCATGCACCAACTGGAAGAGGCTCATGATGGTTCTGAGCGGCCGGGGCAAGTACAGCGATCCCATGGAGATCCCAGCCAACGAAGCCCACGTGTCGGCCAACCTCAAGACCCTTAACCAGTACAGCATCCCAGAGATCAACCACCGCTTGAAAAGCTACATGAAGTTCCTGTTCGTGCGGGAGCCCTTCGAGAGGCTGGTGTCCGCCTACCGCAACAAGTTCACACAGAAGTACAACACCTCCTTCCACAAGCGCTACGGCACCAAGATCATCCGACGCCAGCGGAAGAACGCCACGCAGGAGGCCCTGCGCAAGGGGGACGATGTCAAGTTCGAGGAGTTCGTGGCCTACCTCATCGACCCCCACACCCAGCGGGAGGAGCCCTTCAACGAGCACTGGCAGACGGTCTACTCCCTCTGCCACCCGTGCCACATCCACTACGACCTCGTGGGCAAGTACGAGACGCTGGAGGAGGACTCCAATTACGTACTGCAGCTGGCCGGGGTGAGCGGCTACCTGAAGTTCCCCACCTATGCAAAGTCCACCCGAACTACCGACGAGATGACCACGGAGTTCTTCCAGAACATCAGCGCCGAGCACCAGACACAGCTGTACGAAGTCTACAAACTGGACTTTTTAATGTTCAACTACTCAGTGCCAAACTACCTGAAGTTGGATTAGAGGGCTGTGGGGTGGGGGGCGGTTGGGGGAGAGGGAGAGAATCCTGCTTTTTAATTTAAGATTTTTATTTGTCAGAAAAGAATTCTATGGAGACTGAGTTATTTTGTAAGTTAATATGTCTTCAGGGGAGATGCTGCGAGCGGCATGGGAAGAATTATTTAAAAATCCTCCACGGAGAAGGACAGCTGTCTTTGCAGGGGAGCGGGGTGGATTGTCCCTGATTTTAGAAGTGGGTACTGCAACACTGTCTCCAAGGTGTCCTTGTGTTCTGGTGAATTCCACAAACTGTGTGTTCCATAAAGTCTAATGAATCTTATTTATAGTTATTTAAACGTGGTCTCTGTATAGGCTTCTTTCTGTGTCAACAGCCTGCTCCCTGTCTTTCTAGAGGAGAATACAGTCTGTGCTTTGCAGGCTGTGGCTCTTTGGGGGGGAGGGCGTGGTTATCTCCCCACTGACCTGGTGTGGAACCCCACGGTGACAGCTGCCGGAATGTGAGGATGCCACCATTCAAGAAACCCTGCTAGAAATAAGTAAATTGTCCTTTCTCTAAGAAACAGGGATAAGACTGGTTCAAACCGATTGCTAGCAACCCCAAAGTCCCTTGCAGTAAAGAAATGCAAATTTTTTTTAACCCAAGAAAAGAGTGGATGATAGCAATTTCTCATCACCAAAATTGGCAGGCCATAAGAATAGGCTTTTGGTGGAAATCTTTAACTGGCACTTTCCAGTTCTAGTGAAGGCAGAATAATGGTTGTTTTATAGTCAGTAAGTGTTTATTGAGCATCTACTATTTCCCCAGGCTTGACTGCAGGTAGAACATTGAGTGAAACCAGGGGCCTTAGCCTTCAACACGCTTTATGTGAACACAGGGCATCCAGCTCAACAGTGAACAAACCCCCATCCTTATGATCCTCACACAAGCTTTGGACTATTCTCAAGTGGCCCAGAGAGTCCACGAGCACAACAAATTTGCATTTTTCTACAGCTCAACTTTGAAAGCCACACATTTGGATCAAACCCTGTAACTAGCTTAAGTAGTTCATTGCCCAACATAAGAAATGGCAGAAACCTTTTTGATCATGTATATCTCTATTGCAGTGTCTTGGTAGTAGAAGCCTATAAGCCACAGTATTCTCCAGGCACAAAGATGGAGGACTGCTGTGATTGATTAGTGATGTCTGCCTTGGCTAAGGGAATGGGGAAACATTTCTCAAGTGCCTCCTACTGTGATCTCCAGTCCACATCTTGTCCTGCCGCTTAAGAGAATGCACTCCATACGTTTGGAGACTGGCAGAGTTCAGCTGTGAAGGTCAAACGTGGAGTGTTGGTACCCACAGGCACATGCACACCCTCCGTGTCCTGCATTGGCCAAGCATTTAGGACCTCCCTCTCCAGAAGGCTAGAAACTTGCTGTTTCCTCTTCTTTGCTGACCAATGCCCCAACCTATTCCTCATTTCTAATTGTTTCTGATGCTCCTTGGTTGACATTCATTTGAGCCACATTCCCGTGACAGCCAGTGTCCGGGTACGTAGTAGATGCTGTACATAATAGTTCTGAAGATAGGGGAAGGAGTAGGGTGTAAATTTTGCTTTTTGTGTTTTTGTGGATTTTTGTTTGTTTTGATGCAGTATAGAGTGAAGGGGTAAGAATATTCTGAAAAACATAAAATTGAATAATTTATTCACAGAAACTATTAAAATGATATTGTTAGGCTCACGGGGAGGCTAAGGGCAGCAGTAGCTGCTTCACTGTCTCGCGGAGGAAATTATTTTATTTAATGTGAGGGAAATTCGAGTCAGAGTGGCTGGCTGAGGCTATTTATAAAACACAGGTACCTTCCCCAGTTTCTCTCCCCTCACCTTTGATAGATTTATGTCATGTGTTTGGCCAAGAACAGTGACAGATCTCGGCTGTCCCTGGAATAGGTCCTCCAGACCTGGGCTTCCGCTCCCAAGACAATCTGTGTGATGTTGCTGATGCACGTCCCACAGAGCCCATGCTCTCCAGGGTGTCAGTTTGTGGTCACATATCCTTAGAAAACAAAATCAAGTCAAGTTCCTCTCTGCAGGAATTTTCAGAGCCTTGAATGCATGGTCTGCCTTGCGAGTCTGGGAGAATGTAGCATTTCTGGGCTGCATGACTAAGGTATCGTGTATGGCAGACCATGGCTTAGCTGGTATTTCACACAGTAGCCTTTGGTGAGGGTGATCTAGCCTGTCTGAGGTCTGTAAAGATTGACAGCTGCTTCCTAGATCCTTCCACAAATAAGCAGAAACAGCGTCTATCTGGGAACTTTATGAGAATTATGCTTTACCTACTGGGGGTGGCTCCATCCAGATACTGCCCCAGACAGTGATCCCGCGCCTCCAAGAATGGCAGAGGGAAGCCTAGGGTGTTGTGGAGGTGGACAGGTGGCTTAAGGACATAAAACTATCCCCCACTTCCTGACCTTAAAGGCCACTTGGCGGGGATAGTGGCCTGCTTCACGGGGAATACTTGTCACTTCCACCCATAGTTTGGAACTGTTCACCGTGTGCTTTGGGAGTTTTTAAATGGGAATTCGTGTTGATTTCCGTGTTTTGCATTTCTGTTTGTCTTTCGTCTGTGGTACAGTGCTGTGTGCAGATGGTACTTACGCCATTTCTCTCTCTAAAGTGAGAAAGATTGTCCTTCTGGGGATAATGTATCAATATGCTTCCAGAATGAGGAACTCTTTCTCCTGCCTCGTGTTCACACTTCCTAGTGACAATTTTAAAGATGTGTATGGGCTCGACTGTTTATTGTAGAATGTAGAAAAGTATTCAGTGTCCCTAGCTAAAGACATCTATTGGTGAAATGTGCTTGGAAATCCAAGTGTTTTCTACTGGGAAAAAAATCTGTTGAAAAGCTTTCTCTCGCATGTCTCTCGTGCTTAGCTAGAAGGGGCTGCCAGGGTCCCAGCTCTGGGCCGCTGTTCAAAGGTGCAGCTGTGTTTTTGGGACCAGGTACAGGCAGAGTGATGAGGACGTGCCTGCTTAGCTTACTCATTCATCAGGAAAGTTTAGCCTCTGAGCCACAGGGGTCCCTGCCTGCAGTCCCCATAGCCTCTCCCTGCCCAGTGCCTTTCTCAGCTGGTCTGGGAATCAGGGCAGCCCATTGATGGGGACTCGAACAGCCCTTTCCTCCTGGTCCCGAGAGTAAGGCTTTCTCTGCTGCGTGTTCAGCCACAAGGAGAACTGTGGGAACCAGAAACTTCTCTCCTACCAGCCCTTCCGAGCACACAGGTCCAGCCAATGCTCCAAGAGTTCTTCTGGACATTGTGTAAGACCCTAGGACTCTTCGCTCATATGATAATGATTGCATTACTATCCTGCTTTAAATGACAAAACTACAGAGATTTTGCTTGCTTTCCTACTCTCTTCCTCTGCCCAGGCCTCCTCCAGACACACACATGCACACATGAGTATGTATACACACATGCACAGACACATGCACACACGGGTATGTATACACATGCACAGCAGACATGCACAGACACATGTACACATGGGTTTGTACACACACATGCACAGTAGACATGCACAGACACATGCACACATGGGTATGTATACACACATGCACAGTAGACATGCACAGACACATGTACACATGGGTATGTATACACATGCACAGTAGACATGCACACATATGCACAGTAGACATGCACACACACATGTACACATGGGTATGTATATACACCATGCACAGAAGACATTCACACACACATGCACACAGGGGTATGTATATACACCATGCACAGAAGACATTCCCACACACATGCACACAGGGGTATGCATATAAACACATGCACAGTAGACATGCACAGACACATGTACACATGGGTATGTATACACACATGCACAATAGACATGAACAGACACATGCACACATGGGTATGTATACACACATGTACAGTAGACATGCACACACATGTACACATAGGTATGTATACACACATGCACAGACACATGCACACATAGATGTGCGCACACACATACACAAATTGTCCAAGCCTGCGCACTCCTGGTGCCCACCTCTCTGTCAGCAGGACTGACGCCATCTCTCCCTCAGGTTTGACCCACCAGCATCCCTCAGCTTTCCCCAGCACAGCTACACAGCCCCTCTGAATAGACAACAGGACCTTCTGGAACCAGCTGAACCTTTGGACAGCAGCAGGCAAATTTTGATCTGCTCTCATCAGGTACAAAAGGCGGTATCCGTATTCTCTTCTGAGCATGCTCAGTAAGGCATATGGACGTAGAATTTAACATCTCTGTGGAGTGTGTTTTTTACATATTTGTATGCAGTCGAGGAGGGCCTGTTGTAGAATTCTCTCCCTGTATCTTACTATACTGTTAAAGAAGCTGAATTCCATGTTGCCAACAGATGCGTGAAATGTTCCCGAACCTTCCTCCAGGAAAAGCCATTCAAGCCTGATTATTTTTCTAAGTAACTTCAATTAAATTGAAGAAGGAAAAAAAACCAGAAGCTGTTTTCTGTGTGTGGACAATTTTTGGCTTATTAATGAAAGACTGTGGAGTGGGGTGGGCTGTGCCCTTCAGCCTGTGAGGGCTCTGCTCGTGTGTGTGAGTGTGGAGATGAGACTCTGCTCGTCAGCCAGCCAGGGTGAAGCGCCCTCGCCCCCAGCGACCAGGTCCTCTTTGGTAAATGGGTGAATGGAAGCTTTGCTTCTTTCTACTTTTCTCTAGACGTCTCTGTGCTCACTGGAAGATCCTCTGGTTAGTGTGGTCCTGTCGCTGAGTCAAGAACAAGGCAGTAAAGCCTCCCCTCCCCCATGGGTGGTGTCAGAGTCAATCCTCACACCCTGTGCTCTGGCACTGGACTGCTCCGAAGCTAGGAAGCCACAGAGCCGCTCTGCGGGCTCTCATCTGTTCCTTTCTGATGCACCGCGTCACTGCCCGTGACGTCACAGATGGTGCCTTATTAGTGTGACTGAAACGACTTAAAGGAAGAGAGTCTGTTTTGGCTCACGGTGTGAGGGATGCACAGTCTTGGTGAGGAGGGTGTGTCAGCTGGTGTGTCACACCGCATCCACAGTCAGGAGATGGACCTGATGCTCCGTTCACGGTCTCCTTTTTATTCAGTTCAGAATCCCAGCCCAGGGCGTGATGCCACCCACAGTGGCCTTATCATCTCAATTAACTCGATCTGAGGACACCTCTCACATGCCTAGAGGTTTGTTCCCAGGGTGATTCTGAATCCCCATCCAGTTGACAATCAAGATTAACACCACAGTTGGGCATCGCCTTGGTCTGCTTTCTGTCATGATAACAGAGTACTTGAGGTGGGTAAGTGGTGAAGCACATTTATATGGTTCACAATTCGGGTAATAGAACTGTGTAAATGTCCTAGAAAGAAGAGAGCCTTCGGGTCCATCATGATAGAACAGAAATGGGAAGAGAATGGCCACCTGCAGGTGTGGGGGTGTCCAGCAGGAAAGAGGGACTTAGGAGCCAGCTTGGGGCTCCTGTTCCCGGCAATGGCTTCATCACCACCAGATACAGATCTTGAGGTTGACACTCATTTACTATCCAAACCCCAGAATCTTTTAGCTTTTTGTTGCCCAGATCACCTTCCTATGTTTTTCCACAAAACAAAACAAAATCCCACTTGAAAGCTGTTCCTAAAACACAAAGCTCAGAAAAGACACACAGAACAACTATCAATAAAACAAACCAAAGGGACACTTGGTGTGCTGGCAAGCTTGGAATCCCAGCATTCACTGAGGCAGGAGGATTGCCCTGAACTGGATGTAAGCCTGAACAAAATGGTATTACATCGTTTTAAAAAATTCTGTGTGTGTGTGTGTGTGTGTGTGTGTGCATGCGCATGAGAGTATATGTGTGTGTAAATGTGTGAGAGAGTATGAGAGTATATATGTGTGTATATGTGAGTGTGTATCTTGCATTTTGTGACAGTCACTGGTGCTCACCAGTTTTAGCTAGACTGGCAGGTGAGCCGACCCCAGTGTTGGGATTACACGTGTACATTTCTATACCCAGATTTTTGTTTTCTCGCATGAGCGTTAAGAGATCTAACCCAAATCCTCATGCTTGCGTAGCAAGTACTTGACTGAGTCCTACTCGCCCCTCGATTCTGTTTTCAGCCACGCCCTGTATGGTCCCCGATGTGTCCACTCACCTGCAGTCTTTGCCACCCGCAGAAGAGCTCCTGATCATTTCTGGTGTCCCTATTACTCTTGGAGTTGAGAAACGTCCAGACCTCAAGGCTTAGTCACATCAAAGGAGGCCTGTCAAGCAGACTGAATGTAACTTTGACATCTAACTCAGCCCTGACCCTTCAAGGCCACTGCGTAGGTCCATGGGAAGGCTAGCAGATGAAGACCTTCCTGGCCGCATTAGCTTCCTTCAGAGAAGCGTTGAATGGCTTGTCAGCCAATCGGTAGGAAATTCCGATGGTGTCACGGGCGCCCTCTATTGGACACTTCAGGAAGTGCAGAGACTGCGGCTCGTGTGGGCGAAGCCCCCCTAGAAACAGGTTCAGGTCTTTAGGGAAAAGGGCAAAGTACCCCCGCCTTGAGAAGAGAGAGATTTTCCCAAAGTATGACTTCCCAACAGTCTTTTAATAAGTGCACTTTATAATAGACACACATAAATAAGACAAAAAGGTTTTCTTAAAAAGAGGGAGAACTAGTTTATACCCAAATTCAAGTCAGAAATCAAAGTATATAATTCTTGTACGGTCTGTCAGGGAGACAAGGAGCTCTTCATTCAAAATATGGAAATAAAAAAAAAGCCTCTGCATTAACGAGCTGCTGCTGTTTCCCCTCCTCCTCTTCTTATTCCTCCTCCTCCTCCTCCTCCTCCTCCTCCTCCTCCTCCTCCTCCTCCTCCTCCTCCAAGTTTTCTTTGTTTGTTCCTGCAGCCCAGGGCTTGAACCTGACTTGTAACAAAAGGAACCTTATACTCCTGATCCTTCTACCTCTGCATACCGCCCGTGCCCAGCTTTAGAGTTGAACCCAGGAATTAGGCACATGCTAGGCAGACGCTCCGCCGACCAAGCCACATCTCACTCTTCAGCATTATTTTTAAGATGATAGTACATCTTGGTGGAGAAACCACCAAGGCTTCAGGAACTTTCCCTTGGGTATGAAGGAGCCTGGTCCACTCACACCCTTTACCTATTGGGTCAAGTCAGGAACAGCCAGTGCCTGGAACCAAGCTGAGAACCGAAAGAAGAACCAAGTGCCCAATGCCAGCATGGGCTCCAGGGTAGACTTGAAGGTCCCTACAGAACTACTGTGCCCGGGTCCTAAATGCCTCAAGGGACCTTAAAAGTAGCTTTTTCCAAATTCATTCTCTCTCTCTCTCTCTCTCTCCCTGCCCCCGTATGTGTGTTGTGTTTGTATACGATGAGTATGTGTGTGTATGTGTTGTGTTTTAGTATGAGTGTGTGTGTGTGTGTGTGTGTGTGTGTGTGTGTGTGTGTGTGTGTGCGCGCGTGCATTTGGGCACACATATCACAGCACATGTGGAGGTCAGAGATCTGTCTGCCTCCAGCGTCATCCTTGCCATCTGCCTTGTCTTAGGGAGAGTCTCTCCTTGTTTCCTGGTGCACACACCATGCTAGCTATCACATATGCTTCTAGAGTCTCCTGTCTCTGCCTGCCATCTTACCATGGCTGCAGGGGAATTCCAGACTCACGGGTGTCTTTGTGAGCCTCTGCCAGCAATTTAGTGGATTCTCAAGCATAGGGGAGAGTTTGGTTTCAAATCCCATTTGGTTTGGGTTTATGCACGCATATGCACATGCATGCCCCCCCACATGAACACACACACACCTTCCTGTAAAAACACACTCTGCAACCTAGTTCACCTGCATATGCTACATATACAAACCCCTCTCTAAAATGCACCAAGCGACTTCAGAAGCTGTTCCCCTACCCCCTTGCATCAGGCTACATGTATTCACAGCCCTGAACAGAGTACAGATCTTTGTCACTCCAGACAACGGTCAAATTTAGTCACTTTCTATTCAAGTGTATTCCCAATGTATCTATATATGAAGAACAGAAGGGATGATCTGGTCTGAACTAGTTTGGGTTACACGCACAGTAAAGCAGAAATGTATCCTCTAGTAACCTTTTAGGGAAAAGCCCCTACTTAGCATCTTATGCCTATTTATGATTGGGTGTATGTAGCAGTAAAATCAGATGCAGGGACATGTGTAATGGGGAAAAATGAATATATGACCTAACCTGTCAATCAAAATAGATAACTGCCCAAATTACCCCCCCTTAGTAACCAGCCCCTCTTCCTTAGCCCCAAAGAGTAACAGGGTTTGCATACTCAGGTGGCCTGCTGTCAATCTTAACAGGACATCCCTCTATAATTTACACTCTTGCTTCACTCTGAATAAAGCTATCTTACATTTCTGCAAGTCTGTGTGAATCCATCCCTTATTTTCAATTCTTCGCATCAGAGGCCAAGAATCTGGAAACACTTGGAGAAGACCCCAGCCACCAGAGACATGGGGAACCAGACTCAGGCTGTCAGGCTTGCCACCTGGCCAGTACTTTCCTCACTGAGATCCCAGCCCCCAAGTTATGTATTTTCTCCTTTGTTATTAAATTGTCTGTCTTTACGTGTGTGGTGGTTTGTGTGTGGATGTCAGAGTACAACTGAAAGGAGTGGGTTCTCCTACCGTGTGAGTTCTGGAGACCGAACTCATTAGGATTAGCCGCAAGCCCCTTGGCCCACTGAACCATCATGGCAGGCAGAAAGCTATGTGTTTTCATAAGAAGAGCTGGCAGTTAGGGAAGCAGCCCTCATGCATGAATGCGTAGTTCACTATAAATCACTCAGGGTGATCCAGGCTTTCCATAGGAACAAGCAAGGCAGAGACATGGGTGCTTTCTTCAGATAAGAATTCAGATTAGGATAATTAACAACTGCTACAACCCA